>CM041628.1:63600649-63613732 GCA_023333625.1 Bothriochloa decipiens
CACCCGGGAGCAGTGGGCTGCCGGCCAAGGTGACAAGAAGAAGGGGGAGCCTTCTTCCGCAACAGCCGACCGCAAGCGTGGCAAGCGCGGCAAGCCACGTAAAGGCGCCCAGGCCGGGGCGCAAGGGCGCGCCGAGGGCGGCGCCCGCAAAGGTGCCCAGGGCGGCGCCGCCGAGAAGCCCAAGCCGGCAAAAGATGACGCCTGCCACAACTGTGGCCGTGCTGGTCACTGGGCCAGGGACTGCAGACAGCCACGACGCGCCCAGGCCCACGTCGTGCAGGCAGAGGAGGAGCAACAAGCTCTGTTCATGGCACATGCGAGCGCCGAGCTACCTCTAGCAGCACCGGTTGCAGCGGCCCTTCTCCACCTCGACGAGCCCAAGGCACATGCCCTCCTCAGCAGCGGGTCCGGCAGCGGCAGCAAGATCGATCGGTGGTGCCTCGACACCGGCGCCACCCACCACATGACAGGCCGGCGGGAGTTCTTCTCCGAGCTCGACTCCGACGTTCGAGGCTCTGTCAAGTTCGGGGACGCCTCTGCCGTGGAGATCAAGGGCGCCGGCTCCGTCATCTTCGTCGCCAAGAACAGCGAGCACCGGCTGCTCACCGGCGTCTACTACATCCCCGCGTTGAGGAACTCCATCATCAGTTTGGGACAACTGGATGAGAACGGCTCGCGCGTGGAGATCCACGACGGCGTGCTTCGCATTTGGGATCCCCGTCACCGACTTCTCGCCAAGGTGAACAGGGGGAGCAACCGCCTCTATGTTCTTCACGTACAGGTGGCGCAACCCTTTTGTCTTGCAGCTCGGCGGGACGATGAGGCCTGGCGGTGGCACGAGCGCTTTGGACACCTCAATTTCGAGGCCCTGAAGTAGCTCGGCAACATGGAGATGGTGCAGGGCATGCCGTGCGTGGACCACGTGGAGCAGTTCTGCGACACCTGCGTCCTCACCAAGCAGCGACGGTTGTCCTTTCCCCGCCAAGCAAGCTTCCGCGCCAAGGAGAAGCTGGAGCTCGTGCACGGCGACCTGTGTGGCCCCGTGACACCGGCTACACCTGGAGGACGACGCTACTTCCTCCTCATCGACGACGTGTCCCGCTACATGTGGGCTGTCCTCCTCGACACCAAGGGGGCAGCCGCGGAAGCCATCAAGCACCACCAAGCTGTTGCGGAGGAGTGCGGCCGCAAGCTTCGGGTGTTACGCACGGATAACGGCGGCGAGTTTACGGCGGCTGAGTTCGCGACGTACTGTGCCGATGAGGGGATCAAGCGCCACTTCACCGCGCCGTACACCGCGCAGCAGAACGGCGTCGTCGAGCGCCGCAACCAGACGGTGGTAGCCACCGCCCGCGCCCTCCTCAAGCAGAGAGGGATGCCGGCGATCTACTGGGGGGAGGCGGTGATGACTGCCGTCCATCTCCTCAACCGCTCCCCACCAAGGCGCTTGACGCCAAGACGCCGTACGAGGCCTGGCACGGGCGCAAGCCGGGGGTGAGCCACCTCCGCGTCTTCGGTTGTCTGGCGTTCGCCAAGGAGCTCACTCACGTCGGCAAGCTCGACGACTGGAGCACTCCAGGAGTGTTCATCGGCTACGCGGAGGGCGCCAAGGCCTACCGCATCCTCGACCCTGCGACACAGCGCGTCCGCATCTCCCGGGACGTCGTGTTCGACGAAGGGCGAGGCTGGACCTGGGACAAGGCGGTGGACGACGGCTCGGCTTCGACCCTCAGGGACTTCGTCGTCGACTACGTCCACCTGGAGGGAGCCGGGGGAGTTAGCAGCTCATCTTCACCGAGCTCGTCCTCGGCAACCGGCTCGCCATCAGCTTCGGCGAGTCCTCCACCGCCTCCGCCACCAGCGAGTCCACCACCACCGCCGGCTACACCACGCACTCCTGCCCCGGCTACGCCACACACTCCTGCACCGGCTCCCCACTCTCCTGCACCGGCGCCAGCATCTCCAAGATCGGCACCAGCAGCTTTGGCCCGTCAGCGTTCGGTGGAGTTCGCCACTCCGTTGTCCGACGATGAGGACCGCGTCGACGCCTACCACGACGACGAGCCTCTACGCTACCGCACCATGGACAACATCCTCGGCAACCAGCCTGTCCCTGGGCTGGCGGTACACGACTTCGAGGCGGAGCTGCACCTGGCACATGAGGACGGTGAGCCTCGCTCCTTCGCTGAGGCGGAGGGAGACGCGGCATGGCGTGCCGCGATGCAGCAGGAGATGGACGCGGTCGAGCAAAACCGCATTTGGGAGCTCGCTGACCTCCCTCGTGGTCACCGCGCGATCACCCTTAAGTGGGTGTTCAAACTGAAGAGGGATGAAGTCGGTGCCATCGTCAAGCACAAGGCTCGCTTGGTGGCACGAGGCTTCGTGCAGCAGGAGGGGGTCGACTTCGACGACGCCTTCGCCCCCGTGGCACGGATGGAGTCCGTGCGACTCCTCCTTGCGCTAGCTGCCCAGGAGGGCTGGCGTGTCCATCACATGGATGTCAAGTCGGCGTTCCTTAACGGCGACCTGAAGGAGGAGGTCTACGTACGTCAGCCGCCGGGATTCACAGTTCCCGGCAAGGAGGGCAAGGTGCTTTGCCTGCGCAAGGCCCTCTACGGCTTGCGGCAGGCACCGAGGGCGTGGAATGCCAAGCTGGATTCCACGTTGAAGGGGATGGGCTTCGAGCAAAGCCCGCACGAGGCGGCCATCTACCGGCGGGGCAGTGGAGGAAAGGCCCTGCTGGTAGGTGTCTACGTCGACGTTCTTGTGATCACCGGTACCAAGGAGGTGGAGATCGAGGCGTTCAAGGAGAAGATGAGGGCGACCTTCCAGATGAGCGACTTGGGCCCTCTCTCCTTCTACCTGGGGATCGAAGTCCACCAGGACAGCTCCGGCACCTCCCTTCGCCAGACTGCCTACGCCAAGCGCATTGTGGAGCTTGGCGGTCTCACCGGCTGCAACCCAGCCCACACTCCTATGGAGGAGAGGCTGAGGCTGAGCCGGGAGAGTACGGAGGAGGAGGTGGACGCGACGCAGTACCGGCGCATTGTGGGCAGCCTTCGCTACCTTGTCCACACGCGACCGGACTTGGCGTTCGCCGTCGGCTACGTCAGCCGGTTCATGCAGCGACCGACGACGGAGCACCAGCAGGCCATGAAGAGGATCCTCCGCTATGTCGCGGGCACCTCCGACTACGGCTTGCACTACCCGAGGTGCCCCGGCGCGGCACATTTCATCGGGTACAGCGACAGCGACCACGCCGGCAACATCGACACGAGCAAGAGCACCAGCGGGACGCTGTTCTTCCTCGGCAAGTGTCCGATCAGCTGGCAGTCGGCCAAGCAGCAGGTGGTGGCTCTGTCCAGCTGCGAGGCAGAGTACATCGCAGCCACTACCGCTGCTACTCAGGCTTTGTGGCTGGCTCGGCTGCTTGGCGATCTCCTTGGCAGAGACGCAGAGGCAGTGGAGCTCAGGGTGGACAACAAGTCCGCCTTGGCCTTGGCGAAGAATCCAGTCTTCCATGAGCGCAGCAAGCACATCCGGGTGAGGTATCACTTCATCAGGAGCTGCCTGGAGGAAGGGAGTGTCCGGGCCAACTACATCAACACCCAAGACCAGCTCGCCGACTTCCTGACTAAGTCCCTAGGGCGAGTCAAGTTCCAGGAACTTCGCGCCAGGATCGGGATGGCTCAGATACCTCACAAGGAGTCACACAAGACTTAGGGGGAGAGTGATGGATAAGTCCCTGTGTGTGTGTGCTGCAAGAGCACATGGTCCTTGTG
This sequence comes from Bothriochloa decipiens, assembly GCA_023333625.1. Classification (NCBI taxonomy): domain Eukaryota; kingdom Viridiplantae; phylum Streptophyta; class Magnoliopsida; order Poales; family Poaceae; genus Bothriochloa; species Bothriochloa decipiens. Next base: position 63,604,432 of record CM041628.1, read on the forward strand.
TCCTTGTGTCCTTTGTAAAAGCATCCTTGACTGCTTTTAGGACAGCAGTTAGCATCTTAAGGACAGCATCTTGACTAGCATCTAGGACAGCATTTAGGACAGCATCTAGGACAGCATCTTAGATTAGCATCTTAGCATATGCTTGGCTGGTTAGCAGCCTGTAAATATGTATCCCCAACCCCTAAGGTTGGCATAGCATGGTGTGAGAAATAAACCCAGAAAATTGCCTCAACTCTGAGATCTCTGTGTGCTATCCTCTCGATGAGAGTAAGGATCCTGCTCACACCAAGAGCAAGGATCCAAAGACTAACACGCTCTCAGATCAGATCCCCTCGGGTGTCAGTATCTTCTGGCCACAGGCCACGTTCATTTTGGCAGATTGCTACACTGCTTCTGCTCCCACAACATGGGCCGCGACGGCTTGCAACTGCAGGGAGCTGCGTGGTGCGCTCGGTGCACCTGCTCCACGACCCTGCAGCTCAAGGAGAATGAAAGCTATCGTGGTCTGTTAGGTGGCCTGAGTTAAGCATACGATAAATCAGGAGGAATTAAGGAGATGCTGTTGTGACCTCGGTGGAGATCAGTTTCAGGAATTAAGGAGATGTTGCTGCCCCTTTGTCTTGGAGATGCCACTACCTCGTATCTTCAATTACCTTGAAGGACTCCGACAAAATTAAATGCAATAAGAGAAAACGGGCCAGATGATCTTAGATTCTTAGTGGCTTAGTAGCTTAGTAGGTCTGTTGGGGTGACGCGCCTTCATGGAATTGCAAGAAAATATGCTAGTGGGGTTTAGCTTTACAGGAGTTTAAGATGAATTAGGTTTTTTATTGTCCCCATTTCATACATTGGTGGATCCATACATTTGGTGCTGAATACGGGTCCTGTAGGCATACACGCGAAAATTGGTGGTTTCAGATATGGGTCTGTTCATCAAGTGACTTATGCTGCTACTGAATAGACGTGCAGAATGGTGATGCAAGAGATTTTGTTGTAGTACTAAGCAGTGAGTACGAGTGAAGAGTGCTGCAGACCATTTTGATGAATTGGTCTTCTAAAGCTGCATTGGTTCCTTAGCTGTGCATTGAGTCAATTGAGAAAAATATCTTACTAGGAAACTATTGTTTCTCTGGCTTACTTTGACATTAATTTTTCTTTGTGCTGAAAAATTGACTTTGATCTCACATGACGTTCTGCTATACTAGAAGAATACCCCGCTTGTTGTTGCAAGACTTCCTTAGGAATAAATTTATTGTATATATTACTATATGGTACCATGGCTACTGAGTATATATATATGAGCTTGGTTCGCATGTTATTTTATTGTATCGGATCTGGTAAAAACACTAAGCTAAATAGAATATTAGGTCACGTTTTAGAACGATAGGATGATAATAAAACAAATAAAATATGTAGATGACTTATATGTTGATAGATTAATTAAAAGATTAATAGTACTGCACATAATGAGATGACATGGACAATTTTGGTAATTAATAAGAGACGACATTGATAGCTTGCATGAAAAGAGTTGCAAGCTAGTGGGGGCCCTTAATGGGGGTATGATGTGGACACCTTGCATGAAGAGATAGAACATCTAGTGTGATTTAGCTTTATTAGAGTATATAGATAGCTGTTTTTTTCTTATCATCCTTAGTAACTTCTGAAATATATCCTTTATTTCCTTTTATCCTTCATCATCACTGTTTTATTTCGTTAAGCTTCATGGTAATTTAGTTTTCCTCCTCCATGTGTTTTCCAGACTGCCTATTTGCGAAGAAGGTTTGGAATGCACAAAATGCTGGTGCCTCTGCTGTACTTGTAGTTGATGACAAGGATGAACCATTGATAACAATGGATTTACCTCGTGAAGATGATGAGGCTGCAAAGTATATACAAAACATAACCATTCCTTCTGCACTAATAGATAAAAACTTTGGTGACCAGTTGAAAAAGGCTGTTAAAGATGGGGAAATGGTTAATGTGAATCTTGATTGGAGGGAGGCTGTTCCACATCCAGATGACCGTGTTGAGTATGAGTTGTGGACAAACAGCAATGATGAATGTGGGCCTAAATGCAATATGTTGATGAATTTTCTCAAGGAATTTAAAGGAGCTGCCCAACTACTTGAGAAAGGTGGCTATAGTCAATTCACGCCCCATTACATTACTTGGTACTGTCCTCAAGCATTTGTCATCAGTAAACAGTGCAAGTCCCAATGCATAAACCATGGGAGGTACTGTGCACCTGATCCTGAGCAAGATTTTAGCACAGGCTATGAAGGAAAGGATGTGGTGGTAGAGAACCTCAGACAATTATGTGTGTTTAAAGTCGCAAATGAAAATAAGAGACCATGGGTCTGGTGGGATTATGTGACTGATTTTCACATAAGGTGCCCAATGAAGGAGAAGAGGTACAACAAAAAATGTGCAGAAGCTGTCATCAAATCACTAGGTTGGCTCTGTTCTTTTCTCCCTTACTGTGGAATCCACATTGCATATATTTTTTGTAAGCATGTTTGTAAGCTTTTAACATGCTTGGCATCCACATGCTAATTTCTGTTTACTCTCACCTGAATTAGTGTTCAGATGTTCACAGTTCATAACATGACATGTAATCAGACATGCAACTTGCAGATATAATGGTTTATCACTTCAGTATACAGCTGTAATGTTTTTACACTTGAAATAGGTCTGGATGTGAAGAAGGTTGATAAATGCCTGGGAGATCCAAATGCCGATTCTGACCACCCGTTGCTTAAAATGGAACAAGATGATCAGGTGACGTGACCTAGTATTACATAGTTTTTTGTGGAGCTTTTATAGTAAAATGAGGCACCATAGATTTATTTTTTAAAGAAATCTAACGATCACACAGACTATTTCATTGAACATTTACTGTCATTGATTATTTATGGGTTAATTTATGCTGTTATATTGTATAGATTGGGAAAGGTTCAAGAGGAGATGTTACTATATTGCCTACTCTTGTTGTGAACAACCGGCAATATCGAGGTAAATATTCCACAGGTATACAAACTTACATCCACTCTGTATGACTTTAACCTGGAAAAGTAATACAGGGAAGCTTGAGAGGAAAGCTGTCCTCAAAGCTATTTGTGCTGGTTTTGAGGAAACTACCGAACCAAATGTTTGCCTGAGTGATGGTAAGCACAGATAAAACTATTTAACACCTAGTGCACAGTAAGCAGTAATTTGTTATATGCTGGCTACTAATTGTTGAGCTGTTTCAAAACAGATATAGAGACCAATGAGTGTCTGAATGACAATGGGGGTTGCTGGCAAGACAAATCTGCTAATGTAACAGCCTGTAGGGTATGTGTAGATAGGTACAATATATTTATTGATGTGTGTGTCTGAATAATTTTTCTATTTTCTCACATCAATGTCATTTAAACATTCTTTTACTCAGGACACCTTCCGTGGCAGAGTGTGTGAGTGCCCCAGTTTCAATGGCGTACAGTTCAAAGGCGATGGCTACAGCAATTGTGAACGTAATGTCTTTGTTCTATTTTCTCACATTTTAAAATGGTTAACAGTATAACCTTGGTGTCAGTTATATTAACAAGTTGCGTTTTGGAAGGGGCATTTTGAAATAAAAAGCTTGTTAAACAAAGAGGATGTTAAATATGATAGAATGTGCCATTTAAATATGATAGATGGCAGCTAGGGGACATTTCAATTTGGCATTTAGGAATTGTTTTCTTTGGTATTTAAACATCATCAAAGATGATATTTTAAATCTTCTTAATAGTATTCCCTCTGTATTGGAAATTAAAGTCGTTTTAGGGAGTGAGCGTGTTTTCACAATTGAAGTTGTTTTTGCTCTTTTAACCCCCTTGTGGACGCTAATGCCCATAGGAAGCTTTGTTCCCTGTGCGCTCATTCATTCACGGGAGCATGGTTCTCTGCATCCCTAAGGTTGGTTCCCCCAGTTGCTTGCCTCCTCAGACACGGAAGCCAAGCAAAATTAAATTACGCCCCTTCAGTTGCCGCTCCCGGTCACTCGCCTCCCCCAATCATCAAAGCCATGCAAAATTAAATTTACGTGCAAGCAAAAGTACTAATTAGTCCAACAATGGATTGAACTGTAAACCTCCTGCCTCGGTCCTCGCTGCACTAATTAGTCCAACTGTGACTCTGTTGTATAAGAGATAACTGCAAGCCTATTTAATAAGTGCAAACAGCGAAAAACACATCCTAATTAATCACTCCTTGGGATGTTAAATCCTGTCCAAAACGACCTTAATTACCAGTATGGAGGGAGTACAGGGAAAATGTTACACCCACCCTGTATTACTATAGACAATAATAGGGAAGCTAGATGTCAATGGTTGAAAAGGAGTGTGTGAGACACTGGACTTGGGGAGAATTACTAGCATGCCTATGTTCTGTTTAAATATAGAACACCTTATAAAAATTTGATAAAGAGATGACAGACGAAGATAACTAAGGAGAATATTAATCCAGAAAAGTTGGAGACTATAGTCAACTAATCAAGAATCATTCAACTGTAAATAAGGATGAAAACATGATGGATATTTTCTTGACATCCGTCCGTCCCGAAAGAGTCAACCCTACATGGATAGTACATATCTGAATCTGAGCATTTGATATCCGTACCGTATCTGAATCTGAATAGATATCAATATCTGACATTTTCGTCATGATCTGTATCCGACTATCCGGTTCCGAGATTCGAGAAAAAATTATGGGACTGTATCCGATCTGGTTTTCCTTGGCCCTCGACCTCCCTGCACAGGTGAGCTTTCAGCTGACCAGTACCTTCATACTCACCCACGGCTAGACGTAGAAGGGGTGAGAGCAGAGTACGCACACAACATACAGCATAAGTTTGAAACTCTGATTGTGCGGCAAACTGAACCGTTTGTTTCATTCCTTTGCCTTGAATATACAAGTCTACAGTACCAACTATGAGGTACACTAGTACATGGTGAGTACACCTACTGCTTGTACTCTACTAATGCTATATGGCTGATCTCATCCCATCTACTACTACTACATGGCTGAGGTGTGCCACTACAAGGATGGCCTATTGCCATACCTTTACAGTGTCTAGGATAGACAAAGAGCTGACCGAATACCATTCCCCTACTGCAGAAAAATCAATCAAGAATGCAGCAGATTAGCTCACAATCCCTAACTGTAAAGATCAGTTGTTCCAGCTCAATAACATAACCCCTTTTTTGTCTATGTATGTATATATATATGTGTGTGTTATAGACTCCTTCATAGGCAGCAGTACCATCACAAGGGCAGGCGTGCCACAGCCAGTAGTGGCTAAGATGCCTTTGTTTAGAAAGTCAAGTCAATAAGTCTGAGAGGGTTTTAAGGAGATCAGCTTTGTTTAGTAGTGCCGACAGCACTTTGTTTAGAAAAGCATGCAGTGGCTAGGACGCTTAGCTAATTTAGTCAGCATGCAGAGAATGTCGTGATCAGGTTATAAGGGCACTAGTGAATGTAAGAAGAGGCATCAAAGAAGAGAATAGAGCCTCCAGTGTGGGTGGGGTTCCTCTTCGATGGTTGCTGCGCGCGCTTCAGCCGCTGCCGCTGGCGATTCCCCCACCGCACCATTGCCTCACTATCCATTTCGTTCCAGTTCCCAGTCTGAGCAACTCTGTTCCCCACTGCGTACTCCCAGGCAGCAACGCCATATCAATATGTAAGGAGAATCGACAAGAAAGAGTGAAGCTAGTAGAGCTGTTCTCACTTGAAAGTGTCTGTTCAGCTTGTCATCTTCATTTTCTTCAGTGTGCTCAAAATCCAGATATTCCATACAAATCAAAAGATGCGCTTATAAACAAGTCAGATGGCATCCAGTGAACACTGATAATAAAACTTTAGTGCACTACTATGGATTAAGTAAATAAAATATTATTTGTTTTGTACGAATGATCTATTGAACTATTGAACAGTGACAGTTTTTACCATTCTTCTGGAATTGAATTATGTTGTAGTATTGTCAACTTGCGCACCTTGGTATGAATTTGCCTTCCTTAAATTGTGGAATATGCATCCCTTTTTGCCATGCATCGAAACATGCACAGTTTGTTTGAACAATTTATGTAAGGTAATAAAGAAGTTTATTGTAGTCACCTATGTTACTTTCAGCTGCTGGACCAGGAAAATGTTTGATAAAACATGGGGGATGTTGGCATGAAACTCGTAATGGAAAAACATTCTCTGCTTGCCAGGTATAGGTTTAGGACTTGTTACATGATATATGGCTTTATTATTGAATATATTTGTCTATTGCTTAACCCTTTTTGCCCTTATTCAGGAATCTGGAGATGGGAAATGCCAGTGCCCAGCTGGTTTCCAAGGGGATGGTGTTAAAAAGTGTGAAGGTGTTGTGTTTACTAATTTTTTAATATAAATTGCCTTTACTCAGCATCACCAATTCTTCTCGAACACATAGCAGAGCTGCATATCATTATATTAAGAAGAAAAAAGGAGTCAAAGGAGAGACATAAAAGCCCTAAAGGGTTTGCATGTTTCATTCGCTGAAGAATACTAAAGGCGACTATCAGACCACCCATACGACCAGACTGGCCAAGTGTGCCCAAGTCCTTTCACCCCAGTCACACATCTTTGCCTCACATGTTGTTATGACCGCCATCTCCTAGACTCTTACCAGCGTAGGAGGTCCATTAGTGGCTAGGAGGAGGGCGCCGGACAGCACGGGGCATGGCCCATATATCTCGCGATTATGTTACTTCTAGGGGTTATTTTATATTAATTATTATTAGAGAGACATATAAATACTTGTAAACATAATTGGAGAAATTAAGCAGTATTGTTTCCGGCTTCCTCGGGGAGCCAGGAGAACCCTAGCCGCCCCCTGCCTCCAACTCGCGTGCACACAGCACGGCGCCCTCGCGCCGCCATTGAGGCTTCCAGCCTCGACCTCCCGTCTTCCACCCTTACAACCTGCGCAACAACTTCGGTAGGGCTTCTAGTCCTATCACTTGCGCGGCCATTTCTTCGAAGTTTCGTGCTCGTGTTTTTGGATGACATATTGATTTATAGCTCCTCGTGGGCGAAACCCTTGCAGCACGTCGACATCGTCCTCAACGCCCAGCGCGGGCCCTATGGGGCTTCCTCGGGCTCGCTGGCTACTACCGAAAGTTCATCCGGGACTTCGGCGTCATCGCAGCGCCGCTGACGCGTCTCCTGCATCGCGACACGTTCGCGTGGGATGACGACGCCGCGACAGCCTTCCGGGCGTTGCAGGGCGCCCTGACCACAGGACCACGAGGCCTATCCTCCAGATGCCGGACTACGACAGGACCATCATCGTCGACAGCGATGCTTCCGGTGTGGGGTTCGGTGCCGTCTTCCATCAGGGCACTGGACCTCTCGCTTTCTTCAGTCGGTCGTTCGCTGCCCGTCACCTCAAGCATGCCGCCTATGAGCATGAGCTCATTGGGCTGGTGCAGGCTGTGCGGCACCGGAGACTTTACATGTGGGGGCACCACTTCCTGGTCCGGACGGACCACTACATCCTCAAGTACCTGCTAGACTAGCTCTTGTCGACAATGCCGCAACACCAACGGGTCAGCAAGCTCTCCCGCTTCGACTTCGTCATCGAGTTTCGCCTAGGCCGCCTCAACACTCTGGCGGATGCGTTGTCCCGCCGCGACACTGACACCGGGCCTGAGAGGGCCTGCACGCCAGCAGAAGCGGCCGACCTCTCCGGTACGTTGTTCGCCTACCTCAACGATGTGCGCCAAGCGACAGCTACAGTGCCCGACGCTGTGTGGCTACAGGAGCGCTTGCGTTCGGCCGAGGATGCTAGCCTCCGGCTGCATGGGTCGTGTATCTTCGTTCCCAACACCGGCGACCTTCGGCACCAGGCTATCCAGCTAGCGCATGGTGCCAGTCATGAGGGTCATGAGGGGATACAGAAGATGCTCCTCCGCACTGATTTTTTTATCCCAAGTGATAGTCCTTTGGTGCAGGATTGGGTGCGCACGTGTGTCACGTGCCAGCGCAACAGGACCGAAACCCTCCGGCCGGCGGGTATCTTGCAGCCTTTGTTGGTCCCGTCCCAAGTGTGGGCGGTCATCTCTATGGATTTCATCGAGGGGCTGCCCAAGGTCGGCGACAAGTCGACCATCCTCACCGTCGTCGACCACTTCTCCAAGTACGTGCATTTTATTGCCCTCGGCCACCTTTACGCGACTACGTCGGTCATCCACGCTTTCTTCGACGACATGTTCGGCTGCATGGGTTCCCGCTGTCCATTGTCAGCGACCGGGACCCCGTGTTCACCGGGCATGTGTGGTGCGATCTCTTCAAGATGGCCGGCGTGACCCTCCGCATGAGCACGGCCTTCCACACTCACATGACCCTCCGCATGAGCACGACCTTCCACCCTCACATGGACGACTAGTCGGAGGTGGTCAACAAGGTGATTGCTGTGTATCTGCGCTTGTTACAGGTGACCGGCCTCGCGCGTGGGTGGACTGGCTGTCGTGGGCGGAGTATTGTTATAATACTTCCTTCCATACCGCCCTCCGCGCTACGCATTTCGAGGTGGTGTACGGCCATGTCTCGCCGCTGATTCTGCCGTACAAGCGGCGCGTACTGAAGCCGCTGACGCTCTCCTCTACAGCCGTGACGAGATGCTCGCCGAGGTCCGTCAACGGCTCCTCCAAGCACAGCAGCTGTCCAAGAAGTACTACGACGCCAACCACAGGGATGTGGAGTTTGAGGTGGGCGCGTGGGTCTGGCTGCGCCTTCTTCAACGCATAGCACAGTCCCTCGACCCGGCACCAAGCGCAAGTTGCGGCCCCGTTGGGCCGGGACGTTCCGCGTCCTCGAACGCATCGGGTCGCATCGCCTATCGTCTCCAGCTCCCGGACGGTGCCCAGATTCACGACGTCTTCCACGTCGGCCTCCTGAAGCAGCACCACCCTCCTGCTGCCCCGGACGATCTTCCCACGACGCTTGACAGCTGTGTGCTGCCGGCTCCGGAGTGGGCATTGCAAGCGCAGCAGCGCAGGTGCGTCTGGAAGCTACTAATCAAGTGGCGTGGTCTACCTACCGAAGAAGCAACATGGGAGACACTCGACGAATTCCGTGTCGACTACCCCAACTTCCAGCTCAAGGAAGAGCTGTTTTCGTAGGCGGGGAGATGTTATGACCAACATCTCCTACCAGCGTCGGAGGCCCATTAGCGGCTAGGAGGGGGGCGTCGGTCAGCAGGAGGCATGGCCCATATATGTCGCGATTATGTTACTTCTAGGGGTTATTT
>CM041628.1:63613742-63633390 GCA_023333625.1 Bothriochloa decipiens
AACATTATTGTTTCAGGCTTCCTCAGGGAGCCGGGAGAACCCTAGCCGCCCCCCGCCTCCAACTCGCGCACGCACGCAGCACGGCGCCCTCGCGACGCCGTCGAGGCTTCCAGCCTTGACCTCCAGTCTTCCACCCTTACAACCTGCGCAGCAACTCCGGTAGGGCTTCTAGTCCTGTCACTTGTATTCTCTTGTACTAAGGGGCTCAAATTAGGAGAAGCCCCTAAAAAGCACATCTATTGCTATGCTTCCAAATCCACCAAGGGACGAGCACAAAAAAAAAACCTTTTTGGTGGTTTTTATCAAGTTACAGCAGAACTTGGCACCACCAAGCAATTAAGTTAGAATCAGTAGGCCCAGGTACTTGGTGTTGCATGCCTGAATTGGTAAAACCTTTCCTCTTTCTCGTGGTTCTAATTACAAATAATTATTTATGTGATATTCAAAATTCTCACATAATCACGTAAACTGTGGATGGAGAAGAAGCCAATGAGCCTTCATGCAAGGTGGTAGCCCTTTGTGCCGATGTCGAGTTAGTTGAACGTGATGCTATGTTGGAGATAGGTGTGATCAACATAGCAGTCGAGGTAATGATGTCAAGGCGGCTGCTGGAAGCCACAAACGCAAAGAGGGGCCATGGTGATGATGGAAATGTGTTGAGGCAGTCGTCGTGGCAAGGGGCGATGCCGAAGTTGACGCAATCAGGGCCATCATGGTCGTAGAGGAAAGGCAACGATGCAATTGAGGTAGACGGGGACAGTAGGGTTGAAGTTGTCAAGTCACCTGGACCGAGATGTGGGTTGGGTTTGCTAGACCAAGCAACGCAAAAGTATGCTCCGGTGTTGCCAATATTTGACGTACAAGGGAGAGGGCCCCCAACCAGGAGTGGTTGTGTTGGACGAAGAAGCAACCTGTGAATGAAGCAACCTGTGAATGGATACCTTCAACCTGAAGGCAAGCAGTCCAAACACAAAGTACGGCAGAAGCGCCACCGCTCAATGTCAGTGAAGAAGACTTGAACATGACGAAGACCATGTGCAGACAATGGCGCAAACATAGATTATTGCCAACACAATTGTTGATTCACAAGGACAACGATATAGATGCAACTGCTAGGGCCACTGACGGTGATGCTGAAGCCTGATCAAGTGACACAGGAGTAACCCGTGGCTTGAAGATGCGTGTGTACTTGGTGACAGATGTCACGGGAGTCTGGTGGATCACATGTAGTCGGTTGTATGTACCGAGTATGCACGAGGTGAAGCAATGATGGAAGAAGCCGGTGGAAACGTCTATTATTTGTAGAGGCAATGATGAACCGGCGATGAAGACTTGTTGATGGATGGTCAGAAAATGTTGTCCCCTCAGCAAATTTTCCCGACCTGGCCGCATAGTCGAAGTAGAGGCTGGTGTAGTTGATGCCAATGTTGGAGTATCATGCGAGGTCGATAGGCGATGGGCAACTCGACCCTATCAACAAAAACAACAATAACAACATAGCCTTTTGTCCCAAGTAAGTTAGGGTAATTATCAAAAAAAAAGTAAGTTAGGGTAGGCTAGAGATGAAACCCGGTTGAGACAAGACACAGAAAAACACATAAAGGTCATGGTTCAGGCACGTTGATAGCTGTCTCCAAGCGCTCCTATCCATAGCTAAATCCTTGGAGATATTCCACTCCTTAAGGTCTCTCTTAACCGACTTGTCCCAAGTTCGATGTAGTGTGTTGCTAAGAGGGTTACGCCCCAACGAATCTCTTGAGGGTTTCAAATCTATTAGAGTTGCTGATTTTGAATGTTGGTTTGCTAAACCTAACACACCCTCCTCCTTTACCTGGGCTTGGGACCGGCTACGTTGAGACGACTCAAGAAAGTCTTCCAGTCAACCTAGGCAGAGTTAACTCGAGGCCGATTTATTGACGATAACAAATATACAAAAGCAGCAGTAGGATCCTCTTTGTGCAACTAACCAGGTGCACCGAGCAATGGCCTCCATCCTTTTGCCTCCTAGCTTTTCCTCTTGTATGCGAACAACACATGGAGAGAGAAGAAGACTGGATGACCAGAGAGAGGGAGTAGAGGCTGGGCCTCCGAGCATCACGTGGAGGCTGGTGTGGTAAGGTGCGGTGAGGCAGGCAGGCCCTGGCTGGTGGCAGCGTGGCCCAACGCCACGGCTCAGGTGAGCAGCACCCGTGCAGATTGATGGGGCGGAGGGCTGCTCGGTCTGCCGTGACACGTCGCAGCCTGCTACCACCACGGGGACATCGTATAGCTGCCCCGACACGGGGGAGATCTGGATCAAGGCAGCGACAGCCTGATCTCAATGACATGCAAGAGGTGGACCTGATCTGCTGTGTGACTACGACGATGAAGATGGCAGCCGGTTCAATAGGATCTGATGCCTAAAAGGCATGGGCCGCACGTGGTGCAGATGCTTCGGTGGCGTTAGGATCTAAACCTAGACTTGTGATAACATGTAGGCGAATAGAATTGGTTGGATAATCTTTGTGGGTAGACAATGTGCTATTGTTAATGTGTTATTATTCCTATTTACTCTTAACAGATACAGCATGCCTTAAACCATATTTCTTTGGGTTAATTGGATACACACCACTGTAAATTTCGTGTTTTTGAAAAACGCCATTACTATTTATATAATTGGACTGACACCATTACAATTTTGCAAGAGTTTGAAATACACCACTATCTACACTATTCAGACATACATGAGCCACTGTATTTTCGTATTACCACTTCTCCCCTCCCTTCACGCACGCCACCCACGCGAAAGGATAAGCCTGCAATGCTGGAATGTTGAGAACAATGTTCAGTTTGTATGAAAATGCATGTTCAGGAACTATGCTCAAAGGCAAAAGTGAAGATGCATGTTTTAATTCTGGAAATGAGCGCATGAAAATGCATGTTGTACTTCTGAAAATGTTGTATTCATATCGATGTATGCATGCAGTGCTGCAGCTCGAGTTCAGCAAGCGTGTATAGCATCAGTGCTGGTGCTCGATTTTCTTTTTATAAGCCACCGATCGAGCAAGTGTGAGAATGGACAGACAAACTGTTGTTGTGCGTGCCCTTTCATGGGAGGGCAGAATGGTCCATACGCAAATACAACACAGTCCATTTACCTCTTTGGTGTAGATAGTGGTGTATTTCAAACTTATGCAAAATTATAATGGTGCCAGCACAGTTACATGAATAGTAATGGTGTTTTTCAAAAACACGACATTTGCAGTGGTGTGTGTCCAATTAACCCTATTTCTTTTAATTCACTTTTGCAGACATTGATGAGTGCAAGGAGAGAAAAGCTTGTCAGTGTCCTGAATGCAACTGCAGAGATACATGGGGTGGCTATGACTGCACGTGCAGTGGTGACCTTTTGTACATCAGAGAGCATGACACCTGCATAAGTAATTTTCAAGCTGAACTGATAGCTTTTGCTTATCCTTAGTGTATTGATTTCGATTGTGTATATGTGAATGGTTAATCTGCAGGCAAGACAGCAGTTCAGGCTAAAGCAGCATGGGCTGCAGTGTGGGGTATCTTGATAGTAGTTGTTGTTGTGGCAGCGGGAAGTTATGTTGTATACAAATACAGACTAAGGGTAAGCTAACACATGCACACCCTTACTTTTGTTCTTTTGTTGTTTGGCCATGTTTCGTGATGAGTGATTTTCTATCTCGGAGCCTATTCCTAATGTAGGACTATCTATTTTTGTTAAATAGACTCCATTTCATAAAGACTTACCCTTTCAGGTTTATGTATTATCCCTTTTATATTAAGCAGATGGCTGCATTTGTGCCGTCACATATAGACATATCCAACTAGTCTAATTTGCATAAAAAAATCATGTGTATGATCAACTTGATATATGAACCGGTGCTGTTGTACTCTGACTTAAGTACTTAACATTTGACTAATGATGCATCTAATGACGCACAGTGGGTAGTTCTAGGTCACTTTAGTAGTTCTAGGTCACTTTAGTTCTCTTCTGTTACATTTTAACTTTTTAGTTCATTTGGATGAGTTTTGGGTTGATCCATTGACCTAGAGAACAAACTTGCATCCCCTAATAACATGTAGCCGTAAACCAGATGTTGCATTTTACAGCTTCTGTTTCACTTACTCATACTTAGTGTACATTAATTTTTCACTTATGTTTTGTCATGTGCACACATAACTTGTCCGTCTCTTTCTTGTTGGTACATGTTTGTGACACCTTAGGTTTTTATCCTAACAGCACCTGTTGCAAAGGAGTGACTTGTTGAACAGAATTGTGACAGCTTTCTGTGCTGATATTGTGACATTTAGTTTGCAATAGAATATCATGAATAACTTTTAGCAGTAGCTTGTGTTTTTGGTAGTTAATATGCTCAAATATTTTGTCAGCTGTAGTTCACAAGTTAACTGATCAAACATTTTACTGCTGATGATGGATGCATGATATTGTAAATTTTCTTCAAACATATTTCAACTTTTTGCTAGTTTTGGTTCACAATATCAACTGAATTACATTTCCCTGTTTTTGTTTCAGTCATACATGGACTCTGAGATTAGAGCTATCATGGCACAGTATATGCCACTAGACAATCAAGAAGAGGTCCCAAATCATACACATGATGAAGATCGTTCATAAGTGTGCAGAACATTATATGGTAGGCCCATATGACCCTGACACCAAGGCAGTTCGTCATGAGGTATACAAACTGATACTACAGGTCAATAATAGCTTGATTTAGTGCACACACGGGTCTGTTATTGCCTGTTAGTTTATGTGGAGCAGTTTCATTTTACATATCACTGTAAGCTCCATTTGTGAGAATGTACATCTTAGGATTTTTGCTGACCTGTATTCATTGGTTTTTAGCCTATTAATGTGGTGTTAGCTCGTTGCTAGTCCTTGTAATAGAAGCCACCAGTTTTCTGGGCACGGCAAACCTAACCTGGCAACATTTGTAGTACCTTTTATGGTGTGTCACCTGCTCAACACATGCGTTTTCTTGGAACATTGGAAATAATAATGACGTGTCTTGTGACCACCGAATTGTGAATATTTGGCATCAGGTTACCGTATGAGAATTCCACATCTGAATTCGTAGGGATTTCTTCTCAAATGTGCTCGAAATTTTTCATAACAAACCTGAGCTTATCATGTGGGGCCTCATGTACTACAGACGGCAGCAAAACATCAACGATAGCTGCGTAGAGATAAGGTTGGTTTTGATGGCATTTATAGGATGTCATGTCTTCAGACGAAAGCAACGAGAATAGTTTCCCGAAAGCAACGAGAATAGTTTCCCGCCGCCGTCTGCGGTTTGGCCGGTGGAGGCGCGTTGTCTCCGTAGCTGGTCTTCGGTTTTGTCCCTCCGTTCTCAACCGCTTCTTCTGCGGTTCCGCCCCCTGCTTGCCTCTGCGACTGCGATCAAGATGAGCTGAGCGAGAAAGTTCGAAATGCTGCAGCGGAGCTCAGAAGTACGTGACATAGACGTAGGTGACCCCGTATAATAAGCAGTTGTGCCATGTGCGATCGATCAACACGAAATGGATGGACAATCATTGCAGCTGGCGGAAGATTATGATAAAGTGTGTAACTTGTACTTTGAATTCATTTGAAGAGCAGCAGTGCCACCCTTTGTTTTGACAGAATTTGGAATTGATTTTTTTACAAAGCCTATTCACCCCCTCTAGGCCTCAATTCGCTTCGAGGAGATTCTATAGGCCTAGGTGAATACTCCGTCCCCAAGTCGCAAACAACGTCATCTGAGTTCCTGGTGCCACATCATCTGTCGTAATGAAGAAAATTGCTAATATGGACAAAATTGATACCGAACGCATAACGAGTTGTAACCAAATGCAAACAGGGGGCGAGGGTCACGAGTGCATCTAACCTTCATGAGGCGTTGTTCGTGATGACAATGCAAGGAGGACTAGGCAGGGCAAGTGTAGGCAATGGGTCGAAATGAAGATGAAGCAACGGGTCGGGTGGTGAGGGAACAAATGGCTTCTCTCATATGGAGTATTGGTGGGGGGGGGGGGGGGGTGGGGGTTGGGTTGCTGCAACGACACCGACAGGAAGCGAGGGGAGTTGTGGAACGGGTGGCCGGGAGGGGCTCTTCTAGGTTTTTTGTCAAACGGACGATCCAGATTCACTAGCAGCGAGAACGGGCGGCTTGGGATATGTTGGAATATGCCCTAGAGGTAATCATAGAGACGATGATATTGCGATTGTATCCATAATATATTATGTGTTCATGAATATCCATTAAAGACAACTTGTATCAATTGGTAATTATGTGAATTGTTCGTGAAACTATTTTATTTTATGATTATTTTAAAGTTGTTCATACTGTCGGAGTTCATGTGAGAACACACATGAATATTAGATTAGGACATGTATTAGTTTTTTTAGAATGACGCAGTATAACGCAGACGCTCACAACACGCACGCACACTCACCCCGATGAATACACGTACGCAAACCTAGCCCTACCCCTATGAGCACCTCTGAAGGATTGAGCAGTCAGCTGATCTGGAGATTCCCGAAGTCACCACTGACGCCTCGTTGTCGACGGGAACGTCGCTTACCACTTAATGCAGAACGCCAATAAATCCTAGGAAAATCTCAGGAAAAGGTGCGAGCACCAGGATTTGAACTCTGGTGGGTAGCGTCCCACTGGACGTCCTATCATTGGACTACAAACCAATTCGCGACATGTATTAGTTGATGACTATGTTTCACAAGTCATAAACGTAGAGATGTCAAACTAATAATGTGGTATGACATAGGGTTGTACTGACCCAACGTGAGATGTTCTTATTATCTTTTTACACATCATGTACGTTATGTCCTTAGACCTGAGATTGCCGTATATACTCAAGATGTGAAACGACCTACTTATGGACTGTCAAACGTTGCTCCGTAATTGATAGTTATAAAGGTGGTCTTCAGGTTTGTCGGGAAACATGTCGTGAGACATAGACAATCAAGATGGAATTTGCCCCTCTCTATTTGAGAGAGATATCACTTGATCCTTTAGAATTTGAGGAGGATTTTCTTCTAATATTGGAAATAACTTTCACCATCAAATCTAACATAGATCTTTGGCATCTATGACCCCAAATCGTCACTTTTTCTATTCATCTCAAGATTTAGTCGTCCAAGAGCCCCTAAAATCAATATCATCTTCCACCTCTTACTTTGATCCCCTGTATGAACCTCCTTGCTTCTTCATTGATAATTCGACAAAGGAGAAAATCCAAACCTTCTGGTTGACATGGAATGGGAACATGAATCGTCAGAGGCGTGGATCCCTATCCCAATGGACGAGGAGGATGAAGATCCACTCGTAGAATGTTGCAGACAAGAAAGGATGCATGAATATGTTTGGTCTGTAGACATTCTCGAGGAATCAAACTTGGTGTCCAATAAGATGGATCATGTGGACGAACATCAAAGTTACATGAAGAACCACAAAATCCACACTTTCATGTGAAATCTCCTGAGTCTATCTTTCTTGCTGCCGCCAGCATTTATGAGAGTAGCAACCATCCTACGTCTCTCCTTTATGAAACCTTCAAAAGGATGGCCGTGGATGCTTTTGTTTACCATAAGTATTCCAAAGCTCGTAGTTGCATCGGCACAAGTTCTTGCAGCCCAACAGCAAGAGTCTAGCTTATGACTTAAAACAAAGCACTAGTGGGAGATAACCCATGTACTTGTTGTTTTAAATTCAATAAAGTTTGTTTAGCTTTTATCATGATAAGTTTGTTTAGTAAAAAAATATATAATCATAAAAAATGAAAAAAATAATAATAGAAAAAATGAAATTTCTCCATATATGTTAATAATATATCCATTGATTTGCGGGTGTCATGTAGTGATCCACGCCAACCAATGACAACAAATGTACTCCCTCCGTCTCAAAATAAGTGTCGTTTTGGGTTTTCGTGCCACAAGTTTGACTCGATTTGTAGAAAATATATGCAGTATTTATATCTTCACATAAATTTGTCAAAAAAACTACACGAAAAGATCTTTAAGATTATTCTAATTATTTAGCATAAATATTTATATATTTTAATATATAATTACTTGTTTTTTTAGAAACGAGAATGACACTTAATTTGGGACGGAGGAAGTAAACCTCATATTGAATTCACATACCGCCATGACATATCCATGCTGACCAAAGTACCTAGGTTGTTCCATCATCAATGCTAGGTGTGTAATTCTATAACACCCCAATCCATTAGAAGCATATAGTAGTTGTGAAGTTGGCCCATGTGACACAAGTGGCTCATGTGTTTTTATGGTTGATGAGTTTAGTACCACCTTGGAAGTTTAGGAAGAGGGTGAGGGTCATCTTATAAGTCTTGTTGTTCCAAACATAACACTTTCAGGTTAACTCTTTTACATGAAGCAATGACGAAAGTATACGTGAGGTGCTACGCAAGGCTCGTTCCAGGTGTAGAGTTGCAGCATATAAGTAGTTTTTTTAGATGCATGGTGCTATTGATGGTATAGAGATGAACCCTTGCTGCATGTATATATATATATATATATATATGGTGAGATGTCAAGGGCATTAGCCCATAAGGGGGGTGAATGTAACGAAGCCGTAGTAAGTTGGCTTGAGATTGTATTTGGTGAGTTAGTACCACATTTGAAGTTTAGGAGGATGAGGGCCAACTTATAAGCTTTATTGTTCTAAACATAGCACCTCCAAAGTTTAACCCTTTTCCATGAAGCGAGGGTGAAAGTGTAAGTGTAAGTGAGGTTATGCAGACCCGTTCCATGTGTGGAGCTAGGCCATATAAGTAGTTTTCGATGTAGGGTGTTACAGATACAATTGTGAAAGTGCGTCGATATTTAGTCCCAGGTATGATTTATCATGGTTTTGCTCAAATGAAGCAAATGACGTGCAAATGAGAAATGAGTTCGGGGTTAATTGATGAAATGTAGAGTGAGGAGCATTTGATGAAAATAACAAAAAGGGACATGGTTTGATGGAAATCATTAGGTCTCTTATATGAAGCTTAATTATATTGTGCAATATTGATATTGGGTTTCATAATTGATGAATTGTTAACATGTGTATCAAGTAAGGATGAGAAATATGTGATTGCATATGGGATGAAGCTTCATATAAGAGACCAAATGATACCAATTCTTGAAGCTTTGACCCAAGGATGAGACATAAGTGATTCCACCAACACATGAAGGTTGCTAGATCAACACATGAAGGTTGCTAGATCAAATTCTAAGGCTTGCCATGTGCACTGAGTATGCTCTTTTAATTTTGAAAATATGGAAGTGGCATAAGTAGATTCATCTTGAAAGTCTTATAAAAGTATCTATTAACTATGGTATAAATATTTTTTAGAAAAACAGCTGTCAGTTTTTGAAACGGTATCGATGTCCAAAGCAACTTCCTTTAGGGACATGGAGGGAATACTACGAAACCCGCTTAAGAATATGGAGTGTCTTAACCAGCATCACACACTTCCTTTTTTTTAATGGAACGGGGACTTATATTAGATCTTGGCACAGTACATTCTCAAATTACACATGAAAAAATCTGAACTAGAAAAACATATCCATCTAGATTATTGCATCGTCTTCCTCCACAGCATAGGCCGGACCTCCATCGATCGCCGCAGCGACCAGCGTGTGCCTAACAGCGCAGTTAACGCGAGGTGACAGAAGAGCGGCGTTGACGGCCTTGGCACCGACGATGGAGCTCCAATGCGATGCCCCCCCTTGAGACTTGGGGGAGTACTCGCTGCTGGACGCATCAGCGCCATCAGCGCCATACTGCGTACGTAGGGACCGCAGCAGTGCCACAATGTACTCCAGCGGGCTGCTGGTGCTCAGGAATCAGGATGCTGCTGGAGCCGCCGGAGCAAACGGAGCGAAGTGGGCTATGGAGCTCCTCGGTGGGGATCTGACGGAGTGTGAGGATACTGTTGACTGTTGTGTTGGCTGAGCAACCAGCTAATTGATATAGTAGGATCAATGCACGATACTCTTATCTGAGCAGCCACCTGACCTGATCCAGTGTCCATACGATACAATGCAATTGAGGAATGCAATGGCTACTATATGCGGACGGACATCAACAGCCAAAGACGCATGCCTATTTGTTGGACAATTTTTTTTAGTCACGGTCACGGGTGCTGCTTCCTCTCCCATTTGCCTTCTCTCCTGCCCGTGCCGGCAGCAGTGCCATCCCGCTCCCTCCGCTCCACAACCTGCCTGGACGACGGCTTGCTGCTGCCGCCTCGTGGCCCATGCGGCCTCACGCCATCCAGTTCAGGATCTCCGGTGCTGCTGGCATCCTCGGCCCAAGCGCTGTCCTCATCAGCAGAGCGCTCGCGAGGCTGCAGAATCGTCGGAAGGTTGCCGCCTGAGAACGTTCTTGATCCGGCGAGCATGACGGTGGGGGCCCCGGCCTGTGGTGCGGACGCCTGAGCAGAGCCCCCCTCTTGGCCTCGGCTGCTCGACCTCAAGCTCCCAGCCTCCTGCTGTGCTCTGCCGCCATCCCTTTCACGGTACCTCTCCTTGGAGCGGCTGCAGAATGAGCAAGTCACGGAGGTGATTATAGTGTTGCAAATGGCTAAGGTTATCGCACCAATGGTAAACGCAATGTGTGATTAATATGGGCTAACCACACTACACAGACTACACCTGTTGGGATTGGCAGAGAACTCACGCCTTGATGACCGCCCCAACTCGACTTGCTCCAGTTCACGTTGAAGCTCTCTCTAAAGATCAACACAGTAATAATAAGGAAACAAAGATAAAAGGCCATGCAGACTGGACGTATCATAATTTGAGTCACTGTCACTGAGGACATATTATGCAAGCACAGATTCCAGGAATCATATCTTAGGCAAGAATTTGCACATAATAAACACATATATATGGCATAAATAAGAAAGTGACTCAGACTTGAAAACAAATTATAGGTAGCACTAAGTTTCATGAATGATGGATGTATGGAGGATTTTTGCAAAACAATATATGTTCCAAAACTAACAGATTATGCCAATCCGAAAGAATAAATTTCCTTGTACCTGAGTTTGTTTCTCTTTTTCCAAATCAATGTTGAATTGCAGTTCCCTAGACTTCGCACGCTCAATGTCCAGTTGTCGCTGTCTTTCTACTTCACGTTCCATCTCGAGAGCTCTTTCCCTACAAAGACATACAACAAAGAAATAGGGATAAACAACTCTGTTGTTTCTGACATGTCAAAGAAAAGAGTAGCGCATCAAAACCTGTCGAGCTCTTGCATAAGCTCCATTTCTCTAGAGCTTGTCTCTTCTAAGTACTTTGTACGAGCATGTCTTATAAGCAGCTTCTTTTGCCTCCGTGCTGTAATTTCCTCTTTGAGCCTAGACCTTTCCCTGTCAAATTAAAACATATCAAATGAATATGAACAGTTCAATATGCTTCGACAATCCAAAGTAAAATGTTATGACAACAAGGATATCTTGGATCGACATAGCAGTCAATAGAACAACAAACTTGTTACGGGGGGAATTTCATTAAAACAAATGAACAATGCTAAATTTGAAGGACCGTCACATTTTGTAAACTTACAGGGACTGAATATTTTCCCGGATTTGCTGGAGCCGTGTATTAACCTCACTACCATCATTGTGGTCTGTAAAAAAAATTACATAAGACGTGTAAATACCAAAATATAGCATTGACAACGATAGCCCTGAAAGTAATTGAGCTTACATGATGGCATAGTATCATTGTTATGCACAACAAAGTTATGAACTGATTTCTCTTTTTCAATAAGCTCCAATTCAATCTCAGCTTCTTCAAGTTCCTTGGTGTCAAATTTAATCAAGTGTTAGGACTCTGAATAAGGTATCCAAAACAAGATGCCAGAAAGAAAAGGTCTGTCGCACTTCTCACCTCATGTTCTTGCGCAGATCTGGCTGAGAAGAACTCAAAGTATGCTTCAATAGAACTCAAAGAGGACATCACCTATCGAGATGAGTATGGCAAGTTTAGATAGCCCACTACTAATTAAAGCATAAAATTAGCACCATATGATTTCAGCAACTTTCTTTTCTTGCTTGAACAATGCAAGAGAGCTGCATTCCATTTCATTAAGCATGCAAGAGATATAATATCAATTTGAACCAAGATACACGCATGCCAGTGCTTCCTTATGCTAGAAAGAATTTTCTTTGAAGAAAGATGAACAAAAACTTCCAAAACACTAGTAATTTTTGGGGTGCACTTAGTCTAAGTGCAGTTATTACAAAGATTGAAACTGTCAACAAAATATAAAATGAGTCTGATATGCAAACACAATCAATAATGAGAACATAATTCAAGCAATGAACTGAAATGGATAACTGTGCAATAAATTAAAAACAGAAGCGACAATACAGATGGAGACAACCAAAAAAAAATTAATCATTCAGAACACTGACCTGAAGGATTGATTCACGGATGCTCTTGAAATCAGGGCTGACTGATTGACTAGTACATCCAGAAAGAACTTCTTTTACAACCTAATGGAAGAGATTTAAAGTCAGTACTCGGTAAACATGTTAAGGTACATAAGCAACAGAGAGAGGGAAGGGGCAATACGGTTGTATCATCTGATTCACTTTTTAGTTGGCACAGAGCTCGGCAGAGATCTTTCTCCATATATCCAAAACCTCCTAGTACATAATGAG
This sequence comes from Bothriochloa decipiens, assembly GCA_023333625.1. Lineage (NCBI taxonomy): Eukaryota > Viridiplantae > Streptophyta > Magnoliopsida > Poales > Poaceae > Bothriochloa > Bothriochloa decipiens. The sequence goes on from CM041628.1 coordinate 63,626,457, forward strand.
AGAAAAAAATAGCTTGAACAATCTGACCATCATACAGGTGACACAATGGAATTTACATATGTTGGCTCAGAAATCTGAATATTCGATTATCACAGATTTACCAGTTGATGTTTGCATGTTTTCCAACTTCTGCCAAACACATTCAGGTATCAAAGCAATATCTTCAGGAGTAGAATAAAGACATGCCTTAGAAAACAACAGCAAAGACATTCGTGTAAAATAACCCTCCTCAATTACACCAGAAAGTTGTCCCAAACCATTCAGGATACAGTTACTGGATGAAAGAAAGGACTGCAGGTGCTTCCTCTCAACAAAAGGCACATATTCAGTAAGCAATGCTATTGCATGATTCCTTAATAGCATAGAAGAGTCATGGAGAGCCAATGCTGCTACTCTGTCCCATGTATGAGTTACCAAAAGGGATGTTACTGTTGAACCAGATATGAGGAATTTTTTATCATAGTTTGGATATTTCAAATCAGCTTCAGTAGAACTTGTTTTGTTAATAATCCTCCCAAGCTGTTGTACAGCAACAGAACGCTGCTCTGGTTCAGAATGATTCAACATTGTACAGAGAAGATCAATCAAACAGTTCTCACTGTTCTTGAAGCCCTCAATTTGACCGGAAACTAATAATGACAACCACTTATCTGTCTGCAGCCTCCAAGATATCCTAGGTGCATGGGAGCAGAAGTGTTTGACTGCAGAGCATGTGGAGTTAAGAACATTACCCCAACCAAGGACGTTTGGCATCCCCATTACATAATCGAGCATAGCTGATGCCACCTGCCAGAACTGTGTTTCCTGATTTACCAAAATGATATCTCCTAGACCTTCAAGAGCAATTTGCCAATGCCTTTGTGCAAGCTCACAGGAAATTTTCACAGCAACATCTTGCTCACTGCTACTAGATATTGTGTCTTCTTGCACTATGGACTTCAAAAATTTTGCAAACAACAAACACTTTGCCATAGACAAAGAGATCCTAGAGGCCAACTGATGGTGCCATTTCCAACTATCCTCAATATATGAAGTAAGGTGCGAAATAAACTTCTCCAGAGCACCACAAAATTCTATGATACTATTAGGATGCAGATTATAAAGACCCTTATGACTTCCATCATTCTCACAATACACTGTGGATTTCATTAGTACTTGTTCTTCACTATCTTGTGCATTCTTCTCTAGTAGTATGGTGCCATCAACGCCTAAGGAATCAGCAGATTCTATAGACTGGCTTGTCGCAGAAAGGATACTGACACCAAGTAGTTCAATATTTTGAATTAGTACAGCTTCACAACCATCTAGAAGTGTCTGGAAACCTTGAAGATAGCCGCATAACAATGACGGTGGATCAGAACTGACGCAATCAATCCATACTAACAAGGAGCCTAACATTTCAATCCTTCTCTCAAATGAGAAATCAGGAAACATTGATCCCAGAATGAAGATAAGCAAGGGTGCCTGAATCTTATCTTCTGCTGTATCCACCGAATCTTTACCACAGCGAACAATTTCAAACAATTCTTCAAAACAATGTAACTCAAAATTGCTGCCCTCCTTTATATGGCTGAGTACTTTTGTATCATTAGTTCCCCTCCTTAAGAAGTAGGAGATGAGTGGCTTCATTAGACATAGCACAGACTTGAGGAAGGCCACATCAGTATAAGAAGCTCTACAGAGAGACACAAGAATGTGCACTACCCTGGGCATTTCAGGAATAACAGCCTCCAGGTGCTCAGTAACAATAGACTCGAGTAGGTAGAAGACAACTGCTTTTGCATTAGCAGCAACATTTCCTCTTATATAACTAACTCTGTTTGTGACTATAAGATGCTCCTTGATGTGTTCAAGATAAGGCCACAAGCACAACTCAGAAAACCAACAAAGAACGTCTGGTACTGCACTGTTGGGCAGACATTTTAACTGTAGCCCAACAGCCTCCAAGATGCTCTCCCCAAATGCATTAAACAATTTGCCCATGCTTGGGAAGAAGAAATGTAGCTCCGGAAGTAAGATCTTAAACTGTTTGGTCATGCTTGGTTGGTCTGACAGAGTAGTTTCCTTCTTAAGGAACAAGTGTGTACAATTAGATTGTTCACCTTTTGCAGACATTACTTTGGGAGTTGCAAGTCCATCCATCAAACAAAGTTCATCCATGTAAATTGATAACAAAGATGTAAGCTGTGAGAAATCAGAAGCAAGAAACCGCTTGTCATTTAAATATTCCTTGGCATAGCGAGACACTGCCATCCATCCGAGAAATCGAGGGAGTGGGCTAGAAAACATGGAGAAATCAGATATCTTCTGTATCCATGTTGATGGAGGGACTAAACTCCTAAAACGGAAACCATCTCTTTTATTTCTGGCAAGTTCTCTAGTGTTATCAATGCCTGATGAAGCCACAATCAGTTTCTGGAGAAGGGTCCAACGTCTTCTTAGACCATGTATTTTTACCCTATCCAATTTCTTATTGCCTGCGTTAACTAAACTGTAAAGACATGCAAGCTGATCATTGAGGCTTTCAGCAGACTTCAAAATTATATCAATTACATTCTCTGGTGGACAAAATAGATCAGTTGCTGAGTGCAACAGGAACAACATGCTCTGGAGGAGAATTTCACTACACAAGTGTCCTTTCCTTTGGAATTGCTTCATAATAAAGTGGCACAGCATAGCTTGGTTCTTTCTGACCAAAGTTACAGCATCAGCAAATTGAAGAGCTTCAGGTGAGATTTCTACAGATTGCTTGCCATCTTCAGGAATATTTGGATATGGTTCCCCATCAGGTATTTTTCCCTCATATTCAGAGTCGAATCTAGCAGCTAGTAGGAGTAAATCTATGACAGATCTATCCCGCTTCTTCTCCAAATTATAGATTGCTTTTTTATCTAAATCTTTGAAGTGCAAATTTTTCAACCCAAAGGAAGCATTCCCTTGCATCAACTCTGAATGAATACGTTCAATATTGTCCAGAGGCTCTAAATTAGACTGGAATTCCAATAGAAAAAATGGATTAACGTAACATTCTGCTGCTAAAAGCAAAGCATCAATTCCAGCATTATGCCTTTCTAATGTTGGTTCTTGTTGCATGCATAGGTTCAGTGCTATGCGATGAAATTCTTGAGCTCTTAACTCACAGTCCTCATACTTTGCCAGCTGTTGATAATCAGCCTGTGCATCAAAATAATCAGCTGCAACAATATTATCTAGCAGGAAAGGATCAGATGATAGTCTCTCATTACTCCTGCCTTCAGGTATGTCGTGGTTCAAACTTGTTTTAGTTACTACATCATGGCCTTTTCCTTTCCAGGTGTAAAGACTAGTCAACTCAGATTGCTTTAATTGTTCAGGAGCAAACAAAAAACTGCACTGTTTAAAATTTTCAGGCCGAACAGTTGTTTCAGATGCATCTTGCCCATCAATATTTTCTGGGTTGCATGGCTGCGGTGCACAATTATCCAAAACAGCCAAAGGCACATTATCAATCTCATGCACTGAACTTTTGCAGAGGTCTATGTCAGGAGGAAGAGGCATGTGCGGATCCAAGATAGAGAGAATTACACTGCAAACCAAAAGTCAGGCATGTTACACCAGCAAGCATGATAGTGTTAAGCTATAGAAATGATTGATCTACTACGCCATCACATGCACACATTAAAGTCACATGGTTCAGAAATTTGCATCACGGTATTGAAATGTAAACTAAATTCGGCACTACTGCGTGCAGTATATGCATGTAGGCCCTCGCCTTGGGTGGCCACGCCAGACAGGTTGACCTAACCCAGGTGATTACAATTGAACACCTATGTTTTGCTACCTGGCTGAGGCGTGTTTTTCACAGGGCGAGAACCAAACAAGCCCATGGTATGTCTTTGACTCTTTGTCCAGGTGGCCCACCTAACTGGATTGGTCCATGATGCCCATAACTCTCTTTTATAAACCAGATAGCTAATAGCTAATGGGATAAAGCATACAGTTGTAAATATTGTCTCCCAGCTAAATTTCTTATGATTACATGGATACCAAACCTAGCCAGTCTACATTATAAAGCAACCCAATCCAATGGCGCAGATCAGAATGGCCTTTATTAGAAATTAGAAGCGAGGATACCAAAAAGATGATTCAGGAGAGAAAACATCAATTGCATGTCATAAGCCATGAAGTGTAAATCGCTCATCAAATACTAGAGAAGACAGCTGCTTGCAGACACACAAAAGGTTCCCCCGTCCTGAGTAACAATAACTTCACTCTCACTCCTTTCACTAAGGAATCTTTTCGTGCTTCAACTTAAAGTCATCGTGATGAACTTACAATCATTTTTACCATGATAACTAAATAGTATATGAAATTAATATTATGAATTTTTTTTTTGGAAAATCTAATCCTACCATTTTCACCTGACTAACTACAATGTGTGTGAAAGATAAAGTAAAAGGGGCTACAATAAGCTTTGTATGGAAGTGGCAGACAAATTTACACATCAGTTGAGTAAGTAGCTCTCTGTACAGTAAGTTCCTTTTTCCCTCTTAATAAGATCTCTCTACAGTGGGGGCCTCCCCTGCTGTATTTTATACGTCAGTCCATGGCAACATTACACTGTGAGAGTGTGAGCAGAGCAGCAGCTAATGATGGTTGGCTTGCATAATCATGAAAATTGGGTTATTGTAGTATCAAGCTTATGTCAAATCTGTAAATACATATTGCTTTACAAACCTTGGAGCAACGGCTCCTCGTCGCCATTCAAGTTCTAAAGAAGGGAGAACAGCAGCTCTCTTTACTGCTGTATGGATAATATTTAAGGCAATATCATATACACTTGACTGCTTCTCCAAATATATAGCAGAGATACCACCAAATATCACTGTGTCTTTCATGGCACTTGTAGAAGGATCAATAAAAGGATCTAGCATCTCCAGAACGAAAAGTAACTTATGCATGACTTCCTGAAAGTAGGAAAGTTAAGGAAGCAGTACAGAAGTCACTACAAAGAACCACTTTCAGGAAAAGGAAACATGTACTTTATATTCTGCGAGCACATCATCCATATGCCCAGAAATTGCCAATACAACATACTTCAGTGCTGCACGTGAACGAGCAAGAGATTGGCCAGCTTCCTAACGAACATGATAAAGAACAAAATTAATTGGTTCACAATATAAAGAACAAAATTAATTGGTTCACAATATAAATACGGAGTGGAAATCATCTTAAAAGTTACTGGAGTAGTAAACAAATTGTTGATGTTGATTTAGGATATCAAAAAGGAAGGAATTGCAGTTTTGGTCAAGTAGTACTATCACAATAACATATGTTTTGCAAAGTTGTGAATAGCTAACTGTTTCATCTCAAATACAAGTGCATCTCTTCAACAGTATTAACATCAGAATGGTAAATAAATTAGAGCATAACTTCATTTGGTATAGCAGCAAAAGTTCAAGACCTAAGTATGGTAGGATACAAATGCACCAGGTCACAGGCATCAAAAGTTAATTTCAAGTTTCCCAGCATTGCTAAGTGACCAGTGTGCACATACCTGGATGATACTTAAGAGATCCTCTAGAAGTTCAACTGCAAGATCAACCTGTTTTGAGAGTTTATGAAGAGTTAAGATTGACTAAAGTCACAAAAAGGAATGCTAATAAAAAATCCTAAATAACAAAATTATAAAAGAGACCTTTGCTGTTATCATCGGTACCCATGGTAACAATGGCCCCTGACACAAGTCAAGCAAAACACAAGCCGTTTTTACCTAATAAGTCAAAAAAGAAACATTAAATAACTTTCTGAGGGATAGTGTGCTTTTTTTAGCAGAGTTATAGCAAACAGGTGGCAAAAGCATAAATAATTTCTGGAGAAGTGAAGGAAAAAGATTGAAGCAGAGATATACGAACATGTGATGAAAGGTAGGATGAAAGATAACCAGCACAAGCTCTGAGAAGAGGATGAAAAACTGATGACGATACTGACATTGTAATAATCTGCAGCCACAATAATCTTCAGGAATGGCATAACAAATTATATCAATCAAAGCCATTGAGGTACCTGGGAGAGAGCATTCTGGACGTTTGGATGATTCCATTGGCTAAAGCAATCATCAATATGTTCAATAGGACCAGAACTGAGTGGAGGACGAAGTGCTACAGACACACAAGAGCAACTGTTAGAGTATAATTATAACAGCCCATATTGGGCTTACGGCCCATTAGCCTTGTACTCCTAGTCTGACTTGTATTAGTACCACATTGTAACTTGTACATGTACTGCAAGCCTTCCAGGCTATATATATGAAAGGTCACCCCCCTATTGGGTGTGCGGTGTTTCTCTACATGGTATCAATCTAATCACGATTCTCGCTTCCTCTGCCCGTGCGCCCTGCCTCTAGGGCTCGCGCCATCGCACCACAGGGCCGCCGCCGCCTCCCCGGCCGCCACGCCCCTCCGGCCGCCGCCGCGCACCAGCGCCGGTCCGCCGCCTGCCTGCCGCCGCCCCGGCCGCTCGACTTCGTCGCGCCGCCCAGGCCGCCGCCAACCCGGCCGCCCGACTTCGTCGCACCGCCCATGCCGCCGCCTCACCCGGCCGTCCGACTTCGTCGCGCCGCCGCCTACCCGCGCCCCTGCTCCTCGCGATCCGGCGCGCCAGTCCGTCATGACGGAATCGTCGCAGTCCTCTGCTACCTCCGGCGTCCTCGGGTCGTCAACATCCGGCGCCATGGGAGACGGCGTCGCCCCTGCCTTCTTCGCTGCCTATGCAGCCGTCAATGTGCAGCCGTCAATGTGAAGCAGCATATTCCGATCTCCCTCAGCCTCGAGCGTCCCAACTACTCCAAGTGGAAGGCGTTCTTCACCGCCCTCTGCGGCAAGTACGGGCTGCTCGGCCACATCGATGGCACGGAGGACGCGCGCCCGGCTGACCCCACGTGGTCTCAGCCCGA
>CM041628.1:63650546-63746127 GCA_023333625.1 Bothriochloa decipiens
CCCCCCTATTGGGTGTGCGGTGTTTCTCTACAGCAACAACTGAGCAAATGAATGCATGTATGCTTGTCTCAAAAATGAGGTTAACTTCATTATCATAATCATCTTTGTGAATCAGCAACTAAGACATCATGTGATCACATATAAGACCAAAATAAATCAACTGTAACATTTTCTTTAGTCAAAACTCAAAGATCAGTCGTTAGCCACACAAGACACAAGAGTCATGACAATTAGTTAGCCACAAAGGCCTGCCATCGCTTAGTACAAGATACTCCCACCAGTATAATAGGTTGTGGAATCTATGCACTCCAATTTTTTTCTCAAATGATGCTGGAGACCTGCATGTCATTTCATTATGAAGAAAAAGATACAAACGAGCGAGGCTAGAGCCGTCCCACCCAAGCAAACCCACACACACCTACATATCAGTCCGGTTATTTTAACTATGAACGTACTTTACAAGTTGGTCACATGAAAAATGGTATATTTTACAAACTTTCTCAAAAAATATTTTCATAATGCAATAGTTTTATCATATTTTAAAATTATATTGCAAAAGAAAAGGATGATCAAAAGTGTGCTTAGACATCATGTATCTCCATGTCCTAAATATTAGAGCAAGTGACATGAGTGAGCATGCATGAATGTACGGATCTACCCATAGCAAACATTCTAATCATTCAATTTTTTGTATACTTCAATGACAAGTAGTAAAGAAAACATGTATACAGCACAGACATTACCTGGAAGTAGAGCTTGGACAAGTGGTAAGACAGACCAAATGTCTGAAGTAATTTCAGCAAGCTTGCGACATTGCATAGGCTATAATTACAAACCAAGAAAGTATTAGTATCTTCAAATAGAATGGTACATATATGGTGAAAGATATGAGGATGGAAGAATAAGACAGTTAACCTGTGATGCAGCCGCATATAGCACATGAAGAATACCTTCTTCCACAGCAGCAATATCCAAAATATTCAGGACTGAACCATCAAACTGATTTTCTGACAGGCTAAATTCTTCTCCAAACATACTGGAGTAATCTGTAGAAAGTACTAGACTGAAAGCATCGCTTTTAGGAATTTCATCAGAGACTTGGCTTGGTAGCATGACACCAGTATTCATTGATTTGTCTAAAAATGGCTCAGGCTCCCATAGTTTTTGCAATACCTTCGATGCCTAAGTTAAAACAAACAATGGGCGGCAAATCCTCCATGAGGAAAGAGCATATAACAAAAAACGAAAAATAGTGACAAAGAACATACTCGAAGGCAAACAACTCCAAGGGTTTTGTCTTTATGTGCATTCCTTAAGAGGAGCATAGCCGTTTCAGATCGAAATGCCAGCAAATACGAAGCAGGCTGAACAGATGGACTCCGTGATCTCCTCGGTTGTGCCTAGAAGAAAGAGTTTAGAATACTACATCAGGTGGACAAACTGAAAGTAGTGCCTCAATATTTTTGGCATTTTAATGCCTACCTCACAGCCCAATTAAAATTTAACATGTAACAGCTAAGGTAACAGGAAGATCCCTGGTAACATCAACCTAACTTAAGCACAGTGACAGATCTTCAGCAGCCATTCTGTGGTAACAAATTTGATCTGAGCTATTCAAGTTGCCTACCAGAATATATTTTGCATTCCATGCTAGAACTGTTAGCAGTCACCCATTAACCAAGGCAAGCTCCAGTGGAAGCTGAATTTGCATTATACAATCTTTTTAAAACTCACAAAGGAGCTCAGTGCTCAATCAGCAGTAATGTTGCCCAAAGTTCACTCAGGAAGGGCAAAGGACATAATCTAAAAGATTGTTTTAACCACTTCAAATAACCAGGAAATCATGTATGACAAAGGCTGCAAGTGCAGATCGATGTGATCAATCTTACAGCATACATGGCAGCGGTGTTGTAACCTTCACCTTCCACACCTACTGTAGCAAGTCACAAGAACGAGAAAAACAGATGCAAATAAGCCAAAAAAAAAGTTACATGCCTCAAAGTTTGAAGAAACTGTTGGAGTAGAAGTCAGACTAGTTCTGAGGGCATCTGAATCAGCAGAACCAAACAAAGATTTGGTAGGATCTCTGTAAATTTAGGACATTTCAGATTCAGATACTAATGCCCTCATGTAGGCAGGCAAGTCAAACAAGTATTGACAATAACACAAGTGCAATATATGATGGCAGGCAACATAGCATGTATCACAAACCGAAGTGATACATGGTTGCAAGTTGAACAAGGAAGTCGCACCTTTCATTTATAAGGTGAAGGATAGGATAAAATGGACCAGCAAGTAGAGCCAAGAACCGCACGCTGCTCTCTGGGGCGTCCGCAACACTATTAAGGTCAGCCTGAACTAGACATACAGCAGGCTGTTAATGGTCAATGCACACCATGCATCTAAAAATGGCAATTTAGCTAGGAGCCAAGAAAAAGTGACTTCACCTCAATCTGGGGAAGGAATGGAGGTAGCCTGATGGAGATGTCTTTAAGCAGCTAGAATGAATGGGGCAGAAATGCATCAGGAACTCATGACACGGTGAACCCCCAAAGCCAAAGGGTCAAATAAGAAAGCAGAAACAAAGTAGTAAGAAGAGAACCTGGAGGTGCATGTTGTGAGAAAGGGGTTGTTTGGAGGATGTGATTTGCGGGAGCAAGTAGCTGAGCACTGGCTGGAGCTCAGGTTCGAGGCCAGGCACGGGAATGCCAAAGAGCTGGATAAAGAAGACGGCGATGGGGTTGCCGCGCAGGCAGGAAATGCGGAGGTAGCGGCAAGGGGTGTGGTTGGCGGCGTAGACGACGTCGCGCTTGGGGGCCTCGCAGCGGGGGCGCACCTTGACGAAAGCATCGGGCTTGTATCGCAGCCCAGCAGTGAGCTCCCATTCGAGGACGGATTTGTTGTAGATGCGGATGTGCGAGAGGAGGCACGGTTCCTGCAAGCAATTGGGGAGTGACTACCCAATTCGAATTCGATCCCCAACTAGATTGGATTGGGGCGAAGAGGGAGAAGAATAAGCTGTAGAAGCAGATGGGGACCTGGAGCTCAAGGAGGATCCATTCCTTGGTGTTGGTGGCGGTGGACCAGTGGGAGCGCAGGTCGGCCTCCAGCACGTTCCCCGCCTTCTGCGACGGCGACTCGCGAGAGGATGCCTTCACCCGGAAACTTAGCGCCACCGCGCCATCGCCCCAGTCCGCTGACGTATCCCTCTCCGGTGCCGCCGCTGCTGCCTCCATCAGCTCCGATTGGTCTCCCTCCCCTGCCCACACCGCACTGCCTGCACTCCCTCGCTCCTGTTCTTGTCGAGTGAAGACTGAGGACTCGACCAAGACGACTCTCTGTTCGCCCAACAGCTGGGCTGGGCCAGGCTTCCCAAGTATGGAGTTTTTTATATTGGGCCGAGACCCATTCTACTTCGAAGTAGCAAAAAGGAAAAATGTTCATTTTACCTCCTTGACTTCCTCAAACTTCAAAACTATTATATTACCTCTAAACTCTGAAAACTATTCAAATTACCTTCCTAACAAAAAGAAAAAGACAAAATCTTTATAACAAAAACTTTATACTAAAGATAATATTATATATTCATTATGCAAATCTGCTCGTGTGGAGTCCAACAAAATTAGATTTTTTATTTTATAATTTTTCTGTGATTTATTATGATTTTTCAAAGACTCAGTCGAAATAAATAGAAAAAATAAAAAACAAAACCATTATCACCGTAGAAAAACCTTTGTTACTGTAGCAAAATCACTATCCAAAACCGTCAGAGACGTAATCCGCACTGTTTCAAAAGTTGATGGACGTGTTTTATCTGATTTTGAAGTTAAAGGACCAAAAATAAACTTTCACGAAAATTAAGGGACCAAAAGTAGATTTTTTCAAAATAAAAATGTTCATTTTACCTCCTTGACTTCCTCAAACTTCAAAACTATTACCTCTAAACTCTGAAAACTATTCAAATTACCTTCCTGACATATCTTAAAGTGGTCTGAAGGTGGCTTTGTCCTTTGTCTACTCTACATATAAAAGTCTGATAAATACTTGATAATAAGGTCATTAAATCATAAAAATGACACTGAACTTCTAAAAATTTGAAAAAAAAGTACATATTGATAAATTAGGATACGATGAATCTAAATAAAATATTTACATCTCATGAAAATTTCTCTAGATTCTCTTAAATCAGACTTAGCTTTATGAGAACATAAAAATCTAAATATTCTAATTGATGTCTTAACGTGTTCTAAGACACGACTAGCACAAATGCATGACATTAATGTATGTTATTTTCATGCTAGTTTTGTATCATATTATTGACTTGCGTAGTTTTCAAACAACGTTAGGCATTGATTAGAAAATTTTAGTAACTTTAGAAATAAGGTTTGGATTTTTTCTTATTTTCCTCAAGCTAAATATATTTTTTGAAGCTTCTAGATATGTTTTCATGAGCTCTAAATATTTCTATTTGGATTCTTCGTATCAAAATTTATCTTTATCACTTTCTTGAAAATTTAAGAAGCTTTGAAGTATCTTTATGGTTTTAAAACCTTGTTAAATATTTACCAAGTTTTAACTTAACAAAAGGAAAAAATCATCTTCAAAACCATACAAAATTAAGATTGGGAGATTATTTGATTAGTTTTGAGTATTCAAGGGTAAGATGTCTGGTTATAAAGTTTAAGGACAAAAATAAGACTAAGGTGATAGTTAGAGCATTTCCAAAAAAAAGCTAAAAATACTAGCCAGATTTTGTGATTTAGGTACTCTATGTCATGCCTGAAAATTTGCATTGTTTCTAAATAGTCAAATTAATTTATTTATGCAATTGGTGATGCATTCAAACATTGAAAATAATACTTTTTTGAAACTCAGCATAGTGGTAGCAATATTTTTGTGCATTCATGCTGGTGCATTGTTTATTGTGTGAGGTGAGCCACCTGTTGGTGCCCTTGGCACGCCTCTCCGTGCCCCGCAGCACCCCCGGCCGAGTTACCCATCGCCGGCCATGGCGCGGCCGCGCGGCCAGCCGCTTCCGGCCACCCGCCGTCACCACAGACCCTACATTCGGATCTGTGAGGTCGCACCGCGTCTCCCCGTCCCCTCCGTATAGCCCGCCATAACTTTCATGTTTTAACTCTGTTTTTAGCAAACTTATACTTTTTGGAATAGTCTCGATGAGTAGAACAGATCTATGCTATTGTTTACTACTGTTGTGATGTTTTGGTGTACTATCTCCTAATAGCTCTTTATTTGCTTTGTGTATGTGTGCCGGTTGGTTTGCTTGGTGCTGCTTGTTAATGTTAATCAAGTTCAGAAGGTGAGGAATTCGTGGAGGATCAAGGACATTTTGAAGATCAGTAAGACCAGCAGGGATATTTTGAAAACCAAGACAAGTATAGCTAAGGACCATCCTTGTTACCTATTTACTATAAACACTAAAATTTATTTGCATGTGTCTCTTTGCTATCCTATTAGGATTGCCTAGTTTGAACACTTGTTTACCTTGATAACTGGGGATGTTGCATATGGGTAGTATATTGCTAGCGCAAATCTTTAACCATGATCATATATGCTGGAGTAATGAATATGTGGTAGCCATATAAGATGAATGTTATCCTTTGGCAAAAGCTAAGACTTCTCGTACAACTGTGAGGGCTACATTGATCTGGTTTTAGCTCAGTATGAGGACCTTTTCTAGTTAGCTAGGGGTGCCGAGTTGGGTATAGGACAGCCTCTGTCCTTATGAGTATAGCCGGAAAAGAATGTGCCATATTGGAAGGGAGTTCCGACATCTGATGATCTGGCAGTCCTAATTAATTAGACGAACCTTTAAAGGGCTTCATAGTGAACCCTGTTGGTCTTCCTTGGTAGTGGGCTAAGAGGCTGATCACCTCGGACGAAAGGGTAAATCACGGCTCATAGTGAAAGTGTACACCTCTGATTAGAGTTTAAATCAATATATTGTCCGTGCCTACGATTACGGGTGGCCTGAAAAACTGAGGGGATCTGTTATGTTTGTTTAATGGTTTATGTGCAATTCATTTATTCAGTTATATCTTGTGATCATGTGGTTATGGGATGACACTACCTTATTGATGCTAATTGCTAAACTTGTTATATAACTAAAATCTAAATGCAGTTAACCATGTCAGCTATTTGTGCCTCGTGAACCCTTGGTTGTACTTGTTGAGTACAGTTATGTACTTACGCTTGCTTTACTTTTAATTTTGAAAAATCCTGGATGGGTAACAGATCAAGGCTGGAATTGTGATAAAACCGACCAATTTATTAGAGCACAAGCACATAATTCACCATTAGTGCGGCAAACTACATGATTGAGACCTATAAACCCGATAGTCATACCGAAATCTCGAAGGATTTCAAACTTTTTCGGCACGACCAAGATCGTAATAGTTTAGCGTTCCCATTCACAAGTACATAGTTCGCACATAGTTTAAATCATCGGAGTAAATAAAGTTATTACAAACCAAGTTCAAATTCAAAATAAAGCGGAAGCAATTTAGTTCAAAGCCACACACGCACTTAATTCAAATACAGTGCCAGTCCCTTGGTCAACATCCAGCAAAAGCATCCAGTAGAGAGGAGTGACCATGCTCAAGGTCTAGTCATCTCTCAAAGTGGGATAGAAGCAGTTCTAACAATAGCCATAAAACATCTCACCATCTGCAAAAACATGGGAAATGAAACCCTGAGTACGAGAATGTACTCAGCTAGACTTACCCGTCATAAACTAAAATAAGTGACTCCAAGGAGTATGCAAGGCTGTATAAGTAGGATAGCTGACTCATTTAATTGCGGAAAAGCTTGCATTAAGAAACAATAAATAAGAACCCTCTAGCAATGTATTTTAACCTGGTTAACCTTGTCATGCTACATTAGCACCTGTACTAAACAAGCATGGTAATAATTATTCAACAAGAAAGTAACCATTTCCGGTTGCGTAACTTCAATCTCAACAGCTCAACCATCTCATCTCTTGTTCAAGTTCTTACTACGATGCCGCTGCTCAAGTCAAGTGTTCACTGTCCAGGAACGATGGCGATTATAATCGATTACTAACCAGCTGGCGGGTATTCCTCACACAAACCACACTCACCAGCCACGGTGAGCTACAGGTCACCGACATTCCATTCGAGAAAAGCGCGAGATCAACAGGTACCATCGTACCCAGGAACCGCCCGGCTGCCTTATTCAGGGCAACCCTGACCTCGGACTTACTCTCCGCGTAACCTGTGGTCCCCCATCTTCACCAATACGATGCGTATAGCAGGTCGACTCCCGGCCTAAATCAAAATTAGGCTTCGCGGTCGGAACGACTTATCCTTCCAGCTAAATGTGAGGCATAAATTCAATATGACTTGAGGACGTACAACGGACGGGGTCCTAGTTCGACACAGACGGGATAACCACACCGAACCTCTAGTTCAGTCTCAACACCAATCCCGCCCGGTCTCGATTTATTATCTCCACATGGTTATCCAAGACAACAATGTATTCAACCATTCCAAGTCACCACCTATAACTCGCGGATGACAGGAAATCACCCAACTTCTACCGATCTAGTTAAGCAGGGCTAAGCAAATATTCGTACCTGAACCTAACAGGGTTGAAGTATAAACAGTGGCAAGGAACATAAGTAATGCAGCAACGGTATAAAACAACGCCTATAACTTAATACATCAAACAAGTAAAGGACTCAAGTTAGATATTTTGCAAACCACAGGGAGAATGCTCCGGGGCTTGCCTTTCAGGAAAGAGCTTGGCTGGTGGTCGGGACACTCTGGAAGATCAACCTCGGGATCCTCTTCTGCTGCTGCTTCCCGAACCAAAGCTTCCTGCTGGCCTTCCTCTCCTTGTGCTCCGGGAACTACCGTTTCGAGCTCTGACGATCCTGTATGATGCATAGTGCGTATGAGTACCGTGCATACATATAAATATAATGCTAATGGTGATGGTAAATGAATCCTCAGCTAAGATGAATGATATGATATTTGAAAACATGTATGATAAGCACATGTCATCTGCATTCTCTTCTACCGACAACTCTCCAAATAGGCCTCGTATTACAATTTACTCGCACACTATAAGGAATTATAAACAACCATTGTTTCACATACTACACTCTACTGAACCAAAACCAATAGCAGATCACACATATCATAAATAGTATAAAAAACATTTTTACACACATGAAATGATAACTCTAAAGCATTATTTATAATTAAAAGAAATCAGGGTATAACTACAACATGACTTTAGACTACTCAGAAAATTCTGTAAAAATTACAGGAACTTAATCATACCAAATAAAGACTACCATAAAAATTTTAAGTCAAAACAGTAAGTACTTTATCCTACACAAAAATAACAAGGCAGCACAATTTCAGGGGCATAAAATACTTTGTACATAAAAGCATGTCAAACAACAGATCTCAGAACATTATTAGCTCTAGATTGACATAAAAACATTCTCCAAAAAGTTTCATGCGTAAATTCCTTATATATTATTTATTATGAATTATTTATCATCACATGAAAATAGACACCATAACTGGACAGATCAAACTTTCCACATGACATAACCTCATAACATTTTTCATAGATAGAGCATGACGTAAGAAGACTAACAAACTTGGTCTCATAATTTTCTGAGCAACAGAGAATTACTTATGCATTTTCTAAGATAAAAGCAATTAATAGAGATAAATAAAGCTATACAGAAAAGTATCACAAATTTCACATTTCATATTTTTCATGCATAGATCATCTCATAAGAAAAATACTGCAAGTTGAACCAACTCATTTGGATGAACAATGAGCAAGTTATGAATTTTCAAAGGTTTAATCAAAATCTGGAATCATTTCTGGAAAAAAAAGGAAAAACACTTTGCACCGGAGACCCTGAGGTTTTCAGAAATCAACCAAGCCCTAATAGGTAATTCTCTGTGTCTGGCCGTTATACACGAAGGACCCTGGGTTTTGTCTTATTCCAAGATGGAGTCCCTGCACAGGGAAGGGGAAGGTTGACGGTGTCGGCGCGGCCTCGCCGGCCGTTGCCGGGGCTCTTCGGCCACTCTGACCCTAGGGATAGCACGAGGGGGACGGCGCGCGTCGATTGCGGGGCGAATCGCGGTCGGAGCGAAGCCGAGGCGGCTTGGGCCACGTGCGCAGGGCGGATGGCGGCTCCCCGACCGGCGACGCGGCCGAAATCCGGCGAGGGCCGACCCGCACAGGCCTCATGAACTAGGGCTACAGCTGCTACTTGACGAGATGCACCTAAAGCTTGAGACAGAGAGAAGAATCGTCAGCCGAATCGACCGGGACACGGCGGCGGCGGTCACGGGCTCACCGGCCGCGGAGAAGAAGCCCTCGATTGGGGGTCTTACCCTCGATGAGGACGGTTGATAGGGGGCGCACGAGCTAGAGCACGTCGAGGCGAGTCTGGTGACGCGCTCAAGGCGGAAAATGCGTAGCGGAGATGGCTTCGGCGATGGCGGCGCAGACTGCGGCGGCGACGATGAGCTCGCGGAGCTGCGGGAGAGAGCAGAGAGAGGGGAAAATGAAGGGGGAAACAGCGAGTAGGGAGCGGGCGTGGCGTTTTAACGCTGTCCGAACGGCCGCTGCCGCCCCGGACCACCGATGGACGCGCGCCACGTGGAGCGCGCGGGCTGGGCGACATGGGCGGTGGCCGGCCGTTTCCCTGACGGCCAGGACACAGCCGTCACCAAAAAGCTATTTTCATGAATGTAAAACAAATTTTGCTGCTTAATAACTCTTGAACTAGGCCAAATTAGCAAAAACTCTAAATAGATGAAATGTAGATTTTGAAGAGTAGAACATTTCATCTGTACAAAGTTTGGCCAGATTATGCACAGATTTTGAAATACAAAAATCCAAAGAAAATACCCCTTAAAATTCCCTAAAATGAAAAAACAGCCTCCAATTCTGCCCTTTTTCAACATTTTTGAACACCTTCCAAGAATTTTCATGAAAATTGGTAATTACAACTTTTGTTCCTTATGAAATTCTCTACAAACTTTATTTAGGGTGCACACACATGGAAGCACTCTAGCTATCACTTTCAATTCAGTCAAACAAAACTACTTTAATGGTCCACCTTAGAGGTCATCAAACACCAAACACTCATACCACTTGTTCAATTTATGTGAAAGACAAGCATAATTTGAATAATCAAGCATGATACATGAAATGACAATCAATCTTTTTATTAATGCCATGCATAATGATGCTTATGCTTAAGAATGCAAGTGATTATGCATGCTTAACATCAGAGTGTTACAGGAATGAGGACTATCATAATGAGTATTAGGTTTGATATTCACCAGTCGACTTTGTCCCTATGGTTGAAGCTTCTGCGAGTGTGCTAGTTATTTCATATTTGTCAGACTATATATGTGAGACAGTGTAATAAATATTTGTTCGCTATGTAATAAACATTGAGATGGTATTGTTTATCGATTTATCGACTTATTTGTGTGACTTCTGGGACGCACATGAGACGTTTATATATCTCATTTTGTTCTTAAAATTGGGGTGTGATAAGTTGCTATCAGCTCCATGTCGACTTTAGGACGCAAGCCTAGTTAGAATGGTCGTGTTTAGCTCTCCTTGCTTTTCTAGATTCTTTACTATCTTGGTCTTATTATTTTCTAAATTTATAAGCTACTTCTATTCTATTTCTTTACAAAAGCATTGATGCAACTAACATAAATGCAATACACATTAATGTCAAATGCAATCATAGTGAATGCATTCATACTAGTTGTATCTCATATTTTTTGTTGTTGTAGAAAATTTTTAAAACATGTTTAGACTGGTAATTAGATCATATGAACTCTTATGACTTCGTGTCGAACGCTGACACATGGATTTGATCTGTTGGAATCAAATAGGATGAGGACGTGTGAGCACTAGAGGATGGTCTGTATCAAAGACAAATACATGAGCAAAGACCAAGATTTGATATCACTAGGTAAATGATGATGTCACAATGACAAGGGAAATGTGTGCCAAATGGGGCTCCTATGTTCACAAGCTCCAAATATTTTGTTTGCATTTATCGTGTCCTGAGTCCATCTCTAGGATTTTTTTTCTTCGAATTTTATAATCTTAGGGTTATTTTTCTGCCTCAAAATTTATGAAATGTTTACCTAGTTCTAAAATTTAAAAATGATAAACCCACCTAAAATCCACTTATGAGAGAGACAGTGAGATAATTTAAACAGTTTTAGAAGTTGAGAAAAAGGTTCTACGAAAAAAGTAGACTACGACAATAGTTCACGGCGAAAAAATTGATTTTTTTTCCTCGAGAGTGTACATACGTGGTGAACGGATGCTTAGGGATTATGCTTAGGGATTATTCAGGAACATATGCTTAGAAGATCATTCCAGGAACAGGAAAACATTTCGAGGAACACGGCACCAATTAACCTTATACACATATACATAGTGATGTGGCTGGCACAAGCATCACAGCATTACAAACAAGGGAAATAGTACCAATGAAAAATGGTGTGGTCTCTCAAGTTAAGCATGGACCATTTATTCAAACCTCAGCTTGGGTCTCCCCTGCCTCTATTCCTAACTCTTCTAATATCTTCTTTCTTTTCCCCAACACAACCCTTTGTAAAACCTACATAGTTCGCATCTAATACGCAATACATGCATGATCGCATAGAAAGGTTCCGATGACACTCGAGAACTATGTTTCCTACTACATTGTATACACTGTCAGTGATCCAAGCAGAGCGGCTTCATCCTGTCAGCCCAATGCATGCAGTATTGCCTATTAGGGTTAATCCTCGAGCACCGGAACTATTGCCGATAACAGTTCAATATGCGACATGCGAACTGCCCCAATCAGCCTTTCTGGGAGCTCCTCGTATGTATTAGCCTGCCGAGAATATTAAGGCAACTTCAGCGGTTCAACCAATATTTTATGATTTTTTTAACAAAACATGTGATTCTGAGTAAATGAGGCTTACCTGGACAAGGAAAGCCATGTCGACAACTAGTGTTGTTATCACTCCACACACAAGCCCCAAGACTCCATTCGCCACTGTAGACGAGCCAATATCCACATCTATCTGCACGTTTACATCACCGTAATGCAACATAAAATATGTGTCAAGTCAGTCCAAGTCTCCACATGCTATTTCTTAGCCAAAAGGTAGACAAACATAAGCTTCAAAAGGTTTCTCAGTCTTACTTCTAAATAATTTGAGCCATGTATATAGGTAATGTCAACAGCTTTTCCTAATAGACAAGGAGTGCTGCCAACACTTTGGCGGACAATCCATGAGCCCTGAAATTCAAAGGTGAATTACATCAGACAAAAAATTTGATTTAATTCACCAGCAACTCATAGCGAGATCCATCGTATCCTTTCTTTGGCCCTTCTTACTTCTACACTTTTCACATGTACCACACAGGATTTCTAAAGAATGGTGGGGATAGAGAAAACTTCACCTTAGGAACTGATGGTATCAACTTGAACCTGCTATTCCGATATTCGTCATCACCATCAACAAAGCGTTGCAATAAGGAGTTTGGCATCAGTTTCTTCGTAACAAAGTAGAAAACCATACTATAGTTTGTTGTGCCAGGAACCTGCAAAAGCAATCATACTTGCATCATTATTGCTGGTTCACAAGTCACAACAACAGTGGACAATGATAGTATTATTACAAGACACATCTATCAAGAGCAACAACAATAAATGAGTAGGGGAATGTCGTAATTAGAGGATCATCCTTTCAACAGTAGTGGACAGTACTGTACGCACAAGAGATTACAATAAAAAAACTACTATGTATATAAAGGAAGATAAGGAGCAAACAGTAATATGGCTTTAACACATTTTGTATCGAAATGTATGGAAATACTTACTTGTAGATTTATAGCCAATGCAAACAGCCCCTTCTCAGCCGCTACCTAGAACCGAAGCAAAATATTATCAAATGGGGAAAAAGTAAAAACATAGCAGGAACTGAGCTTCACCACATCAAACGTATTCATGTTTAAACACAAAAGGTAAAAAAACACTAAGCAAGGATTCTTAAATATAGCTAAATGCAATAAGACTAAAACATGGCTCTTGGTGCAACACATGATGCTACACTAACTCCATATACAAGTACAACCCTGGCTCTCAGCAAAATATGACTATTATAACCAAGCATCGTTTTATGAGCCTATTAACAAGGACTTCAACAAGCAGTGGCAAGAACAGTTCAGGCTCAAAAATAGAGGGTTTGCTTCTCCGTGTTACAAAAATTAGAAAAGTGTGCCATTCATTTCCTTTCTTCCATGCATTACAGACTAGTTAATGATATCAAGATTCAAAAATGAACTCACTTGAACTGCACAGCCTTTTCTTCTAGCAACATGGTCCATTCGCTTTGCGTCTTTAAACCAGTCAACAGCCACAAGCTCCATAAGAGGCTTTCCTGCAGGAACCTATCAATAAGAATAAATATCATAAACAGTCGGGCCTAGAAAACAGACAAAATGATTCTACAGAAGTATTAGCAAGATAATGAGAATGGTCTAGCGGTGAGCAAGATCAAAACCTTGCTTTTATCATATACAAAATTCTTGCTTCGAACTCTGAAATTGTTCCCATCAGATATTCTCCAGCAGTCACGACTGTTATCACGGTCATCCCGACGTAAATTCCCAGAAAAACCAGATAAATCAATCTCATCTGAATCCTCTTCATTCCGCCCTAGATAGAATTCATAAAGTGAACTAGACTCTTTGTATAAATATAATCAAGGAAAATAGAATATACATACCTGACTTCCTAACGTCTGCAACATCCTCACGAGTTGATGGCTGCATAGAAAAGTAGTCTTGTTTAAAAATTGACAGAAAAGCTCCACTGGAAAAACTAAAAGCAATCCATCAACCTCTGGTTCAGATTCAGGTATCAGAAATTCGTCATCTTCATCAGACTCCTCCTCAAGAACTGTGGAATGTCTGCTTGGATCCATTTGAATACCGGTTTGTGTAGTACTCTCTTGTGCTTTTCTGCCTTTCTTGGAAGAAACAGATTGAGTCATATTGACCATAACAGGAATCCTAGGCAGCACTTGACTCTCATCACTTTGTGAAAACCATTCCCTGAGCCCTGTCAGGGGAAAAAAGACACAGTGAGTAATAGGGAACACATATCATATTCAGTGTCCTAGTGTTCAAGGAGACAAAAATCAATTTCCTAAATTGAGGGGGAAGGGGGGCATGTTGCAGCCTATGTCTAAGCAAAATGAAATGGAGTACTCGTAGGATGCATGCTGAGTACATGATGTCAATGAATCTAACAATACACCATTTTTTGCAGGAGTGTGCATCACCTTAGTTAATGATATTGCACAATACTCCCTCTGTTCCAAATTATAGTGGCTTTTCTAGATACATAATTTTTTACTTTGTACTATGTCTAGACATAGAGTATATCTAGGTGCATAGCAAAAGCTATATACCTAGACAAGCCAAAACAATCTATGATTTGGGAAAGAGGGAGTATATGTAATAAGCTTGAACAGTCATGCACAAGAAAACAGCAATTGTCTCATGCATAAGAATTATTCCTAACGGCAATTGTTTATTGTACAACTTGTCCAAATGTCTTAAGGGGCCTTGTTCTGGCTTCTGAGATTGATAATTCCAATCTCTTGGGATTTGCACATTTCTTCCAAGCCACTAGGGGGCTTCATTTTGGCAATGCTATCAGTCCCTCTCAAAAACAATGTATCCTTGCTCTATCAACGTAATCCAGGACAGTAGCTGGGACTTGAAGACTAATGGGCAACGAAAAATCTCCAAACATAATCTTCAACAGAAGCATATAATATTATACTGCTAGTTATTTCCGTAAGGTCAGTATTTATCACAATGACAACCATTTTAAACACCCAGGAAAGGAACCTGTTAACTCATCTAACATGTAATGGGTCAGCTCTGAGCCACCTAAAATGACCAAACCTAAAAGTGTATGGACACTGGTCAAGGCAACAGCTTCACACAAAAAGGTCCCGTCTCAGTTGAGAAGTTACTCCAAATCCTAACCAAGAATAAGATAAACCAAATGTTTTCTCTGAGTACTTTGCACAACACAGAAAATCAATAAAGATACCATGTAAAACTTATTCAGAAGCTTATTTGTACCAGCAACACTGTTCAGCATATGAAGGAGGCAATGCTGCTGAAATGTAGGTACATAACCAACCCCCCAACCCTTCAAATCTATCTGCATAAGATGTTGAACTTGTGTTCGGATTCTTCTGTTACAGGATTTCAGGGGAGAAATGTTGAAGCCACCACCTACAGTAAATAAATGCAAGTCAAAGAGAAGAAATGGTGCTAACTGGCTGCCATACATTTTTTTAACAGCCCTAGTTGCTAACTTCTACAAATGGCCATAAGTTAAAATGATTGTGCTGTAACGAATTCATCAGAGCAATTTCCTTACTCTCAATATGTGCCCTTACAAATCCTGGTTGTGGACCACAGTTTTGGTGCTCTCTGGATTGAAACAACACAACTGCAAATAAAATTACTGAATATAATCAGATAGAGGTCATAAAAAATAAATGACAATGGCCTGGCTGGAGGCAAAAATTTTGGAGCACTGGATAAATACTACAGTTTTGCAAAATACCCTTTTTTCTAAACCACGGTTTTGTATGTCTTTAGCTTATAAAATCACAGTTTCATGACACCACAGCTTTCTAGAACTACTCATCCAAACAGGCCCTTACATCATCATATATACATGTAGATCTCATGGAACATGGCTATGTGTAAACCTAAAAGGTTGTTTGCATATCAAGTTTTACAAATAACAAATTCCTTAAAACTTGTTTTAGTTTGTCATCTGTAAAACATCGTTTGTTTCACTCAGCTAACTTGGAGATAAGATAAGCTGGTTTCCAGTAGATTCAAAGTTCCATTTTTAGCAAATCCGGTTACAAGGCATTAAAACCAATGTATGCTGCAATTGTTTCACTGGCAGGGAATTTTGTACTTCCACTGATTCACGCACTGAGCTATCCTTTGACAATTACAATTAGTTTGCAAGATGATTTGATTTCGAGCCATTCTTATCAGAGCCTACAATGAAAAAGTTCCAGTACTACTGATCCAAACATACTAAAGAATAAAAAATAATGACAGAATGCCTACTTAAAATTATTTTTTTCTGAAACTCCTCATAAATTCTGTTTTATGAAAACAAATTTCTAAACTTGAGATCCAAACAACCACAAAGTACCAGAATACCAACCATAGCTTCCATCATCATTGCGCCGCCAATAGCGCACATAACAAAGATCACGAGGCCAAACAAACCTGACAAAGTATTCATCAAATCCATGACAGGCTCCATAAAAAGAATTAAATAACCCTGAATTAATGAAGATTGTGATAAACTTTAATCATGAAATACAAGAGTCAGTATTTAATCCAAAGTTTCTAGGAAATATAGTACAACAACTTAACACCAGCCAATTAAAAAGCCAATAAGTATATATTATTAATGTAACATGTGGCATCATGTCATTCTTTGACCAAGAAAACAAGGTGTCATGATTTTGCAATGGCTCCACACTTCTCATGGAGTACAGAAGTTCATGAAAAGAATATTTCCAGCAAAAAGTAAAACATACATCGGGAACCAATCCAGTTGTAGCCTATGGTATAGTATTGCAGTGTGGCCATCGACCTCCTCTACCAGACTACCATACTGAAAGCTGCAGTCCCACCTTACAGAACAAAAAAGAAAATAATATGGATAAGTTTAAGGAAAATATTAATGCACAATTTTAGAGCAAATTTATAAAAAGTGAAAAGAAAGAATTACTCAAAGCGAGTAGTATCCATGCTCATAACAAGCTGAAATATAGCCTCACAGGAGGCTTCAACCACACCAACAGCCTTCATTGCTCTGCTACAACTTCTTGCCTATGAATAGCACAAAGCAACAAGAAACATGAGTATGTGGCTTTGATTTAAATTATTACCTGTACATAGCTATAACCATGAAGGGCGGCCCTGGTGCAAGCGGTAGAGCTTTACCGCCTGTGACCAAGAGGTCCAGGGTTCAAGCCCCAGCCTCTGCACATTTGTGCAGGGATGGCTGCTGGCTATTTTCCCTTCCCCAGACCCCGCAGTGCGGGAGCCTACGGCACTGGGTACGCCCTACATAGCTATAACCATCAACAACTTACAAGGTAATCAACATCTTGGAGTTCCTCAAAAATGCGGAGGCCTGAGAAATCAGTACCACATCAGAAGAGCAGCCCAGTTACACAGTAGAGAAACAGAATTACGAGCAAAACAGAAGTTCTTGCCATTCTGGCATCTGACAAGGCGCCAGTGTCCTCTAGAGAAAACTTGGTCAGGACTTCCTTGATTTGATAATCCCAAATCATTTTCACGAGTCCAGTCATATAATGATTCGGGGGGGCCTACAAAAGGCAACAGTGGGACAATTATTTGTTAAGCGCTGAAAGAAAATATATAGCTAGCTAGCTTGCTCGTGTGTGCGTGCGCATGGAAGGGAACAGGCAAACCATGCTAGATGACATACCATTCCCGATTGTTGTTCTCCTTAGCAATGATCGCTGATTTTCCTCCTCTTCTTCTTCCTCTTCATGACTGTACCTGCCATGAGAGAATATGGGCACTTATCATTTTGGTATAAGTTTATAATTCTGCATATTATCATGCAGCAGACAGAAATAAAATCACACTAAAACACTAGTAGAGTTTGAGGTTTGTCGAGTATACACAAACTTGAGTTAAAATGCATTCAACAAGACATTTTTCCTTCTTCCATTGTAAACTACTGCAAGACCTTAGTGCTAGATGAGTTGAGGCACACGCCTACCCAGTGTTTACTTATTTAAGATCATAAAAAGTTTTTAAATGTTTAGATCACAAAGTAGCATCTCAGAAAAATACCATCTGAACAAAAACAATCATCCTGTCAATGTGACATTTCCAGATATACTAGCTGTTGAGGGCCCAAATAAGAAAGATGGGAGATGTAGCCAAAGCATTACCAAACTGGCACAAGTAATGTGTTACCAGAGAAGGGTATCAACAAATGCTTTAGTCGCTGATGAAAAAGGGTTCAACAAAAAAACAAATGCAATATGAAAGTGCAATAGCAGAAACTGGTAGAACCATAAAAGCGAAAATAGAAGCATAATAACTGGCAACAAAACCATGACAGTCAGCTACTTACTGGCTTTCATGGTCAGATGAAGAAGATTTCCTTCCATTTTCTAAGCTAGCCTTTTGCTGCGATGTGCTAAAGGCCTTGTTGCCATCACTCGGCGCTACTCCCTGTCGCTGCGCCATTCAAAAAGAAACAAGTGTAAACCACAGGAAAATTTGCTATTACCTAGATTCATAATTTGGTGGGTGTGAATTGCTGCCCCCAAGGGTCTCCAACGACCCTAAAGGGCGTACCCAGTGCCGTAGGCTCCCGCACTGCGGGGTCTGGGGAAGGGAAAATAGCCAGCAGCCATCCCTCTTTAGTTCAATTATGAGTACTAGTTTTTCAAAATGTGACCAAATTTTGGAGAAGTGGTGAATAAAGAGGGTTGGTCCACACCCTTAGGTGGCATCCATTTGCATCCCTATTCACAATCACTTTCATGTTCTACTAGTACTTTGCAATATGAGTAATAGATTAGCACAGTTCAGGGTTTCCACGTGTTGAACCTGATCGATGACCATCTCAATTTTCTCCTTCCAAATTAGAGCTTCCTGTATGTTGAATGCCGCCATCTGATGCATGTCACAGAAAGGGATTGAGCTAACTGAGTGGTAGGATACAAATCCAAAGACTTCTATCATAATATTAGGCACAAAAGAGATGAAATGGGAGAAAATAAATTTGGCAACGGCAGACAGCAGTTTGAAATCCGGTAATCTACTGTTGATGCACCAAACAAAGTGAAGTTGCTCCGAATGAATAAATCATGGATTTACCGTGATGCGGTTGTGCTTCTCCCTTTTGTTGTAGACGCATAAGACATAAAGCATCTGCAGCAGGAGAAGTCATGCCCGGATGGAATCATCATCTCAGTCATCGCAGAATTATGATAACAAAAAGGAACAACACCACCAAAAAGAAGAATATATAGAGAGAGTAAAACAGTTGGTACATGTCCATGGTGCATCTTGAGCCCCCTGTCCTCGACCCTGCAGTTGCCGTCGATGGGGAGGGACTTGATGGGGAGCTTTCCCCCGACCTTGTCGGCCTTGTGCTGCGGCTTGCGCTTGTAGTAGGACAGCATCCGTGGCTCCAGCACGAAGTAGCGGGTGTGGACGAAGGACCGGCCGATCTTGCGCCGACCGTAACGGACCATCCACCCCTCGTACACCACCGAGGAGGACGAGGACGACGACATCATCCCCTTCCCTCAGATCCCTCCCTCCCTCTCCTCAGTAGCAAAAACGCAGCATCAGGTGACGATCGATTCGGTCCACCAAACGCAGCTGCTGCTGAGCTCCTCTCCTCTCCTGGATTCTCCGCTCCGCTCCGCTTCTTCTCGGGAACAGTGGACTCCTCCTAGTCGTCTGCTCCGTCGGCCTCGGTGAGATCGAAATCCAAGGAAGAATGGACGCAGCAGAAGCGAGGCGAGGGACGCAACGCAACCAGCAATTGCGTAGTGCGAGCCAGCGTTGCTGCTGGGCCGGGCTTCTTCGACAAGTCACCAGGCCTGGATATCCGCCACATGTGTGCGATTCCCTGTGTACATGGGCTAAAATTCTTTTATAACAGATGGGCTAAACTTATAGAGGCTTTTTTTTTGTGCGAATGTTCGCTAAAAAGTAGGTATATTTAACTTAGTAGTACGAGCTAAGGACTAAGGGCTTGCTTGGTTCATAGCCAAAATTTACCACACCAACGATTTAGTAAGCCATGATTTTGGTAAGTATTTGGTTGGCTATCAAAACTTATCAATGTCTCACAATTGGCTTGCCAATTTTATAAAAGTTTTTTGTCCTAATTTTAGCTTGCCAATGTTGACATGACAAAATTTGGCCATGAACCAAGCAGATCCTAAGTTTGCTAAGCCAAAGACTAAGGAATTATAGAGGTTATATATATCACCTTACTTAAAAAGCTAAAAGATTTAGGTAGCCTATATAGAATAAAGCTATCCACTTTTGTAAATCATAATTTTTAAATATCAGCTTGTCGTGGATTCCATACCTCCACAGATGTCATGTGCTCGGTTAATGACATGTGGTTGCATGGTCTAATACCAAATGCATTGTAGTGTATTTGATTGGCTAGCTTGGGGATTATTTATCACCCCTAGAACGAACCATCACAGAAAGTGTAATTATGTGGTTGTTTCTGAGACGTCATGCAAAACACTATTTCTTGTAGTGTTTTTGTAGCTAATAAGCTGACTAATTTTGTTTTCTTACGAGAGAAAAGCGTTGTACCATGGTTGATAAGTTGGAATGATAAGTTCAAGCGAACAAGGGAGGACCTATGCGGTGTAAAACAGACACTCCTAGTCAGCTTGTTCATCATCATCTGAGAATATTGGACCACCACAAAAACCTACCACTCAACCAATAAGTCGCTTTAGGTGCTCAATGAACTACTCAACTTCATATGATTTTAAGCCGCTTTAGGTGATCAGTGCCATTGTAGGTGTTCGCCACACAAAGGTATTGTTATTTATTCTCTCTGGAACACATAGAGTAGATATGTATGTCCACTTACAAACACAATGACACACAATATATGTCCATGTTTAACAAGCATACGCACAACAAATTGTAACATGACCACAATCTCAAACTCAACAAATAATCGGCCCATTGGCAAGTAGGTGTGGGATGCCTCACATGTTTTGTTGCAGTGATGTTAAGCTCATGTCACATCTCGAAATTGAAAAAAAAGACAAACAAAATGGTAAAAGAAAAGAGACAAAATAAAATGAGTATGATTTGGTGTTTGGTCAAAATGGTGGCTTGTTTCCATAAATGCAAATATGTTGATAGTTCATTAGTATTGATCAAGATTAAGTAGATTGTATAAGTGAAGAAATGGGAAGCAAGGTGTAATAGAACCGACCAATATACATAGGTTTAAATGCAAACTAAGCTACCGAAGCGGCTCAGGTTGCACTTAACACTATATAAACCCGGTAATCCGTGAAACCTCAAAAGATTTCAAACTTTTCACAACTCGTCCAGGATCATTAATTTCACATCACCGTCCACAAGTTACATAAAGTTTGTACATAGCAAAATACATCACCTTGTTTAACCAAAGGTATTACAATACCAAGTTTGGAGTTTATAGCGAAAGCAACATAAGTTTTTAAACTTTACCCACATCCACACTTATTTATATTACAGTGCCAACATAGTGATCAGTCCAACAACAGCATTAAGTGAGTAGCTAATACAGATATAACCATTGCCCTTGGTCTACTCATCTCCCGCTGCGGGGTAGAGACAGTTCGCACAATATCCATAAAACATTTGTCCATCTGTAACAACAATGGGAACAAAGCCCTGAGTATAAGAAAGTACTTAGCTAGACTTACCCGTCTTAAATAGAAAATAAAGTAACTTTCAAGGATCATGAACAACTTGATAAAGTGGGCTAGCTTGACTCTTTGGCAAAAAGCATAAGTTTTTCTTCTATAAACCATTATTAAAGATTAGCATCAGCTTAAAAGTATAAACTGTCGGGCCCCCATACATCTTCAATACGATGCACCCAGCACGTCAATTCTCGGCCCAAACAGAGCTACTCGGCTTCGCGGTCCTATAAAACCAGCTAAATGTGGGGCGGTGTTCAATATGACAAGAGTAGTCGATAATTCAAGTTCATTATTTAGTGAATTCCAGGATCATGTGTGCTGCCAAAAACCTCAAGTAACCACCTAGCATCTCGCGAGTGACATGAATCACCCGGCTTCTACCGTCTAAGCAAAGCTAAGAAGTTAACTCGATCTTACCCTAGCAAGGTAACAAGGATATAAGATATCAAGTATCAAGGAAGGTAAAATGCAGCAATAGGGTTATTCCCAACCAACTTCTATACGTAATGCATAGAAAGGATAAACAACGCAAAGTGAATTTGATAAAACATAGGTAAGAATGCACCGGGGCTTGCCTTTCTCAAAGGCACTGGGGTGATGATCAGGACATGCAGGTGGACCTTCCTCTGGGTCTTTCTCTCCTGGAAACTCCGACACGGGCTCATCCTCTTGTTCTCCCTCGGGATCCTCGTGCACTACCGCTGGAACTGGCCCCTGCGATCCTGTATGATGTGTATGCACATGTATGAATATCATATCATGAGTGTACACATGCAAGTATGAATGATGATCATGGATGCTCATAAATGAGTGAATGAATTTCACTTAATTTAAGAAATGGTTATAAGAGAGACTACCCTAGCAACATTGTATAAAATTCCTAGAAAATTCTAACAGATAGAACATGGCAAATCTAGCCTGCCATAAAAATTTCAGCTCAATTGGATAAGCCAATTGTTCTACACAAAAAAGACAAGTAGCAGGACAGAATTACCCCCAAAAATACTTTGTACTACCAAACTTATGAAACAACAGATCTCAGTATATCAATAGTCTCATATAAGCATACAACTGAGCCACAATTTTTCCTAATTTCAAATTATGTATATATTATTTATTATGAATTATTTACATTCAAGGCAATATATACCACTTGAACTACAACTACCAAACTTTATACTAAAAGTGACCATAATATATTTTTCCTATAAAGGACATGTCAACACAAGAACAACAAAACAAGAATTATATTTTTTTAAACTCTATAGAATTACTTATGCATTTTCTAAGATATCAAAAATTAAAGCACATAAATAAATCTGTACCGAAAAGTTTCTACAAAAGTATATATCATATTTTCCATACATAGATCATCTCATAATAAAAATACTGCAACTTGAATCAACCTCATCGGACTAATATTTCTCAAGATATGAATTTTGAAAGATTTAATAGAAATCTGAAAACAAAATCTTTAAACATAAATAGAAAACCAGTTTTGCCTCGAGAACCCTGCACTTTTTGCGAAATTACACGGAGCCCAGATCAGCAAAACCATGTATCTGCATAGTTTACATCTAAGTCCAGAAAGAGTAATCTATTCTTGCTTTAGGTCCATCCCCAGAATAGAATACTACGAACGACGACGTCGTTCCCGGCGACGATGAGCAAGGCTCTAAGCGGCCAGGCCGACCTCGCCATTAGCACCAGCAGGTCCTAGCGACCCTAGCAAAAGAGAGAGGGAGGAAAAGCAGTGCCGGAGGCGCTCGGCAATGGCAACTGGCGGCGGCGGCCATGAACGGCGGGAGAAGAACGGCGATTCGGCCACTACCTTCGTCGTTGGCGTCGCTAGCGGACAGGAACAGGTGGAGCGGACGGAGGCGAGCTCGTTGGTGGCTACGGGAAAAAAATGGTGCAAGGAGCTGCGGGAACGACGGCGGTGCGCTGCCACGGCGACGGCGTCGGCTCTGCTCGCCTCACTTGCGTGCGGTGAGGTGGAAAAGGTGGAGTGGCGAGTGAGGAAATAGTGGGTGAAGTGGAGTAAAGGCTTGGCGCTGTAGCTCGACTTCAATTCGCCTGATGAGGTGTTCGGACACGCGGCAGCCAAAGCTCACGGACGGCTGTCCGGCCGGCGTCGATCTGGACGATTCGAACTGAATCGAATTCGATTCAGTCTAAACAAACTGACTGAAAACGCCATGTTCTCGACCCTGTATCTCCTAAACCATCGAGTTTCAGCAAAAAATTTCTGTACCAAAATGGTAGAGCTATGTGTGGTGAACAATCGACTCAATACCAGCAGAGTCAAATTTGGCCTAGATAAAAAGTTACGAGCTCCGGAAGTAAGGTACAATGAGACTGAAAACAGCTTCCAAATCTGCTTTTTTTTCAAACTTTTGAACATGTTAGACACATTTTCGTAACTTGAGCCCAAAACAACTTTTGTTCCTTATCAAAATATACATATTTCATCTTAAAGGTGCACAAACATGTGAGCACTCTAACTATCACTTTTAAACAAGTCTAGCAGAAACACTTAATTGGTCAATATGAGTCAACATTAACTTAGGAGCTTAATTAGCCTAAGTGATTAACATAAAAATGATTTCATTTTACACCCTAAGCATTTCTAAGTTGACTTAGTGGTCAAACATCATTCACTTGAACCCTTTTATCATGATTCCATAACAAGACAACATTAATCCTAGCATCACACACAAGCATGGATTAAATTTACTTAATGATCATGCTAATGATGCTTATGCAAATGCAAAGCATATGATTAAGGAAATATTAACACCAGGGTGTTACACAAGGCTGGCAATGACAAAAGAAGGCATGAGTAGATGCATATTAATTTTTCTTGCCTTTTGTTCATATTGTAGGATATGAGAATTGGAACGACACAATTGATCAAGACGGCAAGTATATATGGAAATAGATAAGAGACACGATTAGTTGCATGTGAGTTGGTTTCATATGTATGACCTACCAATTAAATAAAAAGTATTGACAATGGATTTCATATTGGTCAAAATAAGAAATGCATTTCAAACGAAGCATATATTTTTGTTGATACAAGCAAGGTTTCACTTGAGGCTGCCTATATAAGGTGAAAGTGGTAAGGAATTGCTTGAAACTATGTGAATGTGAAAGGCAAGTGATGGCTCGGCAGCCATGGTACCATGGCTAAGGTGAAGAAGCAATTACTTGTGTCAATTTAAGGGACTAATCAAGCCATGATGAGTTATGTAATGCTAAGTATCAAATCATTGTTGGATTAAAAATTAAAGTGACTTGAAACTATGTATTTTCTGGTGATCCTTACACCTTATAGACCAATAGAAGGTTGTTGCCCTTGTTACTAAAAAAATAATCTATTTTATTTGCCTCCCTGTCGTCACCAACTTTCAAAAAAAAAGGTCGCAACATGTAGGGAGGTGGAACAATACCCAAACACAGATAAGCCCGACCAAAGAGGTTTTAGTAGAAAACAATCAAATAAACTATCTATACTAGAGTCAGCGGTCACAAATCATTTGGGCTTCAGCACGAGCGAAGCACCATTTTTTTATAAAGAAATTTTTTATTAAAATTTCAGAAGCAATACATCGAATTGATACAAAACTAAAGAGGGTCGACTTCGGCCTCTGCCTAACACGAGGCAAGTCGAATTTATTCCGGCTGACCTTTTTGCTGCGGTTACACTGTCATTGGTGAGTCTCTGATAGGTCTCTTCAGTTACTAGAGGCACAACCATTGATGATATTTGGTAAAACTCCTAGATTTGAAGGGACAGATAGATCTAATAGTTGAAACATTACATATCTGATCCCATTCTTCCAACTCGGATGTTTTGGTGGATTCAAATTACTGATTAAGGGAGTCACACAATGGATTTAGAGAGTTGTTACGTTCTCAAGAATGATCCAGGTGTGCTTTTCGTATCAATTATTTATCCAATTGTTCTGCCTTGCGGTCTGTAGAATGCAGACTCACTCTTTGTTATCCAAGGAAAGGTTTCTTCTAAGCCAAATTCCGCTCTAATCTAAAAATGAGTTGTTTGATTCACTGCTTCGGTCTCTGTTTTGGCCACTTTAGTGCCCTCTTTGTTGGAATGGATCGGATGGTCATTCTTTTTGAACGTTCTCATGTCATGCTGTCAAAGATGTAGCAAAGTTAGAGCAAGTGACGATGATGTCGGTGCTGTGTTTCAGTGTTTGACAGTCAGTGTCTCCTCTTCGTGTTTGGCCCCCTTTGGCTACATTGCATTATGATTCCTTTTTCATTTTTGTTTCTATTTCAATTTCTGAGGAGTGAGGAATTGCTTGCTCAAGTATAATGCATTTTGACGTCAAGTGATAGCAATACTCAACAGAATCCGTCGCATTCAGGCATCATCATATTCGTATATATTGATCCAGAAATGTGTTAAATAAATATGTGGCCCGCTATTACAATTACAACGACAGCACCAACCTTGCTATATATAATATATGTCGTACAAATGAACACATGCAGTGTGGAGTAGCATACAGTTGCTCATCATGGTATGAAATATGAATCGACCCACCCCTAACTTTTTCGTACAAAAAAAGAATTAACGGTGTGATTAATGACAAACAGTACTAACTATTGGATCCTATATGGAGTTTTACTCAGCTTATTTATTTTGATAATTGTGATCTTTCTTGCATTGTATCAGAGTACTCTGTTCATCTTCCATGTGTACTGAACGGTGAAGCGCCTCTGCCTTGTTGGCCGAGATCACAGCACGAGCTCTGACCGATGCCCTCGAGCAGCAGATTTACGCATCATCCATCCAGGTTAAGGCTACTTACTTTTGTACCTGGATGATCATATCCCCTTGTTATTACTGCTTTCCCGCCCAAAGCTTTTTCTGGCAGATGAGGATCTTGTCCTTGTCAGCCTTGTTCTCGGTGTTGTGCTTCTCGCAGCTCCATCTCATTCCTTTGGCAATGGGTGCCACAGAATCAAGGAAGTAGGTGCTCTCCCGGATTATGGCGTAGCCCGTGGGACGAAGGATACGGTCCATCTCAAGGAGCACGAACTTCATCTCGCACCTGCAATCAGGTGGAAAAGCGGGATCTTTTTTCAGAATTTTGATTGAGTTTTCAATTGTAGATATAGTTGACAAGTTGAGATTGTTTGTTACCTGTGAGACTCTGCCGTGAACAGGCCATCAAGATGCAATAGATCATAGGTGCGTGGATATGTCGAGAACGCCTCACACCTGCGAAGATTATATATAGAGAGAGAGAGAGAATCATCTGTGATTAGTTACTGTAATAGTGAGTGCATTCTCAACTATGTATGAATCGAAGCAATCGAAGAGGTCGTTTCGTTACCAGTCGTGGTTGACGCCGATGAGGCCTCTGTCGTAGACGACGCCGAGTGAGTTTGGCCCGTAGGAGGAGACGACGTTCATAACCCAGACGGGGTCCTTGATGAGGCTGGCGGCGAATCCTCCGTAGACGGTGTTCATGTCCATGACGTTCCTGATCTTGTCGCTCCCGAGCGCCGGCAGCAGCGTCTTGTAGTGCTTTGCCCTGAGCTTCCACCTGGCGTCATCCTGCTTGAATGCGGCGCCGCTGCTGCCCGGGACGACGTTGATGCGCTCCGGCGCGACGGCGAGCCTCTGGGGCCACTTGGGCGTGGCGTTGAGCCCCAGCTTCTTGTACTTGGCGCTGGGCGGCGTGACGCAGGTGCGCATCGGCACGTACCAGGCGGCGTCCGGGTCGACGCTGTCGTCGCATTTGGCCGGCGTGGTGATCGGGGTGAGCTTGTCGTAGCAGGCGGTGGCGTCGGCGGACTTCTGCCACACGGCGATGTCGCCCTTCATGTTGTAGAGCTTGAAGCACATGGATGCCAGCATCTTCTTGAGCCGGTCGAAGTCGGCCTTCTGCGCCTGCGCGGTGGTGTTCCAGCCGTGCCACCGGTTCTCGTAGTTGATGGGCGGGCCGGAGAGCACCCAGAAGCCTCCCGGGCGGAGCACGCGGTGGATCTCCTGAAGGTACAGGCCGCCAAACTCGGTCCACGGGATGAGACAGCGGGAGCAGTGCGCCATGTCGAAGGCGGCGGACGGGAACGGCAGGCGCTGCGTGGAGATGATGCCGAGGATGGCCGGGATGCCGCGCTCCAGCGCGAACTGCACCTGCGCCTCGTGGTTGTCCCTGGGCGCCAGCGACACGGTGAGGATCCCGCGGCCCAGCAGGTCGCCGCCCCAGCTGGCGACGCCGCATCCCGTGTCGAGCGCGGTGCGCACGGTGCCGTCGCGCATCCCCGGGACCAGCGCCTGCATGAGGTCGACGTAGGCGCCGACGCCGTTGGGGAACATGGTGCCGCCGCCGGGGAAGCGGAAGCGGTCGCCCTCCTTGACGAGCCAGTGCTGGTTGGACTTCTGGCTGTTGATCCAGTCGTAGGGGACGTTCCGGTACCAGCACTGGTCCTTGCTCTTGGGCCACCGGATGGGCGGCTTGTACCCCTTGGGCGGCGGGACGAGGCACTGCTGCCGGTCCGGCGGCGGCGGGCAGTGGCGCTCCATGAAGCTCAGGCGGTAGTTGCCGTACCTCCGCCACCGCTTGGGGTCCGTGCAGGGGGTGTAGTCCTGCAGGTCGGCGGGGCACTCGGGGAACGCCACCACGGCGGCGGTCGACGCTGGCCGAGCTGCTGCTTGGTCGTTGTCAGAGGAATGGCGTGCCGCCGTGGTGGTGCCGACTCCGAGGGCGACGAGAGCCGTGGGCGCCGGCTGGATGGCGTCCAGGAGGCTCCGCCCCGTGCTGTAGATTCCGCCGAGGTAGAAGGAGAAGGCGCAGAGCACGATGACGACGAGCGCCACCGGCACCGCCCTGGACCCTGCTGCGCCGGCGCCGCCCGCCTTCTCGGGCTTATCTTCCTTGCTGTACTTCATGGCGGCGGCGGCGCCCACGCCACGCAGCTAGCTACTCTGTCCGTCGTCGAGCACTGCAACTGCAACACGAGGAGAAATGAATTAAACTTTACGAAAGGAAAAAAAAAAAGGCGCAGGGGAGATCTTGACATCCGAGATGCGTGCAAATATGATACGTATGAGATCCAACCAAAGAGAAGATGATGAGACGGCGAGGTGAGGCGGTCGGCGTTGACGCGTTTACCTTTGGACGGGACGATGGCAGTGAAGTGGACACTGGAGTGAGCTGGTACTAGTTGTAGCTGGAGCAAGAGGAGGAGGACGACCTGGCACCGACGGCAGCGGGAGTCGTGCCTACTCTATATAGGACTTATAGGAGTGGGTGGATGTCGGCCGGCACCGGATCTTGTCGTTGGCTCTTTCACCTTTTGTTTAATCAACGACCAGACGAGGAAGAGGAGGAGGACGACGACGAGGCCGTGGGCCGTGGGCCGTGGGCCGTGCGGAGGAGGAATGGCGCCGCCAGCTGCGACGGAGGGAGACGGACGGGAGTAGACAGAGTAACAAACCCAGCGGAAACGAAGGGATTGTAACCGAAGGAAGTGAACCGGGGGGGCACACGATGGATCGAGTGGATTCTGCGCTGATTCGATGGATCAGTGGCGAGAGAGAGATTTTAAAGCGAGAGAACCGGGAAGGGACGAAAATGGTGGCGAGCGAAACGGGGCAGGCAGTGGTCATCGGCCGGACTGCCTGCCTGGACCTGGATTGGACGCTAGTAGTACCACTATTTTACTGATTGGATTGGATTGGCTGGTTGTTGGTTCGGCGCGCGGGCACTCCCTCCCACAAGCCGCAATTGCTAGCTAGTGGCCTTGCCCCCGATAGGCGAGTCCACAATCGCAGCAGGTGCGCCTTGGCTGGACGGACCTTCCATCCAGATCGGGTTGGCAGTTTCACACTGCAGAGGGAGGGGACCCCGGACCTGGATCGGACGCCTTCCCACCTCGGGCCGAATATGGGGTCCATGCTACGGTGAAAAGGCCGGTGCGCGTTTTGGGAAAGAAAACCGGCGCATCTCTTTGCCATTGGTGGAGTTTTCTCGTACCAGAGTACTACTCAAAACCGGCCGCTGTACCTTCCCATCCGCCGACCATATAACCATCTCGAGGAGTCAATCACCTCGTCAAATTCTTTTACTTTTGACTAAATATATATAATAAAAATATTATTATTTATAATATATAATTTATATCATGATAAAATGTTGAATTTTCTTGTCAGGTACCTGGATTAGGGTACCTAAAACTACCGATTAAAGGAAGCAAATGCACGAGAGCCCCGCCGGCCCATGAGCATATCTCTCTGATCCATACGACACCCCCTCGACAGGGCGCCTCGATTGATGGAAGCACCTCGGGTGCGAACGACCCCGTGTCGACTCACCCGATCCCCTCGACTCACCTACCGTAGAAAATCCATCCCCGCCTAACTTCATGGCTATAAATGCTTCAACAAGAGCAAAGTAACGGGGTCAAATCTCACCTTTACGGCCCATGCCCCGATGTGCGGTGATTTACCCGGTACTGTCGCACCTTACCGGGCACTGTTGCTCATTCGACACCCCCTCGAGACGCAACACGACAACCACCAACTCTGGATTTTCTGGGGTCCGATCTTATCCGCTCAGCATCGACCCCTGCCTCTACGCCTCGACCAGGCCTCGAGCACCATCAGTCAACCGATCAACGACACCCGCACGTCTCCAACAGGGATTCGCACGCCCTCAACAGGAGCTCGGGTCTTTCACCGTGACACCCTCGAAGGACAGGAGGCCATGCCTAGAGCACGTTGTTGTCGTCACGCCAACATCACCCGCCATGGCAGCTCCACCAAGGCATTTTCCTAGAGTTTGTTGTATACCTGTGCCTCCCATTGAGCCTATAAAAGGGAACGCCAGGGCTAGTTCATGGAGGCAGAAGAGAAGTAGCTCATAACTTAGGCTTCTGCTCCATCCCCACTCTCTCACTCGCTTGTAGCCCCCTTGAACAAACGCTTTGGTGCAAGGCAATACACAACTC
The DNA here is from genome assembly GCA_023333625.1 of Bothriochloa decipiens. Lineage (NCBI taxonomy): Eukaryota > Viridiplantae > Streptophyta > Magnoliopsida > Poales > Poaceae > Bothriochloa > Bothriochloa decipiens. The sequence goes on from CM041628.1 coordinate 63,681,173, forward strand.
TCTTCCCCCGCTGGACGTATGGCCTTCTTTACCAGAACCGGGATAAACCCTATGTCTCTGTTTTGCATCACCGTTCGGATTAGGGAGCACGCAACATCATTCACTCGTTGGTTTAGTGTCCGCGGGACAATACACCGACATTCCTAGAGATATAAATGATGCTAATATTTTTTTACAGACCTCGTCAATTTTTTTTAAAAAAATTGGACACGGATACCGTAAAGACACTTACTTTGAGACCAAGAGAGTATAGATTTGAAATTGGATGGATAGAGCTTGTTTTAGTCAATCCAGATAAATAGTAGATCCTTAACTGATATCATGTTTTAGTCAATTCAAATAAAAAGTAGATCCTTAGAGTATCTTTAACGGCTTTTCTGAAATCTGCTTTGTAAATTATCATTTGAGTAAAAGCCGTTTTCTATATTTTTACTCTCCAACAAATTTTTTCTACATCTTGTGCATAGTCTATAGAGTCATTCTCACTCTTCGTCTTTAGGTAGCGAAAAATTTGACAATTTCACCGATCTCTATTCGTGTAAACTAGAAAAGATATAAAGAGCCACGTGGCGATGTTTTTAGTTCTTGTTTGACGACTGGTCGAAGATCCGAGGTCAAGGTCGAACTCTATATCGCTTATTAAACACTATACTGTGTTTTTATTTGGTTTATTATTGGCTCTAGCTCATTCACGCACCATATAGTAGAGCAAGAAGCCGAAGCCACGTCAACCGGGCCTCACCCTAGCTGCTACTCCACCAAACCTCTGCCTAATTCCCGGACCAGATCACGGGCCATTCACTACTGATTTGCTGAATCCCAACGAGTCCAGCAAAGCACCACCAGCTAGCGTCGAAACGAAACGTTCCTCGGGCGAGTCCGGCGCACATGCTATTCGGTTGCTCTCCTGTCCTTTCTTTTTTAGCCCTTTTCTCCTCTTTTCGCTACGTCCTTTGTCTGGTCCTTTGCTATTGCTATGCTCTCCGGCCTACTACGTAGTACTACAGTACGCACTAATGGTTTAGTAGGCCAACTAGGGTAGTTTGGTATCGGTACACTGCCAGTCCATGAGTGCAGGGTGCCTGCCACTGCCCCCAGCAGGGTTCGGCCGGTTGCACTACGACACTGATCCGAGTGGTCATTAGCTGACTGCTCAATCAGCTTCGACGTTTCGTAGCTACTACTAGTGCCAATCATGGTGGGGCAGGCCCGTCCCTGGGCACGTGTGACCTATGCGCTCGCTCAAGGCCTCTAAAAGTTAGAGGTCTCAAATAAACTAGTTTAGTATTAATAATACTTACGTAATTTTAGTAAAATTTTAGGAACCTACTGCTTGTTGGCTATTAATATAGTATCATGGATCTTTATTATCAGTAGTATATTAGTAAACTAAACATATATATGTATTTAAAAGTATCTCACGTGATTTTTTTAGAACCCACTATGTGATCACAAAACTTTTCTTCCTTTTTTAAATCTCTTTCAATTTTCTTCTGTATCCAAATCATGCCTCTTATGTTTATTTAAAAAAAGACCAATATATGTCTTGATTTTCCTCTACATTGATTCTTGTTTTCCAAAACAAATCGTTGAATCATGAATTGCTTCCACTGTGTGTGTTCTATGATAAAATTCGTTCTCGGAGATTTTATCAAATTTCAAGATATAACTGTGTCTTTTGAAGCTGCTAAAAGGAAGCGGTAGGACATGTGTGCCTGTTGTTAGGGTGTGCGCAAAGACAAAAATTGAAGGAACTAGATATTCATTATATTCTCAATAAAAGGTGGTCAAAGTTATGTTTTTAGATCATGTGGTTATTCAAATTAAAATGCCATGTATTTCAATACTAGAGGGGCTAGTATCATATCCATTTAGAGCAAAAGAATGTCACTACTAATGTTGTTACTGTTTATTATTTGATACTTAAGGGCCTATATTAGAATTTGGAACAGGGCCCATAGATTCCACGGAACGGCCCTGGGTGGGGAAAAAATTGAGTGCGGCACCAACTGACGCGGCGACTTCCTTTGACTTTGATTTGACGCGCAGTTCACAAGTTCTCATCTAATTTTACATGTTGGTCGCGGTAGAGCTTCCTTAAAAAAGTGTACGTAGCTAGATCAAGAAAGACAAAGTATAAGAACTCAATAATATGTTTCAACGTAATTTTATTTTATATTAAAATCTTAATAATAAAAAAGTTTTAATTTAATGAAATTCAGTCTAGTTTTTTTATAAAAAATCTCATCTAATCTTGTGCAACCACTGTCCAACTCCATTAGTCCTCTTCACGTACAGTGCATTATAATTTAGCATGGTGGGTTGTCTGCTCTTTAGTTTCGAAGATCAACTGCTCAGCACTATCGTGACTTCAATAAACACACACCATTGATGATTGATACATACTATTCGGTGCCAACCAGAGTTTCAAGTTATCAACCGCTTCAACCAATTTACGTGAGAGCTAGCCAATATGGGGAACCTTATGGGCATGTTCGGTAGGTTTGGACTTGCTTGGTTTTAGCAGGTCTGCCCAGACGGCTGGTCACCGCTCATACCAATCTTCAGCCGAATTCAGACCAGCTTAGGACCTGTCGCACGGGCCCAATGTCCTCAGAGCACAAGCAGAAGCCCTTATTATTATTTTATTTATTGGCAATTTCTCTGCACCGTATACAGTGACTAACTATTTCTCAGACAATCAAACATCGGTAATATACTTTCCTCCCTCAGGTCGAGAGATGCTATTTTTTATTCACATATAACATCTTTAGTGTCGTGAATGTCTATAAAAATAGTGAGGTAAAATTATACATTGAGAGAGATGTTATTATTTTTATTCATCAACTAAAGATATAAAACCGACGGTGGCATTTCTAGAAAGACAGAAACACACCGGGTATTCCAGTAAGGTTAGCCTACTAAGGTTCCCATTCACTTGACATAATTTGGCTGGCAGAGAAAAGAAGTTGTGTTGATGCACGTCGGTCCAGCAGGACCATTTATATCGATCGATACTGGCGTGACTGGACACTGTACTGCGTGGAGTACGTGACAACTGACAAGAACCCGATACTTCAATTGATTGAGGTCCTCTTATTGTTTATGTGAATACAAGACATGGCACATGCGTGCGTATACTTCCTCCGTCCTTTTTAGTTATCGTTTGCATTTTTCAATAATTGTCAATAATTATATATTAAAAAATATTAATATTTATACTACATAATTAGTATCGTTAGAAAGATCTTTGAATCTAGTTTTTAACAAATTTATTTGGAGATATAAATATGTCGGGTACCTGGAAAAGGGGTACCTTAGATCCTCGATTAATCAGACAAATTCCCGAAGTCAGCAATACAAACCCTCCAACGACATCCCTCACTATCGCTCGAAAACCCACAGGCTAAGGCATATTGGGCCGCCCCACGAACAGGCATCGATAGCCCAAAGCCACAGCCTGCTCGACGGGCTATCACGCGGACCGAGACTGTACGTTCGAGGGTACAACTCAGGGAACCCTCGAGGACGGAACTTCGCTCGAGCGAACGAGCCCGTCCTCGAGGATGGAACTTCGCCCGTGCGAATAGGCAGCCCTCGAGCACAATATACCTCTCGACTACCTACCCCCCGTACGGATCCAGACGCATTCAATGCATTTTACCTGCTCCCGCCTAACCGTATGGTCACAGTTACAACAACAGTTGCGAGTATGGCAGTCGAATCCTGCTTTTACCGCCCATACCCCAGAATCCCGCGGATCGTATCTCACTGTTACGCCATACCAAGCACTGTGTCCCGTCCGGTACCTCCTCGAGGCTCGAAAGTCAACACATTCCCCACATCTCCCGGGATTCGGCCTTATCCGAAGGGCCTTGACCCCCTCGACTCGACCTGAGGCCTCGACCGTCGCCCCTCGGCTCTGTCACGCCGACCCTCGAGCGGGACTTCAACAACTCCGGTCAACACTTCAACAACTCCCGACGCGACGGTTGCAGGACCTCCCATGCCGACGTACACCTCTACAGCGACACCGACATGATCGGCATCGGCGTCATACGTCATCGACCATGTTAGCACTAAAAATATGTACTCCTGTGCCTCTCCTTCACCTGTAAAAGGAGGCGCCAGGGCTTGGGACAGAGGATTCGAGATCCGAAAGCATCACACGCTAAGCCTTAGATCACAGAATAACACCGTGAGACAGTGTAGAGAGCTTAGCGCCCGAAACGCTCGAGCTCAAGCTCACATTTCTCACACCCGCTTGTATTCACCCCTGTACTAGCGCTTCGGTGCGAGATAACACGAACTATCCCCCCGCTGGACGTAGGGCCTTTTTTGCCCGAACCAGGATAAATCGCTGTGTCCTTCTTGCATCACCCACCGGATTAAGGGAGCACGCAATTACGAATTTACTCGTTGGTGTTGACCCCCGAGGTTGAAACACCGACAGTTGGCGTGCCAGGTAGGGGTCCTGCGTGTTACCAACGATTTCCCGCCATTCTTTCCGGATGGGCGACTCTGTTTCACCACTTCCTCGCGCTACGGTGATCTGGTTCGGGAGCCTAGAGTTCATGTCCCTCGGATAGGGCTATGAAATGACCCTGCTCTCGATCAGTGACCCAAGCGGAGGTTGCAGTGTGTCCCCACGCTCAGGAGGGGCCACTCGTCGGTCTCGCCACCATGTTGCCGCAACCAGAAGGAGGCACGATCGGCACCGTCATCGCCATCAACCTAAGTCAAGGTTGGTGCCCGCTGGATTCCCTTCGCTCCTGACCGGTGATGAGGAGCTCCTTGTTGGGGATTATCTGACCTGAGTTCAGGAGCAGAGGACGGACCGGCAGGGCTCCACGACAACCTCAACTTCACCTTCGCAATGCACTCGTTGAGGGAGCCCGATAGAGCTCCCCCGATGCGCGCAACCCCCACTACATCGAGCCTACTTCCGCACGAGCTGTTCGAGCGTTGTCGACGGTTCCCATTCGGCCTCAACAATGCCGCAAAGGCGTTCTCGACCTTGACCCGTGCCAACATGAGCACGATAGGGACCGCCCAGGCGCCCTCCTTTGAGCAATAACGGACGTGGGGACGGTCATGCCGGCCTCCATGGACTTGGGCTTCGCGAGAGCAACCGGCCCCCTGGAGGTACACCGTTGGCACACTTCGACAACAGCTGCAGGAGGAGACGTGGGGACAATTCCCTGTCTTCTACTGTGACGACCCTGACTCTGGCTCTGACCATTGGGACCCTACCCGCGAGTGTCTCCACATCGACGGTGACATTGCCTCCAGTGAGGACACTATCGATCCGATGACCGATGCGGCTGCCGCTGCGGCGGGAGGGGCTCCCCCATAGCAGAGGTTCGACAACCAGTCGCACCTCGAGAGGCGTGCCCCCGTCCTGACAAGCAGGACGCACAGCTGGCACAAATTCGGGAGTTGCAGGCTAAACTCGCCGATGACCAGGAAGGACTGCGCCAGCTCGAGCGAACCCTCGAGCAGGAGCGACCACCACCCGGCGGAAGAGCCCGAGCCAGGGCCCGAGAGGTCAACCGGTAGATCAACGAGGGCGGGGCACCCGAACATCCCGTCAACCGTTACCCTCGAGCAAGCCAGAACGTTGTTGTGGTGGCTATGCTTCTTCGCAATATGCCCGTGCCATCCAACTCGCAAGCTCGACGGGTACAATGCGAGATCGAGGGTCTCCTCCAAGTTGCTGCTGTTCAGCAAACTGAGAGCTCAGCCTTGAGGCATCGAGGGGCAGTTTCTGAACCACAGGACGAGCCCTCCCGGCCCGAAAGGGAGGGCTCGGTCGATCAAGAGGCGGCCCCCCGAGCGAATAAGACACCAGCCCGAGATCGTATTATCGACAACCGCGCCCCGCGTGATGCGCGCCTCGATATCATCGAGAACCGCAAGCGCAAACACGGGGACGCCGAGGATAGAGGGTACAACGCCTATCGTGGGGGACGTTCCGTAGCGATGAAGATCGACGGGCCCCGGAGCCACCGGGTCCCCGAGTTTTCAGCAGGACGATCCGCAATGCCCGACTGCCCGACAAGTTTTGACCCCCCACGAGCGTCGTCAAGTACAACGGCGAAACTAAACCCGAGCTCTGGCTAGCCGATTTTTGACTGGCTTGTCGGGCAGGCGGGGCACGTGACGATCGCGCAATCATACGTCACCTTCCCCTGTTCCTATCTGACACCGCGCGTAGGTGGCTCGAGGAGCTTCCCCCTGACCAGATTCATGACTGGGTTGACCTGGTTCGAATCTTTGAGGGGAACCTCAAGGGCACCTACGTGCATCCTGGAAACTCCTGGGAACTGCGCAACTGCAAACTGAAACCAGGGGAGTCTCTGTGTGACTTCGCTTGGCGTTTCTCCAAGCTCCGAACCGAACTCCCCCACATCTCTGATCTCAATGTAATTCTAGCGTTTGTTGCGGGTACGACCTGCAAGGACCTAGTTCGCGAGTTGGGGCGCAACCGCCCCAATACCGTTGACGAGCTCATGGATGTGGTCGCCAACTACGCCGCTGGCGAGGAGGCGGTCGGAGCCTTCTTCGATGACAAAAAAGACAAGAGGAAGGCACCGGCAGTCGATGCCGGGGGCTCGAACAAAGGTTCAAAGAAGAACAACAAGAAAAAGAAGAAGAATCAGCAAGGCAAGCGTGAGGTTGCAGACGACGATCTCGTCGCAGCAGCCGAGCACAAAAAACCTCGAGGTCCCCCCGAAGGGGCCATCTTCGACAGGATGCTCAAGGATCCCTGCCCTTATCACAGGGACGGGGTGAAACATAAGCTCAAAGACTGCCGCATGCTTCAAAAGCACTTCGGGCAACTGGGCATCAAGAAGGGTGACGATGAGAAAGACCAGGATGGCAATGAGGGAGACAATGGGAAAGGCAAAAAATTCCCCGAAGTCTACGACTGCTACATGATCTACGGAGGCCCCTCGACCCAGCTCACTCCTCGACAACGCAAGAGGGAGCGTCGAGAGGTCTTCTCTGTCCGAGTCGTGACCCCCCACTACCTCGACTGGTCCGATGCGCCCATCATGTTCGACCGCAATGACCATCCGGACCGTATCCCCAACCCTGGGGCCTATCCGCTCATCGTCGACCCAATCATCGTCAACACCCGCCTCTCGAAGGTCCTCATGGATGGCGGTAGCAGCCTGAACATCATTTACCTCGAGACCCTCCACCTCATGGGGGTCAAGAGGTGCCAACTCCAACCCAGCTAGGGGCTTCCATGGTGTCGTACCAGGGAAAAAGGCTCTTCCCATCGGCCGCATTGACCTTCCCGTCTGCTTTGGCACCCCCGCCAACTTCAGGAAAGAGACCCTCACATTCGAGGTGGTCGGGTTTCACGGAACTTATCACGCCATCATCGACCGACCAGGCTACGCGCAATTCATGGCGATCCCAAACTACACCTACCTCAAGCTCAAGATGCCAGGACCCAGAGGCATCATCACCATCGGCTCCTCCTACGAGCACGCGTACGACTACGACGTCGAATGCATTGAGTACGGAGAGGCCATCGAGCAAAGCGTGATGATGGCTTTGACTCTTGAGCGCCTCGCCGACGAGGTGCCCGAACCTAAGAGTCACGCCGACAGCTTCGAGCCAGCACAAGACACCAAAAAAGTCCCCTCGACCCGAGCTGCTCCAACGAGAAGGTGCTGACGATCAGTGCCAACCTCGAGAGCAAATAGGAAGCAGTGCTCGTCGACTTTCTCCACGCAAACGCCGATATGTTTGCGTGGAGTCCTTCAGATATGCCAGGCATACCGAGGGAAGTCGCCGAGCACGCCTTGGAGATCTGAGCCAGGTCCAGAACGGTGAAGCAACGCCTGCGCCGCTTTGACGAGGAGAAACATAGAATCATCGGCGAGGAGGTACACAGGCTTTTGGCGGCTAGATTCATCAAGGAGCTTCATCACCCTGAATGGTTAGCTAATCCTGTGTTAGTTAAGAAAAAGAATGGAAAAATGCGAATGTGTGTTGACTATACTAGTTTAAACAAAGCATGTCCCAAAGTTCCATTTCCTTTACCACGCATTGATCAAATTGTTGACTCTACCGCGGGATGTGAAACCCTCTCATTCTTTGATGCTTATTTCAGCTACCACCAAATCAAGATGAAAGAGTCCGACCAGCTCGCGACTTCCTTCATCATGCCTTTCGGCATGTATTGCTACGTCACTATGCCCTTCGGCCTTCGAAACGCCGGGGCGATGTATCAGCGATGCATGCTTCATGTCTTCGGCAGACACATGAGCAACACGGTCGAGGCCTACATCGATGACATCGTGGTCAAATCCAAAAAAGTTGACAACCTCATCCATGACCTCAAAATTGCATTCGGATGCCTTCGAGCCAAGAATATAAAACTCAACCCTGAGAAATGTGTCTTTGGAGTGCCTCGAGGCATGCTCCTCGGATACATCATCTCCCAGCGCGGGATCGAGGCCAACCCCGAGAAGGTCGCAGCCATCACGCGAATGGGTCCGATTCGAGATCTCAAGGGCGTACAGAAGGTCACGGGCTGCCTCGCGGCTCTCAGCCGTTTCATCTCACGATTAGGGGAAAAGGCCCTGCCCCTATACCGCCTCTTGAAAAAATCCGAACGCTTCGTATGGACCACGGAGGCCGAGGAGGCCCTCGACAAACTCAAGAGCATGCTGACCTCCGCCTCGATCCTCGTCCCTCCTTAATCAGCAACGTTGACTGAACCGCCCGAGCCCCTCCTCCTCTACGTCACCGCGACCACTCAGGTGGTAAGCGCGGCCATAGTGGTCGAGAGGCAAGAGGAAGGGCACGCCTTGCCCGTCTAGCGGCCGGTCTACTTCGTCAGTGAGGTGCTTTCGAAAACTAAGATTCGCTACCCGTAGGTGCAAAAGCTGCTCTACGCCATCGTCCTTACACGTCACAAGCTCCAGCATTACTTCCTCAGCCACCCAGTTACCGTGGTGTCTTCTTTCCCCTTGGGGGAGATCATTCAAAACCGGGAGGCTGCTGGAAGAATTGCTAAGTGGTTGGTTGAGCTCATGGGTGAGACCATCACCTACGCACCACGGAAGGCCATTAAATCTCAGGTGCTGGCAGATTTCATCGCTGAGTGGACCGACACCCAGTTGCCGCTAGTTCAAGTCCAAGCCGAGCTGTGGACAATGTACTTTGACGGGTCGCTCATGAGGTTAGGAGCAGGTGCAGGCTTGCTCTTCATCTCACCCTTGGAGTTCACATGCGATACATCATTCGCATCCACTTTGCCGCTTCTAATAACATTGCGGAGTACGAGGCTCTTGTCAACGGGTTGCGTATTGCCCTCGAACTCGGGGTCCGATGCCTTGACGTTCGAGGTGACTCGCAACTCATCATCAACCAAGTGATGAAGGCCTCGAGCTACCACGACGCCAAGATGGAAGCCTACTGCAAAGAAGTGTGCAAACTAGAGTACAAGTTCCACGGCCTCGAGCTCAATCATATTGCTCGACGATACAACGAAGCTGCAGACGAGCTCGCGAAGATTGCATCAACTCAAGGTACTGTCCCTCCGGATGTATTCTCGAGAGACCTCTTCGAGCCCTCCGTCGACTTGGGCTCGAGGGCTGGCACCACACCCTCGAAACTCGACCCCGTAGCCTTGACTGAGGTCCCCTCGACTGGGGCCGAGGTCATGGAGATCGAGGGGACATCTCCTCCATCGAGCCCACCTCCGGATTGGCGAGTCCCTTTTCCTCGACTGCCTCATTCGAGGGGAACTCCCGGAAGACCGGACCGAGGCTCGCCGGATCGCGCAACGGGCCAAGTCCTACAACATCTACGGTGATGGCAGGGAGCTCTACAGGTGAAGCCCATTAGGTATCCTCCAGCGCTGCAACACTATCGAAGAAGGCAGGAAGCTCCTCGAGCACATACACTCGGGGGCTTGTGGCCACCATACAGCGCCGAGGACCCTCGTTGGCAACGCCTTCTAACAGGGTTTCTACTGGCCAACCGCTGTTTCCGACACCATCAACATTGTCCGCTTGTGCAAGGGGTGCCAATTCTACGCCAAGCAGACGCACCTCCCAGCTCACGCCCTACAGATGATCCCCGTCACCTGGCCGTTCACGGTCTGGGGGCTCGATATCGTAGGGCCTCTCAAGAGGACAACCAAGGAATATACGCACCTACTCGTTGCTGTCGACAAGTTTACCAAGTGGATTGAGGCTCGGCCTATCGGCAACATCCGCTCTGAGCGGGCGGTCGAGTTCTTCACCGACATCATCCATCGCTTCGGGGTCCCGAACGTCATCATCATTGATAATGGCACATAGTTCACTGGCAAGAAGTTCTTGGATTTCTGCAATCGCCATCACATCCATGTAAACTGGTCCGCGGTTGCTCACCCTTGAACTAACAGCCAGGTCGAGCGCGCCAATGGCATGATTTTGCAGGGCCTCAAGCCGAGAATCTTCAACCGCCTTAACAAGCACAGAAAGAAATGGGCCACGGAGCTGCCTTTGGTCCTGTGGAGCTTAAGGACAACACCTAGTCGAGCCACGGGGTTCACACCATTCTTCTTGGTCTATGGGTCCGAGGCCATCCTCCCCATTGATCTCGAGTATGGTTCCCCTCGACTAAAGGCCTACAACGAGCAAACCAACGAAGAAGCCCTCACAAACACCGTCGACCAGCTCGAGGAAGCTCGAGACATGATGCTGATTCACTCCGTGAGGTATCAGTAGAAACTTCGACGCTACCACGACAAACACGTGCGCTCGAGGGACTTCCAAGTTGGAGACCTCATCCTACGTCGATGACAGAGCAACAAGGGGCGTCACAAGCTGACTCCACCATGGGAAGGCCCATACACCGTAGCTGAGGTGCTAAAGCCCAGAACGTACAAGCGCAAACAACAAGGGTGAAACCTTCACCAATGCATGGAACATCGAACAGCTACGTCGTTTCTACCCCTAGGGCACCAATGCCCTTGTAGATTCTCGCATGTTTCGTACATTTTCGCATGACAAATATAAGAAGTACTTTCGATTATAAGTTCAAACTTATTATTATACATGCAAGAGGTAGCCTCGGCCCTGTCTCACCAGAGTCGAGCCTCGCTCGGGGGCTAACAGGGGGAACCCCCTAAGTTCCTAAAAATACTAACGATTTTTTAAAAAATCGAGCGTCTCCTTTTGCTTCGTAACTAAGTAGAAAACGCCTCAAACTCCCTCGAGGTCGATGAGGGCTGTCGAGCCAGGAGCTTTCCTACGCCCCAGGGCTACGGTACCTCCACTCACTCCCCCCTCGAGGGATACGAGCATGCATCGAACACTTAGTTGAAAAGCAAAGGTCAGATGATCGAAGCTCGAGCGTCTCTTCTTTCCTTCGCTTCGACGCGCTTCGCGACGAAGAAGAAAATGACTCAAATTCCCTAAGGGTCGAGGGCTGTCGAGCCGGGAGCTCTCCTATGCCTCTGGGTTATGGTATCTCCACTCGCTCCCCTCCTCAAGGGATACGAGTAGCGTCGAACACAGTCAAAAAAGCAAAATCTAGGCAAAAGAAAACAGAGAAGGCTCGAACTTGAAATATCCAAATGCATTATGATAGATGCATAGATGTTTTAAAGGTGCCCAAGGCCATACTGAATATAAGTTACAAAAACTAACTTATTTACACGGGCACCTTTGCCCAGTTTTGTCCTACAGGCCCGCTCCGCCGTCTCCGTCGTCGCCCTCCTCGACGGTGTACCCTTCATTTTCGGGGGGAGGACTTCATCCTCAAACATTTTTGCCAGCGCTTCCCTCGGCCTCTCGGCATCCTGGATCAGCCCCCGGCATCGCTCCTCATTCTCGACATTGGTCTTCGAGATGTCAGGGACGAAGCCTTGGGCAACGACGTCCATGTCAAAGATGAAGGCAGAGGAAACCACCGCCAGCGCGCGCTTCACGCCGGTGTGGAGCGCCTCCCGCACGTGATCCCAAAGGGTGGCATCGAGGTGGTAGAGCCGATCAACGAGCACGGCCCCCGAGACATCTTCTTCAGCCACCTCGACGGGCTCGACCTTCCAGGAGGTACAAAGCCTGTTGATGGCAACCCGGAACCTACCGAGAAGCGCCCCCTCCGCCACGAGGCTCTCCTATAGTGCCTTGGCGACGGCCCAAGTGGAGAGCAGCTCGGACTCAAGGCCTGAAAGACAAATCAAGAGTTAAACAAGTCACACGGAAAGAAAAAGGTCAAAGCCCACCAAGGAACTCACTGGCACAGCGGGTCTGGAGGGCACTGTGGTCCTCCAGCATGGCGTCGCACTCCTCCTGAGCCTTGTCTCACTCCCGCTGGGCCTCCTTGAAAGGCTGAGTCAAGTTGATCTTCTCGCACCGGAGGGACTTGAGGGCGCCACCAGCCAAGATGATGGCTTGCTCCTTCTCTCGAAGGGTAGCCTTCATCGCCTCGAGCTTGGTGTCCAGGCTGTCAGCTCGACCCTTCTCCTCCTTGACCAAGGCATAGAGGGTGTCGTGCGCCGTGGAGACCTGAGCCAGATTGGCCTTGAGCGAGCGGAAATGCTCCATGGAGCCTCAGGCCTCCTCCATGAGTAGCTTGACGTGCTCTTGAGTGTGAGCGCCATCGCTCTTGGCCTCCTCCGCTTCGCCCTTGGCCGCGTTGACCTCCTCCTTGACCCGCCGGAGCTCCTCCTTGACTCGGGTGGCTTCGCCTCGAGCTGCCTCGGCATCCTCCTTCGTCTGGGTGGCCTCCTCCTTGGCCCTGGTGGCCTGCTCCCTGGCCCGCTACACCTCCTCCTCGACCTCGGCCACCCTGCTCTGCACAGAACGGTCGACCTCGAGTTGGCGAAGCACTTCCTCCCGGCTGTTATGTGTTTTATGGAGGAAGTATGACTTGGAGTGGGAACACCTCCGCAAGTCCTAGAAACAGGAAATCGAGGGTTAAGGCGATCCATACGGGAAAAGCTAAAAACTGTATGTGATGCAAACGGGGACTTACCGTGAGACTCTGGTCGAGATCCCCAACGAACTCGACACCCAGCTTGAGGAAGTGCTGCAGCCACGCCCGGGATTGCTCCATGCCCTCCCAGCGCTCGACCTCCGCCGGGTCATCCATCTCGATCCTGGGAGTGCTGGAGTCGTTGAGCTCCTGGAGCAAGACACGCTGCTTGCCCCAATGAGAGAAGAGCGTCTTGACCTTGGTTCGCGCCAAGGACTCGATCTCCTCCACCACATCGCGTGGGGCGCCGTGGTGCTCCGCCAACTCGGCCGAGGTGGGAAACTCTGACGTGGCGCTGGTGCCTCCCAGCCCGGGGTCGGATGTTGACCTCCCCCTCAACAGGCCAGGAGCCCCTAACGCGATGGCGGCAGCCGTCTCCTCCGACCGCTTCGCCTGCGGACCAGAAATCGCTGGCTCCTCTGACGGCGCGACTGACGGCTGCGGTGGCTGGCTCGACGCTGGCTCAGGCACCTCCTGAGGCGGCAGAGGGGATGAGGGCGTCGCTTCCTCCAACACCACGTCCGGTGGCACTGGCAGGTCCACCGTTGACACGTCTGCCGGTGGGCTCGGTGCCAAGGTCTCCTCCTCGAGTTGCGTCGAGGGTTTCAGCGCCGCTTCTTGTAGCAGCTCATCGAGGGTGATCATGGACACCCACTTTTTTGGGAGTCCCGAGGCCTCCTCCCCCTCTGACGGCTTGGGCGGCTGCTGCACCGATAGGTTCGGCAGCGTCATGTCCCCCGGCGATGTCTGCTACTCCTGATGGTGCTGGGGCCATTCCCTGGTCACCTCCTCCTCCTGTCGCTCCTGCGGCTCCTTCTCCTCCTGCTGCATCCGTGGCAGCTCCTGCTTCCGTTGAGCCTCCAACTCGCGTAGCCCTGTCGGCCACGGCTTCCGCTCCTCCATCGAAGGGGGAGGGGTGACGGCCTCCTCACCCTCGAGGTCGATAGGGGCTACCTCCATTCCCAGCTCATGGCCCTCGGGGGCTCCCGCCTCGGGCATGGAAGCAGAGACCTCGGGCTGGCCCAGGTCAGGGGCTCCCGACGCCGGGGCTCCACTCTCTGGCGCTGGGCCGAGCTCGGGGACCACGAACGTCGACATGAGGGAGGCGCTCCCACTCTTGCGTCTTCCTCGACTCGGAGTCACCGCCTGTCACGGCCCCTGAGTCACTCGACCCTACAGCAAGAGCAGAACCCATCAGCCTACAACGAGCCATAGCCCCGAGGGCTAAGGACAGCCACCTCACCTCCCACGGTGCCAAGGGCCTCAATGTCGCACCTGTGGCCGAGGCCCTCATCTTCGTGGCCGCGTCCACCCTAAGCCGCTTAGCCGGCGCAAGGGTCGCCCCTCGATGCCGCGCTTTGGCCTAGACCAAAAGCAGGATAGTAGAGAACTTAATGAACCGCAGAATGGGGAAGCAATGAGAAGAGACTTAAATCGACAACACTTACCCAAAGGGGATAGAGGCCTTTTGGGTCCTCCTCGAGCCACCAGCAGACCTTGAGGCCCCACCCGAGGCTGAGCTCTTCCCAGGGCTGGGGCTGCTAGGGGCTATCGGTGAGGTCGTCGTGCCTCCCTACTCCGACGAGGCCTCCTGGGCATGACCCTGCTCCACCCGCGCCGATGACCGGGACCGGGTCTCCCGGGTCAAAGTGGGCGGGGTCCTGCCATGAGCACGATGGGAGGAGGACGAACCCCCGAGTCGAGGGGGTGGTCGACCTTTCCCCTCGCTGGCGCTCCGAGGCCGTAGTCGCTGGCTGAGGGGCGCGCTGCTCCGACGCACCTTCCTGCACCGGAAGACGGTCAGTACGGGAGGGACCAGACAGAAGGGGCTCAAGATGTCCGGCCACCCCTTCAACATCATCATTGTCATCATCATCATCATCCTCATCTCCCTCATCCTCGAAGGGAGACTCCTCCTCCGGGAGTCCGTCGCGCCTCTGCTGCGCACGGCGCTTCTCGCGCTTTTCGCGCTCCCGGAGCTTCTTGTCCTTTTTCTTCTTCTCCTCGTCCTTGCCCCTCTTTTCCTGCTGGGCGTTAAAGCGTCTCACCTGACGATCGGGAGCATCCTCCCTTAATGGGGGCCTCGATCTCCGGTAGTCGATTCTCCCCTGCACGAAAACATTCGGTCGCGAGGACAAGAGTAAGGAAAAAAGGGGACGAAATGTAAACGCGAAAGGCATGGGTCGAGGCACTCACCAGGTCGAGGCACCCCTCCTCTAGCCGCATGGGGAGGCGGTTGACGTCCTCTGCCTGGAACGAACCCGCAACCATCCTGTTCACCCGCGCAATGATCTCCGCGACAGATATCCTCTCGCTGGACATCTGGCACTTCTCGAGCACCTCGGGCGCTACCTCGGGGAGCATCTCGTCCAACCACAGTGGGCGCTCCATCAGGGAGAGCACCCATCGACTGTGGAACGCCGAGACCACCACACCCGCCGTCAGGCCTGCCTCTCAAAGGGTCCTCATCGCGGCGACGAGGGGACGAAGTCGACGTTGAAGATCCCCATCACACCGTGTGGCCAGTTGAATGGTCACTCGGTGATGAGCCGCCCGGTGTACGGTGGGAGGTAGCCTCTGTCATTGCGGAGGTAGAACCATTGCTCGTCCCACTAGAAATGGTTGGACATCAACCCGGTGGGGATGTACTCGTGCGGCACCTCTGACTTGCCTGTCTTCAACACGAAGTTGAGACAGCCCGCTCTGACGATCCGCCTCATGCCTGACCCCACCGGAGAGGTGAACCACTCCCCCTTGTAGAGATGGAGCCACAGCTCCTAATGGGGCGCCATCCCTAAGTAGCCCTCGCAGACGGCCGCGAAGATGGCGGCGTTGGAGATGGCGTTGGGGGAGAAGTGTTGGAGCTCGACGCCGTAGAAGTTCGTTAGTCCCCGCATGAACTCGCTCGAAGGCGCTCCGAGCTCGTGCCGGTGGTACTTGAGAAAGCTCACCACGTAGCCCTCCGGTGGGTTTGGCTCTGGGTAGCCCCTCGGCGGCGCGATCCACTCCGGCCGAGTCGGATCGGTGACGGGGCGAAGACGTCCCTCTCTCACCAGCTCATTCAACCTCTGCCGTGTCATGGTCGATGGGTGCCAGGGTTCCGCTGGCTGAAAGATGGGGGCCATGGCAGCGGCAGTGGCACGGATATGTTCGGTGGACGCGACGGCAGCGACGACAGCGCGAATCTCCTCGGCGGACGGGCAACCAGGAAGGTTCCCAATCGCGATTTCTTGCTCTAAGTTCCTACCCTTGCACGCAGGAAAGCAGGGACTCGGGAGCACTAGCGGTGGTGAAGGCAGGGTGGCAAAGGTAGGGGCGAACGACACTTGTCCCCCCTGGTTTTATACCCAGGAAGAGCAATGGGCGGAATCCAGCGGCAGAAAAAGGTAACTCCCCACAATTGATGCGCTTACCTACCCGTTCCCCCTCGATCCTTGGCCGGATACACGCGTTGCACCTCAGGCAACAAGCCGTTGCTCGGGCCCACCACGATCTCCACCACTGCACCGTTTAAGCCTCTACCTCAAAAGACGCGTCCAACGGTAAGAAAAATAAACGTTGCTCATCGACGTACTCTCCTAGGAGAAGGTAAATGGGCTCCGGCCCCACAACAAGCCTCGAGGGTGCGAAGGCTGGCCCTCGACCAGGGTTCGACAGCCGCCCTCGAGCTCCCAAGTCAGGGTGACCAAGGGGGAGCCAACACAAGGACCCGCTCGAGAACGAACTCTCGAGACCCCTTTGGACATATCCAAGGCGAAATGCTACGGACTTTTATGGAATCCCCCCGAAGGGAGGCATCGAGCAGCCGAGACCTATCGAATGGAATCGGTATCCGTAGGTCCATTGCGTTTTGCTTTAATAAGACCGCCTCCGGGCCTCCAGCCGACCTCTATCGAACGAGGATCAGGCTCTCACTTGGATTCTCCCGTTACCAGCTCACTGAGAACTTCGAGGCTCGCCCTATCGAGGGTAGTCTGATGCTTCTCACCTCACGTCCGATCAAAAGGACTCGTGAGATGAACGTCGAGGCCGGCAGCGCCCCAGCCGCACGAGGCTCGAGAGCCCGACCGTGTCCGGCATCCCTCAACGAAAGAGGGTCAAAAATCCCCTGGGGGCTCGATGTTCCGTCATACTCCTTGGTAAGGCGCCCCGACTCCAGTTCAGGTCCATACCTGACTAGACGAGCACCCTTCGACCAAAGACAAATAAAGCTCTCGAAGGAGTATCCCAACTCCTCCGAGGCCTCGGGGGCTACCCCCGCAGGGGACGCTCGCGCGCCCCCCACGGAAAGATCCGAACCACACCTCACTCCCGACTCCTGACCCCCTGCCCGAGTGCCAGCACCCACGCAGGGGCCCGGGGGCTACTGTCGGGTACTGGAAAAGGGGTACCCTAAACCCTCGATTAATCAGACTAATCCCCGAAGTCAGCAACGCAAACCCTCCAACGACATCCCTCACTATCGCCCGAAAGCCCACAGGCTAAGGCATATTGGGTCGCCCCACGAACAGGTGTCGACAGCCCAAAGCCACAGCCTGCTCGACGGGCTACCACGCGGACCGAGACTGTACGCTAGAGGGTACAACTCGGGGACCCCTCAAGGATAGAACTTCGCTCGAGCGAACGAGCCCGCCCTCGAGGATGGAACTTCGCCCGTGCGAATAGGCAGCCCTCGAGCACAGTATACCCCTCGACTACCTACCTCCCGTACGGATCCAGGCGCATTCAATGCATTTTACCTGCTCCCGCCTAACCGTATGGTCACAGTTACACCAATAGTTGCGAGTATGGCAGTCGAATCCTGCTTTTACAGCCCATACCCCAGAATCCCGCGGATCGTACCTCACTGTTACACCATACAAGCACTGTGTCCCGTCCGGTACCTCCTCGAGGCTCGAAAGTCAACACATTCCCCGCATCTCCTGGGATTCGGCCTTATCCGAAGGGCCTCGACCCCCTCGACTCGACCTGAGGCCTCGACCGTCGCCCCTCGGCTCTGTCACGCCGACCCTCGAGCGGGACTTCAACAACTCTGGTCAACACTTCAACAACTCCCGGTGCGACGGTTGCAGGACCTCCCATGCCGACGTACACCTCTACGGCGACACCGACAAAATATTACACATATTACACATATTATAAAATATTACACATATTACACATATTACCTCGTTGGTGTTGATCTCCGGGGTCGAAACACCGACAAAATATTACACATATTTTTTATAAATTGAATCTAACTTGTGGCACGTATACCCACCACAGTAACCAAATAGAGACCGAGGAAGTACGGGTAAGTTAAAAGTCACGCCCTTTGCTGCGCCCACAGCAATCGAGGCATCGGTGGCCTTCTCTCAGCTCGACACGTCACCCGTCATTTGGAAAGTCAGTTTCCACTCCCAGCATCCCACCCCGCAACGCAACCGTAGCCCCTCGATCCCTCTCTCCTTTCTCTCCTCTCCCCGCCGCCGCCGCCGCTCCTCCACACCTCCACCCCGCACAACCCTCATACAGCCGTCGCTAAGCATGGAACTATGGAAGTCGTATGGCCTTTGCGGCACAGGGGACAGAAGATCTGAAGGCGCGACCCTCGCTGGCCCCTCCCTACCCACTCGGCCACTCTTCCTCCATGCGCCGCCGTCCCCGCCTCCATGCCGACATGAGCGCTGTCGTTGTTTGGAAAGCCTCCTCGGTGAGTGGCGGCCCCGAATCTTCCTTGCCGGACGATGAGGGATCTCTGCCTTCTTCGGCGCATCTCCACGGATTTGTTGGGATTTAACCGGTCCAGGGTTTTTTGTGCTGATCTATTTTTGGTTGTCATTGGGGGTGGGTGCAGGCAGTTGATGGAGGCAGCTATGTTCTTCTCGGTGACCCGTCGGTGCCACCGCCAACGGCAGATCACCTTGGTGGGCGGAGCAGCAAGGAGCGCGGCCGCGAAGCTGCTTGTCGAGCAGACGTGCGAAGAGCGGCGTCAGTGCCAGCGCCCCCTACCTCCAGAATACCTCCAGAACACCTCCGCCATGAACACGAAGATCCTGGTATGTTCACGACTAACGCCGGGTGCCCGTGGTGTAGCTCGGAATAGGTGCTGGGCAGTGCGATACTGCGATTAGATAGGGTTCAGTACAGACATCTTTGCTCTGTACTGTGATGAGCTCTGAGATCCATCTATGGGCTTTTCTGTGGTTGTGAATGGTCATGGTTCAGTTGTTTTCCGCTGAAGACATTCTGTGTTAGTGTGTAAGCGTAGGCTTCTTGGCATTAGGATGGACCCCTAGCTTGAATTAGGATGTACTCCTACATTGGTTTCTTTCCCTTTGTTCTTCTTGTGTGATGAGATGGCCTAAATGGGATGAATTAGTGTGTTTATGATGTCTGTCAAAACAAGCTACAAATAGATTTTTATCTATTTTTGCGACATTATCCTGGAACATGAGGGGTGTGCTGTCCTTTTGGTTTCCTGGATTTGACAAGGTGAGTTTAGTGAGATGTTTGTGCATGTATTTGGTTATTCGCCTTGTCATTGTTTTTGAGTTGATGGTTGGAAATATTTCTTGATTTCCTTTTGATTTTTCTAGACGTTACAAAGATTGGGGAAACTTCTCTCCTTTGCTTTTGTGTGTTAGCACAAGTGCAATTCGATAAGTTGGCAAGTTGTTTTTATTGCAGTCACTTGGTTTTATTTGCCATGGTGGATCTCCTATTCTCCTCACAGGATAGTAGGCGCTTGTGAGTGGAATTACCACTCCAGCTGGTGTTTGATGCTTCGAGCAATCTTGATGAGCTGAGCGCAAGAAAATTGTCAAGCTATCTGATTGCTTTTGCTATTGAATCCGGTGTTTGTAGATTTATGGTAAATCTGAAATCTTACAATTATAATACATTAGTTACCGTTTTTTTTGGTGCTAGGAGAGGATTGATTAGTATCTTACTAACTGTGTACGTATTTTGTTCAGGGACAGCAAATAGCATGTTACATGAACATATTGTTTGATTAGTAACTTACTGAATATGTTGGTTGTCGAAACTATAGTTGTCGGTTATCGAAAGTATAGCTGTAGATTGTCAAAAGTATAGCTTATGGTGCAAAATATATTGCCTTGAATCACTTCTATTTCACACCGGATTTGGTCTATAGCTTACTAATATAGGCTGCCCAAGGTATAACCTGTGGTGCAAGACACATTTCCTGAATCATTGACTCAATTTACTGCTACTCACGCTAGACTATTAATCGTGTAGGTGCTTGAATGTTATGTACACCGGCTCAGAAGCTCTTAGTGCACTACTGTTCTATCTTTTCCTACATGATGACTTGATGAAGTTGTAGCATTGCACAAAAGATTTACTGTGATTCCTAAGATGCTTCCCAAACAATGGAAATCTTGCTTCTCATTTAAGTGTTATTGTTATGCGGAGATTTTATAATTTGCTTCTTTCTTTTTAGTGTTTGAAGCATAATATTAATTCTTTTGCCATGCTTGATTGTTGCATGCTGATACTTTGTATTGTGTTCCTGGAATCGGCTGCTTACATTGACACAAAATACTGGAAATAGGAAAGCTAAACCAATAATTAATGTGGTAATGTGCAAGCAATAAAACACACTTGCACGCATTGTCTTTTTAATGCTTGATGCTTTTTTCAGATCTTGATGTGTCTCTTACAGCTACAAATCTTTGAAAAATATTTGTGTTTTTTCTCTTTCAGGTTGCGCAGTTGGAACAAGAATTATCTAAAAGAAATAGGTACTGCCAAAAAGCATGGACATGACCGAACAATGTTTAACATCTTTCTATATCTCAAATTCTCAATGCATGAAGTTGTTATGCTACATGGAAGATATTTATGACAATGGGCAGTTGACTCAGAGATGGAATGTTCAACGTTATTAGTGTATATATATTCTTCAGGCCTTATGTAGGCCTCTTCTAAATCACTCTGGGATGGCACAGGACGTGCCTATATTGGCTTCTATATTTCTCCGTGTCTTATGTTTGATTAGCAATTGCTTCATGCTAAGCAGATATTCTATATTAAACTGTACTATCTTATCTTATGTTCCTGTGGTCATGGTAGGGCGCCCAACGGGCGCCTGATGTTCTAGTATAATAATAATAACGAGATTGAAAGAGAGAGATGCAGTATCTAGTTTCATTCCATTGCTAGATCCGTGACTTTTATTCTCCCTTGTTAATTTAGGACATGGAGATTGTACTCCGTCGGCGCCTGATGTTCTAGTATAATAATAATAACGAGATTGAAAGAGAGAGATGCAGTATCTAGTTCCATTCCATTGCTAGATCCGTGACTTTTATTCTCTCTTGTTAATTTAGGACATGGAGATTGTACTCCGTCCAATTGCAAATGTTTGGCACATCTGATCAATTCTCTCCTCACTCCATCGCTATGCTAAGTACCATTATACGGAGAGTATATGTATCACTACTGGTACTGGAAATAAACCACATGCAGATTACCAGATTAGTGTAAATAATAAGGCGAAAAAATGACAGAGGAATCAACAGAGAGTAGAATGAGCTATGGAGACAATGACACGCATAATTAAGGTGGGATGGTGCTTTGGTCGAGCTGGAGGCCGGATACGTCGGTCCTCTGGAGTACAACAGCAGGTAGGCCCTTGGGTCGGTGGACTGATTTTGAGTGCAATGCAAGTCAACAGCAGGTAGGTCCTGCTGTGACCGTGAGGATCGAGCAAGCAGCCAGGACACGGTGACTGATCCAGGAATTGTGCGTGCTCATAGCCACCTGCCGGGGGCCCCCTCGTCCGTAACTCTGAACTCTATTCCAGTCCATGTGTAGGGACGGAACGGACACGCTGGCCACGACGACGCCACATCCATAGCACACGCCACAGGCACGCACCGCCACGTGACTCCTGCTTGGAGCGATGCACCGTAGCGCCTGCCTGTCAAGCACCGCCAGGGGAGTGGGGCGCTGCTGCTGTGCCTCTACTTGTACCTGGAATGGAATGGATCCGCTCTCTGCACCTGCGTGCGCGCATGTAAACCCATCGTTCTGTTCTGTCGGTGGCCGCGCGGCCTGAGATCTCTGCATCCCTTCGTCACGAGGGACATTCATGAGAGCTAGCTAGATAGATCCTCTACTAGTCTTCAAATAAAATCCCCGGCCCCACGCCTGCGCCGCAAGGTAAGCCGTCGCCCTCCATGCTAGCTATTGCGGTCGGATCACTCTTGCAATTTTTTCTTCGACGTTCAACGTTTATATGCTCTCATTTATTATTTATTATTATTAGGGCCATCTCGTATATATTAGGACTGAATCAACTTGGCGCAAGCATGCGCTTCCAGTTGCGGGAAGCAGACACCATCAAATGCCCTACCTATTGTCTCTCTCTCTCTCGAGTCATATACTTGGGTTGGCAACGCATCACGTATGTATAAACCTGCTGCAAGCAGGAGCAGAGTAGCCGACAGACCGCGACGGCTGCAAACACAGGAACAGGCCAAGACAGCCCTCACTCCTGTCTAGTATCGACCCGAGTCCGCCTCCTAAATGGACTGGACTGGACTGGGCCGAGCGGCTAGTTTCTTTTTTTTTTAAAAAAAAAGTCAAAAGCAAAAACACGTACCAGTACTCGCTGTAGAGTCGATGTAGAGTGTAGACTATTCTGAAAAAAAAAAACTAGTACAAACATGTTCGGGTACATACTCTTGCAAAAAGAAAAGGAATTTATAGGAATTTGACATTAATTAGTTTATTTTAAAATAAGGAAAAATGTAGAAATAGGAATAAATCCAGCATTATAACGGAAGACCTAGTTTAAGCCAATGCTAGTTGAAGTGCGCACATAAGCCCTTAAGGGCCTGTTTTGAACATGGATGAACGTTTTCTCTATTAAATATAATAATATAATATCGAGGTAGTATGTTCAAACATTTACACCACGTCACTAGCTCTAACACTTGCAGTATTAGTTCTCACTAGAGGCACTAGAAAACCATCTTAGCTTTCAGGTTCTCCTCTCAATAATACTGACTATTTATTTATCCTAAACTAAATTGTGCACTCCTATTGCACCTTGGCCAACAAACGCAAATGACCTTTATTATATCTTTACCTTCAAACCTTTACTTTAATCTCTTTTCGATGGTTGCAACTCCATGTTGAGCACTTGCATCTTATGGTCATAATCTTCTCCACCATATTCCATGCTTTGCTTAACCTTATCTTGTGGGAAATCCAGGTAAATTATTAATTCAATAGTTGTCACTCAATTATCAAAACCAAACTAAGGCTTTCACCCATGCCATCTTTTTCCCTCTTGTGACCCATCTAGAGTGGCTCTTATATCCCCTCCCTTTGTTGTTGGCCACACTTTTTTCTATCATCAATACATCTGTAGATGACATGTCCATCGTCGCCCTAACCTCTAGTTACTCTCTTTTGCTCCTAATTCGCTTGTTCTCTTCAACTTCAGCCAAGGCCATGCACATAGACACATAGTCATGCCTTATCCACCCCTCCTCTTAGGGATGGTCGTCTACCAGACGTCACCATTAGCGGCGACATAGTAGCAGTCATCTATTATCACACTGCATGAGCACAACACAATGCTGCTACGGGGCATCTAGGCCTCTAGACACATGGGAGTATGGGACAACACTCCGGGGCCTTGCTGGCACAAAACATTTTATGTGCTTGACGAGGAGAGGGACAACCCCGACCCCTCTGGCATGATGGTACTACGCGTGTCATGCTCAACCTTGGCATGAGCCTTGCCGACTCCTTGGGGATACGTGTCGGCCCCTATCCCATTGGCCTCAGCATGGGCCTATTCCGCCTTTGCCTCCTCTAGCACGGATAATGAGTGTCCGCATGCTATTTTGTGGTGGTGTGTAGGAATTTAGACTCCAATACCAGTTTCCCCAAACCTGACAACGAGTGTTATTTGTGCTTACTCCCATGTT
Source organism: Bothriochloa decipiens (assembly GCA_023333625.1). NCBI lineage: Eukaryota > Viridiplantae > Streptophyta > Magnoliopsida > Poales > Poaceae > Bothriochloa > Bothriochloa decipiens. Next base: position 63,705,121 of record CM041628.1, read on the forward strand.
TAGCCCATCTAGTACGTAACAGATGGTGTGTTGCTATATGTGAAAGCTATTGCACAAATATTTTATCCTAGGCTAAGATATTATGTGTATGCTTGTGCTAAAGAATACTAGTTAGCCCTTATTCTGGTAACCTACTATCAATGTAGTTTGATGTGGAAAATTTAGGATACTGAAGATATTATCCTTTGGCATGTTTTATAATAGTAGTTGGCATATCTCTCTTGGCTCAAAATATTATTGAACACCTACTAGTTGTGCTGCTCTAGAACATAAATGGTTCTCATGGAAAGTGCTTTGTGTTCTAAGAAGAGAGAAAAAGAAGTATTCTAAGATGTGCATGTGAATCTCACCTTAATCTCGGACACTTCCTTCTCTTGTAGGCCTTTGGGGCTTCAAATGTGCTCGTGGATTTGTTTACAATCACTTGGCTCTTTGGTGGCTTCCCATCCTGGCCGTCAGACCCTTCCTTCCTACCTTATGTCACTCTCGAAGAAGATCAGGTCAACATCTTGGGCTGGTGGGAATGCTAGTGTTCTTCCAAGCAAGGGGGTGGGCGAGAGGTGTATGTAAATGTTTCACGTTAGAGTAAAAATGATGAAGGAATGCTAAGTTGTGAGCCCTCCTCCTCCTCCTCCCCCTCCTTCAACTTCAAATATTTTATTCCAAGTTATAGTGTGTGTTTTTGAGTTGTTTCAACTAAATTGGGCTACTCCCTTCTAGAAAGACATGTCAACTCATTTGTCTATAATTTAGTACGAGAGTGGGTGAAATGGTGGCTACATTGGTTAGTACTAGTGTGTACCAAAAATATGTAAGAATGCCGTGAGTGTGTGCGTGTGGTAACTTGAGATGATTTTTTGTTGGTCTTGATTCTATAAAGAAAATTTCTAAGGGTTAATACATGATATGTGTATTTTTATTTTAATGTGTCAATTATCTTGATGACGTAACTAAGAGAATCTAATGGTACACTTATCGAAGGTTAAGTACTTATTTAAAAATGTGGGTCATTATACTTTTCCATGGCCAGCAACACTATGCATGATGTCATCAAAGAAGCTATTTGTGGTAGTGGTGATGCTGCCATCAATCCATCACTAGTCTTAGCACTTCAGCTGACTTAGCATTCCTCTGCTTGTCTTTGCTGCTGCCATCACAAATGAGGCACTCTCGATGGGTCATTGTTGATGTTTTATCACTGATAGCCCACCACCGGGGTACCTGGGAGGGTGTTTTTGTTCGGAGGAGCTTGGCAGACTATGAAACTCGATGGTTGTGGCACTAAGCTTGATGAGACAGACGATTTTATACTGGTTCGGGCCCTTGACTTGTGTCGAGTAAAAACCTTTACGTCCAGTTGACGTGAGCCTGTTGCGTTGCATTGATGAGTATGAGAGATTGTGTTGCCTTGTGTACTTTGCGTTGTTTACAAGGGTACCTGCAGCGGCCTTATATGGGGCGAGGCTAGCTGCGGGTTCTATGATTCCTAGTCGGATTCTAGGAACGAGTCCTAAACTTGTGCTCTTTCCTATTACAATCTGTCTAGGATATGATAATTCTCATGTTGTGTTACTCCGTATTGTATTCGAATCCGACGGGTGGTTCTTCGATCCTCCATTCGTATTTCATATTCTTGGGGAACCTCTGGTGTCCCCCATTGACAAGCCCTTGAGCATTCCAGGATTTGGAACTCGGAAGCCGGGTTCTTTCGAGGTGAAATCTTGGGATGCTCTTTCTTCTTGCTGCTTCTGTCTTGATTCTTCGGGGAGTGCAATTTTGGAAAAAAACTACACTCACTGAGTGTAGCCCCCGAACCTCTTGCTTTTTGGTACAAGAAGCTGGAGGGTCTAGTTGTAGCCTCTATCTTCTGGTCGTCATCTTTGTCTTTTCATGGAGTGCAAAGTTTGAAAAATGCACTCAGTGAGTGCAGCCCCTGAGCCTCTTACTTTATGGAATAAAAAGCTAGAGGGTCTTGATGAAAATTTGAAAAAGTGCCTTTAGTGTAGGGTACTCTTGCAGTCTCTGAGCCTTTTTTGGGTTCTTTTCAGCATGAAAGAACCTAGGAAAGGGTTCATGTTGGTGTAGTTCTTCACTGATGTGCCGTTGGTTGTTGAGTGCCTTTATTGCTTTTGTACTTTTCTAGAATATACTGCTAGATATGCCTTTTTTGTATTGTAGTGACTTCTATTGCTCGTCCGTGAGCTTTTGCAGGTCCTCTTGATGGCTTCAGTCAGCATGCCTATCCTCCTGTTGGCTGTGTCATGATCACGCGTGCTTGTTCGGTTGCTTCAAAGGTTTGTTTTCTTCACATGGCTGTCCTTGCTTTTGACGCTTCTCTCTTTTGTGGACTTGGTCTTCATACGCCCATCTTTGGCCTATAAATATTGGTGCCCATTGCTTCTTCATTCACTTCAAGTCTTCTTAAGTTGCTTCTCCTCCTCTTTATAGATATGGAATTGCTGGTATGTGAGCTTGATGAGCCCCCATGCTTGTTCTGTGATCTCTCTTAGCGAATGGTGTAGGTATTATGATAGGGACTAGTGGCAGGGCGAGTGTTGTAGGGCTTGTGATGTACTTGGCGCTGTCTCCGGTGCCTCGTTTTCCAGTGCCCTTCACCCTTCCTCCTTGTTGCCTTTAACTTGGTGGTTCACGAGCTGTTTAGGTTGTTCACACTTCTCATGGTGTGGACCGGCCTCTGCTTTCTTATCTGCTGTGTCATTTGGCACTGCATTTCAAATCAGCTCGTGTTGGGGGATCCGTCCAGGTTCTTCAGGAGTCATGGAGAGTGAAGAAGTGGCTGCTACTCGTGTGTACTTGGTGCTTGTACCATTCTCAGTGGCTCTAGAGACAGATTTGCTGCAGCGATTTCATTTCTGGTATTGCTCTCCTGCTTGTCGGCATCGAATCTTGGTAGAGGTTCAACAACCTTGAATTCTACTGGGTTATTTTGTCGATATTTGCAGTTGACCAGGACTTTCTTGATGCCCTTGGAAATTCCATCAGGTTCCTGGTTGTTGTATTGATGTATTTCTTCTATTTCATTGGATCTTGTATCCAAATGTACCCTGTTGTAATCCCAGTATCTTCTTGATCAGTGAAATGAGAAGGATATTTTTCTTCTCTTTATATCCAATGATTGTGCGAGTTATTTGCTGACTAAGTTGGCGTTGTATGATTGTGATTCTATGACTCAAGTTGTCCGATGATGCTCTGGGTGCTGTATGATGTGTCCTGTATGTCTGCGAGTTCTTCTGATAAGCTTCCCGCGGTTCTTAGGTTCTTTTGTTGTAACGACTGCTGATACTTGTGTTATGTAAAACTGGTGGGTTGTTTGATGATTTTGGGTTCTTTCCACTTGTCTGTCTTTATAGTAGAAAATCCGTCCAAGATATTCTGTTTTCTGCCCATTGGAAATATTACCGTTGTTTCTTTTATCCGTTGAGTGAATATCCGTTTGTGGCCGTCTTGCAATCCGGATTTGGTAACCACTGCCCCATTGGGCCCACTAAGATCATCTGATCCTTATAAATACTTTGCTGCTTATTCTTCTCTCGTACGCTTGAGCCTTCACCATCCGTATGTGCAAGAGGCTCCCAAATCCTCTGCCTTTCTTATCGTCTCCGCTGCCTGCGAAACCCTAGTTTGTTTTCTTCATTCTTTGAATCTGCTGATTCCTCCTTGAGCTTTGATGGCCAGAACAAGGTCACAGAGCAAGGGCAAGGCCGTCTAGGTAATTAATTGATAAAGATCCTTCTTTCTGCTGGTGATTGAGTGTTCCTAATTGTGTGCTTTGGTGTAGCAGACTTGCCCGACGCCGACGACGACTGAGGCTGATCTCACGGTGTTGGTTGAACATGGTGTATTGCGGGAGCAGGTGCTTTCTGAATACATCCTTTTGGGTCAACATCTTGTCCCCACTCCTTCTCCTGATCAGACGATCTTGTTTGTCGTGTTTGTCATCACGGGACTTTGTTTTCCGCCTTTGAGTTTTCTGATGGAGTTCTTTGGCCTTCAGTTCTTCCATCGTTCTCCCAATGGGATTCTGTATCTCTCCGCCTTCGTGCATCTGTTCAAGGCGTATCTTGGGGTTCCTCCCAATCTTCTTTTTTGGCATTTTTTCCTGAAGTAGGATTCAAAGACAATGCCTTTTGGTTGCTGTATGATCCAGCTTCATGAGGGGATGGGTGCTGCTCTTTTTACCCTTGATTTCTTTGATAAGATGGTTTGGGTGGACAAGTGGTTCTATGTCCCCAAGCCTACTATTTATTTCTCTTCTGATCTTTCTGTCTTCCCTAATGATATCGGTCTTTGGTCAAAAAGACTCACTGATGCAGAGTTTTCAGCCATTGGCCCACTTCTTTCATGCCTTCTTTATATGAAAGTGTAAGGCCTCACCGGTCTTGGTGTGGTTGCTGGGTTCTTCTGACGCTTCATACAACCTCTTATGCAAAGGGAGCATCTTGGTTTTGAGTACACCGGGGTTGATGTTTCCTCCCGGATTAAGGCTGGGGTAAAGCTGAATGATGAGGAGCTAACGGTGTGTATGAAGGATGTTCTTGGCTCGGTTCCTTGTATTCATCCTTGGGTTGAGGAATATCACTCTGACAACCCGCTTCCTGCAGTATGTACTCTTCTTTATTGATTCTTGTTTGTGTGAGTTCTTTTCTTCACTAGTTGCTGATGCCTTGACGCTACTTCTTTTCAGGGATTTGGCCAAGACTTTGTTATCCAGCTTCCTATTGCTAAGGAGGTCAATCCTACTACCGGTGGTGGCTAGGCAGGTTCTGCGTCTGCTTCCCACAAGCAGTCTGTTCCTTTGAATCTTGATTTTAATTATAGCATTCGTGAGGGTGGTTTTGAGTTTGTACCATATAAACCGCACCCCAAGATTGTTGAGATGATTCTTGATGTCAGGCGAAGGGGGTGTCTCATCCTCCAGCGATTACTTCCCAGAGGGCGAGCCCTCCTGCATCGAGTTCTCCTCAGGTCACAGGTAATATCATCATAGGTGAGGTTGGTGCCGAGTTCTTTTTTTGGTATCTTCTGCTTTTGCTTATCATGTCTTGTTTGCTTCTTGCTTGTAGGGGGCATAAATGTGCTTCTGACCGAGACTGAGGAGGGTGAGGAGGTGTAGACTCCCCTCATCCATAAACCGTAAGTCCCCTTTTGACTTCTCGCTTCTTCTTTTTATAGTTTGTTTTCGTAATTGACGCTCTTTTGCTTTTTATAGCTGAACAGAGGGTTTCGGAACTTCTTGTTCTCTTTCTCCTTTTCTTGCTGCCCACATATCCTCTGTGGTGCAATCTTTTGCAACTGTTCCTCTTCCTATCATGCCTAGGAGGGGTGTAGGTTCTTTCAAGCTTCCACCGAGGTAATTATCTTGGGCATCCTCTTGAATTGATTTCTGCTCTTGTCTTCAATTCTAGTTCTCATGCCTTCTTCTTGTAGGCCTGGTGCTGTGAACTCAGTAGGTTCTTCTGGTGGCGCGGGTTCTGGCCAAGCCCCTGAGGATGAGCCCAAAGTTCAAAGTTCCTCGGCTTTTAAGTGCTTGCGAGTTCTTCTTGATTCTTCTCACTTATTTCTTTGTTGATGATTCTGACTTGTTTGAACCATCTTCTATAGATGTTGTCCTGCAGATTGGCCAAACGGCCAATGTTGATCCGGGGTCTGGCCCTACTTTGTAGGCGGTTCCCTTGGCGGTGCCTGCTAATTCAAGTTGTGAGCTCCCTCTTGCCGAGCCGGTGACTTCTGGAGTTGCTGGTGCTGGAGGAGGTGGTGGAGTTGTTGCTGATTCGCCGCTGCTCACTTTATCGCCTTCTTCTTCTTCTGGTCCAGTGGATCCGGAGATGAGCCGTCCTCACCGTCTGGCGGCATTGAAGACTTGCTTTGAGGAGTTCTCCGCCAAGTTTGGTGGCATGGTGCACGTAAGAGTTCTTTTCTTGGTCTTGAAACATGCTGATTTTGATTTGTCATATTTTTTGATTCTTGTCTTTTTCTCTTTCAGTCTCTCTGCCAAGATCAAGAGCTTCTCTTTGGCCCTGCTGAGGCTGCGGCGACTGCATCTAGTTTCACCGATCTTGAGCAGGCTCGTAAAGAGCTTGCTCAGGTTCAGGCAAAACTAGAGCGTGAGCGTGGGCAGTGTCAGTCTGCTGAGGTGACTCATCAGGCTCAGTTGGCTGATGAATTACGTCGTCGGGAGTGTAACAAAATCGCCCAATTAATATAAACCCAAGGCACTAAGTAAACTACCAAGGCAATTTAGTTGGCACATTGTTCCCATATTAATCCGGTGGTCCGTGAAATCTCGAAGGATTTCAAACATTTCAACTTTCTACCTAGATCGAATAAGGTTCAACATACACCATTCATAACATTACATAAAGTTTGCATATAGTTGGTTACATCAGAGTCATAATAAAATTATTATGACTACCAAATCCAAGTTCAAATAGCGGAAGCAAATATAGGTTTGGTTCACAAACGCACACATAGTTTCAAACATAGTGCCAGGTCCATATCAGAATCCCACAAAAGCATAAAGGTACGATAATACGGAGTGACCTTACCCAAGGTCTATTCATCACCTAGAGCCGAGTGGAAGAAGGTTCCAGCAATAGCCATAGAACATCTCACCATCTGCAAACAACATAGAAAATAAAACCCTGAGTACGAGAATGTACTCAGCTAGACTTACCCGTCATAAACTAAAAAAAATTGACTCCAGGGAGTATGCAGGACATTATAAGGAGGCTGGCTGACTCATTTCTTTGCATAAAAAGCTTGAACCTAATAAGAACAAATATTATAACTTTCTTGCTTTGTATTTTTAAAGTCATTAACCTGACCATGCTAGATTAGCACCTGATCTAAACAGTCATTGTATAATTATTAAGCAAGAATAGTAACCAATGTCTGTTGAGCTTCTTTTAGCATCAACATCATAACCATCTCATCTCTTTGTTCAAGTTTTTACTACGATGCCAGTGCTCAAGTCAGTGTTCACTATCCAGGAACAATGGCGATTATAATCGATTGCAAACCAGCTAGCGAGGTATTCCCCACACAAACCACACTTCCTGCGTCGGGGTCGATTAGGTCACCTTGGTCTGTTCAGGTAGAGTCGCGGGATCAACAGGAACCAACGTACCCAGGGGCCGCCCGACTACATACTAGTCGAATGCCAACCTCAGGCTTACTCTCCGCGCCCTGTAATCACCCATGCCATCTCTAATACAATGCGTTCAGCTAGGTCGAAACCCGGCCCAAACAGAACTCAAGGCTTCGCGGTCGGATGATCACACCCTTCCAGCTATCTGTGGGGCATGCATTCAACATGACAAGAGGGCCGAGACATCAGACGGGCCCTAGTTTGACACAAACATGATAAAAATAGCACAGAACATCCAGTTCTATCCACAACACCAATCCCACCCAATTTCAATTTATTACTCCTCATGGTTATTCTAAAACAATAATATAGCTGACCATTATGAGTCACCATCTATAACTCGCGGATGATGGGAAATCACCCGACTTCTACCAATCTAATTAGGCAGGGCTAAGCATATAAGCAAACCTAAATTCAACAGGGTGTATGGGTAACTCAGGTGGACAAGGGTAGTCATAATACATCAACGGTATCAATCAACGCCTATAAACTTAATGCATCATTAATAATAAAGGACGCAAGTTAAGTTATTTGAAAAAAAACATAGGGAGGAATGCTCCGGGGCTTGCCTTTCTCAAAGAAGCTAGGTTGGTGGTCAGGACACTCTAGCAGGTTAGCTTCTGGGTCCTCGTCCTCTGCTGCCTCCTGCAGCACTGCTCCCTGCTATCCTTCCCCTTCCGGCTTCTCCTGAACTACCGACGTAACATCCGTCGGTAATCCTGTATGATGCATTGATGCACATGAATACCATGTATGCATTATAGAGGACATGATGCAAGAAGATGAATGAATGCATGATCATGTGGCCGACGATATGGTGCACGCGACACGTCACGTTATCGAATAGGTGCATGCTCCACATAACGTAACCATTTATTATCTATGCGAGACACATAACATGTAGTCGATATATGAACCTTTATGCTAACATGGTGGTACTACTAGAAAACCCAAACCAGTTTTTCGCAACCCACCAGCAATTATCTTGGGTAAACCAAAAAGAACATCATAACTACATGACATGTCATCACAAAATCCTAATTAAACACCTACTTAAACTAAGGCAGAACTGGAGCACATATTTATACTACTCAGAAAAATTTATAAAATTTATAGAAGCTTAAGCATGTTAAACAAGGTCTGCTGTAAAACTTTTAGGTTAAAACAGTATCCTACACATAAATCACAAGGCAGTAACCATAATTGGATATAAAATACTTTGTACTATGAAACATGTCAATCAATAGATTTCATAGTATAACTGTCTTTTATTTAGCCCTAAAACAACCTTTAAAAATTATCAAGCAATTATATTACTTAATTATTTAATTATGAATTTCTTAATCCCTTAGTAAAAATAGCATCATAAAAGATAGAGCAACTTGTACACATGACAAAGCCAACTAACATTTTTCATAGATCTAGCATCTCCTAACTAGAGAAAAAAACAAGAATCACATTTTTATGATAAACCTAGATTTAGTTATGCATTTCTCTAGATTTACTTATTTAATAGCATTAAATAAAACTATATAGAAAAATATTCCAAGGTGTTCAACTCATATTTTTCATGCATAGTACTCCTGATAAGAAAAATACTGCAAGTTGGATCACCTCATTTGGTCTTAAAATGCTTAAGTTATGATTTTCCAAAGATTTAACAAGATTATGAAAAACTGTTTTCCTAAAAACCATTTAACTAAAAACGCTATGCGAACCCCGATGTATACACACAGTGACTGACACGCGGCCCTATGCTGCTAGGTGTACCCGGTGTTACGTACCCAGAGGCGGACGCGCTCGAGACACAGACAGGCGGGGCCCGCGGTCAACCCTGGCCCACCGGTCAGCCGGACCGGGAGCAGGGCAGTACTGACCGGCGGCGAACTCGTCGGTGACGAGCTCCTCTGGTGACAAGTCCGGTACCTATGGACTCAGCACGACGCGGCAAACCCATTGAAGTAGAAGAGAAGGCCGGGAGCGACTCTAACGACGACGGCGAGTTATGGCGGCGGACGACAGTGAGCTACGGCGGCGGGAAGGCCGCTGTTCGGCGAGATGAGGCCACAACCGGTGCCATTAACTCTGAATTGAGCACCTATTGACCCTAGCGGCTCTAGAACATGCTAGAGGCAGGGCGGAGAGGGACAGGAGGGGCACGGCCACAGCGAACCGCATCAGCGGCCATGGCGGCCGTGGACGAGTGGCGAAAGAGAACGGCCAAATTCAGCCACTACCTTGCTCAATCCAGCATGAGAGGAGGTCGTGAAGGTGGAGGAGGTGATGGTGAGCAAGCTGCTGCCCTTGGACTGGAAATGACTGGCTAGGCGGGTGGCTAGGCGGCGGCGAGCTCGATGGTGGCCATGGCGAGCTCGGTGGCCCCGGTGGCTTTTTGCGAGGGGAAGAGGAAGGGAATAGAGTGGGCGAGGGAGTAAGGGAAATGGGGGAGTAGTTAAGGGTGCTCGGTGCTCCCCAATTGAGTCAGATTGGTGTGCCGCAGTGAGAGTGACAGCGCGGTGGCTATGGCATCTCGGCGCAGCGGTGACAGTGATTCAGCGGGGGAAGCACGAGCGAGTGGCAGGTGAGTGGGGTTGCTCGAATGCGTGCTCGAGTGCCCGATTGAATGCGTCACGTAGTGCTTGGCACGGTGGTGTGGTGTGCGGCTCGGTGCGGTGGCCGACGGAGTGTGCGGCGTGGCACGTCGGCCCAACGGTCAAGACGGTGCGGCGAGCTAGGTGACCGGGCGCTGGCGCAGGCGTGCGCACTCGAGTGCGCGCGCGTGACCGAGTAATCAATGCAGGTGCGAGGCATGGCGGCAGCGATGCAGCGCTGCGCGCTTTGGCGCATGCCCGACGGGAGGAAGAATACAAGGGGAGGAGAGAGGCAGACAGGTGGGGCTGGGTGGATCCATCCCTTTATGAATTTGAACTAAAATTTTTAAAGTCCTGTAACTCGCATATGGTTGGGAATTTGGAAAAACTAAAAATATAAAAGTTGCTCCATTTGAAGAGAGGAACATTTCATATATAGAAGTTTTTGCTAATTCAGCATATTTTTTGAAAATACAAATTTGGCTCAAATTTAAATTATAAAATTAATAAATATAAATATATTCCCACTGTTTTTGCCATTTTTGAAGGACTAAAAATTATTTTCATGATTTGGTAAAAATAGACTATTTGTTTCATATTATTTTTTCTACAAATCATATTAAAGGTCCAACTTGAGATAAGCAATGTAAATAGCATTTTCTAAAAAGAGTTTGAAATCTCAATTAATCATTTATTTGAAATATAACAACCAAGCATCAAACCCAATTCAAAAATGCAAGTGAGATGCTCATGAGATGATTATGCAATGTAATGCAAGATTCTGTTAAGCCTAACACTGGAGATGTTACAGCCTACCCCCTTAAAGAAATCTCATCCCAAGATTTGAGTGTACTAACCATGTTTTGTGAAAACCAGGATACATATCCCTAAGATAGGCCTCGGTCTCCCAAGTGGCGTCTTGATCATCATGATGACTCCAACACACCTTGTAAACCTTGACCACTCGATTTCAAGTTATTCTTTCCTTAACATCCAGAATCTTGGTTGGTTGTTCATCATAAGTCAAATCTGATCTTATTTGGATGTCCTTCGCTTTCAACTTCTCGAATGGGACACGCACACACTTCTTGAGTTGTGATATATGGAAGACAGGAAAACAACATTCATCTCTTCAGGCAATTCCAGCTTATGTGCCACTTCCCCTTTCTATTCTAGGGTTTTAAAAGGTCCTACAAAATAGGGTGCTAACTTTCGTTTCACGCTGAAACGTTGCACTTTCTTCATAGGTGAAACCTTCAGATACACATGGTCACCAACCTTGAAGAACAGGGGTCCTCTCCTCTTGTCAGCATAACTCTTTTGTCGGGACTGAGTGGCGGCAAGATGTTGCTGGATAATTTTTACTTGATCGGCAGCCTCTTTGACAAGGTCAACACCATAGTAGCTTTTGTCTCCCGCTTCTACCCAACTCATGGGCGTTCGACACCTTCTGCCATATAGTTGCTCAAATGGAGACATTCTAATACTTTCTTGATAACTATTATTATAAGAGAACGCAGCTAACGACAACCACTTCGCCCATGGACCTTTAGCAGAAAGTACATAGGCTCATAACATATCTTCTAAGATTTGATTTACACTTTCCACTTGACCCGAGGTCTGAGGATGATATGCAGAACTATACAACAATTGGGTCCCTAAACATTTCTGTAATTGATCCCAAAAGTACGCCATGAATTGAGGTCCTCTATCAGATGCAATGGTTTTAGGCACACCATGTAACCTCACAATCTCTTTGACATATAAATCAGCATATTGAGGTGCTCGGAACTCAGTGTGAACAGGTAGGAAATGTGTTGACTTGGTGAGTCAATCCACGATCACCCAAATAGAATTGTTACCCTTCGAAGAGGTGGGAAGGCCAGTAATAAAATCCATGCAAATATTTTCCTATTTCCATTCTGGAACAAATGATGATTGGAGTAAACCGCCGGGCTTTAGGTGCATAGCTTTCACTCTACAACAATTGTCACATTTGGCTACATACTCTGCAATATCTCTTTTCATATGTGGCCACAAAAATCTAGTTTTCAAGTCTTGGAACATCTTACTACTACCAGGATGAATGGATAGCTTGGATAGATAGGCTTCATCCATAATTTGATTTCTGAGTTATGGGCTCTTTGGCACAACTAAACGTTCATCAAACCATAGGACGCCATGGTCATCTTCCTTAAAGTGCTGAGATGGATTATTTTTATTCTTTCTTTAATAGCAGTTATTTCATTATCTGATTTCTGACCCTTCTTAATCTTGCCTTCAAATTCACAGCTGATCTAAATATTATGCAAGATCACAGGATGCATACGGTCAAAGCCATCTACAAACAGATGACAATGTGATTTTCGACTCAAAGCATCATCAACCACATTAGCTTTGCCAAGGTGGTATTGCAACTACAAGTCATAGTCTTTGATCAATTCAAACCATCTGCGTTGCCTCATGTTTAGCTCATTTTGGGTAAAAATGTACTTCAAACTCTTATGGTCAGTATACACATTGCAATGATTGCCAAGAAGGTAATGCCTCCAAATCTTCAAAGCATGAACTACTGCTGCAAGCTCTAGGTCATGTGTCGGGTAATTCATCTCATGCTTCTTCAACTATCGTGAGGCATAAGCTATGACTCTACCTTCTTGCATAAGCACACATCCCAAACCCATCTTTGAGGCATCACAATACACATCAAAAGGTTTCTCTATATCTGGCTGTGCTAGAATAGGAGTAGTGGTCAACATCTTCTGCAAAGTGTGAAAAGCTACTTCACACTCTTCTGTCCAAATGAATTTCTGCTCTTTCTATAACAAATTTGTCATTGGCTTGGCAATCTTCAAAAAGTCTGGAATGAAACGACAATAATAACCAGCTAAACCAAGGAAACTCTGAACTTCATGGACTGTATTTGGTGCATCCCATTCCATGACCTTTTCTATATTGCTAGGGTCCACTGATATGCCTTCTTCAGACAAAATATGTCCAAGAAAATGAACCCTCCTAAGCCAAAATTCACACTTGCTAAACTTAGCATATAACTTATGTTCCCTAAGTCCTCTAAAACAATCCTCAAGTCCTTAGCATGGTCTTCGTCATTCTCTGAATATACCAAAATGTCATTAATAAACACCACTACAAAGTGATCAAGTTTGTGCATAAAGACTGAATTCATTAGATACATAAATTATGCAGGGGCATTGGTTAATCCAAAGCACATCACCTAATACGCATACAACCCGTATCTAGTAGAAAAGTGGTCTTAGGAATGTCCTGTGGTCTGATCTTGATCTGATGGTAATCTGACCTCAGATCTATCTTAGATAAAACCTTAGCCTTAGACAACTGTTCAAACACAATGTCGATGCAGGGCAAAGGATATTTGTTCTTAGCTGTTACCACATTAAGTTGGCGATAATCCATGCACATTCGCAAAGATTGATCCTTTTTCTTCATGAATAGAACGGGACTACCCCATTTGGATGCACTAGGATGAATTGGACCCTTATCCAACAACTCCTTCAATTGCTTCTTAAGTTCTCTTAGCTCATCTGATGGCATGCGATAAGGTCTTCTAGTGTCGGGTACTTGGGAAAGGGGTACCCCAAAGCCTCAATTAACTAGACTAATCCCCGAGGTCAGCAACACAAACCCTCCAACGATGTCCCTCACTATCTCTCGAAAGCCCATAGGCTAAGGCATACTGGGCCAACTCCTGAATGGGCGTCGACAGCCCGAAGCCATAGCCTGCTTGACGGGCTACCGCACGGACCGAGACTGTACGCCCGAGGGTATGGTTCAGGTGACCCCTCGAGGATGGAACTTCACCCAGGCGAATTGGATGGCCTCGAGGACGGAACTGCGCCCAAGCAAACGAGCCCATCCTCGAGGATAGAATTTTGCCCGAGCGAACGGGCCGGCCTCAAAGACGGAACTTTGCCCAGCGAATGAGCTAACCCTCGAGGACGGAACTTCGCCTGAGCGAACGAGCCTGCCCTCGAGGACGAAACTTCGCACGTGCAAATAGGCAACCCTTGAGCACAGTATACCCCTTGGCTACCTACTTGCTATATGGATCCAGGCACATTCAATGCATTTTACCTACTCCCCCCTAACCGTATGGCCACAGTTACTGAAATAGTTGCAAGTATGGTAGTCGAATCCTACTTTTACCGCCCATACCCTAGAATCCCGCGGGTCGTACCTCACTGTTACACCATACCGAGCACTGTGCCCTGTCTGGCACCCCCTCGAGATGCGTAAGTCAGCACATTCCCCACATTTCCCTAAATTTGACCTTATCTGATGGGCCTCGACCCCCTCGACTTGAGCCCCTTGACTCGACCCAAGGCCTCGACCGTCGCCCCTCGACACCGTCACGCCGACCCTCGAGCGGGACTTCAACAACTTCGGTCAACACTTCAACAACTCCCGACGCAACGGTTGCAGGACCTCCCATACCGATGTACGCCTCTACAGCGACACCGACATGATCGGCATCAACGTCATACGTCACCAACCACGTGAGCCCCAAAAACATGTACTCCTATGCCCCTCCTTTGCCTATAAAAGAAGGAGCCAGGACTTTAGCTAGGGAGGATCCGAAAGCATCACACGCTAAGGCTTAGATCACAGAACAACACCGTGAGACAGTGTAGAGAGCTAAGCACCCGAAATGCTCGAGCTCAAGCCCACACTTCTCACACCCGGTTGTATTCACCCCTGTACTAGCGCTTTGGTGCAAGATAACACAAACTATCCCCCCCACTGGACGTAGGGCCTTCTTTGCCCGAACCAGGATAAATCACCGTGTCCTTCTTGCATCACCCACCGGATTAAGGGAGCATGCAATTATGAATTTACTCATTGGTGTTGACCCCCGGGGTCGAAACACCGACAGTTGGCGTGCTAGGTAGGGGTCCTACGTGTTACCAATGATTTCCCGCCATTTTTTTGGATATGCGATTCTGTTTCACCACCTTCGCGTGCTACGGTGATCTGGTTCGGGAGCCTGGAGTTCATGTCCCTCGGTCAGGGCTATGACATGACCCTGCTCTCGATCAGTGACCCAAGTGGAGGTCGCAGTGTGCCCCTATGCTCAGGATGGGCCACTCGTCGGTCTCGCCACCATGCTGCCACAACCAGAAGGAGGCGCGATCGACGCCGTCATCACCATCAACCTGAGTCGAGGATGGTGCCCGCCGCATTCCCCTCGCTCCTAACCGGTGATGAGGAGCCCCTTGTTGGGGATTATCTGACCTGAGTTTGGGAGTAGAGGACGGACCAGTAGGGCTCCATGATGACCCCGACTTCACCTTCGCGATACACTCGTTGAGGGAGCCCGACAGAACTCCCCCGATGCGCGCAACCCCACTCCTTCGAGCCTGCTTCTGCATGAGCTGTTCGAGCATCATCGATGGTTCTTGTTTGGTCTCAACAACGCGGCAAGGACGTTCTCAACCATGACCTACTCCAACATGAGTATGATGGAGGACCGCCCAGGCGCCCTCCTTCGTGCAATGACAGACGTAGGAATGGTCATGCCGGCCTCCATGGACTTGGGCTTCGCGAGAGCACCGGCCCCCAGAGGTACATCGTCGACACACCCTGACAGCAGCTGCAGGAGGAGGCGTGGGGACAATTCCCTGTCTTCTATTGCGGTGACCCTAACTCTGACTCTGACCATTGGGACCCTACCCGCGAGTGTCTCCACGTTGATGGATGGCCGATGGCCGATGCGGCCGCCGCTGCAGCGGGAGGGACTCTCCCCAGAGCAGGGGATCGACAACCAGTCGCACCTTGAGAGGCATGCCCCCGTCCTGACGAGCAGGACGCACAGTTGGCACAAATTTGGGAGTAGCAGGCTAAACTCGCCGACGACTAGGAACGACTGCGCCAGCTCGAGCGAACCCTTGAGCAAGAGCGACCACAACCTAGCGATATAGCCCAAGCCAGGGCCCGAGAGGTCAACCGATAGATCAACGAGGGCGGGGCACCCGAACATCCCATCAACCATTACCCTCGAGCAAGCCAGAACATTGTCGTGGCGGCTATGCTTCTTTGCAATATGCCCACGCCATCCAACTCGCAAGCTCAACAGATACAACACGAGGTCGAGAGTCTCCTCCAAGTTTCTGCTGTTCAACAAGCCGAGAGCTCAGCCTCAAGGCATCAAGGGGCAGCTTTCGAACTACAGGCCGAGCCCTCCCGGCCCGACAGGGAAGGTTTGGTCGATCAAGGGGCGGCCCCCAAGCGAAGAAGACACCAGCCTAAGATCGTATCATTGACAGCCACGCCCCGCGTGATGCGTGCTTCGATATCATCGAGAATCACAAGCGCAAACATGGGACACCGAGGATCGAGGGTACAACGCCCATCGTGGGGGGCGTTACGACAGCGATGAAGACCGACGGGCCCCGGAGCCATCGGGTCCCCGAGTCTTCAGCAGGATGATCCGCAACGCCCAGCTGCCTGATAAGTTTTGACCCCCACAAGCATCATCAAATACAATGGCAAAACCAAACCCGAGCTCTAGCTAGCCGATTTCCACTGGCTTGTCAGGCGGGTGGAGCACGTGACAATCGCACGATTATACGTAACTTTCCCCTGTTCCTGTCTGACACCACGCGTAGGTGGCTCGAGGAGCTTCCCCCTGACCAAATTCATGACTGGGTTGACCTGGTCCGGATCTTCAAGGGGAACTTCAAGGGCACCTACGTGCGTCCTGGAAACTCCTGGGAACTGCACAACTACAAGCAGAAACCAGGGGAGTCTCTTTGTGACTTCGCTCGACATTTCTCCAATCTTCGAACTGAACTCCCCAACATCTCTGATCTTGATGTCATTCTAGCGTTTGTTGCGGGTACGAACTGCAAGAACCTAGTTCGTGAGTTAGGGCGTAACCGCCCCAACACCGTCGATGAGCTCATGGATGTGGTCACCAACTATGCGACTGGTGAGGAGGTGGCCGGAGCCTTCTTCGGCGATGAGAAGGACAAGGGAAAGGCACCGGCATCCGACGCTGGGGCTTGAGCAAAAATGCGAAGAAGAACAAGAAGAAGAAGAAGAAGAATCTGCAAGGCAAGCATGAGGGTGCAGACGACGATTTCGTCATAGTAGCTAAACGCAAAAAACATCGGGGTCCCTCCGAGGGGGCCATCTTCGACAAGATGCTCGAGGAGCCCTGCCCTTATCACAGGGTCGGAGCGAAACATAAGCTCAAAGATTGCCGCATGCTTCGAAAGCACTTTGAGCAACTGGGCATCAAGAAGGGTGACGATGAGAAAGACCAGGGCGGTAATGAGGGAGACAATGGGAAAGACAAAAAATTCCCCGAAGTCTACGACTACTACATGATCTACGGAGGCCCCTCGACCCGGCTCACTCCTCGACAACGCAAGAGGGAGCATCGAGAGGTCTTCTCCGTCTGAGTCGTGACCCCCACCACCTCGACTGGTCTGATGCGCCAATCACGTTCGACCGCAATGACCATCCGGATCATGTCCCCAACCCCGGGTCCTATCCGCTCATCGTCGACCCGATCATCGTCAACACCAGCCTCTCGAAGGTCCTCATGGACGGCGGCAGTAGCCTGAACATCATCTACCTCGAGACCCTCGACCTCATGGGGGTCAAGAGGTGCCAACTCCAACCCAACGCCGAGGGCTTCCATGGTGTCATACCAGGGAAGAAGGCTCTTCCCATCGGCTGCATTGACCTTCCCGTCTGCTTTGGCACTCCCGCCAACTTCAGGAAAGAGACCCTCACCTTCGAGGTGGTTGGGTTTCATGAAACTTATCATGCCATCATCGGTCAGCCAGGCTATGCACAATTCATGGCAATCCTGAACTACACCTACCTCAAGCTCAAGATGCCAGGACCCAGAGGCATCATCACCATTGGCTCCTCCTACAAGCACGCGTATGACTGTGACATTGAATGCATCGAGTACGGAGAGGCCGTCGAGCAAAGCGCGATGATGGCTTCGACCCTCGAGCGCCTCACTGACGAGGTGCCTGAACCTAAGCATCATGTTGGCATCTTCGAGCCAGCGCAAGACACCAAGAAAATCCCCCTTGACCCGAGATGCTCCGGCGAGAAGGTGCTGACGATCGGTGCCAACCTCGGGAGCAAATAGGGAGCAGTGCTTGTCGACTTTCTCCCCGCGAACGCCGATATGTTTGCGTGGAGTCCTTCGGATATGCTGAGCATACCGAGGAAAGTCGCCAAGCACGCCTTTGGGATCCGAGCCAGGTCCAGACCGGTGAAGCAACGCCTGTGCCGCTTCGACGAGGAGAAGCGCAGGATCATCGGCGAGGAAGTGCACCAGCTTTTGGCGGCTGGATTCATCAAGGAGGTTCATCACCCCAAATGGTTAGCTAATCCCGTGTTAGTTAAGAAAAAGATGGAAAAATGCGGATGTGTGTTGACTATACTAGTTTAAATAAAGCATGTCCCAAGGTTCCATTTCCTTTACCACGCATTGATCAAATTGTTGACTCTACCGCGGGATGTGAAACCCTTTCGTTCCTTGATGCTTATTTCGGCTACCACCAAATCAAGATAAAAGAGTCCGACCAGCTCGTGACTTCCTTCATCACGCCTTTTGGCATGTATTGCTACGTCACCATGCCCTTCGGCCTTCAAAATGCCGGGGCGACGTATCAGCGATGCATGCTTTATGTCTTCGGCAGACACATAGGCAACACGGTCGAGGCCTACGTCGATGACATCATGGTCAAATCCAAAAAAGTCAACAACCTCTTCCATGACCTCAAAACCGCATTCGGGTGCCTTCAAGCCAAGAATATCAAACTTAACCCTAAGAAATGTGTCTTCGGAGTGCCTCGGGGCATGCTCCTTGGATACATTGTCTCCTAGCACGGGATCGAGGCCAACCTCGAGAAGGTCACAGCCATCACACGAATGGGGCCGATTCGAGATCTCAAGGGTGTACAGAAGGTCATGGGCTGCCTCGCGGCTCTTAGCCATTTCATTTCACGTTTGGGGGAAAAGGCCCTACCTCTGTATCGCCTCTTGAAAAAATCTGAATGCTTCGCATGGACCACGGAGGCCGAGGTGGCCCTTGATAAACTCAAGAGCATGCTGACCTCTGCCCCGGTCCTTGTCCCTCCTCGACCAACGACGTTGACTGAACCCCCCGAGCCCCTCCTCCTATATGTCACCGCGACCACTTAGGTGGTCAGTGCGGCCATAGTGGCGGAGAGGCAAGAGGAAGGGCATGCCTTGCCCACCTAGCGGCTGGTTTACTTCATTAGTGAAGTGCTTTCAGAAACCAAGACCCGCTACCTGTAGGTGCAAAAACTGCTTTATGTCATTGTCCATACGCGTCGCAAGCTTCAGCATTACTTCCTCAGCCACCCGGTTACTGTAGTGTCTTCTTTCCCCTTGGGGGAAATCATCCAAAACTGGGAGGCTACTGGAAGGATTGCTAAGTGGACGGTCGAGCTCATGGGCGAGACCATCACCTACGTACCATGGAAGGCCATCAAATCTTAGGCGCTGGCAGATTTCATCACTGAATGGACCGACACCCAGTTGCCGCCAGTCCAAATCCAAGCCAAGCTGTGGACAATGTACTTCGATGGGTCGCTCATGAGGACAGGAGCAGGCATAGGCTTGCTCTTCATCTCACCCCTCAGAGTTCATATGCACTATGTCATTCGCATCCACTTTGCCGCTTCTAATAACATTGCGGAGTACGAGGCTCTTGTCAACGGGTTGTGAATTGCCCTCAAACTCGGGGTCCGACGCCTTCACGTTCGAGGTGACTCACAACTCATCGTCGACCAAGTGATGAAGGCCTCGTGCTGCCACGACACCAAGATGGAAGCTTACTACAATGAAATGTGCAAACTGGAAGACAAGTTCCATGGCCTTGAGCTCAATCGTATTGCTCGATGATACAACAAAGCTGCGGATGAGCTCGCAAAGGTCGCATCAACTCAAGGTACTGTCCCTCCGGATGTATTCTCAAGAGACCTCTTCGAGCCCTCCGTCGACTTGGGCTCGGGGGCTAGCACCACACCCTCAAAACTCGATCCCGTAGCCTCAACCGTGGTCCCCTCGACCGGGGCCGAGGTCATGGAGATCGAGAGGACACCTCCTCCGTCGAGCCCACCTCCGGATTGGTGAGTCCCTTTCCTTGACTTCCTCATTCAAGGGAAACTCCCAAAAGACCGGACCGAGGCCCGTCAGATCGCGCGATGGGCCAAGTCCTACATCATCTACGGTGATGGCAGGGAACTCTATAGGCGAAGCCCATCAGGTATCCTCCAGCGCTGCATCACTATCAAAGAAGGCAGGAAGCTCCTCGGGGACATACACTCGGGGGCTTGCGGCCACCATGCAGCGCGGAGGACCCTCGTCAGCAACGCCTTTCGATGGGGTTTCTACTGGCCAACCATCGTTTCTGACGCCATCAACATTGTCCGCTCGTGCAAGGGATGCCAATTCTACGCCAAGAAGACGCAACTCCCAGCTCACGCCCTACAGATGATCCTCGTCACCTGGCCGTTCGTGGTCTGGGGGCTCAACATCGTGGGGCCTCTCAAGAGGACCACCAAGGGGTGCATGCACCTACTCCTTGCCGTCGACAAGTTTACCAAGTGGATCGAGGCCCAGCCTATTGGCAACATCCGCTCCTAGCGGGCGGTCGAGTTCTTCACCGACATCATCCATCGCTTCGGGGTCCCAAACATCATCATCACTGACAAGGGCACACAGTACACTGGCAAGAAGTTCTTGGATTTTTGTGATCGCCATCACATCCGTGTGAACTGGTCCGCAGTTGCTCATCCTCGAACTAATGGCCAGGTCGAGCGCGCCAATGGCATGATTTTGCAGGGCCTCAAGCCGAGAATCTTCAACCGCCTTAACAAGCACAGAAAGAAATGGGCCGCGGAGCTGCCTTTGGTCCTGTGGAGCTTAAGGACAACACCCAATTGAGCCACGGGGTTCACACCATTCTTCTTGGTCTATGGGTCCGAGGCCATCCTCCCCATTAATCTCGAGTATGGTTCCCCTCGATTAAAGGCCTACAACGAGCAAACCAACAAAGAAGCCCTCGCAAACGTCATCGACTAGCTCAAGGAAGCTTGAGGCATGATGCTGATTCACTCCACAAGGTATCAGCAGAAGCTTCGATGCTACCACGACAAGCACATGCGCTTGAGGGTCTTCCAAGTTGGATACCTCGTCCTACATCAACGTCAGAGCAACAAGGGGCGTCACAAGCTGACTCCACCATGGGAAGGCCCATACACCGTAGCTGAGGTGCTGAAGCCTGGAACGTACAAGCTAGTGAACAATAATGGTGAAACCTTCACCAACGCATGGAACATCGAACAGCTACGTCATTTCTATCCCTAGGGCACCGATGCCTTCGTACATTCTCGCATGTTTCGTACATTTTCGCATGACAAATATAAGGAGTACTTTCGATTATAAGTTCAAACTCATTATTGTACATGCAAGAGGTAGCCTTGACCCTGTCTCGCCAGAGTCAAGCCTCCCTCAGGGGCTAACGGGGGGGAACCCCCTAAGTTCCTAAAAATACGAAGGATTTTTTCAAAATTTGAGCGTCTCCTTTTGCTTCACAACTAAGTAGAAAACGCCTCAAACTCCCTAAGGGTCGAGGGCTATCGAGCCTGGGGCTCTCCTATGCCTCAGGGCTATGGTACCCCCACTCACTCCCCCCTCGAGCTATACGAGCATGCGTCGAACACTTAGTCAAAAAGCAAAAGTCAGGTGATCGAAACTCGAGCGTCTCTTCTTTCCTACGCCTCGATACACTTCGCAACTAAGTAGAAAATGCCTCGAATTCCCTAAGGGTTGAGGGCTGTCGAGCCAGGAGCTCTCCTACACCTTAGGGCTATGGTACCTCCACTCTCTTTCCCCTCGAGGGATATGAGCACGCGTCGAACACTTAGTCAAAAAAGCAAAATCTAGGCGAAAGAAAATAGAGAAGGCTCAAACTTAAAATATCCAAATGCATTACGATAGATGCATAGATGTCTTAAAGGCCCTCGAGGCCACACTGAATACAAGTTGCAAAAACTAACTTATTTACACTGGCACCTTCGCCCAGTTTTACAGGCCCACTCCGCCGTCTCCGTCGCCACCCTCCTCGACGGTGTGCCCTTCATCTTTAGGGGGAGGACCTCATCCTCGAACAGCCTGGCCAGCGCTTTCCCTGGCCTTTTGGCATCCTGGATCAGCCCTCGGCATCGCTCCTCATTCTCGGCATCGGTCTTCAAGATGTCGGGGATGAAGCCTTGGGTGACGACGTCCATATCAAAGACGAAGCCGGAGGAAACCATCGCCAGTGCCCGCTTCACAACGGTGTGAAGCGCCTCCCTCATGCGATCCCGAAGGATGGTGTCGAGATGGTAGAGCCGGTTGATGAACGCAGCCCCCGGGACTTCTTCTCCAGTCTCCTCGGCGGGCTCGACCTCCCAGGAGGTGCAGAGCCTGTTGATGGCAACCCGGAGCCTGCCGAGACGCGCCTCCTCCACCACGAGGCTCTCCTGTAGCACCTTGGCAGCGGTCTGGGTGGAAAGCAGCTTAGTCTCAAGGCCTGAAAGATGAAACAAAAATTAAACAAGTCATATGGAAGGGAAAAGGTCGAAGCCCACCAAGGAACTTACTGGCACAACGGGTCCTGAGGGCGCTGCGGTCCTCCAACAAGACGTCGCACTCCTCTCGAGCCTCGTCTCACTCCCGCTGGGCCTCCTTGAAAGCCTGGTTCACGTCCGTCTTCTCGCACTGGAGGGTCTCGAGGGCGTTACCAGCCAAGGTGATGGCTTGCTCCTTCTCTCGAAGGGTAGCCTTCATCGCCTCGAGCTTTGCCTCCAGGCTGTCGGCTTGACCCTCCTTCTCCTTGACCAAGGCAGAGAGGGTGTTGCGTGCCATGGAGACTTGAGCCAGACTGGCCTTGAGCGAGCGTATACGCTCCATGGAGCCTTGAGCCTCCTCCTTGAGCAGCTTGACGTGCTCTTGGGCGCGAGCGCCCTCGCTCTTGGCCTTCTCCGCTTCGCCCTTGGCCACATCGGCCTCCTCCATGGCCCATCGGAGCTCCTCCTTGACTTGGGCAGCTTTGCCTCGAGCTGCCTCAGTGTCCTCCTTCGCCCGGGCGGCCTCCTCCTTGGCTTTGGCGGCCTCCTCCCTGGCCTACTTCACCTCCTCCTCGACCTCGGCCACCTTGCTCTGCACAGAATGGCCAGCCTTGAGTTGGTGAAGCACTTTCTCCCACCTGTTATGCGTTTCATGGAGGAAGTACGACTTGGAGTTGGAACGCCTCCGCACGTCCTGGAAATAGGAAATCAAAGGTTAAGACGATCTATACGGAAAAAGCCAAAAATCGTATGTGATCCAAACAGGGACTTACCGCGAGACTCTGGTCGAGGCCTCCAAAGAGCTCAACACCCAGCTTGAGGAAGTGCTGCAGCCATGCCCGAGACCGCTCCACATCCTCCCAGTGCTTGACCTCCGCCGGGTCATCCATCTCGATCCGGGGAGCGCTGGAGTCACCGAGCTCCCGGAGCGTGACGCGCTCCTTGCCCCAATGCGGGAGGACCGTCTTACCTTGGTTCGCACCAAGGATTTGATCTCCTTCGCTACGTCCCGTGGGGCACCGTGGTGCTCCGCCAACTCAGCCAGGGCGGGAAACTCCGACGCGGCGCCGGTGTCTCCCAGACCAAGGTCGGACGTCGACCTCCTCAATGGGCCAGGAGCCCCCATTGTGATGACTGCTTCGGCATGCGTGGGGAACCCTCTCCTTCCTTCTAATGTCAGAAAGCAGAAGGACTCCTGGCCGCAGTCTCCTCTGACCACTTTGTCTATGGACAAGAAATCACTGACCCTCCGACGGTGCGACTGACGGTTGCAGTGGCTGGCTCAACGCTGGCTTGGGCGCCTCCTGAGGCTGCGAAGGGGTTGAGGCCATCGCTTCCTCCAATGCCACATCTTGTGGCACTGGCAGGTCCATCATCGACATGTCTACCAGTGGGCTCGATGTCGAGGTCTCCTCCTCGAGTTGCATCCCCGGTAGGCGTGGAACCATCGTCGCTTTCAACGCCGCTTGTTGTAGTAGCTCATCGAGGGTGATCACTGACACCCACTGTTTTGGTAGTCCCGAGGTCTTCTCCCCTTCGACGGCTTGGGTGGCTGCTGCGCCGACAGGTCTGGCAGCGTCGCATCCCCCGGTGGCGTCTGCTACTCCTGCTGATGCTAGGGTCGGCCCCCGGTCAGCTCCTCCTCCTCCCGCTGTGTCCGTGGCAGCTCCTCTTCCTGCTCCTGCTTTCGCTGGGCCTCCAGCTCACTTAGCCCCATCGGCCACGGCTTCCTCTCTCCTGTCGAGGAGGGAGGGGCGATGGCCTCCTCACCCTCAAGGTCGATGAGGGCTACCTCCATTCCTGGCTCATGGCCCTCAGGGGCTCCCACCTCGGGCATGGAAGCGGAGACCTCGGGCTGGCCCAGGTCAGGGGCTCCCGACACCGGGGCTCCATCCCCTGGCACCAGGCCGAGCTCAGGGACCACAGACGATGACACCTAGGAGGTGCTCCCTCCCTCCTGCATCTTCCCTAGCTTAGAGTCGCCACCCGTCATGGTCCCCGAGTCGCTCGACCCTGTAGTGAGAGCAGGACTCGTCAGCCTACCGCGAGCCATAGCCTCGAGGGCTAAGGACAGCCACTTCGCCTCCCATGGTGCCAAGGGCCTTGATGCCGCACCTGTGACCGAGGCCCCCATCCTCGTGCCCGCATCCACCCTGAGCCGCTTAGCCGGCGCAAGGGTCGCCTCCTCAATGCGGTGCTTTGGCCTGGACGGAAAGGGGGTTAGCAGAGAACTTAACGAACCACAGAATGGGGAAGCAACGAGAAGAAATTTAAATCGATAACACTTACCCGAAGGGGATTGAGACCTTTCAGGCCGCCCTCGAGCCGCCAGCAGACTTCGAGGCCCCACCCAAAGCCGAGCTCTTTCTAGGGCTAAGGCCTCTAGGGGTTGTCGGTGGAGTCGTCGTGCCTCCCTGCTCCAATGAGGTCTCCTGGGCGTGACTCTGCTCCACCCGCACCGATGACCGGGACCTGGTCTCCCGGGTTGAAGTGGGTGGGGTCCCGCCGCAAGTACGATGGGGGGACGAACCTTCCCGAGTCAAGGGGTCAGCTGGCCTTTTCCCTCGTAGGCGCTCCGAGGCCGACGACGCCGGCTGAGGGGCATGCTGCTCTGGCGCGTCCTCCTGCACCGGAGGATCATCAGTACGGAAAGGACCAGATAGAAGGGGCTTGAGATGTCCTGCCACCCCTTCGACATCATCATCATCATCATCATCTTCCTCATCCTCTGAGGAAGACTCCTCCTCTGGGAGCCCATCACGCCTCTGCTGCACACGGTGCTTCTCGCGCTTTTCGCGCTTTTCGTGCTCCTGGAGCTTCTTGTCCTTTTCCTTCTTCTCCGCATCCTTGCACTTCTTTTCCTGCTGGGCATTAAAGCGTCTCACCTGACGATTAGGAGCATCCTCCCTCAACGGGGGCCTCGATCTCCAGTAGTCAATTCCCCCTGCACGAAAGCACTCAGTCACAAGGACAAAAGTAAGGAAAAAAGGGACGAAACGTAAATGCGAAAGGCATGGGTTGAGGCACTCACCAGGTCGAGGTACCCTCCTTCGGCCGCATGGGGAGGTGGTTGACGTCCTCTGCCCTGAATGAACTTGCAACCATCCCCTTCACCTGTGCGACGATCTCCACGGTGGATATCCCCTCGCTGGACATCCGGCACCTCTTGAGCACCTCGGGCGCCGTCGTTGGGAGCATCTCATCCAACTGCAGCGGGTGCTCCATTAGGGGGAGCACCCGTCAACTGTGGAAGGCTGAGACCACCACACCCACCATCAAGCCCGCCTCTCAAAGTGTCCTCATCGCGATGACGAGGGATCGAAGTTGACGTTGGAGATCCCCCATCACATCGTGCGGCAGTTGAATGGCCGCTCGGTGATGAGCCACCCGGTGTACGGCGGGTGGTAGCCTCCGTCATTGCAGAGGTAGAACCATTGCTCATCCCATCGGGAGTGGTTGGACATCAACCCAGTGGGGATGTACTCACGTGGCACCTCCGACTTTCCCGTCTTCAATGAGAAGTTGAGGCAGCCTGCTCTGACGATCCGCCTCATGCCCGGTCCCACCGGAGAGGCAAACCATTCCCCTTGTAGAGATGGAGCCACAGCTCCCAATGTGGCGCCATCCCTAAGTAGCCCTCGCAGACGGCTGCGAAGATGGTGGTGTTGGAGATGGTGTTGGGGGAGAAGTGATGGAGCTCGACGCTGTAGAAGTTCGTCAGCCCCCGCATAAACTCGCTTGGGGGTGCTCTGAACCCGTGCCGGTGGTACCTGAGGAAACTCAACACGTAGCCCTCTGGCGGGTTTGGCTCCAGGTGGCTCCTTGGCGGCGCGATCCACTCCGGTCGAGTCGGATCAGTGATAGGGTGGAGAAGTCCTTCTCTCACCGGCTCATTCAACTTCTGTTGC
Organism: Bothriochloa decipiens; assembly: GCA_023333625.1. Lineage (NCBI taxonomy): Eukaryota > Viridiplantae > Streptophyta > Magnoliopsida > Poales > Poaceae > Bothriochloa > Bothriochloa decipiens. The sequence goes on from CM041628.1 coordinate 63,731,435, forward strand.
GTTACGGTCGACGGGCACCAGGGTTCGATAGGCTAGAGGATGGGGGCCATGGCAGCGGCAGCGGCACAAATCTGTTCAGTGGACGCGGCGGCAGCAACAGCGCAAATCTCCTCGGCGGACGGGCGACGTGAAGGTTCCCAATCATGATTTCTTGTTCTAAGTTCCTACCCTCGCGCGCAGGAAAGCAGGGACTCGGGAGCACTAGCGGTGGTGAAGGCAGGGTGGCAAAGGTAGGGGCGAACGGCGCTTGTCCCCCTGGTTTTATACCCAGGAGGAGCAATGGGCAGAATCCGGTAGAAGGAAAAGGTAACACCCCACAGTTAATGCATTTACCTAACCGTTCCCCCTTGATTCTCGGCCGGATACATGTGTCGCACCTCAGGCAATTAGCCATTGCCCGGGCCTGCCATGATCACCACCGCACCGTTTAACCTTCCTCCTCAAAAGACGCGTCCGACGATAAGAAAAATAAACATTACTTGTCGACGGACTCCTCCAGGAGAAGGTAAAGGGGCTCCGGCCCCACAACAAGCCCCGAGGGAGCAAAGGCTGGCCCTCGACCAGGGTTCGACAGCTGCCCTCGAGCACCCGAGTCAGGGATGACCAAGGGGGAGCAAACACGAGGCCCCGCTCAAGAACGAACTCTCGAGACCCCTTTGGATATATCCAAGGCAAAATGCTATGAACTTTTATGGAATCCCCCTGAAGAGAGGCATCGAGCCATCGAGACCTATCGAATGGAATCGATATCTGTAGGTCCATGCATTTTGCTTTAATGAGACCGCCTCTGGGTCACCAGCCAACCTCTATCGAACGAGGAATGGGCTCTCACTTGGAATTTCCCGTTACCAGCTCACTAAGAACTTCGAGGCTTGCCCTATCGAGGGTAGTCTGACGCTTCTCGCCTCATGTTTGATCGAAAGGACTTGTGAGATGAACGCCGAGGCTGGCAACAGCCTAGCCATACGAAGCTCGGGGGCTCGACCGTGCCTGGCACCCCTCGACGAAAGAGGGTCAAAAACCCCCCGGGGGCTCGACGTTCTGACGTACCCCTCAGAAAAAGCACCACAACTCCAGTTCGCGTCCGTACCTGACTGGACGAGCACCCCCTCGACCAAAAACAAATAAAGCCCTCGAAGGAGTCTTCTGACACCTCTGAGCTCTTGGAGGCTATCCCCGTGGGGGACGGTCACGCGCCCCCCACAAAAAAATCCGAGCCACACCTCACTCCTGACTATTGACCCCCTGCTCGAGTGCCAGCACTCACGTAGGGGCTCGGGGGCTACTGTCGGGTACCTAGGAAAGGGGTACCCCAAAGCCTCGATTAACCAGACTAATCCTCGAGGTCAGCAATGCAAACCTCTAACGATGTCCCTCACTATCGCTCGAAAGCCCATAGGCTAAGGCATACTGGGCCGACTCCCGAACGGGTGTCGATAGCCTGAAGCCACAGCCTGCTCAACGGGCTACCACGCGAACCGAGACTGTACGCCTGAGGGTACGGTTCGGGCGACCCCTCGAGGATGGAACTTCACCGAGGCGAACAGGACGGCCTCGAGGATGGAACTGCGCCTGAGCGAATGAGCCCGTCCTCAAGGACAGAACTTTGCCCGAGCGAATGGATCGACCTCGACGATGAAACTTTGCCCAGCGAATGAGCTAACCCTCGAGGACGAAACTTCGCCCGAGCGAACGAGCCCGTCCTCGAGGATGGAACTTTGCATGTACGAATGGGCAGCCCTTGAGCATAGTATACCCCTCAGCTACCTACTCCCCGTACGGATCCAGGCACATTCAATGCATTTTACCTACTCCCTCCTAACCGTATGGCCATAGTTACCAAAACAGTTGCGAGTATGGCAGTCAAATCCTGCTTTTACCGCCCATACCCTGGAATCCCGCGGGTCCTACCTCACTGTTACACCATACCGAGCACTGTGCCCCGTTCGGCACCCCCTCAAGACGTGTAAGTTAGCACGTTCCCTGCATTTCCCAGAATTTGACCTTATCCGATGGGCCTCGACCCCCTCGACTCGACCCAAGGCCTCGACCGTTGCCCCTCGGCACCATCACACCGACCCTCGAGCGGGACTTCAACAACTTTGGTCAACACTTCAATAACTCCCGACACAATGGCTGCAGGACCTCCCATACCGACGTACGCCTCTACAGCGGCACCGACATGATCGGCATCAATGTCATACGTCACCAACCATGTGAGCTCCAAAAAATGTACTCATGTGCCCCTCCTTCGCCTATAAAAGGAGGAGCCAGGACTTTAGCTAGGGAGGATCTGGAAGCATCAGACGCTAAGGCTTAGATCACAGAACAAAGCCGTGAGACAGTGTAGAGAGCTAAGAGCCCGAAACGCTCGAGCTCAAACCCACACTTCTCACACCCGCTTGTATTCACCCCTGTACTAGCGCTTCAGTGCAAGATAACATAAACTATCCCCCCGTAGGACGTAGAGCCTTCTTTGCCTGAACCAGGATAAATCACCGTGTCCTTCTTGCATCACCCACTAGATTAAGGGAGCACGCAATTACGAATTTACTCGGTGGTGTTGACCCCCGGGGTCGAAACACCGACATCTAGATATTGGGGCTGTTCTAGGTAACAACTCAATACGGAACTCAACATCCCTGTCTAGCGGAAGGCCTGGAAGTTCATCCAGAAAGACATCCGGAAACTCACATACTACTAGGATTTCATGTAGAGGGGTTACCTTAGTAACATATGATACACTTTCCAACTTAAACTTTTGAGGTAAGGACACCTAGAAAGTTCCTTCACCTAGTGGATTCTGGATAGACACCATCCTATTTGTAGTATCCAACACTACACCTCTATGATTCATCCAACTCATCCCCACTATCACATCCACACCTAACCCGGGAAGAACTATCAAGTTCAGTCAAAATCTCCACTTGTCTAAATCCAAAATTACCCCCTGTACCATTTTTCGCGTGTTGACATTAGCCCCAGCTAAGCTCACACAAAACTCTATACTTAACTCTGTTATGGATTGGCTATGCTTTTGTGCAAATGCTTGACTCATAAAGGAATACAACAATCCAGTATCAAATAGAACAGCAGCAGGAATCTGATTCTCTAGAAACATACAAGCTATCATGGTTTCTCCAGCAAGAATCTCCTCTTAGGAAGTGTGATGCACACATGCAGGCTGCTGCTTCTTAGGATAAGGATAATACTTGATGAAGTGTCTAGTTTGGCCACAGTTGTAGCAGGGGTGCAACACTCCCGTCCTCGAGGGGTCGCCCGAATTGTACCCTCGAATGTACAGTCCCAGTCCGCTCGGTAGCCCCTCGAGCAGGCTTTGGCTTTGGGCCGTCGTAGCCCGTTCGTGGGTCAACCCAATATGCTGTAGCCTATGGGCCTTCGAACGTTTAATCGTGGGAGGTCACTGGAGGGTTCGTGTTGCTAATTTTATGGGGTTTAGCCCGGTAAACCAAGGGTTTGGGGTACCCATTTCCTGGGTAACGACAGTAGCCCCCGAGCCCCTGCGCGAGTGATGGCACTCAGGCAGGGGGTCAAGAATTGGAAACAGGACGTGAGTCAGATCTTTCTGTGGGGGGCGCATGAGCGACCCCCGTGGGGGTAGCCCCCGAGGCCTCGTAGGAGTCGGAAGATTCCTGTGAGGGCTTCATTTTTCTTTGGTCGAGGGGTGCTTGTCTAGTCGGGTACAGGCCTGAACTGGAGTCGCAGCGTTTTACCGAGGGGTGCGTTGGGACGCCGAGCCCCTAGGGGATTTTCGACCCTCTATCTTCGAGGGGTGCCGAGCACAGTCGAGCTCCCGAGCCTCGTGCGGCTGGGGCGTTGCCGGCCTCGACATTCCTCTCACGAGTCCTTTCGATCGGACGTGAGGCGAGAAGCGTCGGACTACCCTCGATAGGGCGAGCCGCGAAGTTCTCAGTGAGCTAGTAACGGGAAGATCCAAGTGAGAGCCCATTCCTCGTTTGATAGAGGTTGGCTGGTGGCCCGAAGACGGTCTCATTAGAGCAAAACACATGGTCTTACGGATACCGATTCCATTCGATAGGTCTCGGCGGCTCGATGCCTCCCTTCAGGGGGATTCCATAAAGTCCGTAGCATTTCGCCTTGGATGTGTCCAAAGGGGTCTCGAGAGTTCGTTCTCGAGCAAGGCCTCGTGTTGGCTCCCCCTTGGTCACCCCTGACTCGGGTGCTCGAGGGCGGCTGTCGAACCCTGATCATGGGGCCAGCCTTCGCTCCCTCGAGGCTTAGGGCCGGAGCCCGATTTTTTTGGTGCTCAAGGGCGGCCGTTGAGCCCTCACTCAAGGGCCAGCCTTCGCTCCCTCGAGACTTTGAGGTGGGGCCAGAGCCCGTTTTACCTTTCGTAGAAATCTCCGTTGGTGAGTGACGGCTCTTTTTTCTTGTCGTTGGACACGCCTTTTGAGGAGAAGGCCTTAGCGGTGCGATCGTGGTGGGCCCGAGCAACGGCTCTTTGCCAGAGGTGTGACGCACGCTTTCGGTTGAGGATCGAGGGGGGACGGTCAGGTAAGCGCATTAATTGCGGGAAGTTACCTTTTCCCTGCCGTCGGACTCCGCCCGTTGCTCTTCTCGGGTATAAAAACGGAGGGGGACTGGCGTGTTCGCCCCCACCTTTGCCATCCTTCGGAATTCCTGCTTTCCTGCACGCGTGAGGGTAGAAACTTAGAGCAAGAAATCGCAATTAGGAACCTTCCCGATCGCCCGTCGCCGCGTCCACCGAGCGGATCCGTGCCGCCGCTGCTGCCATGGCCCCCGTCCTCCAGCCCGCCGAACCCTGGTGCCCGTCGACCGTGACATGGCAAGGGCTGAATGAGCTGGTGCGAGAAGGACTTCTCCACCCCGTCACCGATCCGAATCGGCCGGAGTGGATTACGCCGCCGAGGAACCACCACGAGCCAAACCCGCCGGAGGGCTATGTGGTGAGCTTCCTCAAATATCATCGGCATGGGTTCGGCGTACCCCCGAGCGAGTTCATGCAAGGTTTGACGAACTTCTACGGCGTCGAGCTCCAACATTTCTCCCCCAACGCCATCTCCAACGCCGCCATCTTCGCGGCCGTCTACGAGGGCTACCTTGGGATGGCACCACATTGGGAGCTGTGGCTCCATCTTTACAAGGGGGAGTGGTTCGCCTCCCCGGTGGCACCAGGGATAAGGCAAATCATCAGAGTGATCTGCCTCAACTTCGTGTTGAAGACCGGAAAGTCGGAGGAGCCGCGTGAGTATATCCCCACCGGGTTGATGTCCAACCACTCCCGGTGGGACGAGCAATGGTTCTACCTTCGCAACGATGGAGGCTACCTCCCGCCGTACACCGGGCAGCTTATCACCGAGCGTCCATTCAACTGGCCGCACGGTGTCGCGGGAGATCTTCAGCGTTGACTTCGTCCCCTCGTCGCCACGATGAAGGCCCTTCGAGAGGCGGGCCTGATGGCAGGTGTGGTGGTCTGGGCCTTCCACAGTCGACGGGTGCTCCCTCTGATGGAGCGCCCGCTGTGGTTGGACGAGATGCTCCCCTCGGTGGCGCCCGAGGTTCTCGAGAGGTGTCGGATGTTCGGCGAGAAGCCGTCCGCCGCGGAAGTCATTGCGCGGGTAAAGGGGATGGTCGCAGGCTCGTTCAGGGCAGAAGACGTCAACCGCCTCCCCATGCGGCCGGAGGAGGGTTGCCTCGACCTGGTGAGTGCCCCGACCCGTGCCTTTCGCATTTTCATTCCGCCCCCTTTTCTTGTCCCTGTGACTAAACGTTTTTGTGTAGGGGAGAATCAACTACCGGAGATTGAGGCCCCCGCTGAGGGAGGACGCTCCCGATCATCAGGTAAGACGCTTCACCGCCCAGCAAGAAAAGCTGTGTAAGGAAAAAGGGGAGAAGAAGAAGGCCAAGACGCTTCGGGAGCGCGAAAGGTTGCGAGGCGCCGCGCTCAGGAGAGGCGCGATGGGCTCCCGAAGGAGAAGTCTCCCTCGTTCGAGGGAGATGAAGATGATGCTGACGATGACAGCAATGATGTCGAGGGGGTGGCAGGGCGTCTTGAGCGCATCTTGTCGGGTTCCTCCCATGCTGACCGCCCCTTGGTGCAGGAGGAGGCGGTGGAGGAGCGCGCCCCCCAGCCGGTGGCGTCGGCCTCGGAGCGCCGGCATGGGAAAAGGTGGGCCGACGCGTCGACTCGACGGGGTTCACCCCCTCCCGTCGTACTTGAGGTGGGACCTCACCCACTTTGACCCGGGAAACCCGGTCCCAGTCGTCGGCGTGGGCGGAGCACAGCCGTGCTCAGGAGGCCCCGTCGGAGCAGGGAGGCACGGCGACCCCACCGATGGCCTCGAGCAGCCTCAGCCCCAGGAAGAGCTCAACTTCGGGAGGGGTCTCGAGATCTGCTGGCGGTTCAAGGGGGACCTGAAGGGCCTCTATCCCCTTCGGGTAAGTGTTGTCGATTCAATTCTTTTTTGTTGCATCCTCCTCGTGAAGTTTAATAAGCTTTTTGCCGTCCTGCTTCCCATCCAGGCCCAAGCGCACAATCGAGGAGGCGTCCCTTGCGCCGACTAAGCGGCTCAAGGTGGACGCAGCTGCGAAGATGGAGGCCCCGATCACAGGTGCGACGTCGAGGCCCTTGGCTCCGTGGGAAGCCAAGTGGTTGTCCTCAGCCCTCGGAGCTATGGCGCGCGGTAGGCTGATGGGTTCCGCTCTTGCTGTAGGGTCAAGCGTCTCGAGGGCCGCGACGGGCGGCGACTCCAAGCCAGGGAGGATGCAAGAGGGAGGGAGCGCCTTCGTGACATCATCGTCCGCGGTCCTCGAGCTCGGCCCGGCACCAGGGGGCGGAGCCCCAACGTCGGGAGCTTTCGCTCCTAGCCGACCGGAGGCCTCGATCCCCGCACCTAAGGTGGGAGCCCCCGAGGGCTACGAGCCGGGAGAGGAGGTAGCCATCGTCGACCTTGAGGGCGAGGAGACCACAGCCCTTCTCCCCTCGATGGGAGAGCGGAGACCCTGGCCGGCGGGGCTATGCGAGCTCGAGGCCCAGAGGAAGCAGGAGCAGGGGGCCCTGCAAGAAGCAGAGCTGCCGCGGTCACAGCGGGAGGAGGAGAAAGAGTCACTGGAGCGGCGGGAAGAGGAGGAGAAAACTAGGGGCCAGCCCCAGCATCAGCAGGCACAGCAGACGCTGCCGGGGGACACGGCGCCGCTGGACCCGCCGACGCAGCAGCCGCCCGAGACGTCGGAGGCAAAGGGGACTTTGGGACTGCCCAAGCAATGGGTGTCCGTGATCACTCTGGATGAGCTACTGGCTGAAGAAGAAACGGCGTCGAAGGCGTCGACGGTCCCGCGGCTGCCGGGGGTGCAGTCGGAGGAGGTCTCGGTACCGAACCCACCGGAAGATGCATCGATGGTGGATCTGTCAGCACCACAAGACGTGGCATTGGGGGAAGCGACAGCCTCGACACCTCCGCTGCCTCCGAAGGCACCAGAAGCAGCGTCAAGCCAGCCGCCGCAACCGTCGATGGAGCAGCCGGAGGAGACGGCGGCTTCTGGGTCACCGAGGAGGTCGACTTCTGACCTCGGGCTGAGGGATGCCCGCGCCGCGTCGGAGTTCCACACCCCGGTAGAGTTGGCCGTGCGTTACGGCGTCCCACACGATGTGGTGGACGAGATCGAGTCCTTGGCGTGAACCAAGGTCAAGACGGTCCTTCCACATTGGGGCAAGGAGCGCATCATACTCTGGGAGCTTGGTGACTCCAGCGCTCCGGGGATCGAGATGGATGACCCGGCAGAAGTCAAGTGCTGGGAGGACGCGGAGCGGTCCCGGGCATGGTTGCAGCACTTGCTGAAGCTGGGCGTCGAGCTTGCCGAAGGCCTCGACCGGAACCTCGCGGTGAGTCCCTGTGTAGACCATATGCAGTTTTTTGAGTTCTTTCATATGAAATGCCTTAACCCTCGATTTCCTGTCCCCAGGAGGTGCGGAGGCATTCCTACTCCAAGTCAGACTTCCTCCATGAAACGCACAACAGTCGAGAGGAAGTGCTTTACCAACTCGAAGCCAGTCGCTCTGCGCAGGGCAGGGTGGCCGAGATCGAGGAGGAGCTGAAGCGGACCAGGGAGGAGACCACCAAAGCCAAAGAGGAGGCCACTCGGGCGAAGGAGGACGCCGAGGCTACTCGAGGGGAAGCCGCCCAACTCAAGGAGGAGCTCAAGCGTGCCAAGGAGGAAGCTAACGCGGCCAAGGCCGAAGCGGAGAGGGCCAAGGGCGAGAGCATCCGAGCCGAGGAGCGCGTCAAGCTACTCATGGGGGAGGCTCAAGGCTCCATGGAGCACATCCGCTCACTTGAGGCCAATCTCGCTGAAGTCTCCACGACGCGCAACATCCTCTCCACCTTGGCCCAGGAGGAGAAGAACCGAGCCGCGAGCCTAGAAACCCAGCTTGGGGCGATGAAGGCTACCCTCCAAGAGAAGGAGCAGGCCATCATCTTGGCTGGTGGCGCCCTCGAGACCCTCCGCTGCGAGAAGATGGAGGTGACCCGGGCCTTCAAGGAGGCCCAGTGGGAGCGAGACGAGGCTCGGGGGGAGCGCGACGCCGTGCTGGGGGATCACCGCGCCCTCGAGACTCGCTGTGCTGGTGAGTTCTTTGAAGAGATTTTGATCTTTTTTCTTCCCGTATGGTTTGTCTAACTCTTGTTTTGTGTTTCAGGCCTTGAGACTGAGCTGTGCGCTTCCCAAACCGCCGCCAAGGCGCTGCAGGACAGCCTCATGGCGGAGGGGGCGCTTCTCGGCTGGCTCCGGGTTGCCCTCGACAGGCTCTGGGCCTCTTGGGAGGTCAGGCCCATCGAGGGTGCTGAAGAAGACATCCCGGGTGCCGCGACCGGATTTACTACCTCGACGCCACCCTTTGTGATCGCGTGCGGGAGGCGCTTCATACCGGCGTGAAGCGGGCGCTAGCAGTGGTCTCCTCTGGCTTCGTCTTCGACATGAACGTGGTCGCCCAAGGCTTTGTTCCTGATATCTTGAAGACCGATGCTGAGAACAAGGAGCGATGCCGAGGACTCATCAATGACGCCGAGAGGCTAGGGGAGCACTAGCGAAGTTGTTCGAGGATGAAGTCCTCCCCCCGTGGATGAAGGGTACCTCATCGAGGAGGGCAACGACGGAGCGGGCCTGTAAGGCAAGGCTGGGCGAAGATGCCCATGTAATAAGTTAGTTTTTGGTAACTTATATTCAATGTGGCTTCGAAAGCCTTTTTGAGCATTTATGCATCTATCATAATGCAATTTGTCACTTTACTTTCAAGCCTTCTCTGCTTTCTTTCACCTAGACTTTGCTTTTTTGACTAAGTTTTTGAGGCATGCTCGTATCCCTCGAGGGGGGAGCGAGTGGAGGTACCATAGCCCGGAGGCATAGGAGAGCTCCCGGCTCGACAGCCCTCGACCCTCTAGGGAGTTCGAGGCATTTTCTACTTAGTCGCGAAGCGTATCGAGGCGTGAGAAAGAAGAGGCGCTCGAGTTTTGATCACCTGACTTTTGCTTTTTGACTAAGTGTTTGACGCAGGCTCGTATTCCTCGAGGGGGGAACGAGTGGAGGTACCATAGCCCAGAGGCGTAGGAGAGCTCCGGCTCGACAGCCCTCGACCCCTAGGGAGTTCGAGGCATTTTCAACTTAGTTGCGAAGCGAAAGGAGACGCTAAAAAAATCGTTCGTATTTTTAGGAACTTAGGGGATTCCCCCCTGTTAGCCCCCGAGGGAGGCTCGACTCTGGCGAGACAGGGTCGAGGCTACCTCTTGCATGTACAATAACAAGTTTGAACTTATATTCGAAAGTACTCCTTATATTTGTCATGCGGAAATGTACAAAACATGCGAGAATGTATGAGGACATTGGTGCCCTAAGGGTAGAAACGACGTAGCTGTTCGATGTTCCATGCATTGGTGAGGATTTCGCCTTTGTCGTTAGCGAGCTTGTACGTCTCGGGCTTTAGCACCTCAGCTATGGTGTATGGGCCTTCCCATGGCGGGGTCAGCTTGTGACGTCCCTTGTTGCTCTGTCGTCGACGTAGGACGAGGTCTCCAACTTGGAAGTCCCTCGGGCGCACGTGCTTGTCGTGGTAGCGTCAAAGTTTCTGCAGATACCTCACGGAGTGAACTAGCGCCATGTCTCGAGCCTCCTCGAGCTGGTCGACGGCGTTTGTGAGGGCTTCTTCATTGCTTTGCTCGCTGTACGCCTTTAGTCGAGGGGAACCATACTCGAGGTTAGTGGGGAGGACGGCCTCGGACCCATAGACCAAGAAGAATGGGGTGAAGCCCATAGCTCGACTAGGTGTTGTCCTTAAGCTCCATAGGACCGAAGGCAGCTCTGCGGCCCATTTTTTTCTGTGCTTGCTGAGGCAGTTGAGGATCCTTGGCTTGAGGCCCTGCAAAATCATGCCATTAGTTCGAGGATGTGCAGCCGCAGACCAATTCACATGGATGTGATGGCGATCACAGAAATCCAAGAACTTCTTGCCGGTGAAATGTGTGCCGTTGTCAGTGATGATGACATTCGGGACCCCGAAGCGATGGATGATGTCGGTGAAGAACTCGTCCGCCCGTTCGGAGCGGATGTTGCCGATAGGCCGGGCTTCGATCCACTTGGAAAACTTGTCGATGGCAACGAGCAGGTTTGTGTACCCTTTTGTTGTCCTCTTGAGAGGCCCCACAAGATCGAGCCCCCAGACTACGAACGGTTAGGTGATGAGGATCATTTGTAGGGCGTGAGCTGGGAGGTGCGTCTGCTTAGCGTAAAATTGACACCCTTTGCATGAGCGGACAATGTTCGTGGCATAGGAAACGGTGGTCGGCCAGTAGAAACCTTGTCGGAAGGCATTGCCTACGAGGGTCCTTGGCGCTGCGTGATGGCCGTAGGCCCCCGAGTGTATGTCTTCGAGGAGCCTCCTACCTTCTTCGATACTAATGCTGCGCTGAAGAACGTCTGAGGGGCTTCGCCTGTAGAGTTCCTTGCCGTCACCGTAGATGACGTAGGACTTGGCCCATCGCGCGATCCGGCGAGCTTCAGTCCGGTCCTCCGGAAGCTCTCCCCGAATGAGGCAGTCGAGTAGAGGGGCTCGCCAATCCGGCGGCGGGCTCGATGGAGGAGGAGTACCCTGGATCTCCATAACCTGGGCCCTGGTCGAGGGGGCCCCACTCGAGGTCATGGAGTGGAGCTTCGAGGGCGTAGTGCAAGCCCCCGAGGCCAAATCGATGGAGGGCTCAAAGAGGTCCCTCGAGAATACGTCCGGAGGGACTGTACCTCGAGTCGATGCGATTTTTGCAAGCTCGTCCGCGGCTTTGTTGTATCGTCGAGCAATATGACTAAGTTTGAGGCCGTGGAACTTGTCTTCCAACTTGCGCACTTCGTTGCAGTAGGCTTCCATCTTGGCATCATGGCAGTCCGAGGCCTTCATCACTTGGTCGATGATTAGTTGCGAGTCACCTTGAACGTCAAGGCGTCGGACCCTGAGTTCAAGGGCAACTCGTAATCCAGTGACGAGAGCTTCGTACTCCGTGATGTTATTAGAAGCGGCAAAGTGGATGCGAATGACGTAGCACATGTGGACTCCGAGGGGCGAGATGAAGAGCAATCCCGCGCCTGCTCCTGTCTTCATGAGCGACCCATTGAAGTACATTGTCCACAGCTCGGCTTGGATTTGAACCGGCGGCAACTGAGTGTCGGTCCACTCAGCGAGGAAATCCACCAGCGCTTGGGACTTGATGGCCTTCCGCAGTGCGTAGGTGATGGTCTCGCCCATGAGCTCGACCGACCACTTAGCAATCCTTCCAGTGGCCTCCCGGTTATGGATGATCTCCCCCAAGGGGAACGAAGATACCACGGTAACCGGGTGGCTGAGGAAGTAGTGCTGGAGCTTGCGACGTGTAAGGATGATGGCGTAGAGCAGCTTCTGCACCTGTGGGTAGCGGATTTTCGTTTCCGAAAGCACTTCACTAACGAAGTAAACCGGCCGCTGGACGGGCAGGACATGCCCTTCCTCTTGCCTCTCAACCACTATGGCTGCGCTGACCACCTGAGTGGTTGCAGCGACATAGAGGAGGAGGGGCTCGGGCGGTTCAGTCGATGTCGCTGGTCGAGGAGGGACGAGAATCGGGGTGGATGTCAGCATGCCTTTGAGTTCGTCGAGAGCCTCCTCGGCCTCCACCGTCCATGTGAATCACTCAGATTTTTTCAAGAGGCGGTACAGAGGCATGGCCTTCTCCCCTAAACGTGAGATGAAATGGCTGAGGGCCGTGAGGCAGCCCATGACCTTCTGCACGCCCTTGAGATCCTGAATCGGCCCCATTCGCATGATGGCCGCCACCTTCTCAGGGTTGGCCTCGATCCCGCGCTGGGAGACGACGTAATCGAGGAGCATGCCCCGAGGCACTCCGAAGACACATTTCACGTATGATGACGTGATCATCACGTGCCCTGCCCACCTGACAAGCCAGCCAAAAGTCGGCTAGCCAGAGCTCAGGATTGGTTTCGCCGTTGTATTTGACGATGCTCGTGGGGGGTCGAAACTTGTCGGGCAGCTGGGCGCAGCAGATCATCCTACTGAAGACTCGGGGACCCGGTGGCTCCTGGGCCCGTCAGTCTTCGTCGCTGTTGTAATGCCCTCCACGATGGGCGATGTACCCTCGATCCTCGGCATCCCCGTACTTGCATCTGCGATTCTCGACAATGTCAAGGCGCGCGTCGCGGGGAGCGCGGTCGTCGTTGATACGTTCTCGGGCCGGCTTCTTCTTCGGTCGGGGGGCCGCCCCCTGATCGACCGAGCTCTCCCTTTCGGGCCAGGAGGGCTCGACCTGAGGTTCGGAGGCTGCCCCTCAACGCCTCGAGGCTGAGCTCTCGGCTTGCTGAACAGTAGCAACTTGGAGGAGATCCTCGACCTCGCATTGTATTCGCCGAGCTTGCGAGTTGGATGGCGCGGGCATATTGCGAAGGAGCATAGCCATCGCGATAATGTTCTGGCTTGCTCGAGGATAACGGTTGGCGAGTTGCTCGGGTGCCCCAGCCTCGTTGATCTGCCAGTTGACCTCTCGGGCCTTAGCTCGGGCTCTACCGTCGGGCAGTCGCCGCTCTTGCTCGAGGGTTAGCTCGAGCAGGCGCAATCGTACTCGTCGGCGAGCTTCGCCTGCAACTCCCAAATTTGTGCAAGTTGTGCGTCCTACTCGCCAAGACGGGGGCACACCTCTTGGGGTGCGTCTGGTTGTTGGTCCTCTGCTCTGGGGAGAGCACCTCCCACCACAGCGGTAGCTGCCTCGGCCACTGGATCGATGGTGTCCTAATCGGAGTCGACATCACCATCGATGTGGAGGCACTCGCAGGTAGGATCCCAATGATCAGAGTCAGAGTCGGGGTTGCCACAGCAGAAAACGGGGAATTTTCCCCGCGCCTCCTCCTGCAGCTGCCGTCGAAGTGTGCCAACGGTGTACCTCCGGGGGCCGGGCGCTCTCGCGAAGGCCAAGCTCTCGGAGGCTGGTGTGACAGTCCCCATGTCAGTCATTGCACGGAGAAGGGCGCCTGGGCGGTCCTCTGACGTGCTCATGTTGGAGCGGGTCGCTGTCGAGATCGTCGTCGTGGTATTGTTGAAGTCGAACGAAGGCTGCCGATGAGGCTCGAACAGCTCGTGCGGGAGCGGGCTCGATCGAGCGGGGACTTCGTCGCGCTCCCTCGATGAGCGTACTACGAAGGTGGAGTCGGGGTTGTGGTGGGGTCCTGCCGGTTTGCCCTCTACCTCTGAACTCGGGTCAGACAACCCCTCAACAAGGGTTCCTCATCTTCGGTCAGGGGCGAGGAGAAAGCGGCGGGAACCATCCTCGACTAAGGTTGATGGTGATGACGGTGTCGATCGTGCCTCCTTCTGGATGTGGAAGCATGGTGGTGAGACCGACGAGCGGCCCCCCATGTGCGTGGGGGCGTACCGCGACCTCCGTTCGGGTCACTGATCGAGAGCAGGGTCATGTCATAGCCTTGGCCGAGGGTCATGAACTCCAGGCTCCCAAACCAGATCACCGTGGCACGCAGAAGTGGTGCAACAAAGTCGCCCATCTGAAAAAATGGCGGGAAATCATTGGTGACACACAGTTCCCCTACCTGGCGTGCCAACCGTCGGTGTTTTGACCCCCGAGGGGTTAACACCAACGAGTAATATTCGTAATCGCGTGCTCCCTTAATCTGATGGGTGATGCAAGAAGGACACGGCTATTTATCCTGGTTCGGGCAAAGAAGGCCCTACGTCCAGCGGGGGGAGGATAGTTCGTGTTATCTTGCACGGAAGTGCTAGTACAAGGGAAAATACAAGCAGGTGTGAGGAGCATGAGCTGGAGCTTGGGCGTTTCGGGAGCCTAGCTCCCTACTTTACACTATCTCACGGTATTGTTCTGTGATCTAAAGCCTTAGCATTTCTATGCTCTAGATCCTCTCGTTCTCCCCCTCTTCCTAACATCCTGGCGCCTCCTTTTATAGGTGAAGGAGGGGCACAGGAGTACATATATTTAGAGTTCGCATGGCTGGTGACGCATGGCGTATGCGATGGCGTATGCGATGACGCACAGGAGTACATATATTTAGAGTTCGCATGCCCGTGCCAGTCAGCTTGACCATTCAGCTGATGAGGTATGCGATGGCGTCGTATCGGCCAGTTAATAGAATCAGGATGC
>CM041628.1:63746137-63840110 GCA_023333625.1 Bothriochloa decipiens
CGATAGTTCTATCCACAATGAAACTTGATCTCAACAGCACGGGAACCAAAATTAAGATGCAACAGGCTATTAAATAATCTATCGTCTATTTCAATAAGACAGAAGCTAATCGAAGCCAAATTAATATTAAGACGATAAATTCAGCCGATGCAATCTTAATCAAGGCGGGATAACTGGTGGATACCGTAAACCAGGACAGAAGCGATGCGCCGTAAGTCAAAGATCCACGATATTCGATAAGCCATTGGAACTCCGGACTTACCCCTTCGTCGGAGATCGAAGCGATGCAGCCCGACGTCAGGTGCCAAAGTCCGTCGGTGGTTAAAGTAAAAACATAACAGAAAGGTAAAGGGTGGCGATGCGCCGAGTTGTATTGATCTTGTGATGATTTGATACAATAGCCAGGGCTTATATTTATACCCTGGGCTGTCCCACAATCCTAACCAAACTTGCCTAAACAATACTTGTATAAAAAGAAATATCTAAATAGACCTGCCTAATTATAAAGATATATGGACTCTAATTTCTCTTGTATAGAATCCTTGCTAATGAAGCTTCCTTCTCTGACTTGTCCGTGCAAATATAACCCACACATGCGTGATTAACATGTACTCTTTTGGTTACTTGCCATCCGTGACATGCAGCTGCACGTGAAGCCGATCACCTTCCTTGCATGTGGATTTATCTCTAAGTACAAAGCATTGACGTGTCCTTCCAAAGTTAGATTATTTTAATCTCCAATAAACTAATTATGCACACGCATGCATATTCGTCGCAAGTGAGCCCTGCTAATGCTACTAATAGCCGATGCTCTGAATTATCTGGATTTGCTAAAATCTGTTGTCAACAGGGTGCACTGTCCTCGAGGGCTGCCCATTCGCGCGAACGAAGTTCCATCCTCGAGGGCAGGCTCGTTCACCGGGTGAAGTTCCGTCCTCGAGGGCAGGCTCGTTCGCCGGGCGAGGTTCCGTCCTCGAGGGCAGGCTCATTCACTGGGCGAAGTTCCATCCTCGAGGGCAGGCTCGTTCGCCGGGCGAGGTTTCGTCCTCGAGGGCAGGCTCGTTCACCGGGCAAGGTTCCATCCTCGAGGGAAGGCTCGTTCGCCAGGAAAAGTTCCATCCTCGAGGGGTCGCCCGAATTGTACCCTCGAATGTACAGTCCCAGTCCGCTCGGTAGCCCCTCGAGCAGGCTTTGGCTTTGAGCCGTCATAGCCCGTTCGTGGGTCAACCCAATATGTTGTAGCCTATGGGCCTTCGAACGTTTAATCGTGGGAGGTCACTGGAGGGTTCGTGTTGCTGATTTTGTGGGGTTTAGCCCGGTAAACCAAGGGTTTGGGTACCCACTTCCTGGGTAACGACACCTCGACAACCAACCTCTTAAAAAGTTTGCCAACGATAAACAAGGGGTGGTTAAGATCCTTGTAGAGGCACGGGGTTAGAAGCAGAACAAAGTCTAGAGACCCCGAAATAGAGCATGAAACATGATATGTCTCATAAGCAAAGTGTCGTTACCCAGGGAATGGGTACCCCAAACCCTTGGTTTACCGGACTAAACCCCGCAAAATCAGCAACATGAACCCTCCAGTGACCTCCCACAAATAACGTTCGAAGGCCCGCAGGCTAAAGCATATTGGGTTGACCCACAATTGGACTGCGATGGCCCAAAGCCAAAGCCTGCTCGAGGGGCTACCGAGCGGACCGGGACTGTACACTCGAGGGTACAATTCGGGCTACCCCTCGAGGACGAAACTTCGCCCGGCGAACGAGCCTGCCCTCGAGGAAGGAACTTCGCCTGGCCAACGAGCCTGCCCTCGAGGACGGAACCTTGCCTGGCGAGCGAGCCTGCCCTTAAGGACGGAACTTTGTTTGCACGAATGGGCAGCCTCGAGGACAACGCACCATTCGGCTACCGACTCTCCCGTATGGATCCGGGCGCATTTAATGCGTTTTACCTACCCTCGCCTAACCGTATGGCCACAGTCATGGTAACAGTCGTGGGAGTGGTGGTCAAATCTTGCTTTTACCGCCCATGCCCCGGAATCCCGCAGATCGTACTTCACTGTTGCACCATGCCGAGCACTGTGCCCCGTCCAACACCCCCTCGAGACGTATGAACCAGCGCGTTTCCCGCATTTCCCTGGATTCGACCTTATCCGGTGAGGCTCGACCCCTTCGACTCGACCCCCTCGACTCAAGCCAAGTCCTCGATCGCCACCCCTCAACTCCGTCGGATGAACCCTCGAGTGGGACTCCAACGACTCTGGGCTGCACTTCAACAACTCCCGACACGACGGCTGCAGGGCCTCCATACCGACGTACATCCCTACAGCAGCACCGACATGATCGGCCTCAACACCATGCGTCACCGACCATGCGAACGCTAAATATATGTACTCCTGTGCCCCTCCTTCACCTATAAAAGGAGGTGCCAGGATGTTAGAAAGGAAGGGACCCAAACGATAGGATCCAGAGCATAGAAACGCTAACTCTTTAGATCACAGAACAATACCGTGAGACAGTGTAAGGTCGAGAGCCAGGTGTCCGAAATGCCCAAGCTCCAACTCACGCTCCTCACATCTGCTTGTATTTTCCCCTGTACTAGCACTTCGGAGCAAGATAACACGAACTATCCTCCCCCCGCTGGACGTAGGGCCTTCTTTGCCCGAACCAAGATAAATCGCCGTGTCCTTCTTGCATCACCCACCAGATTAAGGGAGCACGCAATTACAAATATTACTCATTGGAGTTAACCCCTCGAGGGTCGAAACACCGACAGTTGGTGCGCCAGGTACGGGAGCCGCGTGTCACTAATGATTTCCCTCCATTTTTCTGGATGGGCGACTTTGTTTCACCACTTCCACGTGCTACGGTGATCTGGTTTGGGAGCCTTGAGTTCATGTCCCTTGGCCAGGGCTATGACATGACCCTGCTCTCGATCAGTGACCCAAACGGAGGTCGCGGTGCACCCCCACGCTCATGGGGGGCCGCTCGCTGGTCTCACCGCCATGCTTCCACATCCAAAAGGAGGCATGATCGACACCGTCATCGCCATCAACCTGAGTCGAGGATGGTTCCCGCCGCTTTCTCCTCACCCCTGACCAGAGATGAGGAACCCCTTGTTGAGGGGTTGTCTGACCCGAGTTCAGAGGGAGAGGGCAAACTGGTAGGACCCCACCACAACCCTGACTCCACTTTCACAGTACGCTCATCGAGGAAGCGCGACAAAGTTCCCGCTCGATCGAGCCCGCTCCCGCATGAGCTGTTCGAGGGTCATCGGCGGCCTTCGTTCGACTTCAACAATGCCACGACGATGATCCTGACGGCGACCCACTCCAACATGAGCGCGTTAGAGGAGCGCCCAAGTGCCCTTTTCTGTGCAATGACGGACGTGGGGACTGTCACATTAGCCTCTGAGGGCTTGGCCTTCGTGAGAGCGCCCGGCCCCCGGAGGTACACCGTCGGCACACTCCGACGATAGCTGCAGGAGGAGGGGCGGGGACAATTCCCCGTTTAATGCTGCAGCGACCCCGACTCTAACTCTGATCATTGGGATCCTACCCGCGAGTGCCTCCACATCGATGGCGATGTCGACTCCAATCAGGACACCATCGATCCAGTGGCCGCGACAGCTATCGCTGTGGCGGGAGGTGCTCTCCCCAGAGCAGAGACCAACAACCAGATGCACCCCGAGAGGCGTGCCCCCATCCTGGCGAGTAGGACGCACAGTTGGCACAAATTCAGGGGTTGCAGGCGAAGCTCACCGACGAGCAGGAACGATTGCGCCTGCTCGAGCTAACCCTCGAGCAAGAGCGGTGACCGCCCGGCGGTAGAGCCCGAGCCAGGGCCCGAGAGGTCAACCGACAAATCAACGAGGTAGGGGCACCCGAGCAACCCGCCAACCGTTACCCCCGAGCGAGCCAAAACATTATCACGGCGGCTATACTCCTTCGCAATATGCCCGCGCCATCCAACTCGCAAGCT
Source organism: Bothriochloa decipiens (assembly GCA_023333625.1). Taxonomy (NCBI): domain Eukaryota; kingdom Viridiplantae; phylum Streptophyta; class Magnoliopsida; order Poales; family Poaceae; genus Bothriochloa; species Bothriochloa decipiens. The sequence continues at coordinate 63,750,118 of CM041628.1, forward strand.
CGGCGGATACAACATGAGGTCAAGGACCTCCTCCAAGTAGCTGCTGTTCAGCAAGCTGAGAGCTCAGCCTCGAGGCGTCGAGGGGCAGCCTCCGAACCTCAGGTCGAGCCCTCTCGGCCCGAAAGGGAGAGCTCGGTCGATCAGGGGGAAGCCCCCCGACCAAAGAGGAAGCTGGCCTGAGAACGTGTCAACGATGACCGCGCTCCCCACGATGCGCGCCTTGACATTGTCGAGAACCGCAGCCGCAAGCACGGGGATGCCGAGGATCGAGGGTACAGCGCCCATCGTGGAGGGCATTATGACAGCGACGAAGACCGATGGGCCCCGGAGCCACCGGGTCCCCGAGTCTTTAGCAGGATGATCCACTGCGCCCAGCTGCCTGACAAGTTTCGACCCCCCACAAGCATCGTCAAATACAATGGCAAAACCAATCCCGAGCTCTGGCTAGCCGACTTTCGGCTGGCTTGTCAGGCGGGCGGGGCACGTGATGATCATGCCATCATACGTCACCTTCCCCTGTTCCTGTCTGACACCGCGCATAGGTGGCTCGAGGAGCTTCCCCCTGACCAGATTCGCGGCTGGATCGACCTTGTCTGGATCTTCGAGGGGAACTTCAAAGGTACCTACGTGCGTCCCGGGAACTGCGCAACTGCAAGCAGAAACCAGGGGAGTCTCTTCGCGATTTTGCTCGACGATTCTCCAAGCTCCGCACCGAACTACCCCACATCTCCGATCTCGATGTCATTCTAGCATTCGTTGTGGGTACAACCTGCCAGGACCTAGTTCGCGAGTTGGGGCGTAACCGCCCCGACACCGTCGATGAGCTGATGGATGTGGTCGCCAACTACGCGGCCGACGAAGAGGCGGTCGGCGCCTTCTTCAGCGACGGGAAGGACAAGGGTAAGGCGCCAGCAGCTGACGACACCGGAGGCTCGAGCAAAGGGTCGAAGAGAAACAACAAGAAGAAGAAAAATCAGCAAGGCAAGCGTGAGGCTGCAGAAGATGATCTCGTCGCAGCAACCGAACACAAAAGACCTCGAGGCCCCCCGAGGGCGCCATCTTTGACAAAATGCTCGAGGAGTCCTGCCCTTACCACAAGGACGGGGCGAAGCACAAGCTTAAGGACTGTCGCATGCTTCGAAAGCACTTCGAGCAAGTGGGCGTGAAGAAAGGTGACGACAAGAGAGACCAAGGCAGCGGCGAGGGAGACAACGGGGAAGACGGAAAATTCCCCGAAGTCTATGACTGCTACAAGATCTACGGGGGCCCCTCGACCCAGCTCACGCCTCGACAGCGCAAGCGAGAGTGTCAAGAAGTCTTCTCCGTCCGAGTCACGGCACCTCACTACCTCGACTGGTCTGACGCGCCCATCACGTTCGACCACGATGACCATCCGGATCGTGTCCCCAACCCCGGGACCTATCCGCTCGTCGTTGACCCAATCATCATAAACACCCACCTCTCAAAGGTCCTCATGGATGGCGACAGCAGCCTGAACGTCATCTACCTCGAGACCCTTGACCTCCTGGGAGTCCAGAGGTGCCAACTCTGACCCAGCGCCGGGGGATTCCATGGCGTCGTGCCAGGGAAAAAGACCCTTCCCGTCGGCCGTATTGACCTTCTTGTCTGCTTTGGCACCCCTGCCAACTTCAGGAAAGAGACCCTCACCTTCGAGGTGGTCGGGTTTCACGGAACGTATCACGCTATCATCGGTCGACCGGGCTACGCGCAGTTCATGGCAATCTCGAACTACACCTACCTCAAGCTCAAGATGCCAGGACCCAAGGGCGTCATCACCGTAGCCTCCTCCTACAAGCACGCGTACGACTGCGATGTCGAATGCATCGAGTATGGAGAGGCCGTCGAGCAAAATGCCATGATAGCCGCGACCCTCGAGCACCTCGCCGGTGAGGTGCCAGATCTTGAACGACACGTCGGCAACTTTGAGCCAGCACAAGACACCAAGAAAGTCCCCCTCGACCCGAGCTACCCCAGCGAGAAGGTGATAACGATTACCGCCGACCTCGAGGGCAAATAGGAAGCCATGCTCATCGACTTTCTCTGCGCGAACACTGATATATTTGTGTGGAGTCCTTTGGATATGCCGGGCATACCGAGGGAAGTCGCCGAGCACGCCTTGGAGATCCGGGCCGGGTCTAGACCGGTGAAGCAATGCCTGCGTCACTTTGACGAGGAGAAGCGCAGGATCATCGGTGACGAGGTGCACAAGCTTTTGGCGACTAGATTCATCAAGGAGGTCCATCACCCCGAATGGTTAGCTAATCCCGTGCTAGTTTAAAAAAAAGAATGGAAAAATGCGGATATGTATTGACTATACTAGTTTAAACAAAGCATGTCCCAAAGTTCTGTTTCCTTTACCATGCATTGATCAAATTGTTGACTCTACCGCGGGGTGTGAAACCCTCTCGTTCCTCGATGCTTATTTCGGCTACCACCAAATCAAGATGAAAGAGTCCGACCAGCTCACGACTTCCTTCATCACACCTTTTGGCATGTACTGCTACGTCACCATGCCCTTCGGCCTTCGACATGCTGGGGCGACGTATCAGCGGTGCATGCTCCATGTCTTCGGCGAACACATAGGCAACACGGTCGAGGCCTATGTCGATGACATTGTGGTCAAGTCCAGAAAAGTGGACAACCTCATCCATGACCTTGAAATCGTGTTCGGGTGCCTTCGAGCCAAAAACATAAAACTCAACCCCGAGAAATGTGTCTTCGGAGTGCCTCGGGGCATGCTCCTCGGATACGTCGTCTCCCAGCGCGGGATCGAGGCCAACCCCGAGAAGGTGGCGGCCATCATGCGAATGGGGCCGATTCGGGATCTCAAGGGCGTACAGAAGGTCACGGGCTGCCTCACGGCCCTCAGCCATTTCATCTCGCGTTTAGGGGAGAAGGCCATGCCTCTGTATCACCTCTTGAAAAAATCCGAGCGATTCACATGGACCGTGGAGGCCGAGGAGGCTCTCGACGAACTCAAAGGCATGCTGACATCCACTTCGATTCTCGTCCCTCCTCGACCAGCGACGTCAACTGAACTACCCAAGCCCCTCCTCCTCTATGTCGCTGCAACCACTCAGGTGGTCAGCGTGGCCATAGGGGTTGAGAGGCAAGAGGAAGGGCGCGCCTTGCCCGTCCAGCGGCCGGTTTACTTCGTCAGTGAAGTGCTTTTGGAAACGAAAATCTGCTACCCACAGGTACAGAAGCTGCTCTACGCCATCGTCCTTACGTGTCGCAAGCTCCAGCACTACTTCCTCAGCCACCCGGTTATCGTGGTATCTTCGTTCCCCTTGGGGGAGATCATCCATAATCGGGAGGCCGCTGGAAGGATTACTAAGTGGTCGGTCGAGCTCATGGGCGAGCCATCACCTACGCACCACGAAAGGCCATCAAGTCTCAAGTGCTGGTGGATTTCATCGCTGAGTGGACGGACACTCAGTTGCCGCCAGTTCAAATCCAAGCCGAGCTGTGGACAATGTACTTCGACGGGTCGCTCATGAAGACAGGAGCAGGCGCGGGCTTGCTCTTCATCTCACCCCTCGGAGTCCACATGCGCTACGTCATTCGCATCCACTTTGCCGCTTCTAATAATGTCGTGGAGTACGAAGCACTCGTCACTAGATTACGAGTCGCCCTTGAACTCGGGGTCCGACGCCTAGACGTTCGAGGCGACTCACAACTAATCATCGACCAAGTGATGAAGGCCTCGAACTGCCATGACGCCAAGATGGAAGCCTACTGTAATGAAGTGCGCAAGTTGGAAGACAAGTTCCATGGCCTCGAGCTTAGTCATATTGCTCGACGATACAATGAAGCCACGGATGAGCTTGCAAAAATCGCATCGACTCGAGGTACCGTCCCTCCGGACGTATTCTCGAGGGACCTCTTCGAGCCCTCCATCGATTTGGGCTCGGGGGCTTGCACTACATCCTCGAAGCTCCACCTCATGACCTCGACTGGGGCTCCCTTGACCGGGGCCTAGGTTATGGAGATCCAGGGGACTCCTCCGTCGAGCCCACCGCCGGATTGGCGAGCCCCTTTCCTCGACTGCCTCATTCGGGGAGAGCTTCCGGAGGACCGGACCGAAGCTCGCCGGATCACGCGATGGGCCAAGTCCTACGTCATCTACGGTGATGGCAAGGAACTCTACAGGTGAAGCCCCTCAGGCGTTCTTCAGCGCTGCATTACTATCAAAGAAGGCAGGAGGTTCCTCAAGGACATACACTCGAGGCCTGCGGCCATCACGCAGCGCCAAGGACCCTCGTAGGCAATGCCTTCCGACAGGGTTTCTACTGGCCGACCGCCGTTTTCAACACCACAAACATTGTCCGCTCGTGCAAAGGGTGTCAATTTTACACCAAGCAGACACATCTCCCAGCTCACGCCCTACAAATGATCCCCATCACCTGGCCGTTCGTGGTCTGGGGGCTCGATCTTGTGGGGCCTCTCAAGAGGACAACCAAAGGGTACACACACCTGCTCGTTGCCATCGACAAGTTTACCAAGTGGATCGAGGCCTGGCCTATCGGCAACATCCGCTCCGAATGGGCGGTCGAGTTCTTCACCAACATCATCCATCGCTTCGGGGTCCCGAACGTCATCATCACTGACAACGGCACACAGTTCACCAGCAAGAAGTTCTTGGATTTCTACGATCGCCATCACATCCGTGTGAATTGGTCCACGGTTGCACATCCTCGAACTAACGGCCAGGTCGAGCGCGCCAATGGCATGATTTTGCAGGGCCTCAAGCCAAGGATCCTAAACCGCCTTAGCAAATATGGAAAAAATGGGCCGCGGAGCTGCCTTCGGTCCTATGGAGCTTAAGGACAACACCTAGTCGAGCCATGGGCTTCACCCCATTCTTCTTGGTCTATGGGTCCGAGGCCATCCTCCCCACTGACCTCGAGTATGGTTCCCCTTGACTAAAGGCGTACAACGAGCAAAGCAATGAAGAAGCCCTCGCAAACGCCGTCGACCAGCTCGAGGAAGCTCGAGACATGGCACTAATTCACTCCACGAGGTATCCGCAGAAACTTCGACGCTACCACGACAAGCACGTGCGCCCGAGGGGCTTCCAAGTTGGAGACCTCGTCCTACGTCGACAACAGAGCAGCAAAGGACGTCAAAAGCTGACCCCACCATGGGAAGGCCCATATGCCATAGCTGAGGTGCTAAAGCTCGGGATGTATAAGCTCGCTAACGACAAGGGCGAAATCCTCACCAACGCATGGAACATCGAACAGCTACGTCGTTTCTACCCTTAGGGCACCAATGTCCTCTTACATTCTCGCATGTTTTGTACATTTTTGCATGACAAATATAAGAAGTACTTTCGATTACAAGTTCAAACTTGTTATTGTACATGCAAGAGGTAGCCTCGACCCTGTCTCGCTAGAGTCAAGCCTCCCTCGGGGGCTAACGGGGGAGAACCCCCTAAGTTCCTAAAAACGCGAACGATTTTTTCGAGCGTCTCCTTTCGCTTCGCAACTAAGTTGAAAACGCCTCGAACTCCCTAGGGGTCGAGGGCTATCGAGCCAGAGCTCTCCTACGCCTCCGGGCTAGGTACCTCCACTCGCTCCCCCCTCAAGGGATACGAGCCTGCGTCGAACACTTAGTCGAAAAGAAAAAGTCAGGCGATCAGAACTCGAGCGCCTCTTCTTTCTCACGCCTCGATACGCTTCGCGACTAAGTAGAAAATGCCTCGAACTCCCTAGAGGGTCGAGGGCTGTTGAGCCAGGAGCTCTCCTATGCCTCCGGGCTACAGTACCTCCACTCGCTCCCCCCTCGAGGGATACGAGCATGTGTCGAAAACTTAGTCAAAAAAGCAAAGTCTAGGTGAAAGAAAGCAGAGAAGGCTTGAAAGTAAAATGACAAATTGCATTACGACAGATGCATCAATGTTCAAAAAGGCTGTTGAAGCCACATTGAATATAAGTTACAAAAAACTAACTTATTACATGGGCATCTTCACCCAGCCTTGCCCTACAGGCCCGCTCCATCGCCGCCCTCCTCGACGCTGTACCCTTCATCCGCGGGGGAGGACTTCGTCCTCGAACAACTTCGCCAGCGCTCCCCCTGGCCTCTCAGCATCATTGATGAGCCCTCGGCATCGCTCCTCGTTCTTGGTGTTGGTCTTCGAGATATCAGGAACAAAGCCTTGGGCGACCACGTTCATGTCAAAGACAAAGCCAGAGGAGACCACTACTAGCGCCCGCTTCACACCGGTGTGAAGCGCCTCCCGCACGCGATCACGAAGGGTGGCGTCGAGGTAGTAGATCCGGTCGACGAGCCCGGCACCCGGGATGTCTTCTTCAGCAACCTCGACGGGCCCGACCTCCCAGGAGGCGCAGAGCCTGTTGAGGGCAACCCGGAGCCGGCTGAGAAGCGCCTCCTCCGCCGCGAGGCTCTCCTGTAGAGCCTTGGTGGCAGTTTGGGTGGCAAGCAGCTCGGACTCAAGGCCTGAAACACAAAACAAGAGTTAAGACAAACCATACGGGAAGAAAAAAGAACAAAGGCTCTTCAAGGAACTCACCGGCACAGCGAGTCTCGAGGGCGCGGCGATCCCCCAGCACGGCGTCGCGCTCCCCCCGGGCCTCGTCTCGCTCTCGCTGGGCCTCCTTGAAGGCCTTGGTCACCTCTGTCTTCTCGCAGTGGAGGGTCTCGAGGGCACCACCAGCCAAGATGATGGCCTGCTCCTTCTCTTGGAGGGTAGCCTTCATCACCCCGAGCTGGGTTTCCAGGCTAGCGGCCCAGTTCTTCTCCTCCTGGGCCAAGGCGGAGAGGATGTTGCGTGCCGTGTAGACTTCAGCGAGACTGGCCTCGAGCAAGCGGATGCGCTCCACGGAGCTTTGAGCCTCCCCCATGAGTAGCTCGACACGCTCCTGGGCTCGGACGCTCTCGCCCTTGGCCCTCTCTGCTTTGGCCTTGGCCACGTCAGCTTCCTCCTTGGCACGCTTGAGCTCCGCCTTGAGTTGGGCGGCTTCCCCTCGAGCGGCCTCGGCGTCCTCCTTCACCCGGGTGGCCTCCTCCTTGGCTTTGGCAGCCTCCTTCCTGGTCCGCTTCAGCTCCTCCTCGATCTCGGCCACCCTGCCCTGCGCAGAGCGACCGGCTTCGAGTTGGTGAAGCACTTCCTCCCAGCTATTGTGCATTTCGTGGAGGAAGTCTGACTTGGAGTAGGAACGCCTCCCCACCTCCTAGGGACAGGAAATCGAGGGTTAAGACATTTCGTACAAAAGAACTCAAAAAACTGCATATGGTCTACCCAGGGACTCACTGCGAGGTTCCGGTCAAGGCCTTCGGTGAGCTCGACGCCCAGCTTCAGCAAGTGCTACAGCCACGCCCGCGACCGCTCGGCGTCCTCCCAGCACTTGACCTCCGTCGGGTCGTCCATCTTGATCCCCGGAGCGCTGCAGTCGCCAAGTTCCCGGAGTATGATGCGCTCCTTGCCCCAATGTGGAAGGACCGTCTTGACCTTGGTTCACGCCAAGGACTCGATCTCGTCCACCACATCGCATGGGATGCCGTAACGCACGGCCAACTCCGCCGGGGTGTGGAACTCCGACGTGGCGCCGACATCCCTCAGCCCGAGGTCGGAAGTCGACCTCCTCGGTGAGCCAGAAGCCGCCGTCTCCTCCGGCTGCTCCATCGACGGTTGCAGCGGCTGGCTCGACGTTGCTCCTGGCGCCTTCGAAGGCAGCGGAGGTGTCGAGGCCATCGCTTCCCCCAATGCCACGTCCTGTGGCGCCGGCAGGTCCACCATCGACGCATCTTCCGGTGGGTTCGGTACCAAGACCTCCTCCGACTGCACCCCCAGCAGCCGCGGGACCGTTGACGCCTTCGATGCCGTTTCTTCTTTGGCCAACAGCTCATCCAGGGTAATCACGGACACCCATTGCTTGGGCAGTCCCAATGTCCCCTCTACCTCCGACGTCTCGGGCGGCTGCTGCGCCGGCGGGTCCAGCGGCGCCATGCCCCCCGGCAACGTCTGCTGTGCCTGCTGATGCTGGGGCTGGCCCCCAGTTTCCTCCTCCTCTTCCCGCCGCTCCAGCGGCTCCTTCTCCCCCTCCTGCTACGGCCGCGGCAGCTTCGCTTCTTGCAGGGCCCCCTGCTCCTGCTTCCTCTGGGCCTCGAGCTCGCGTAGCCCCGCCGGCCAAGGTCTTCGCTCTCCCATCGATCGCGGAAGGGGTGTGGTCTCCTCACCCTCGAGGTCGATGATGACTACCTCCTCTCCTGGCTCGTGGCCCTCGGGGGCTCCCGCCTGGGGTGCGGGGATCGAGGCCTCCGGTCGGCCAGGAGTGGAAGCTCCCGATGTCGGGGCTCCGCCCCCTGGCGCCGGGCCGATCTCGAGGACCATGGAGGATGACGTCAAGGAGGCGCTCCCTCCCTTTTGCGTCCTCCCTGGCACAAAATCGCCGCCCGTCGCGGCCCTCGAGACGCTCGAACCTGCAGCAAGAGCGAAACCCGTCAGCCTACCGCGCGCCATAGCACCGAGGGCTGAGGACAACCACTTGGCTTCCCACGGAGCCAAGGGCCTCGACGTCGCACCTGTGACCAGGGCCTCCATCTTCACGGCTACGTCCACCTTGAGCCGCTTAGCCGGCGCAAGAGACGCCTCCTTGATTTGGCGCTTGGGCCTGGATGGGAAGCAGGATGGCAAAAAGCTTATTAAACTGTGCAATGAGGATGCAACGAAAAAAGAATGGTATCAACAACACTTACCCAAAGGGGATAGAGGCCTTTCGGGTCCCCCTCGAACCGCCAGTAGATCTCGAGACCCCTCCCGAAGCCGAGCTCTTCCCGGGGCTGAGGCTGCTCGGGGCCATCGGTGGGGTCGCCGCGCCTCCCTGCTCCGACGGGGCCTCCTGAGCACGGCTCTGCTCCGCCCGCGCCGACGACCGGGACCGGGTTTCCCGGATTAAAGTGGGTGGGGTCCTGCCTCAAGTATGACGAGAGGGGGGTGAACCCCCTCGAGTCGAGGCGTCGGCCCGCCTTTTCCCACGCTGGCGCTCCGAGGCCGACGCACCGGCTGGGGGGCGCGCTCCTCCATCGCCTCCTCCTGCACAAAGGGGCGATCAACATGGGAGGAACCCGACAAGATGCGGTCAAGACACCCCACCACCCCCTCGACGTCATCGCTGTCATGAGCAAGCTCACCACGTAGCCCTCCGGCGGGTTTGGCTCTTGGTGATTCATCGGCGGCGCAATCCACTCCGGCCGATTCGGATCGGTGACAGGGCGGAGAAGTCCTTCTCCCACCAGCTCGTTTAGCCTTTGCCGCGTCACGGTCGACGGGCGCCAAGGTTCGACGGGCAGAAGGATGGGGTCCATGGCAGCAGCGGCAGCACAGATCTGCTCGGTGGACGCGGCGACGGCAACAACAGCACGAATCTCCTCGGCGGACGAACGGCCGGGAAGGTTCCCAATCGTGACTTCTCGCTCTAAGTTTTTACCCTCACGCGCGTAGGAAAGCAGGAATTCGGGAGGATGCACAGGTGGGGGCGAACAGCGCCTGTCCCCCTTCGTTTTTATACCCGGGAAGAACGACGGGTGGAGTCTAGCGGCAGGGAAAAGGTAACTTCCCGCAATTAATGCGCTTACCTAACCGTTCACCCCCCTCGATCCTTGATCGGACACACGCGTCACACCTCTGGCAAAGAGCCATTGCTCGGGCCCACCACGATCTCCACTACCGCATCGTTTTAGCTTCTTCCTCAAAAGGCGCGTCTAACGGTAAGAAAAATAAGCGTCACTTACCGGCGGAATCTTCCGGGAGAAGGTAAACGGGCTCTGGCCCCACCTCAAAGTCTCGAGGGAGCAAAGGCCAGTCCTCGAGTGAGGGCTCAACGGCCGCCCTTGAGCACCAAAAAAAAAGGGCTCTGGCCCCACCTCAAAGTCTCGAGGGAGCAAAGGCCGGTCCTCGAGTGAGGGCTCAACGGCCGCCCTTCAGCACCAAAAAAATGGGCTCTGGCCCCACCTCAAAGTCTCGAGGGAGCGAAGGCCGGTCCTCGAGTGAGGGCTCAATGGCTGCCCTTGAGCACCAAAAAAAATCGGGCTCTGGCCCACCTCGAAGTCTCGAGGGAGCGAAGGTCGGTCCTCGAGTGAGGGCTCAACGGCCGCCCTTGAGCACCAAAAAAAATCAGGCTCCAGCCCTAAGCCTCGAGGGAGCCAAGGCTGGCCCCACGATCAGGGTTCGACAGCCGCCCTCGAGCACCCGAGTCAGGGTGACCAAGGGGGAGCCAGTATGAGGCCTTGCTCAAGAACGAACTCTCGAGACCCGTTTGGACACATCCAAGGCGAAATGCTACGGACTTTAAGGAATCCCCCCGAAGGGAGGCATCGAGCCATCGAGACCTATCGAATGGAATCGGTATCCGTAAGACCATGCGTTTTGCTCTAATGAGACCACCTCCGGGCCACCAGCTGACCTCTATCGAACGAGGAACAGGATCTCACTTGGATTTTCCCGTTACCAGCTCACTGAGAACTTTGCGGCACGCCCTATCGAGGGTAGTCCGACGCTTCTCGCCTCACATCCGATCGAAAGGACTCGTGAGATGAATGCCGAGGCCGGCAACGCCCCAGCCGCATGAGGCTCAGGAGCTTGACTGTGCCCGGCACCCCCTCGACGAAAGAGGGTCAAAAATCCCCCGGGGGCTCGGCGTCCTAACGCACCCCTCGGTAAAGCGTTGCGACTCCAGTTCAGGCCTATACCCAACTGGACAAGTGCCCCTCGATCAAAGACAAATGAACCCCTCACAGGAGTCTTTCGACTCCTATGAGGCCTCGGGGGCTACCCCCGCGGGGGTCGCTCGCGGGCCCCCCACAGAAAGATCCAAATCACGTCCTGTTCCCAATTCCTGACCCCCTGCCCAAGTGCCATCACTCACGCAGGGGCTCGGGGGCTACTGTCGTTACCCAGGGAATCGGTACCCAAACCCTTGGTTTACCAGACTAAACCCCGCAAAATCAGCAACACAAACCCTCCAGTGACCTCCCACAAATAACGTTCGAAGGCCCGCAGGCTAAAGCATATTGGGTTGACCCACGAACGGACTAAGATGGCCCAAAGCCAAAGCCTGCTCGAGGGGCTACCGAGCGAACCGGGACTGTACACTCGAGGGTACAATTCGGGCTACCCCTCGAGGACGGAACTTCGCCCGACGAACAAGCCTGCCCTCGAGGACGAAACTTCGCTCGGCGAACGAGCCTGCCCTCGAGGACAGAACCTCGCCCGGCGAACGAGCCTGCCCTCGAGGACGGAACTTCGTTCGCATGAATGGGCAGCCCTCGAGGACAACGCACCCTTCGGCTACCGACTCTCTCGTACGGATCTGGGCGCATTTAATGCGTTTTACCTACCCCCGCCTAACCGTATGGCCACAGTCATGGTAACAGTCGTGGGAGTGGCGGTCAAATCTTGCTTTTATCGCCCATGCCCCAGAATCTCATGGATCGTACTTCACTGTTGCACCATGCCGAGCACTGTGCCCCGTCCAGCACCCCCTCGAGACGTATGAATCAGTGTGTTTCCTGCATTTCCCAGGATTCGACCTTATCCGGAGAGGCTCGACCCCTTCGACTCGACCCCCTCGACTCAGGGAAACATTTAGTGGTAAGGCCCTATTACTATATTTTTTTGTATAAAATATTGGCTGTAAAAATAGGTGCTAAGGTCCGCCAACAGTGGTAGGAATGTAGGCTGCACAGAAGGTAGCAACAAACTAATTGCAAGTGATTGGCTGACCAGCAAGAAAGGTGTTCCGATGCTGTCTCCACAACAGCCCTGCATCACCCTCTAGCATATGTGCAGCATAGGTAGCCTTCAGGTCCTCTGACAGCCTCAGCAAACATAACCTTTCTTCTATTGTGTTAATCCAGGCATCAGCCATAAGCGGATCAGGGGCATCCCTGAATACTGGCGGCTTGGTATCAATGAAGTCTTTAAAGTCATTGTACTAGTTAGGCTGATGACCCTGACGGATGTTGCGATTGGCCTATAAGTTTTCACGCAACAGCTGCTCAATGTTGTGCTGACCTCCTAGGAATTGTGCAAAAAGCTGCTCGATGGGAGGAGGAGGAGGAGGTGGCGCACCACGAGCCTCTTCACCACCCCAACCACTAGCACGACTACCACCAACTCCACTGCATGTGTCCACTATCTTCATGTTTCAACCATAATGTTGTCCAATTATTAGGAGTTAGATTTTTTTGGATGGTAAACAAATGTATAGACTATGCCATGTGGAATAAATTGGAGAGAATAAATTCATACAATAAATCTCACAGGCATAATAATTTGTTTTCCACATTGCAACTGTGCTAATAATAATATTAATTCAAAACATTACAAAGATTATACAATACCCATGGTTGCCAGCATACATTCACTGGACTTTTAAGGGCATTCAAGGTACATCGCCTTACATCAAACGAGATCCAAGGTTACGTCATAGTGTCCTTAACATACGAATGTTACATACCCACATGATACAAAGAGTACTAAAAGCTCGACTACGTACTAGCAAAACCTCAACTAACATACTCCAGACAGTCTCTCTCTAGACCTGGCGTCTATGACTAGTGACTCCCTGACTGGCCACGCCACTGGGTGGAGAAGATGCCCACTATCCGTACTGCCTCGCGTAAATCTCCTCACACAAGGTGTCGATGCGCAACTCCTACTCATGTAGATCCTTCCTGAAAACGTGTTGAGCAGCCCTCAAACCTCGTGCCACAGTCTAGGCTGCATTCCGCTCCCACACAGTGCGGTCCAAGGCGTCCTCATAGTCTTGAGAGCGGCGTCACAACGGTCAAGCTTTGCCTGAAGCTCCTAAACCTGCTGCATGGCTAGCGCATCCCTCTGGATAGCCTGGTCCCTCTGCTCAGTCACTAGTGCCAACTCCTCTTTGAGCTCCTCAATCTTCTTCTCGTACTTCTCCTGCTGCTCCTCCTGCTCTCTCTTGGCATGCTCCGGCTCATCGTATATAGAGAGGGCAAGGTCCTCCTATGCTGTATATGCCTTCATCAAGGTGACCACCACACTCTGTGCAGGTGCACGGCTGCTCTCTGCCTCCTGAAGTCCTACCGACAGTGCCATGCCCTTAGCCTGCCTCCACTTATCATTGCGGGGGCAAGCCAAAGGAAAGACACCAGCAAGAATCCACTACAACTCATTGGGCAGCTCCAAAACAATCCTCTCAATGATCTGAAAAGCAGCGTCCTGGGCACCATCAAAGAGAGTGATACCCTCACACTTAGCTGTCCAACCAGTCCAACCCTTGTCAAGGCCCAAGGGTGGCACCACAACCACCACGGATGCAAAGCCATTGTTCTCCAGGTCATCTCTGACCCAGTAGTAATGTGGCTCTGCTCTAACAGGGTAACAAGCGCTGTGCAGCAGCCTCCAGAGGAGAGTGGGCAAACCACCCTGCTCTAGAAAAGTGCTGGCCTCCCTGCACTGGCGGGATGGCAACCGGCAGTGGCGAGGAGGACACACACTCTTGCAGGCCGTCTGCTTGGCTCGAGCCATCTGTAAAGGTTTGTTGTATTTGGTAAGAACATGTTTTATAAAATAAGCAATTTATAAGGAACGGGATGAATTTAATTATAAGGGAAGAGAAGAATGTAATGAATGACATGAACAATTTTTAATTCATGATGCATGCACGTTACGTATGTCCTCACCTTCCTAACATTAATAATTGCTAACGTCTAGATGGTGGCATACAGTATGTGCTCTCATTTATATACGAAATTCTAAATGTTCTACTCATTTTCGAGGTTAGTGGTACCTGCAGAAGATTCATTGCAGCCCAATTTCCTCAATGAATGCAAGCGACATAAAAATTCCACACACCTTCCAAACAAGGTGAAAACTTTGATTACTTGCATCCATTCCCGGATGCACAACCCCACAAGTCGCCAGAAGATGACACCCTCACATGGGGTACCTTCATATGAACATGTGTGAACATGTATAGAATTCAGCACCAATAAGCACTCCCCTAGATTGGCATTGCGTCTGACCATGCTCTCACAACTTACACTTACCATGGCGTAGAGGCAAAATGATCCATACATAACCATTCACGTGAATGGCCCCCATACATATCCGCCGTGTATGAGCACGATAAAAAGAAAATATGATGCAATACCCCAAGTCAGCACTTATATAGGCCACCTAATAATCCTAACTGGGCATAGAGGACATGACCGGTCCATGGCACATATACATATATAGGTTGAAAACTACACACCTTTTTGAAACCCTATGTATTTGTTTAAGTGGCTATAAGTTTACAATTACTTTTGTAAAACAAATCCTTTTGTTTTAAATATGTATGAACAGTAATACATTGAACCTTGCTCTAATGCCAGCTGTAACAGAACCGCCCCACTAATATAAACCCAAGGTACTAAGTAAACCGTCGAGGCAATTTAGTTAGCACATTGTGCCCATATTAATCCGGTAGTCCGTGAAATCTTGAAGGATTTCAAACATTTCAAGTTGGATCACCTCATTTGGACTTAAAATGATTAAGTTATGATTTTCCAAAGATTTCACTAGATTTTGAAAAACTGTTTTCCTAAAACCCTTTTAACTGACAGCGCTACGCGTACCCCGGCATATACACACTATGTATGACACCCTGATTTCGAACCTTGAGAACATTAGATGAATTTGATTTATTTCAATAGATGTTTTACATTCATAGACCAATTATAAATGTTTTATGAAATACTTTTAAAACTTGTAGCACGTTAGAAACCATGCATTGTTGCATTCATGCTGCTGCATAAGTTTTGGTTGACTTGTTTGAGCTTGTTGTTTAATTCTTGCTTTGCCTTCTAGCTACTAACATGCTCTAACTTGTCCCCTCTAATTCCCAAACCAACCTAACCTAGTCTAACCAGCCTAGGCCAGTCCCTAGTGGACCCTGGCCAACCCCAGCCCCTACTGGCCAAGTATGGCCAGCCCTAGCCGGCCATGGCCAACTTTGGCCAGCCATGGCCAAGGCAGCCGTAGCAGCCGCTGGCCAGCAGTGGCCAGGCTTGGCCACGGCCAACCAGGCTGGCCAGCAGGTCGCAAGTCGCCCGCGTGGACGGAGCCCAGCCGTGGCCCAGCTGCTTTGCCGGCGCGCCGCGTCGCTTGATGGGCCGAGCGGCCCAGCAGGCCGCCGCGCCAGCGCGCGCCGCCCGCGTCGCACTGCATCGCCTACGTCAGCCCTACGCCAACCGCTTGTGCCAGCACCGCGTCATCGCACACAGTCGCTGACAGGTGAGGCCCACCAGAGTGGGGCTCACGCGCACAGTGTCGTCTTCCCCACGGAGACAGACACCGGGGCGGGCCTGAACTCACCCCGTGCGCCGCGTGAGCGCACGGCCCAAGGACCACCACCGCCTATAAAGGGGTCGCCCCTGTGCACTTCGTGCCCCTCTGAAACCCTAGCCTGCCGCCGTCGCCTGGTTTGGCCTCCGCGGAACCCTAGCCACCACCTACCTCGCCTCCGCCGCCGTCCGTCGTCGAGGTGAGCCCTAGCCCGAGCTCGGCGAGACCCTGGGAGTCGCAATGCCACCCTCTGCGGCTATCTTTACCCTCCCTGCGCACTGCCGTCTGTCGCCGTCGCTGCTCACCGTCGCGCGTCGCCCCGCCGCTCCGGTCGCGTCTCGCCGCGGCCGTGCCACGGTCGAACGCACTAGCGCACGCGCATCACGCCCGTGCCTTCACTCAGTCCCCGCATGCCCCACAGCGCCATCGCTGCGAGGTCACCGCCGGAGACCATGGCTGGGGTCACCGGGGATGAACCCGTCCGCCGCCGGTCCACCGTGGACTCGTGGACTCAATCCACGGGGACGGTCCATGGCCGGTCCACGGGACCCGGCAGTTCCCATGCCACCAAAACTTTTGTAGAAAAGCCCTTACAATTTTCTTTATTTACAATCTAGTCCTTCATAGTTCAAAAGTATTTAGATTATAGTCCTGTTTTGTGCAGATTAGCCCCTAGTCTTGTATAGGACATAACTTTCATGTTTTAACTCTGATTTTAGCAAACTTATACTTTTTGAAATCATCTCGATGAGTAGAATGGTTCTATACTATTGTTTGCTCCTGTTGAGATGTTTTGGTGTACTGCTCTAATTAAAGTATGTTTGCTTGCATGTAATGTGCATGTGATGATTGTGGCATATAGAGAATGAGACGTGGGTGAATGAGGATCAGCAGGACCTGGAGGACTACGTGCAGCAGGACATCAACCAAGGCAAGTGCAGGCATCTTTGATCATATTGCGCCTATTCACTTTTAATTAATACATTGCATGTGTTCTAAATTGGCAAACCATAGGGATTACTAGCCACTCTATCCATATATCACCTATGGGGTTTTAGTTGATAGGTCATTAAGTTGATAGTGCTCTACCTCACCTTTCACCTGTTTAATGAAGATAAAACTTGCTTCTTAAAATATTTTGGAGCCGTGGGCTCTTGGCTTCGGCCGTTGGAGAAGTTGATGCTGTTCTGCATCGTTGGTTGGCGGTGAAAGACAGGGGAAATGAATGCTAGTGGGACTCGTGTTGACGAGGGTATCCGTATCTCCTCCCCCTTAAGGTCCTGTTTGTGGAGCGGTAACCTGGGACTTCCGTACATCTCTAGGCTAATGGGCTCTGGCTTGGTCTATTAGCAGGACCATCATGGGCAGGGGGACAGCTTACCGATGGGTGGCTATAGCTTTGGTCGCTGGGGTGTTTTCAAGTATCTAGTATGGGAGGGGCTAGGGATCCGTGGTGGGGGCGGCCTCATGGTGAAGTCACCCATACGCTTGCACTCATTGCTAGCAAGTTGTCACTGCCTATGACCCTGTGAAGAACCTTGTTGTGACCTCTGCCAGCCTATCTCGGTAATGGGCTAGGAGGCTGATCACCTCGGGCACAAAGAGTAATCACAATCTGGAGTGAAAGTGTACACCTCAGCACAGAGTTAAAATCGATATATCATCCGTGCTCACGATCACGAGCGGCCCAGATCCTCACATGACTTAGCCAAATGGTTTAAGCTATTAAATTGTGGTGATAATGTTTGAGGTTGCTACCTCGGGTTTTATCGGGATGGCTATCTTGTGTTCCGTTTGAGATGGCTATCTCATGTGTTATGGATATATGCTTATATCTATGATGTTAAATTACACATTAACTGCTACTTAAACCTTAATAAAGGGTTGGGTGTTTCAACCAAGTTGATTAGAGAATAGATTGCAATAAGTTAAATCTTAATTGTCACATTTAAAATGCTACCGCAGTCTACCTTTCAGTTGTACCTTGTTTTAGCCTTGCATGCCATTACTTTTCCGCCTGTACTTACTGAGTTTCAACATGGAACTCACCCTCCCAAGTCAAGGATGCTCAAATGATGACTCGGATGGTGACTTCCCTGAGAACTATCCAGGACGTTAGGCGTTGTGATGCTGCCGTCGACCTTCCTGTGGCGAGATGGAGTCGCTACGTGTGTTTCAACATGGAACTCACCCTCCCAAGTCAAGGATCCATGTAATTTGTCGTTCATGTGTATAATTTTGATCCTGGCGCACATGAGCTATTGCCTTGGTTTTAGTCCTTCAAAACCAGGGTGTGACACTGTGAATGACACACAGCCCTATGCTTCTAGGTGTACCCGGTGCTGTGTATCCAGAGGCCGACGTGCTCAAGACACAGACAGGCGGGGCCCGTACTCAACCCTGGCCTACCGGTCAGCCGGACCGGGAGCAGGGCAGTGCTGACCGGCGGCGAACTAGCAGACGGCAAGCCCCTCCGGTGACAAATCTGGTACCTATGGACTCAACACGATGAGGCAAAACCATTGAGGTCGAAGATGAAGGCCGGGAGCGACTTAACGACGATAGCAAGCTACCGCAACGGACAACGGCGAGCTACGATGACGAGAAGGCCGTTGTCCAGCGAGACGTGGCCACAACCGACGCCATTAACTCCGAATCGAGCACCTACTAACCCTAGAGAGGAACATTTGATATATAGAAAGTTTTTGCTAATTCGACATATTTTTGAAAATACTAATTTGGCTCAAATTTAAATTATAAAATTCATAAATATTAATATATTTCCACTATTTTTGCCATTTTTGAAGGACTAAAAATTATTTTCATGATTTGGTGAATATAGACCATTTGTTCCAAATTATTTTCTTTACAAATCATATTAGAGGTCCAATTTGAGATAAGCAATGTAAATAGCATTTTCTAAAAAGAGTTTAAAACCTCAATGTAAGTGCATTCGTCCCCGATGTGGGTTTTGGATAATTAATGACAATTAAATTAGGGATTAACAAGTTTATCCAAGTGTATATGCAGGAGTTAGTCTATTGAAAGATTTGAATAATAATATTTGGTGATACAAGCACCCTAAAATTTATTCGGATAGACGACATTTCTACTCAAAGAGAAAACTCATTTTATATTTACTTGAGTTATAGAAAACGCTGTACTACCAAGAGGGATACAAATTAGGTTGGTATTTCGAGGTCTAAAAGTGCTCATGTCGATATTTAGAGTGTTTGGAGAGACACCATTACACTCACTGCATTTAGAAAAGTCCTTTGCTTCACCCAACCTGGCCTACAGGCAGTACCGGAAATATTCGAGTTTTAAACCAGAAGTACCGGTGCTATTTTCTCCAAAAGTCGAAAGTGCAAAGTTGAAACAACCTCATACTACTGGTAGTACCGATGTCCTCACCGGAAGTACCATTGTTCACCGGTAGCATCGCATTTTACTAAAATTGTAGTCCGACGGTATCGGGCATATTTTTCCTCAAGTCGAAACCATCATGTTGGTGTTTTTGGTGTACTACCGGTAGTACCACTGGCCCGACCGGTAGTACCAGCCTTGATCGCATGTTCCTATTTCTTTTAGTTTTAGCCCGAAGGTACTTGGGAATATCTTTGCCAAGTTGAACGCGTCAAAGTCGCCTAGTTTTACACTACCGGTAGTACCGGTTTTATACCGGTAGTACCGGTGTGACTCCCTCTGCAGGTTCTGACACACCACAACGGTCGTATTCTGTGAGGTACCGGTAGTACCGGTGGTTCCCATTGGTAGTACCAGTAGTTGTTCTGGATAGGCACTATATATACCCCTCACCTCTCTCCTTTTTCTCTCTCTTACTCATTCCTTTCATTTTACTTCAAGAGAAATAGCTCCCAAGCTTCTGCTCACCTGCTCTCTTTCCCCCTTTGCTCCCAAAACTTCATCTCCTCAAGGATTTGAGCTAGGGACGTGAGATTAGATAGCGGGAACTTCGATCTACAACTTGAGCACTTGGATTCCTTATCTTGCCGACTTGATTTGTGTTTATTAGTCTTGGGTTCTTGGAACCCTAGCCGGCTAGGCGTTCTTCGTGGCTGCCTGTGTTGCTTCATTTGTGAGGGCGCCTCGAAGTGTTTGTATTACCCTTGATTCTTAGTGAATATCTCAAGCTTTTGCTTGAGGGAGGAGACCTTCGTGGTCGGACCTTTGTGGTCACCTCAACAACGGAGACGTAGGAACTCCTTTGTGGAGATTGCCGAACCTCGGTAAAAAAATTATGTGTCTTGCTATGGTGATAGCATCAACTACCCTTGTTCTTGTTTTCTTCATGTTCTTCATCCCTATCTTCAAGTTCTTAGGTTGGAGGACTCGATCTATGATTTGGTGCGGTAAAACTCCTTAAGAAGTTCAACACCTTCATCAGCAACATCAACAAAGGGGTGGTAACTATTGGATTTGAAATTACAGCTCAATATACTCTGATTTACATTTTTATTTTGTAGTTTCGTAGGTTACCGGTAGTGCTAAAAGTTTGCATCGTAGTACTGGTATTGAACTACCGGTAGTACCGGTACTACTTTCGGTCCTACTACCGGTAGGTATTTAACTTCCAAATTTGAGCTTTAAGTTTTAGGTTTTTGATAATCGCCTATTCACCCCCTCTAGGCCGATTAGATTCTTTCACTCAATTAATCATTTATTTGAAATATAACAAGCAAGCATCAATCCCAATTCAATAATGCAAGTGAGATGCTCATGAGATGATTATGTAGTGTAATGCAAGATTCTGTTAAGCCTAACACTGGAGATGTTACAGGGAGGAGGCAGTGAAGGCCGCTACTGATGAGGTTCAGACCTTGAAGGCCCGGGTCACAGGTATTTCTTCTTCTATTGAGTTGTTTTCTTTGACTTGTTGGCTGTCGAGTTCTTTCTTTGGCTATTTGATTTGACTGCTTCTTTGTAGAGTTTGAGTGTGAGCAGCGCCGGTGGCACCAGGACTTGGAGGATATGAAGGAAACCCTCAAGACCTCTGAAAATAAAGCTGAGTTGGTAAGAGAGATGCATTCTTGCTGTGAAGATGCTGAGCAAAAGCTTGCCTTGGCCCGCTAGTTTCGGCGTGATGCTGATAGAGATGTTTTTCAGGCCCTGAAGATTGTCCAAGAGTTGAAGGGCCAATTGGATGTGGTCAACACTAGGTTCCAATTGCTATGGGGGGCCATGACCTACCTCTTGTCCTTTATTGGGCAAGAGGGAGATCAAGACCTTTATGGTGATGTGGTGGCTTATGCGCCTCTGATTCCGTCGCAGTTCTTCAACTTCATGAAGGATAGTTTCCAGAGGTGTGTGAGCAACATCTTGTGCCATGTCCGGGTTCTTGCTCCTGAAGTTGATCTGGAGAAGATGGTTGACCCCAATCCGCCACTGGAGTTCTTGCTGCAGGTTGGAGAGCCGGAGGCTGTGGCCTTGCTCCTCTTGTAGAGCAAGTTGTAGCTAGGATAGACTTAGGTGCTGACCCTGCTGCTCCTGCGCCTTGAGCGCCTTGGTTGTAGAGTTCTTTAACCATGGATGGATGGTACTTTTGGGTCGTTATTGCCCTTTCTTCTTTATGAAGAGATAAACTTTTATTGTGTGGGCTTTCTCCTGACTTTATTTGATGAGTTCTTGTTGTGCAGGATTTGTCCCGACTTTGAATTGCTTTAGCGAGTTCTTACTGTGCGGGCTTTGTCTCGACTTTGAATTGATTCGATGAGTTCTTGATGTGCGAGCTTCGTCCTGACTTTGAATTGATTCGATGAGTTTTTGATGTGTGGGCTTCGTTTTGACTTTGAATTGCTTCAATGAGTTCTTGCTGTGTGGGCTTCGTCTCGACTTTGAATTGCTTCGACGAGTTCTTGTTGTGCGGGCTTCGTCCCGACTTTGATGAGATATTGCTTTTGTACTACCTGCTGGTAGTGTAGTGGCTAGTAATGAGCCACAGTTGTTTGTATTGCTTCATACTACCCGCTAGTAGTGTAGTGGCTAGTGCTGAGCCAGAGTTGCTTTTGTTGCTTCATACTACCCGTTGGTAGTGTAGTGGCTGGTGCTGAGCCGGAGTTGCTTTTGTTGCTTCATACTACCCACTGGTAGTGTAGTGGCTGGTGCTGAGCCTGTGTTGCTTTTGTTGCTTCATACTACCCGCTGGTAGCGTAGTGGCTGGTGTTGAGCCGGAGTTGCTTTTGTTGCTTCATACTACCCGCTGGTAGTGTAATGGCTGGTGCTGAGCCGATGTTACTTGAGTTGTGCTGCATCATGTCGCGGCGTAGTTTAGATCTGAGCCTGAACCCGCACGGTGTGCCTGAGTTCAGTCTAGTGTATTGTGCCCTAATCCCGCAGGCAAAAAGGGGGAAGGGAGTCAGACCGACACGGTGTGCCCTGATCCCTCTGTTGTAGCGAAAAGGTCTTGACTCCCAAACCAGCACTACGCGCCCGGGTTCAACTGCATTCTCACTCATAGTAAAAAGGAACTTTCTGATCGTGAATAGGCATGAGAGCTCTGATTCACCCCAGAAAGGCCCAAGCGGACTGACACGGTGTGCCCTGATCCAACTCGGTGATCTGCACACAGGGAAGGCAAAGTGGGGAAGCTAAAATCCTGGACCGACACGGTGTGCCCTGATCTCGCTGTTGCGAATAGGATTTGAATCCCGAACTAGCATGATGTGCCCGGGTTCAAACTGCATTCTCACTCGCAGTACTCTCTAATTGTGAACCAACACGAGTGCCCTGATTGACCCTAGAGAGGCCCAATCCTAGACCAACACGGTGTGCCCTAATCCAGCCCGGAGCCACGCGCCGGGCGGCTAGCCTGTCCATGGAGCGGTACGATGTACTCTAGTCCATGCAGGCATGCTATGAGATCACCCCATAGCACGATATCTTGAGGTGGCATTGTGTGCCTGTTGATTTTGGAGAGAGCGGGTTGTTCTTGAGCTCAAAGTGTTTATATATGTCATCACGGGTTCTTTTACAGGACTTTTGCTAGTTGTAGAATCTTTAGAGTTGACTGATGTGCCATGTGTTCTTCAGTGGGATCTCTTCATCTGTCATTAGCTCGTATGTGCCTGGTCCAGTTGCTCTTCTTACTTTGAAAGGTCCCTCCCATGGACTGAGTAGTTTGTGTCTTCCGTCTTTCTTTTGGATGAGTCAAAGAACTGAGTCCTCGGGTTTAAGGGTCCAGGGTTGTGTGCTCTTGTTGTAGTGTCTTCTTAGGCCTTGTTGGTATCTTGCATTTTGTAGAATTGCACACTCTTGGACTTCTTCTAGTGAATCGAGTTCCAGGCGTCTTGTTTCTTCGGCTTCTCCTTCTTTGTATTGCTCTTTCTTTGGTGATGTCCAGATTAAATCAGCTAGGAGTATTGCTTCTGATCCGTAGACGAGGAAGAATGGTGAGTATTCGGTTGATCTGATGATTTGAGTTCTAAGGCCCCAAACCACTTTTGGTATTTCATCATTCCACTTTGCTCCGTAGTCTACTAGCTCTTCATATAGTCTTGGCTTTAGTCCTTGTAAAATTAACCCGTTTGCTCTTTCAACTTGTCCATTTGCTTGAGGGTGGGCAACTGATGTGAAATCTATGTCGATTCCACAATCTGTTGCCTAGGATGTAAAATCCTTCGCGGTGAACGGTGATCCTAGATCTATGATGATCCAGTTGGGTACTCCGAATTAGAATATGATGCTTTGTTTGAACTCGACAGCTTTTTTCACGCTGTACTTGACCAAGGGTTTGTATTCTATACACTTGGTGAACTTGTCGATCACGACGAAGATGTACTCCAATCCTCCAGCTGATCTTTTTAGTGGACCGACTTGATCCAATCCCCAACAGGAGAAGGGCCAAAAGGGCGGTATGCATATTAGATTGTGTGCTAGAACGTGCTGTTGTCTTGCAAACATCTAGCATTTCTTGCACTTCTTGACGAATTCTTCTGCGTCTTTCATTGCGGTGGGCCAGTAATATCCCATTCTGAAAGCTTTGCCTACCAAGGTTCTTGAGGCCACATGATTGCCACAGCAACCTGCATGTGTTTCATTGATGATGTTGATTCCTCTTTCCCTTGGTACGCATTTGAGTGGAACTCCTGATGATGCTGCTCTTCTGTATAGCTTGTCTCCGACAAATACGTAGTTCTTGCTTCTACGTATTAGCTGGGTTCTTTGTGCCTTGTCTGCTGATAGCATCTTGTCTTTGATGTAATCTATGAAATATTGCATCCAGTCTTGATAGATTACCATAACTTGTCTTGTCAAAGGATCTTGATCAATCTCCATAGGGTCATCATTGGTTGATTCAGGTTGTTGTTCTTCTCCGGATTGTTTGATAGATGGTTCTCTTAACTCTTCCACGAAGATTTCTGGTGGTACTTTTGCTCTGTCAGAGCCTAGCTTGGCCAAAGTGTTAGCGGCCACATTTGAATCCCTTAAAACATGGTGGATCTCTAGTCCTTGGAAGTTTTTCTCTAGTTTTCTGACTTCTGCACAATAAGCGCCCATGTTGTCTTTTATGCAGTCCCATTCTTTGTTGATTTGGTTGATAACAACTACTAAATCGCCATAGACTAGTAACCTCATTATTGCTAAAGAGTGGGCTACTCTTAGCCCATGTATGAGTGCTTCATATTCTACTTCATTGTTTGTGGCTTGCCATAGAATTTGTAGAACGTACTTGAGTTGTTTTCCTTCTGGTGATATAAATAAGATTCCTGCTCCGGCGCCTCCTAGCTTAAGTGAGCCATCGAAGTACATCCTCCAATGATCTATGATTGGTTCGGGTTCTTTCAAGGTTGTCTATGTCCACTTAGCTAGGAAGTCATAGAGTGCTTGGGATTTGATAGCTTTCTTGGATTGGAACTCTAGATTTAGTGCTCCGAGCTCTACTGCCCATTTGGATATTCTCTCTGTTGCATCTCGATTTCTCAAGATATCTGATAGCGGGAACTTTGGGATTACTGTAATCTTGTGCTCTTGAAAGTAGTGCCTCGGCTTCCTTAATGATATAAGGATTGCATAGAGTAGCTTCTATATGTGTGGGTATCTGACTTTTGATTCTGTCAGTACTTCGCTGACGTAGTAAATAGTATCTGCACTTTGTAGATGTGACTGGGTTCTTCCCTTTCAACCACAACTGTTGTGCTTATGACATTCTTTGTGGCTGAGATGTATAACAACATGTCCTCCCTTTTGTTTGGTGGCACCAATATGGGTGATGATGCTAGATAATGTTTGAGTTTTTAAAAAGCTCGATCTGCTTCTTCTGTCCACTCGAATTTGCCTGTCTTCTTCAGCAATTTGATAAATGGAATGCCTTTCTCCCCTAGGCATGATATGAACCTATTGAGAGCTGCCATACACCCTATCAGCTTTTGGACGTCCTTTATCTTCTTTGATGGCTCCATATCTAGAATTGCCTTGATTTGTTTCATGCTTGCTTTGATTCCTCTGTTGCTGACTAGAAAACCGAGTAGTTGCCCTACGGGGACCCAAAAACGCACTTGTTCGGGTTGAGTTTCCATCTCCACTTCCTGAGGTTTGTAAAAGTTTCTTGTAGATCTTCTATCAATGTGCCGGGTTCATTTGTTTTAACCATGACGTCTTCTACATAGGCTTCAGCATTTCTTCCTATTTGATCTCCCAAGGTTGTTTGAATTGCTCGTTGGTAGGTTGCACCTGCGTTCTTCAAGACAAAAGGCATTGATATATAGCAATACGCCTCGAACTGTGTCATGAAGGATGTCGTGCTCTAATCTTCTCTGAGAGATATTTGATGATATCTGGAGTAGCAATCTAGAATCTAGAGTAGAGATGCCCCTGCCGTTGAGTCTATCACTTGGTCAATTCTTGGGGAACTATAAGGATCTTTGGTGCAGTGTCTGTTGAGGTCGGTGTAGTTGATGCACATGTGCCAGTCTGGCTAGTTCTTCTTTTCCACAAGTACTAGGTTTGCCGACCAGTTCGGGTTGATTATTTGTCTAACAAAACCGGTTTCCATTAGCTTCATGAGTTCTTTCTTGATTGCTGCTTTCTGTCCGGTGCAAATCTTTGTAGCTTCTGTTTGATGGGTTTTGATCTCTTATTCACATCAATAATGTGCTCAACCAAGTCTCACAGGACTCCTGGCATGTCAGCTGGTTTCTAGGCAAAGATGTCTTTGTTGTCCCTAAGAAACTTGGTGAGCACAAGTTCCTATTTAGGATTAAGTTCTGCACTGACGGTCGTCATCTTCTCGGGATCACCAGTTTCTAGGTCAATCTTCTTTGTCTCCACTTCATTTGGAGTAGTGAAACTTTTACTTGCCTTCTTTATCAGGATTTCTGTCTCCTACGGGTTCATTGTTGCAGCTATCAAGGAAATTTCCCTTCTTCCTTGTTCACCTTGTAGCCTTTCTGCTATTTGGATGGCTTGTACATCACAATCATAAGCTTTCTGCAAATCTCCTTGTGGTGATAATATCCCTTTGGTTGTAGGCATCTCGAGTAGTAGGTATGGATAGTGAGGTACAGCCATGTATTTGGTTAGTGCTGGTCATCCCAAGATAGCATGGTAGCATGACTTGAAATTTACTACTTCGAACTTGATGAACTCTGTTCTGTATTTGTCCTTAGTGCCAAACATGGCAGGCAACGTGATCTGCCCCAAAGGTACTACTATTGTTCCAGGTACTATGCCATAGAAAGGTGTACTTGTTGGTGTAATCATCCCTTCGTAGTCGATGCTCATTTTCTTCAATGTTGTGGTGAATATGATGTCCAGGCCTTCTCCACCATCAATTAACACCTTGGGTACTATAATTCCTACGATTGTTGGAGCTACCACTAGTGGATAACAACCTGCATTGGATGTGCTTGTCCATTGATCCTCTCTTGTGAAGTTGATGGAGTATTCTGACTAATTCAGATATCTTGGAACAGCGGGTTCTGCTGCCATGATGGCTCTATGCGCCAGCTTCTGTTGTTGCTTATTTCTTGCACCTAGTACTCTGGAGAATATCACATATAAATGCTTTTTGGGTTCTTGGAAATCTCCCTCGGCTTCTTTTCCCCTTCTTTGGTTCTTGTTCCCTTCTTTCTTGGTTGTTATTGTACCTCCCACATTTTCTGTACTGGTTGTTGAAATCGTGGCAATCTTTATGCTTGTGTCCCGACCTTGGGTGCATGGGGCAGTTCATGTCTTTAAAGTTTGCGAATTGTCTTTCCTTGATTCTATCCCTTTCTTGAGGTGTCAAATTTTGGAAAGTGTTGGTTCTCTTGTTGCCCACTGCCACTGTGTTGTCTTCCTTGGCCTCTTGTTGTTGTTCCTGTAGTCGTGGCTTCCTCTTTTGCTGTTATTGTCTCTATTACTGGGGAACTTTCTGTTTATCTTTTCTTCCGAGGATATAAGCTTTTCAATAGCTCGTTTGAACTCTTCATTTGTCTTTGGGTCTTCACTATTGAATTCTTTGAATTGCCACCTCGCGATGATTCCGTTGCTGAATATGTTATGACTTCTCTATCTGTGATTTTGTGTACTTGTGCTCTTGCTTCGCCAAACCTTCTATAGTATTCTCTAAGTGATTCTCCTGGCTTCTGTGTGATTCCCTGTAACTCTGCTATGATCATTGGGTGTATAATAATCCCTGCAAAGTGGCTGCAAAATTGCCTTTGCAAGTCACTTCAATATCTGATGGATCCTGCGGGTAGTTTGTCAAACCATTGCAGTGGCATTGCTTCTAGTGCCATTGGGAAGAATAGAGCTTTGAGGTCTTCGTCTCATCCGGCGAACTCGATGGATTGTGAATAAACTCGGAGCCATTGCTTTGGTTCTTCTTTCCCATTGTACTTTGAGTGATTTGATGGCTTCAACTTGTGTGGTAGCTTCATATCTTGTAGCCTTTTGGCGAAACATGGAAACCTATCATAGTTGTCCTTCTTGCTGTAATCTAGTGATGGTGATCTTCTACACTCTCTGTAGCATGATCTACATTCTGATTCTCCACATCCTTCTTCTCTGCTTACCATCCTGCTATGTTCTGGCCTTCTTTGTGGTAGGTATGGGTGGGTTCTTTCAGATCTTTGCGGTGGAGGTGGTTTTGAGCATTGGTGATTGGTCGCTCTACCTTTTATGTTGCTGCTCTCTTATGGTCCTATCTGGTGAAGATTGATTCTGAGGTTGTTCGCCTTGTTGGTCAACAATAGCGGGTTGTTCGTTTTGCTGAGCTTCGTTTGCCACCTTTTTGGGTTCTTGAGTCTTCTTTCGCGTGACTTCTTTCTCTTTTTGTGCCTTCTTCAAAGATTTGAGTTGTTTGGCTACTTCGTCGATTTTCTCCTGTTCTTCGAGTTTGACTATTTGTTTTTCTACTTTCAACTTGTTGTACGCCTTGTGATATTGCCTGTACTTGGTCCATGCTTACTTCTTACACTTTGCTTTAGTTCTTCTGCTAGATCGGCGATGATTTTTGGCCAGCCTTGATTGCTTCTGATCTTCACTTTCATCTTCTTCGGTTCTTTCATCTTTGGATATGTTGTCTTTTGATTCATCTGACGAGCGTACTTCCGGCAGTTTTGGTGATGCAGGAAGTTCAATCACGTTGGGCACGTAGATGGTTCTTCTTTTCAGCCTCCTTAGTATTTTCACAGGTTCTTCTTCGGAGTCGACAGCGTTGAAAGACAAACTGGCGAGTTCTTTTCCTTCCTAAAAGGGTAGTTCTTGAAAGTAATAATCGGGTTGCATCCTGCTAGTAGAAAAAGAACCTAGCCAGTGTGTTGTATAATCTCCATTGGTTGTGGTTGTAAACAGTTCTTATCGCCTTGTGGTTGGCTCAAAGTTCTTCACAATTCACCTTGCTTGGCCATGATAGTTATGGACTGGAATAATTAGCTCAGCAGATTGGTTCCTTCCTCTTCCTCCATGGATTGGGCACTCATGGCACCCGTACGACTTCTTCAGATACTCTTGCACGATGGACGCTGAGTTGCGCAACCCGTACGAAAACTAGTTGGGAATCTTGATGAACGTCTTCGAGTTGGACACGGTATTCAAGTTCTTCTGAGAGTCGGTCTCGTAATCTTCTTCTTCCTGATCCTGAGTCAAATCCTTGTTGTCGTAGGACAAGGTCTTCAAGTTATTTTCTGAG
This sequence comes from Bothriochloa decipiens, assembly GCA_023333625.1. NCBI lineage: Eukaryota > Viridiplantae > Streptophyta > Magnoliopsida > Poales > Poaceae > Bothriochloa > Bothriochloa decipiens. Next base: position 63,778,602 of record CM041628.1, read on the forward strand.
TCAGCCTCATATACTTATTCTTGATCCTGAGTCGAATTCTTGAAGGTGTTGAAGTTGAAAATGGTCTTCGAATTCTTCCCATCGAAAAGCTCATCTTGAAGGTGAGGTTTGCCGAACTCTCGTTGTACAATCCGTCGAAATTCCCTACCTGGCGCGCCAGCTGTCGATGTTTTATCACCGATAGCCCACCACTGGGGTACCCGGGAGGGTGTTTTTGTTCGGTGGAGCTTGGCAGACTGCGAAACTCGGCGGTTGTGGCAACAAGCTTAATGAGACAGACGATTTTATACTGGTTTGGGCCCTCGACTTGCGTCGAGTAAAAACCTTTACGTCCAGTCGGCGTGAGCCTGTTACATTGTATTGATGAGTATGAAGGATTGTGTTGTGATGTGTACTTCGCTTTGTTTACATGGGGTACCCGCAGCGGCCTTATATGGGGCGAGGCTAGCTGCGGGTTCTATGATTCCTAGTCGAATTCTAGGAACGAGTCCTAAACTAAAAGTTTTATGCTCTTTCATATTACAATCCGTCTAGGATATGGTAATTCTCATGTTGCGTTACTCCGTGTTGTATTCGAATCGGACGGCGGGTTCTTCGATTCTTCGTCCGTCTTCTTGGGGAACCTCCGGTGTCCCCCATCGACAGTCATGAAAGGAAGAAGAGGGACAGACAAGTAGATGAATGAATAAGGGAAGAGTTATCACATCTTTTAGCAAGAGTTCTTTGCATTTGCACGGTGACACGTCAAGCTACGTATCAGAAAGTGGAAGAAATTAGCAAGAATGTAGAGTAATGTTGTAAATCGATTCGTGAACAAACACAATCACAGTATGTAAACGCAGTAGGAGCACAATATGAGACACACAGATATAGGGAGGGAATCACAGGAAGCTCTTTGTATTATTGTTGATTGCAATTACTTGTATTACAAAAGAGACAGTGACCTCCTATTTATAGGGCTGGCCATCAGGCCAACGGCAGGCAACGTCTCTTTCGGATTCTTCCGTTAATCACTCCCCAAATAATCAAGATCGGCACATCCCTCGACATGTACATTAACTGGGCACAGGAACCGAGGCCCAGGAACCGAGGTGCACAGTGATGGCACAGAAACCGAGGGGCGCCAATTCCGAGATTCACCCACACATTATGTTTTACAATAAGTAACAAGTTTTTTACATGTGTCAAATTAAATTTGTAGAAATATGAGTGGTTTTTTATGGGCCATTTGATAGGGTGTTAACAAATTGAATATCCCATCTCTTGGTTTCTCGATCGTGTCAACGCAAGGAATGACGAAAGAAGTGGTGCTTCGAGAAGCCCATGTTCGAGCGCGACTGTGCGAGGCGGGGCGCGTGGAAAGCGTGCGCGTTGTTGGTGCTACAAATCCACGCAGGTGCACTGGTGCAGGCCGGGTCAGAGTCAAACCAACAACTGCTACGGAGCTACGGCACGAAACAACGAGGCTCCACCCACCCCGCAGCCAACTGCTACTCTTGGCCTCGGTCTCGGCCTCCTTTCCTCATCTACGGCCTGCCTCTCTTCCTCTTCTCGCCTGTTGCCTGTCCCTGTGCTCGCCACACGCGCCACACCCAGCCAGCCAGCCAGGACAAGAAGATCTCCGTCGTCGCCTGCTTTTCGCTTCGAATCGGAGGTGAGACTTCTCTTTTTTTCTTCCTCCTGGATTTCCCGTCTGCTAGGATTACCGGATTAGGAATTAGGATGCATACATGTGGGCGGATTGCTCCTCTCTCGGGGAAAGACTCGATTCAAGACGACGGATGTTTCCAACTTATGCAGGGTTAAGGAATTCTAGGACCCTTAACGAACGATTCGACTCATGCCTCTGAGTATTTCGCATTCTAATTGGCCGATTTCCGATCTGATCGATTCATGAGTGGTGTCCCCTCCTGATTTTTGTAACCATTTTTGTCTCCGTCATCAGCGGCGGGCCGGCAGTGCGGCGATCACCACCTTTTTTTCTTCAAATATTTCCAAAACTAACAATCAGTCTGGGAGGCAAATTTGGGTGCTTTTGCCCAATTGCACGGCAGGTCAGGCCGGCCTGCGCTCATGTGCTAACAACTAACTGTTCTAGTGCTGTTAGGTAGGCAGGCAGGTGGTCAACAATTGACATGGGCAACCAAGTCGTTTGCTGGAATACAACTAAGACTCAACTGGTTCACACTTGAAACGGAGGCACAAAACAAAAGGCTCTCACGTTTAGGCTTGCCAGCTAACTTTGCCTGTATGCATTCGGCTTCAGAGTTCACACCATCTTTTTTCTATTCGAGCATAACATTGATCTAGTCTAGAGTTGACTTTACATTACACATGATGATAGGAGACAGTTGGTGCTATGATTTGTTATGGCGCATATAATTTCTTTGCTCAAATTGCTCTCTCAACATTTCCACTCTTGCAGGTCGACTAGCCAGCAGTCTCCTTATGGATTCAGCTTTTAGAAGAGCTCTGAATGAGCCTTTGTGCTTGGAAGAAACCGTCGTCCAACAAGGAATCGAAAGATGCCCATTCCTGAGGAACATCAATGAGCCTACAAGTTTTTCCTTCTCGTCCGTCAGCTTCCCTGTTCCGGTATGCCCTTTACTTCCCGCTCCTCTTTACATTACCACACCATCCATTTCTGAAGATCATTGGTGTTCTGGATGCAATCACTGAATTCTATTGCTTGCTGCTTGTGAAGGCAAGAGGAGCCAAGGGACCAATTTTCGAAGATGGACCTAATTTTGACATGGCATTTCGAGTTTTCCATGGTAGAGATGGGGTTGTCCCACTTTCAGAAGGATCATTGGCTCAGATTGAGAAGCCACTGCCAAAGCCCAATCCTGAGTTCAACCCATTGGCAGCCAAAGCAGCAACCATCAGTCTATCTGCATTTGGAGGGTTTTTCAGCTTTGGTGACTTCTCAAATAAGCACAATAAGAAAAACTCCAACAAAAAGAACCCCAACAACCTACCCCAGGTAATTTATGCTAACTATGCTTCTCAATATTTCTTGTCTCCCAGTGTCACAGTATTCAGTATTGTCTAATACATTCGATCTTTTTCATCACCAAAGAAAGTAATTTTGTTGGTAGAAGTAGACACATTTCATACAATGTATCTGAACCGTCCTTCATAGTGGTAACACTAAATGGGTACATGATAATAACTTTACCATGTTCTTTTGTGAGAGAGCATGCCATTCAATTGTCTGATTTTGCTTTCCCTGGAATTTCAGAATAAAGGCCAGTCTAACAATCATGAAGCACTGAGTAACGAGTGGCTGGAAAATGGCCAATGTCCACTTGCAAAGTCTTATAGGGCATTAAGCGGTGTTGTGCCACTTGTAGCAAAGATGATGACACCCCCAGCTGGTATGAAACTGAAGTGCCCACCTGCAGTGGTTGCTGCCCGCGCAGCATTATCCCGCACAGGCTTTGCAAAGGGGCTTCGTCCTCAGCCCCTGCCAACCAAAGTATTGGTGATTGCATTGCTTGGTATGGCAGCAAATGTTCCTCTCGGCATCTGGAGGGAGCACACACAGAAGTTTTCACCGCAGTGGTTTGCTGCAGTGCATGCAGCAGTGCCTTTCATAGGGATGCTCAGGAAATCCGTGCTGATGCCGAAGACAGCCATGGCCCTTACTATAGCCGCCTCAATACTGGGTCAGACAATCGGGTCAAGGGCTGAACGAATCAGATTGAAGAGGGCCGCGGCAGCAAAATTAGCAAGAGAGGGCCATGGGGATGTTGCTGACTGCATCAAAGCACCAATGAGTCTGAAAAGCGGGAGCCACAGTGTTCAGTTCTGGGATCCGCTTTCTCTCAGAGCTGAAAGCAGCGTGGGTGCTGGTGCCCCAGCAGTTCTTGTCCCTGCCGTTTCTGCTTTCAATTGATGACAGGAATAGCTTATTACCATGATATCAGCATCGCTGATTGTTGTATTCTTTTATTTTTCTTTTGTCAACAAGCTGATTGTTGTATTCATTATTGTACCTTGAGTTAAAAAAGAAATACTTGTTACGGCAAACTCTTTATTCCGTTTTGGAGGGTTCATGGCAGCGAATAAATTCGAGAACATTTTCAGAGCTGAGAACTTTTTACTCTCCTTTAAAATCTGTCTCTGGGAAGACACATTTCCTAAGAGAATGTCATCATTGCATGCCATACTAACTTTACAATTATATATTCGCCGAACTCTGATAAGACCTATCTTCATCATAAACAAAATGATTCGAAATGGATGCAGAAGGTTGTGATGGTGGTCAAAACAACCAAATAGTTGGCCGATCTCACCGTGCCACACCCGAAATGGTCATAACTCAAAACGCAAGAGCCAGGCCTAACCCTCAAAAACACCAGAAACATGCGATGGCAAACACAACCAACAGGTTCTTCTAGTTGCCTGTTTGAATCAACATTCAGTCAGTAAAATAGGCAGTAAACCAGATCCTACTGCTAGTGCTAGTATTTGTCTGACAGCTACAAGCAATCGAAAGCAACTGATTGCACAAGAACAGACTTAAGATTCACAGAAAATACAACTTTTAGACTAGTATATCTCATCATCTGGGACGTCTGGTGTAAGAAACTTCTGTGGATCCTTGTACAGCTCTTCATAGTTATACTTAGGCTTCACCCTCTCGGGGACAGGCTCAAGTGGGATGATACTGTCTCCATCGATCACGCCATCAATAAGTCCATAATCGACAGCCTCAAGAGGGCCCATGTAACGATCTCTATCGATGTCTTTCTCTACCTGCTCCGGAGTGCGGCCCGTGAAGCCAGATACGATCCGAATGACATTCCTCTTGTTGGTTAATATCTCCTTCGCTTGGACCTCTACATCTAGGGCCTGCCCACTTGCACCTCCTACAGGCTGATGGATCATAATCCTGGTGTTGGGCATGGCAAATCGCTTTCCCTTCGTGCCACCGCCGAGGATTATAGAAGCTGTTGATCCAGCTATGCCCATTCCAATAGTGGATACATCCGCCCTCACAAGCTGCATGACATCATAGATTGCCATTGTTGCGCTGAAAGAGTAACAAAACAGTCAGTCAGCAAATGACATGATTTTGTATTAACTTATGTATGATGAGCAAAAGGCTTGATGATCAGCTCAGACAATTATAATTCATGATGGAAAAGTAGAACAAGTTCCCATTTCCGCAAATAATGTGACAGAATAAGCAGTCACACTCACCAATGAGGCAAGATACCAGTCAGATAACTCAGAACACAGGTGTTGCAGCCTAACTTACTTGTTCCTTTAAGTGGTTAACGAGATTTTGGTAGTGCTACTGCATATAAGGTATAGACGACTATAGGTTCGGAATTCGGAAGAAGTCCATTTCTTACCCCAGAACTATCATCAGAGTTTGAGTTTGGCCATGAAACTCCAAAACCATAAATCTTAACCATCCAACTATCAAAACCATTCATGTCTAGCCATCCAGGATATTTTAAGGTGGTTTTCACTTACATGGACGACATGCCGAAGTGGGGCCCACATGTTAGACCCCCTATCCTACCTCTCTCCCTCTTCTACATGTTCTCCACGCCACAGTTCTCACCTCCTCTCTCTCTCTCTCTCTCTCTCTCCACTGCCATCTTGGGTGGTCTTCTTTCATCATGATGAGCTCTGGTGCATGGCCTCAGTTCTTCCCAATCACTTCGTTAAGCCCAGGCATGACTGCCCACGCTGTTCCTATCCTCGGTGCTGCGCCGCCACTAGGCATCACCATGGCCAACCGCCTCTGCTGCTTCTCCATTGAATTTGAGCCTAGGATGAGCTTACTTGTGACCTGAAGATCCTCTCGACCCCTCTTCTGAGGGTAGCCATGTTGGGTTGGACCTGCCCCCAATCACGGTTTGGGGACAGCGCTAGCCTGGTGCGTGGCGGAGGGCGGTGCAGGGGAGCCTGAGAATCCAATGGTGGCCGTGGAGTGGCTATACCATGCCAAGGGCGGCCGCGATGCCGTGATTGTTGGCACTGGAGGCGGTGAAGGTTCTAGTGCGCGCCGTGTCCGCGTGGACGGGCACGCGGTGGGCACGCTGGTGGCCGTGGTGGATGGGTCAGCCCGACGCAGCAGCATTGAGAGAGAGGGCCATGGTGGAGAGATAGAAAAGAGGGGGACAACTATGGTGTTAAGAAAGAGCATGGAGAGGGGGATAAATGTGGTCTGAAATGAAGAATTCTTACCAACAGGATCAATTAGCGAATTCAGTGCTTGCAAGGATGCACCAAAAACAGTGATGACTGCAGACATCAGAAGATATGTTGACCCTGATAGGGTTATGGGATAGGCTTGGATCAGTTAGTCCACAACATGAACCGTGACTAACAAAAGTTGTCAATCTATTGTGCCTATATCATATACATGCGAATCCTCGGACCCGAAGTCAGCCTGTGGGAATGAATTTGACTGCGATTTGTGGCAATCACATATAGGATTGAGGATGCCTACATGTTATCCCTTTTCAGTTGTTACTAAAAGAATGAAAAGTTCAGGGTTGCTGGATTGGGTTAGATAATAAATTAAGGATTCACCAATTCAGTTAAAGTTCGTACATTGCAAAGATAAATTTTGAGGATTGAGTTAACATTTGTAAATTTTGAGGATTGAGTTAACAATTGTACGCTGAAAGGCAGCAAGAGTGGTCACAAGTCCTTGAGACTTCGAAGTGATGAAGGCACACAAATTAAGAGTAGTCAATGGTGATGAATAAATGGATTAAACCCTTAAAGATAAGGAAGATTGAAATGGAATTCTGTAATAAGGGAAAGAATGTAGGACCTTTACCTGAGGGACCCCCCTGGTGAGTTGACGAAGAGGCGGATGTCAGAGTCCGGATCGATGGCGTCGAGGAGGAGGAGCTGGCTGACGACGGCATCCGCGAGGAAGTCCTCGATCTCGTTGCCGAGGAAGACTATGCGCTCCCGGAGGAGGAGGCCCATGACGTCGCTGGCGCCGGCACCACCGCCCGCGCCATCCGACTCCGCCCGCCACAGAGGTGCCTGCGGTGCCAGTGCGGCGCAAGGCTTGAGGCTGAGGAGTGCCCCTTTCTGCGGCCGCTGCGAGGGGGCCCAAGCGCCAGAGCGAGCGCATGGCCGCCTGACGCGCACAGCAGCAGCCGCTGCCGCCGCCACGGAGAGGGACGCCGTGGCACTGGCACTCCCGGCCGCCATATCCACCGAACTGGACTGCTCTGGGGGCGGCGGCAGCGGCAGCGGCGCTTTCCACTAGAGAGGAGAGAGCTGAGCAGAGGAGAAGAAATGGATAACACACAGCACACTCAGCAGGACTGCAGGAGGAGATGAAGACTTTGGGTTGCCTGGGCCTAATCCTATGTGGACTGGGCCGTCGTTCTCTTGGCCCACATTACCACGAGCAGATATGTTTGCCGTTGGTCCAACAACGAGTGAAGGGAAGCGGGCCGAGCGCCACGACGGCGTCGGAGAAGAGGACGACGACGAGGACTTTCATTTCAGCTGCGGCGGCTGGCCGGCGCGGCGACGGGGATGGGGGACGGCCGCGCGGGCGGCGCCACCCGTCCGGCGTGGCTGCAGCAGTACGAGCTGATTGGCAAGATCGGCGAGGGGACCTACGGCCTCGTCTTCCTCGCGCGCCTCAAGTCGTCCCACCCGGCGCCCGGCCGCCGCGGCCCCCCTATCGCCATCAAGAAGTTCAAGCAGTCCAAGGAAGGGGACGGAGTATCGCCCACCGCAATTAGAGAGATCATGGTCTGTTTTCCCCTTTGCTTTGCTTCTTCCTACTGTACGCTTTCCATCCTATCGGCGCTCGGCCTTCACTGTGGCTGGAGCACCAAACCCTAGCCTAATATACCCGTTTGCTTGGCAGCTCCTGCGCGAGATCAACCACGAGAATGTCGTCAAGCTCGTCAATGTGCACATCAACCACGCTGACATGTCTCTATACCTCGCATTCGATTACGCAGAGCACGACCTCTATGTATGTGATGATGTTTTCAATTCATTCTCTCTTCGTTCTTGAGCGTTATACCTAATTGATTAATCAAACCAACCAAACAAACCGCAGGAGATTATCAGGCATCATAGGGAGAAGCTGAGCTCTTCCATTAACCCATACACTGTCAAATCCTTGCTGTGGCAACTGCTCAATGGCCTCAACTATCTTCACAGGTAACTGGAGTATTATGTGCTGCTTTTGATTGAAAGCCCTAGTGAAAATCCGGTGGCACATCTCAACTATTCCCCCTTTCCCTCCTACAGTAACTGGATTATACATCGGGATCTAAAGCCTTCCAACATACTGGTATGGTGCCACCTGCAGATATACAAATATAACTGCACAATTTGTGCAAATTTGTCCTCTTGCTTATAATGCTTGCATAAGTACCACTACAGGTCATGGGAGAAGGAGATGAGCATGGAATTATAAAGATAGCTGATTTTGGACTTGCTAGGATATATCAAGCTCCTCTGAAACCATTATCTGACAATGGGGTGAGCACCTCCACACGCATTCCCACGCATGCTGCTGCCCTCTTCCCTTCTTTCCAGGAATACAAGTAATGGAAAATATGCTGTAGGTTGCTTCCGATAAATTTGAGGCTTAGAAGATGCATACACACCCATATAACATTTCAGTTCTCTTTACATTTTCTGAACCTTTCATTAGTCATTGATTTATCTTTTATTCATGGGAGCATGTGGCTTGTTACCAATATCTGCTGTGTATAACTGTATATATATGGCTTATCAATGATTTTCAGGTTGTTGTAACTATCTGGTATCGTGCTCCTGAGCTGTTACTTGGGGGGAAACACTACACGAGTGCTGTTGGTATCCTTGTCTGGAGAGCAATAACATCTCTCTTTTACCTTGTATTCTCTTCGTTTGATTCAGTTCAGTTATTTCCTTAAATTATTTATAGATATGTGGGCAGTTGGTTGCATTTTTGCTGAACTGCTCACACTGAAACCTCTGTTCCAAGGTGTGGAAGCGAAAAATACTCCGAACCCATTCCAGGTATGGGCACTTTCACTCAAGTAATTATTATTGTTATCTTGCTACCAGATTAGATTATAAGACCAAAACTGCCACATTTACATGTCAAGTAAAATAACTGTCTTGTGTGAGTCATCTTAATAAAATCAAGTAGACAGATACTTACATATCATTGTCTTGTATGATCTGATTTATTACATTTTATAGAAGTTTTCCTTTGTGTATGCCATTCATTTGAACCTCAAATCTCACAGTTAATTTACGTATGACTTGTAGCTTGATCAACTTGACAAGATTTTTAAGGTCTTAGGTATGGATGGCCCGCTTCCTCTTCTGTACTGTTTGGTTTTTGTACTCTTATATTTTTTATATATAATCCAATCCTTCTGCAGGCCACCCTACAGTTGAAAAGTGGCCTACCCTTGCCAATCTTCCATGGTGGCAAAATGACCAGCAACACATTCAAGGCCATAAGTAGTATGTTTGTCATTTTTTAACTGCTCTAAGATACATAAATTATTACTTTTTCATCACTCATCTGTTCAGATAATCCTTTCTTCCTTTCAGTGACAACCCCGGTCTCCATAACATTGTTCATTTGCCACCGAAGAGTCCTGCATTCGATCTTCTCTCAAAAATGCTTGAGTATGTCATTTGCTCATTGCTCTCTAGCTTGTTGGCAATTGAACATAATATATGTTAATGCTTTCTTGTTGTTTTGATTCATCACCATGAAATTCTCCTGTTCTAGGTATGATCCCCGAAAGCGTATAACAGCTGCACAAGCTTTGGAGCATGAGTAAATAACTAAATACTTTCAGATATTCATTGCTCTTTCATTTCCTTGTGGCCTGGTTGTATATTTTGATCATTTCCAAAAATGCCTATAATTAGTCCATTACTGTTCTATTTCATTGTGGCCTGAATCTAGTTACAAAAGACAGCATTGCAGTAATATGCTGGGGCCATCTTGTAGACCATTGTGATCTGTTCTTGTCAAACTAAGAATCATGTGTTAATTTTCATTATTACTCAGTAGGCTTTAAGTAGTCACTATGCAATGAATTAGCCATACTTCTTTCTGATGGATTGCCTGAAGTTATTTCCGGTTTGAATTATAGGTTTATTTCCTTTTTTTCGTTTATTCAGGCCTCATACTAAAAATCATTATACTCAGACTTAAGTAGTCACTATGCAATTACTTGGTCACCTCTTTTCCTCTTTGCTTATTTATTGCCTACAATTATTTTTATTTTGATTATAGGTTTTTTCCTTATTTTCATTTATATAAAATATAAATGAAAGTCTATGAACTAAAATTTCTATACCTATATTTCGTGTTTAAATCTATTTTAATTTCTTTCAGTAGCACTGATATGTTCCTTTTGAGACATGAGTGAGCATCAATACCCTTGTAAATATTTCTGCTTCCTGAATCTTATAATAACATGAGAATATATAACGGTTTGTGGATTTTAATTTCTGTTTTTCATTTTAGCACCTTTAATGATGTGTTTAGCTTAAACAACGATATACATATTTCCATCCTGAAAAGTTGACAATGCCGCTCATGTACTTGATGATGTGGTGTGACTACTTTTTTGTACCATAAATGTTTCTGAATATGCTCTTTTCTTTGCTTAGATACTTTCGGATGGACCCACTGCCTGGACGAAAGTAAGTTATGTGTGAGCAAATTCCAAAGATGTTAGTTTGAATGGCTTCATGCAGAAAAATTCTCAGATGTTTGGCATAAGATTTCATTTAGAAAGGAAAGGTATTTCCTATACTCCTGACTAAACTTGTTTTCTGGTTAGTGCACTTTTACCATCCCAACCAGGGGAGAAAATTGTACAGTATCCTGTTCGTCCAGTAGATACTACAACAGATTTTGAAGGAACAACAAGCCTTCAACCAACTCAACCGGTAACACACCTCTTCCTAACACTTTATTTTCCATAACTGGTTTAGGAACCCAACTTCTTGTTAGTTCCAATAACCCATCTGCAGCATAGATGTGAAATTGGGTATGAGTTGTCCAAGTTATATTGCGATGCATTTTTGTATTTCAGCCATCAGGGAATGCTCCTCCTGGAGGTCAATCCGTAGCAAGACCCATGCCACGACAAATGCCGCAGCAACCTATGGTTGGGGGGATGCCAAGAGTGGCAGCTGGAGCTAACATGGCTGCCTTCAATGCTGCATCACAGGCTGGCATGGCTGGGCTAAATCCTGGTAACATCCCTATGCAGCGAGGCGCAGGTGGCCAGTCTCATCCGCACCAGGTAATATTGGTCTTAAGTGTGATGTGTTATTGAAGAAGGCTTGTGATTGTGGAAGCACTTGAGTTTGATCTGTGTGACAAGCAGTTAAGAAGGAAGGCGGATCAAGGGATGGGGATGCAGAACCCTGGGTATCCTCAGCAGAAGAGACGGTTCTGACCCTGACAAGCCAGATCCATCTGGCACTGTCTGTTGTGATGTATATCAGGTCTTTGAAATACATTGCCTGTGTTGTGATGTATATCAGGTCTTTGAAATACATTGCCTGTGTAAGCTGGCTGCTACTGCAGCTGTTGTAATCTTGTTATCAGCGTAGTGCAAATGCTGGTACATGTAACACACATTGATCAGTTAAGACTTAAGACTCGAGATACCTGATCGTCAACTCGCCCTTGTGAGTTATAACCCGAGCTGCTTCAATTTGGCTGCTTGGGTCTGCAATAGAAAGGCCTTTACTTATGTTCGTGGCCCAGTGAATCAAGCAAGTTATGCGCATGCGTTGGATATTTAGCATCTGTTTGGTTTGAGACAAATTTTGGCCATGGCCCAAAAATTTCTGTGCGGGCTATTTCATTTCATTTTCGAAACTGACAAGAGCTCCATTAAATTCTAGCGGCAGTAAACACATTCTATAGAACAAGGGGGGCAAGAATTGCAATCCCGATTTTTTGCAGGTCAAAAGTTTGACTACACCAACCAAACACAAAATAGCTTGTTAGGCGTCCCGAGTTCGTCCAAACTGCCTAAAGGCCTCGTTCGGTTGCACCGGAACCAATTCAGCGGGATTGAGCCCGGGATACGTGTGCAGGGAGACCGGCCATCACGCTGCATGCATGCAAGAGTTCGTGTTGATGCCGTCATGAGAACTAGCGCCGCAGCCGTCATGCTTGCTTCCGCGAGTCCAGAGCAGTGGAATGGTTCCTGGCGTCGTGCGGAGGTACTTTCTACGCGGGATGAGGCTGTAAACAGGAACAAATCCAGATACACCGTTTCATATGCTAACTGAATACCTATTTTTAGGAAGGAAGCGGAATGATTCCGGGCCAGGATTGATCCATCTACCGAACGAGGCCTAAGGTCTTAATCAAGCGCTCTTGGTGCATCCAGGCGGCAACAACGAATGAGGAAGCGAACATCCACCTGAATGTTTTGTAGACGTCGTTTCTGTAGTCTAAGAAGTCGCACACAGGTTGCAGCTCATGGTCCAGTGATTTTGTACACGTCATCATCGTGATGTCCCTTGGAGAGTAGGACTGGGTAGTTTTTTCGCCGAAAACCAAAAAACAAACCAAACCAAACCAAACCGAAATGTCTTTTTTATTCGGTTTTAGGCTTTGGTTTTGGTTTTGGTTTTGGTTTTGTTTTCCTGAAGGTTGGTGTCCGTGTATGGCTTCAAATTTAACGGCTGACGTTGCTTCACGTGGCACCACATTTAACGGCTGACGTTGCTTCACGTCACCCAAAATAGCTTCACGTCAGCTAAAATAGCTTAGGAAAAGAAATCAGATTAATAATAATTTTAAAAGTTAGAGAATTGTGGTTGGGGGATAAATTGGACTTGCGCATGCGCAGTAGTTGAGGGAGTCTGGGCCTGATTGGGACGCAGAGGCGGTGTGCTAGGATGGGCTTGAACTGAAACGAAACAGCCCAACCCAACACCGCCGAAGCCCTAGGCTTTTTTTTTTTTTTTGCCAGCTAATTTGGCTTGTTATTACCCTGTTCGGTCTCGATCGGTCGCCTCCTCCTCCACCCGGTCCCGATCCCGGTCGTCTCCGTGTGGCCGTGCGGGAAGGGGAAGGGGAAGGGGAAGCGAATCAAACCAAGACGGAGGCGGAGCGGAGTCCGACGCCCAACGCCTTCCCTCTTCCGCCGAGCGGCCGCTGCTCCATCCTTTTCCTGTGATTTCTCCTCTCCGTCTTCATCGACCAACGGGTTGCCGCCGACTCCGACCGTCGTAGACTCTCGTACCCCGGTTCGTTCCTCGATCCCCTTTTCCTTTTATTGCTCCTCGTCGATTCCAAAAATCTAGTCTAGTATCCCCCGATCTCCAAACCCTAATCCCCGCATCCCGCCTCCTCGATCACCCCATAGAACAGAGCAGGCAGACGTATACGCGCAGATTACACACCCTGCGTTATTTCCTTTTTAGGCTACGAATCTTGTTTTCCTCCTCACTAGGCCTTTCTCCAACGATTTCAGCGGATCGATCGATTCGATTCCATGGCCGGCTGGACCAATTCCAACACCGGCAGCGGCGGCGGCGGTGGCCGAGGATCAGGAGGAAGAGGCTTTCCGAACCGCCTCTATACTAATAATGACATGATCCACGGTGGTACCAGCGCCGGCGCCAGATTCGACGCCGGCGTGGGCAGGTTTATAGGAGGCCGGTCAAGAACAGGGAGGCCGCCGCCCCAGCAGCCGCCTCACTATCGCTACCGCCGTGTGGACGCCGTCCACCGCGACTCCCCGCCGGCCTCCCTATCGGACCAGCAAGCAGCGTCCTCCAACACTTCCAGCCGCCACGTGCGGCTAACTCATCCCATCTCGACGGCGGACAAGTCGTCCGCCTCTGGAACCGGGGCTCCTCCAAGCACCAGGGAGCCTGACGACAAGGCTATCCGCAGTGCCGCCAACTTCGAGTGCAACGTCTGCTATGACATGGCCGCTGAACCTGTTGTGACCAAGTGCGGCCATCTCTTCTGCTGGGAGTGCCTATATCAGTGGCTCCATGTCCACTCGCACCACCGCGAGTGCCCTGTCTGCAAGGGCCAGGTGGCTGATGATGCCATCATACCCATCTATGGGCGTGGTGGCTCCGCGGCCTCTGTGGACAATGCGCCACCAAGGCCCACTGGAGCCAGAGTAGAGAGCGCCAGGCAGCAGCAGCACCAGACTTCCCACCATCGCCCCCTGTTTGAATTCCCAAGAATTTCCAACATGAGAGTCTCATTCAGAGAGGCTATGATGAGCATGGGCATCCTGCCTCCCAGCATGTTAGACACGGAGATGGACAATTCCGATGCCATGACCTATGTTGACGATGTTGAATTCTACCCAGAGGTCAATGAATTTGACATGGAGTTGGATCAATATGTTGACTTTGATGATGAGGTTTATGAATATGATGACTACCATTTTGGGGCTGTTCCATTGTTTGGGTCTGCTGGGACTGAAGCCGGCAATCCCAGCTCTACACAGGCACATGCTGTCAATATTAGAGACAGCACTGTTGGCACTACCACCGGCGGTTATCATCATCAAGAGTCTGTCTACTCTGGTGCGAGACCTAACAATAATCGGGGACGGCGTGGTCGCCATAACCGCACAAGAGCGTCAGAAGATCACTGGGTGTCAGCAGATCACTTCTTAAGCACTGATGAAATGGTGATGGTGATGCCGGGTAGCGGTGGTTCCGTCCATAATAATAACAATGGCGGCAGTTCTAATCTTAATGCAGGCTCTGCTTTTCGGCCTAATGGTGGCTGGACTGAGAGAAGAGGAAGAAGCAACAGGAACTTGAATTCAGGTGGTGGAAGGGGTGGGATGCAGGATCGCAGGAGGCAGAGGACACATTACAATTGATAATGATGTTGGGACATGCTTTGGCAATAGCACTGATGACTGAGGAGATAAACAAACTCGTTAATCTGCCATCTTTTTTTTTTCTTTGTTTCTGTCTTGATCCTTTTGTAGCCCGTGGCTATGCCACCTTGTTAAACATGTTGTTCATCTTTTCTCTCCTTTTAACGCTGAAATGCTTTGCTTGGTTAATGCTACTACTTTGTAGTACCATCATCCATATCTGTTCTTTTTTTTGTTGAGAAATATCATCTATATCAGACTCATAATAAACTTGTGGCATTGCACTAGCTGAAGAACTCAGGCCATCTTGTTGAGTTGTTTAACTACACTTGTGGCATTGCACTAGCTGAAGAACTCAGGCCATCTTGTTGAGTTGTTTAACTACACGGTGCTGTTAAAAATTTGTTGCTGATGGCAGTGCTGAAACTGTCTGTGAGCAATTGCATCAAGAAGCATGAGTATTCAAATGTTGTCGTACAATGTTTGGAGTCAAGAAACAGTTGATTTCTCTTGCACTGCACGCATGTCAAAGTCAATTCAGAAGTTTGATGAAGGAACTATAAATTATAAAATCGCAAACATTGGAATGATTGGTTTATTTCGGTACCTGATTACCAGTTCTGCATCGTCGCACCAATGCATTACAAAGTATAAGTTATAACGGCATACATTTGCCGATGAATGGACACTCTTTTGCAACAATTAACCGCAGCGCTTACGAAGCTGCCTGAAATGCAGATGCAGTAGTGCAACTCCTATCCTCTTCTAGACAGACTAGACTAATTGTCGTCTCCGTAGGCGAGGAAGCGGTAGCGCTCCTCGTAGGGGCCTTCGAAGTAGAGGTCGGCCTCGAACCAGCGCGGGTACCTGACGAGATCCCCGGCCACGAAGTGCATGTAGTCGTCGCCGTGGACGGCGCCGGCGGGGATGACCTTGACGTCCCCGGACACTACGTACACGAGCTGGTCCACCTGCCAGTCCCACGGCATCCGGCACCGGCCGCCCGTGCGCCACGACGACCACGTCTCCATCACCCGCAGGGACTCCACCCGCGCCCGCGCCACCTCGCCGCGCTCCACGCGCACCTTGTACACGTCCTCCAGGGGACGCCCCAGCAGCGCGCCGCCGCCTGCTGGCGCTGCTGCCTCCGCCGCCGCCGCTCGTATCCTTGCTCCTCTTCGGCTACTGCTGATAGGAAGACAAGCAGGAGGCCTGTGGCTACTCTTGCTAGGAAGACAAGGAGGAGGCATGTGCGCCGCGGGGAGGACGAGACGGAACCCGCCGGTGCTGGCGGCGGCGGGCCTCATCGCGACTACTTCGCTCTCTGGCTTGGGCTTTGGGTTGGGTTTTGGGCTCCCCTGCCTCTCCGTCTCTCTCTCGAGCGCGCTCTGAAGAAGCGGAGGGACGGGGACAGCCGGGCACGCAGGTCGCCTTATCCTCTGCGCTGCTCTGTTTGCCGAATGGACAGAGAGGTCCGTCTACACGTACGCGACGCGACCCAAAGCTTTTGTGTAGTGGCAATTGGCAAATACTATGCCTGAAAACCCTCCAATTGACCTTGTTCGCTTGAATTTATCAGCAAATAGTACTTTTCAGAATGGCCTTTTAGCAAAACAAACAGGGCCAAAAACTGGCAGCCAGCTATGCTGGGGATGACAGTTGAGAATTAGTTAGGCATAGAGCCATCATGCCACTACACTTGCACTTGGCATTCAGCCTCCAAACCACTTGCATTTCAGCATACTGTTTCATCAGATCACACCAGAGTAGCTCTCTTGCACTTCAGTTAGTGCATGATCATACCACCACCCAGGAGTCAGGACTTAGCAGGAGACGGCACACACACAAGTACGTATGGGATTCCATTTCTTCAGACCACAAAACCAAGAGAGCCATGTCATCAATGGTAGTATTTACAGTCACTTCCACACACAGGCGCGATGGATGACGATGCCTGCTTTCGACTAGCAGACGAGTACGATACCATCACAGTCCCTTACATCAATCATCACCACGGAACCGGCGACTGTAACTCTGCCTACCTAGCCTTGCCAGATGCACCAACCAGTTCATAGCACAGGTATAGCCAGCAGCAATTGGGAAAACACAAAAGAAAACAAAGCGTGCAAAGCCTGAATCGCTAGAAGATCCTTCAATGGGCGTATCACGAGGATCAAATCATCTGTTTGTTACACGTGGTCTTCAGGATGCCGATGATGATGCTGAGGTTAAACGTCCAGAAGCGCGCATTTCGTCCAGAGTAGTTGCTAGCCAGTCCAATCCTTCATACAGGCCATCGCCTTTCAGAGCGCAGGTGCCCTGGATGTGCCAGATGCGGTTCGTCAGGTCATACAGCCCAAGACCCTCACACACTTCCATCGGAGTCATTGCTCCCCTCTGCATTAGCATGCGAGTTACCAAAGTGAACATTAGTATGGTAAAAAAAAAGGAGACAGGCCATTTATCTGACACAAAAGTACAACTAAATTTGAGCTTTGTTAGTGCAGTACAAACATCTAATGCCATCATACAATATGCCAACAATACAGAAACTCATAACGTGTGTGTCATTACGTTTATGGAAAACCAACATACTGACATTCTGTCAACAATGGAACAGAACTGCTTACACAAGTAAAAGATGGAGCAGCTATTTCCAAATTTCCAGTACAGGCATTGGAATGGCCAAAGACTCAGGCAAGAAACGATAATTTGCAAGTTTATATTTATGGATTAAACATATTCGTTGACATTATATATGAATAACAAATTATCAGACTCAACCTCAAAATCATAAACTAGAACTGAAAAACCAAGAGGTCCAGGAATCACAAATCATTTACTAAAATGAATCACAATCTAAACTAAATGCTCCAGAGGAAACATAGCTTAACATACCATGTCTTGCTTGTTAGCAAACACCAATAGCACACTGTTAAGCATAAAAGGGTCATTGATTATAGCCTGAAATATATTTAAGATTTCAATACAAATTAGAGTAGATATAACATAGAATCTAAGTGCACAAAGGCATCCATTAGAAGAAGGAAATAAAAACCTGGAATTCTGCCCTGGCTCTCCCGATTCTCTCTCTATCCAGTGAATCAACCACGTAAATCTGCAAGTTCAGTAATTAATGGGGAGCATCTTACAAGGTTGAGCTATAACATAATAAATGAAGATCTTGAGCTAGGATATATATGTATATCAGCAGCTACAAAGAATGAGTTATTTCCTACAGCTCATAATATTATGTTTTCTGGTATCTATATGTGCTAAGTTATAAAGAGTAGTAAAAGATGCCCAATTAAAATGGGCTCAAGCATCCACAAAGAAAGTCAGTGGACCTTGCTTGGTAGTGGTATTGGTCTACCGGAGTTGCAGTCTGAGCTATGAATACTAAATCCAAATGGGCACAACTAAGTAGAAGAAACATTACAGCACAAACACTTCTTTGTAGAATTTCTATTGAATAGAATGTGTGCTGCTTCACTTGTGAAACGAGAGTAAATAATGACCAGAGCATCGGTGTTGTTGAAGTAGTGCCTCCACAAGGGCCTGAGCTTCTCCTGGCCACCAACATCCCACACAGTGAACACTACATTCTTGTACTGAACCTTCTCAACATTGAAACCTACAACGTGATAAAGTGCATGCTATCACTAAACATACGAATGAACGAATCAATTAGCATGGCAGGTGCAATTAGCAATGTTTGAAACCAAAAGTTATGAAATGCACAAGCAGACAGGTGGTACAATTATACCTATGGTAGGGACAGTGGAGAGAACTTCACCAATGTGAAGCTTATAGAGTATGGTAGTTTTCCCAGCTGCATCCAACCCAAGCATCACCACCTGAGGACAAAAAATACAAGAGGCCATTCTATTAGAGGCATATTCAACTTAAAAACGATACTGGTACTAATCTCCAATGATACAAAATATTAGAGGCATGTCATTAAGAAGACATGAGACATGGTTGAAACACAGCATGCCCTGCACTTGAATTGGTGTGGTGCTGTACACACTATGGAAACATCTAGTCCAGAAAATTAGTGAAGTAATAATTCATCAATATATCATTTGACCCTGGTACCACTGGTGTATGAAAGATCCAGCACGCTGTAGCTGGCAACACATTATTTTACTCTCCTTGGATGACTGGCAGCTCGACAGAGGGATTATTGCCAGTATAATCGGTCCACTATTAATAGAGTGCAAGAAATCAAATATATAACCGTCAGAAACAGGTAAGATCAGCACAGGACACAATAGCTGTATGGCTGGCCAGCATCATGACTCATTGTTAATTTCCTTGCCCTCGGATGTTAGTGATTGTTAGCCAAAACAGTGCTGGCAGATCGTCGGCGCAACACATGATGCACTACCCATTCAGTAGTAACTGAAATCAATGCTACGAGACACGGAGATAACAGTGCGACAAGACCACCGCCGCCCTTGTGAACGGATCGGTGCATCGAGGAGCCCGAATCATTGCAGTGTCCTGCCGAGATGGGAAGGGAGCGAGGGGAAACAGGAGGAGGGGAGGAGATAGCGTACCCGCATCTCCTTGTTGCCGAAGAAGGCATCGAAGAGCTTTCGGAAGGCCTGCCCCATCTCCTGACCTTGCCCCTCGATCCAACCGGATCTGGGAGGCCGCGGCGGGGAGGGAGGTGACGAGGCAGGAGGCGGAGGCGGAGGCGGAGGCGGGGAGGGCAGCACCTCGGTGGAAGGTTCTAGAAGGTCGGAGGGCGGGCGGGCTAGGTTTTGGAGGAAGGATCGGCGGCAAGACGACGACGGGTAGGGTGCTGCGGTGCGGCCGTGGAAGCCGAGGAGAGGGCGGAGTCGCACCTGGCCTCACCTGCCCAGACCCCAGAGTGGCGTCGTCCACTGGATGCTGATGCGATGCCAGATCGACTAATCTGGGCCGTCCAATATGTGTTTGCCAAGCTTTCGCATCAACTTTTTGCCAACTTTTAAGTTGGTTGCTGCCGCATGATTATTCGACGAAGATTGCAATTGTATAAACGTTTTTTTTTTGCGTAGGGGGAGTAATTTTATTATAACTGAGTGAAATACACTATATTCCTAAATTATTCCCTTGTGGTCATATGATCCATGCATTCTGAAAGTGATCATCTAAATCCTTAAACATTTTATGTGGTCCATTCCGAAGTTATCGGTATCCGAATTCATATATTCTAGAATCTTACGATACTATATAATTTTGTAAATTCAAATAACACCAAATCCTGAATCCCAAATTCTGTAGCATCTTGATCCTATATAAATGTTCTATATGTTTTTTATAAAAAAATTCGTACTATTTTGATACTATAATTCTATACAATAATTAATATAATGGACTTCTCAAATGATTCATTAAATGGTGTTCAAAATAATACCAAGAATTGTGTTTAAATGTAAAAAATGACAAGTAAATAAATCAACATCAATATTATAGGCTTGAATATTTACCGCATAATGCACATCTTGTGGTTAGTTCCAGTACTCTCTACTTTCTAGCTTTGGTACAAGATTTGATGGGAGTGCTTATGCTTTCGCTTGCTATCCAGTTAGGCGTAGTACTTGGATCTTGTTATCTAACTAATTTGGATAGTGTTGTGTCTCGAAAGAAATTATTAATAGACCATTTACCCCCTCTCCTGCTCCCTTCTAGCCATCAACCGGTCTTTTTGAATGTGTAGTCTTGACGTTGGTGTACACCTGAGCAAATTTGGCCCGGCCAGTGGGCCCGGCCCGAGTCCGACGGGTTTTGGCTCGCCCATGAACCTTACTGGACAAGGCCTAGACACAGATTTTCAGCCCGAAAAATTTCTTGGCTCGAGCAAGCCCGAAATGCTATTTTTATCTATTGTACACTACAAAATACGCGGGCGGCCCGCCCAAGCCCGGGCCCCGCTCGAGCTCGGCCCAAAAATTGAGGTCTGAGAAGGCCCACGTGCTGTTCATGGACAGGATATTGACAAGCTGAGAAGCCTGAAAATTTTTTTGGCCCGGCCCGAACCTGGCCCGGCCCGCAAAATATTCAGGTATACATCGATACAATTGATCCTCGACTGTGCATACCATAAGCTCAAGAAAGCCTCTACAAGATGCTCTAGTGTATAGGCAACTGTAGCAAGGTCTTCACGACACTCACGAAGCCCTTGTCCATTGGCTACCCCAATCGGGTCTCACTAGGCCTCGTAACCCTCGTTTGAACACATGATGGCCTCCAGACCTAGTTCCTATAGCTGGATGACACTCTCATAGTCTCATCCATGTTCAAGGACCACAATGTGTGTTTTTTTCCTGAAACACGACGTGCGTCTTGAGAGTTTAGAGATCTAGATGACGCTTTTAATCAATTGAAAGTCCGTAAATGTATATTACATGAAAATTAGCACATGTTATAGAGATTTTGAGCCTCTCTGTGAAGTAATTAGCAAGTCTAAGCACTCTAATAAGTATCTTAGGAGTTGATAGATTTACGTGACACTCGCTGTCAAGTTTAAGATCCACTGATCGATATATTTGACTTGATTATAAATGCAGTTGCACGCTAACAAACCTAGGGAGATCATCGCCACCAAACTTAGACCGATCACGGATCACATGCAGGCTTTTGCTTTCCTGCTAACCTAAGCGGTCCTATTTGTCGACGTAAATTGCAGTTGCACGCAAACACAACGGCCCTGCTTCCTGCCACGGTAGCACTACTGCTGCTAATAGGATCACAAACACATCACACAGCTGGCCTAAGCAGTGTCATGTCACTTGTAAAAATGACGGCGACACTACTGCTAGCGTCGTTATTCGTTAAGGTTTATTTCGTTGTAATAAGATGTGGAAAAGTATGCGAAAAAATAGTTGTAAGCTATGTATATATGTAAAAAAAAACTATAATTTGTCCAGTTAAAATAACTATGAAATCTACCCCTCTGTTTACCTTGAAACAACTATGAAATCTCTTCTATTTCTACATATTTGAAGAAAATAGAAAGCATTAAGCTGAAATCAAATATCTAAAAGCAGCTTCTGATTTTATCCACTTGATTGGGGTTCTGTTTTTGGCGACAAAAGCACTTTACAGGAGAAGCTGAACTAAAATCTAATAACAGGTCGATCTGAAAGAAATGTTAACTGGGGAGCATATCCATGTGTTCTGCTAGTGTAGGTGTGTAGTGTAGTGTATCCTACTGGACCATATCATTCACTCAATCTCGTTCACTGTATAGTAAGGGGATCAAGTTGCACTGGATCGATCGATGTGCCCAATTCATCATTCGTCGCTGCTGCTGGAACGCCTCGGCTCGACGGCTGTGGCGACCTGCTTGGGCGTGTACCGGGCGGCGAGCACCATGTAGAGCAGCAGGTTGGCGACGCTGATGATGGTCCAGAGCCAGAAGTAGTAGTCGAGGTGGCCGGCGTTGAGGTCCGGCGCCAGCCAGCCGGGGCGCTTGGTGACGGCCGCCACGATCGTCACCACCAGCGAGTTGACGTAGAACCCCAGCGACAGCGCGAGGAAGGAGAAGGCGGAGCAGATGCTGCGCATCGCGGCGGGGGCCTCCCCGTAGAAGAACTCCAGCTGCGCGATGCCGCAGAAGACGTCGGAGCCCGCCACCAGGACGAACTGCGGCACCTGCCACGCGATGCTCATGGGCCCGCTCCCGACGGCGCGGAGCCGGCGCCTCTCGACGAGTGCGGCCGTGCCCAGGGCCAGCACCACCAGGAAGCGACCCACGCCCATGCGCTGCAGCTGCGTGAGCCCCCCCGGGCGCCCCGTCAGGCGCCGCGCCGCCGGGATGATGGCGGCGTCGTGCAGCGCCACCCAGAGGAGCATGAACACCACCTCCACGGACACGAGCGACGCCACGGGCACCTTGAACCGCCCGCCGCCCAGCCGGGTGTCCATGGCCATCCCCTGCTGAATGAAGGTGGTGGTCATCTGCCCCAGCGACGCCGCGTACAGCACGCACGTCACCCAGATGGGCAGCATCCGCACCAGGATCTTGACGCCCTCCACCTCGCTCACCGTGCACAGGGACCATGGGCCCTCCTGCTGCGCCGCCTTGTCAACGACGATCGCGGCAGCCTTGTCAAGGCACCGCAGGCCCTTGGTGCGCGCCAACCGCTGCTGTTGCTGATGTTCGTCGTCGTGTTCGTGCAGGAGCACTGCTGCGCCATCGTCCGCTTCCATCCTGACGTTGCGCTTCCTGAAGGCGGCGGTGGGCACCCTGATGATGTCCTTGAGCGGGCTGCCTGTCGGCATCTGCACCCTGTAGCAGGGCGTTCCCGCCGCGAAGGCGAGCGCGGCCACGACGAAGCAGGCCGTGCCGACGCCGAAGCCGAGCGCCCACGACACGTTCTGCTCCAGCCACGACACGAGCGTGCCGGCGACGAAGATGCCTAGGTTGATGGCGGCGAAGAACCAGCTGAAGAAGGCCTGCTTCCGCTCCGGCCGGTCCGCGTCGTCGTCGTACTGCTCGGCCCCGAACGGGAGCAGCGCCGACTTGACCCCTCCCGTGCCCACGGAGGTGAGGTAGAGCGCGGCAAAGAAGACGGAGAACTGCGTCTTGGTCGCCGGCGCGCACGGCTCCCCCATCTGGCACGCCGTGCCGGGACGCAGCGACGGGACCGCGGCGGACACGGTGAGGAGCACCAGGCCCTGCGTGCCATTCGGACATTCAGTATTTCAGTGAGTGAGTGTCAGACGGTCAAGGCAAGACGGATTTGATTGGATGAGGAAGAGAAATGATGACTGACCACGAGGTAGAAGACGATGGAGGCGAGGATGGTCCTGTACTTGCCCCAGTAGCTGTCGGCGAGAAACGCGCCGATGACGGGGACGATGAAGGTGGTGCCGTTCCAGGTGTCGACGTGGGCGGCGTTGAAGGAGGTGCTCCCGTGCAGCACCGTGGCCAGGTACACCACCAGGTTGAGCGCCACGCCGGAGAAGGCGATGCTCTCCAGCAGCTCGAAGACTGGCCGGACGGAATCGCAAGAAAGAAAAAGAAAATCACCAGCAGCTCCCCGCCGAAACCGAAGGCGACATGAATGAATCGGAATCAGATTCCTCACCTAGGACGATCACCGGGCCCTTCCAGGTGAAGCGCTTCCTCGCCGCGTCGCCGCCGGATTCCATGGACGAAACCGCCTGTTGCTCGTGGCGGCGGCGGCGGCCATTGGAGCCGGCAGACGGAGGGGGAGACATGCCGCTCTGCGGAGAATGAGAAGGATTGTGTCAGTCGGTCTCAGGCAGCTGCTCTGCTCCTACATACAGAAACTTACAAACGAGATGCAATGCAATGGTGGCCACAGACGCGACACGCACGGGGGGCTGGAGCAGGGCTGCTCCTGCACCCAGCTCAGGCCCAGGAAGATGACGACGACCAGATCGCCGATGGCTGCGGCAGTCAGTGAGGAATACGGACCATGGATGGGGGATGATCTCGATTCGTCATCTCCATTTAAATATAGTACGGCAGCTCAGCCTCAGCAGCAACGAGGAGGAGTCAAAAGGGAAGTGGAGGACGGATTTCGTGCGGCGCGTCATCGTCGCCGTCTCCACCGCATTGCCTTGCGTGATCTCATCTCCGCTCAGCTCATCAGGGCCGGAGGAGCAGAGTGAGAGACAGCACACGCACGCGCAAGACGAGAAGCCAAGAATGGAAGGGATGGAATTGGAAGTCTGTCTGTCAGCCAGGGCTGCAACATTTGGCTAGGATCTCTCTCGCTCGTCACAGCTCGCTCACCCTCGTCTGCCAACCACCCTCCAGCTAAGATGCAAGGGCTGGTGGGATATTGGACGACTGACTGGCCGGCAATAATCAAGGCAGGAAATCAACCAACCAGGGAAACTAGTAAACTGGATTGATGGCTAGCCAGCCAGAGTAGAACAGCGAGGAGGAGAATGGCAGTCAGTCAGTACCTGCGTCTCCGGAAGCAGGGGGCCGCCGATTCCTCTCTCGGCGGCACCAGCACCCGCACCCACACGGCCGCCACCACTACCGCCGCCCATGGGACTGAAATGGTAGGTGTGGGAGCCCAGCACAGCAGGCCAGCAGCACACACGCGTCAGATGGATGGATGCGGTGCGACCTCTCTTATACGAAATCTTGGAGACGCGTCGACGTCACGGCCGTCAGCTTCCCTCTCTCCTCGGCTATCTTCCTATCCCCAGACGTCTGGCTCCCTTACAAGTGACTCAATGGGAGGGAGGCAAGATAGCTAGCTCATCAGCTGAAAGGAAGGCAAAAAAAGAAGAACAACTTGTTCTTCTTTTGGCTTTGCAAGCAGAGTACTCCGTAGCTAAGCTAGGTACAGCGCAACCAACGGCAGTTGCAGCTCGTGCCCCTCTCAATTCTCAAAGCAAGTGTGTGTCTGTATACGGGGAGGAAATGAAAAATGGTGTCATAATCTGACAGCAGAAAGTCCGCGATTCCTTAGTTCCTTTGAAAAATATCACTCCTGCCGCCGGGGAAGTCAGGCAGGCACACGGTACACAGAAGTACAGAACACATTATTCAGTTGAGCACTAGTATAAGACTGCCGCCATCTCTCCCGTCAGCAGCTCGCAGAATAATACCAGTCAGCAGCAAAAGTGTGCAATTGCCTTCGCTCCATCATCTTAAAAAACCGGCTGGGGCAGCTCGCAAAATCAGCGGAGGCCGAACGGCCTTTACTCTCGTTGTCAGTCACATGCCCTGTCGCTGTTGCTTATATTAGCGCCACCACCTTGTCACTTCCCGGCGATAACAACTGCTGTCTGGCCTACTTGATCCCTTCTCGAAAAGGATTAAAGAGAAATCCCAGCCTTCGGTTGCTTAAACAAATCCAGGTGTGGGGTATCAATGCCTGCAAATGCTGGTGACAGGCAGGCAGGCAGGCACATCATGTGACTTCATTCAACTCGTGAATAAGTTTATCTATAAACACTCTTACAACCAGCCATTCACTGTGGAGTGGCGGCCACCAAGTCAACGCTGACCACAGAGCTGTGTGCAGCTCCTCAGGTCAACCGGAATCAATGGCCCCCTCACAACTTGCCTGCAACTTGTGTTTGCGCAAAACAAAGGCTCATCAGTCAGCTGCAAAGCGCCAAAGCCTGCAACTTGTGCACAAACAATGCCTAAGCTGTTGCGTTGAAGATGAAGCAACACCAGGAAAAGAAAACCACTTGCACAAAGAGCTCAGCACACTGAACTAATGAAAAGATAGATGAACACCACGGGCTGGGGCTGCACAAGTAAAGCAACAAATTGTAGCAAGCTTTTCCAGAATTGTTTTCATTTGCCAAGATCCAGAACATTTCGGTTTCTGAGGCTGCTGCTACTCACCTCTTTCATGAGCTATTTCACCTTCCCTTGTCACCTGAAGCCTATTCCCAGTTTCAGAAATTTAAGCACCCCAGTTTCAGAAATTTCCAAAGCCATTTGGTTGTTAGGATGGTCCGGCCATGGCCGTAAGACGTCCGGTTGTGCTCGTCAAAAGCGCGTCGTTGTAATATTCTTCTTAATACAATGATACACAAATTTTTTACGTATTCGAGAAAAAAAGTTCAAAATTTGACCATGCAAGATAGCTTTCATCAGTGGTCTTATATCTGACGATCACCTCTGTTTTCTCTCAACAAGGTTTACAAGCAGCTCATTGGTCGTCGTCAGACACATGTAGCATTCAAATGGCTTTGGAATCATGCTATCCGAATAAGAGAAAATTCTTCTTTTAGTTAATTGTACAGGACCACTTAAGTACCAGGGCCTTGCTTCGGAGAAGAAATATGTGCCTGCCTATCATTGTGTTCTTTGCAGCCTGAATACTGATGAGGATTTGCTCCATCTTCTCTTCCATCGCCTTTTCTCTTTGGCTTGTTGGTCAAGTCTGCAGATAAATGATACTTGTATTACTAGATAAAGAAAACGTACAAATATGAGTACAAGTACAGATACGTACGAGGAGGATACATGGATAGCTGTCCCACCCGATTTACACAAAGGTCCCTAGCAAAACCAGAAAATCCAAATAAGCCCTGGACCCAGTGAATCCCGACGTCACCAGAAACTTCCATCGTCGATCGCCGCCGTTGATTCCTCGTCGGTCACCGCCGTCAAAGAAGAAGAAGCCTTGGCTGCCCCAGATTTGGAGGAACCCCATCGCTTTGAAGCTTCGACAAGAGCCGCAGAAATCACCCGACTCGGAAAGCCAGGATGAAGACAACGATGAACGAGCGTCGGCCGGGGACACGCCCCGAGTTCCTCCGACCATGGAACGGAAAC
Source organism: Bothriochloa decipiens (assembly GCA_023333625.1). Lineage (NCBI taxonomy): Eukaryota > Viridiplantae > Streptophyta > Magnoliopsida > Poales > Poaceae > Bothriochloa > Bothriochloa decipiens. The sequence goes on from CM041628.1 coordinate 63,805,746, forward strand.
TTGCCTACGACACGCGCCACGGGAACGTGAGCTCGATCCACTTTCCAATCAACTGCTTCTCCCATAGCTGTCGATGTATCATTGACGAAGGCCGCCACCGACACCGCCACCGAAGCGACGGAACCGCCGGAGACCGCCCGGACTCCTGTCCTGTACAGAGACCTCCACGCACTCGTCGCCGGCGCCGGAGCAGAGCGTCGCCGAGACGGGGAAGAGTACGAGAGGACCTTATTCCATCGTGGCGTGGTCATCGCCGCCGTCTCAACGCCACCGCCACCAAAGACCTAACCCTAGATGTACCTAGGACCTACTCCTCCAACCGGCAAGAACGCAACAATCTCCGCCACCTCCCCGAGGCCTAAAGGCCATCGGAGGCGAGGGAGACCGCCGGCCCCGTCGGTGGAGACCAGAGCTCCCCCGTTCGCCTTTCTCAAGTGAGCGAGAGAGTTCGAGAGAGAAAAAAAAGTCTGCAGATAAATGTCCCAAACAATAAGGATGTTGGTTATATTGTCGAAAGCGTCAAGCTACAAGTTCAGCTGCCCTTCTATATGGAAATCCTGATCACCACGTGCTTGTCTATTTGGATAATGCGAAATGATTTGATTTTCAGAAGAGTCCCTCACTCGGTGCATTGATGCAAAAGTCTTCAAGAGGGAGTTTGTTTTGATTATTCTCAGAGCAAAACCAAATTTTCACCCACAGATAGACTTAAGGCTATAAGCTTATGTATAATTTTTTCCATGATTTTCTTTTTGATCTTTTTTGTAACCTGATTGTACTTTTTTATTTAATATACAATTTCAGTAGAGACCTAAAACCCCTCCTGTTCCATAAAAAAAGAGTAAAGCAACAAATAAAGTAGTGCTCGCTTCTTTTCTCTCAGTCAGGGGACACGACATCAGATCTCAATCTCAACTACCTAGTTCCATCAGATTAAACAGAGCAAGCAAGTTGCAAAGTTACATTAGCCAAAGAAACACCCAATCACCTTGTACACAACATCCCAATCTGCATATTATGCATACAAATTCTCTTCCTTTTTCCAAGAAAAATGTTTATACAAATCGTAAGATAAGACAATACGATGAATCATCCTAATAGGCTGTCACACCCCAAAATTTCAATTTTGGGATGTGAACCGAAAACACTAAATAAACTAAAGGATTTACTAATTTCTTTAAAATTAGCTAAGACTTTATTCTTTTGTTATCATTATGAAATGATAAAAAGTGTGGCTTTAAAACTTTTACGAAGATAATAAAGATGAGTTTGTGCTTGGTGCCTTATTTTGTTTTGCTGGTGTTTGAAAAAGAATTTCTAAAACCCGATCAAGACACGGCTAGGTTCTTTTCGTGTTTGAAAATAAAGCTTTGAGAACCCAAGTTTGCCTCAAGAAGGTTTTGGAAAACATTTTCAGAAAAACTCTTTCTCTTGCATAGATAGAGACAGAGAGCCTTTCTTTTCCCTCTATAGTGTTGACCATCGCTCTAGTAAGACACCATCCTCTACCTAGCTCTAGCAGGCCTAGTTCAGTCTCTAGACATCCCTGGCTTACCCTAGCCTATCCTGGCCCAACCTAGCTTGCTCTCGCCTATCCTAGCCTTAACTGGCCAGCCCTAGCCGGCTATGGCCACCCCGGCCAGGCTAGCAGTAGCCGCAGCCGGCCACCAGTGAACAAACTTGGCCATCAGCCGCATAGTAAGGCCAGCAGTAGTCCGGTCTAGCAACCCTTTGCTATCCTTAAGGCATCCTAGCTTGCTTTGGACAGCCCCTACCTAGCTTGATCCACACCTGGCCTCACACAGCCTCATCTGGCCAAGCACAGCCAGCTACAGCCACATGTGACCACTCTCAGCCGGCCACGGTCAACTTCGGCCGGCCATAGCCAGCACTAGCTTGGCCACAGCAGCCACAAGCAGTCATAGCCTTCCCCGGCCACCTTGGGCCCTTTCTGGCCATCCCTGGCCTAGCCAGGCCAATTCCAGCCGGCCATGGCCAAATTTGGCTAGCCATAGCGAGCCAGCCCGGCCACCAGCGGCTATAGGTAGCCGCAGCTAGCCCAACGGGCCAAGCCCAGCGGCTTGAGCCCAACTGGTTCCCCGTCGGCTATAAAGAGGGCCAGCCGCGGCCACTTAGCCAACCCTAGCCGCACACAGCCAATCCTAGCCGGTCACAGCCAGCCGCCGTCGGCCACAGCCAGCCTCCGCCGGCCACAGCCAGCCTTCGCGGGCCACAGTCGGCCGCTGCCGGCCGGCCAAGTCCCGACCGAGAGCCGTGGTCCTCCATCTCCCGCGCGCCGCTTCTGGCCGCCACCGGCCGCATCTGGCAGCCGCTGCCGGCCGTAGCCGGCCGCAGTCGGCCGCAGCCGGCCGTGACAGCCCGCAGCCGGCCGTAACAGGTCGCCGCAGGCCGTAGCAGGCCGTAGCAGGCCGTAGCCGGACGCCGCTGGCCGTCCAACAGGCCAGAGCCGAGGCCCCTTGCCTCCGGCGCTGGTGCAGCGGCACCATGGCTGCCATGGCCACGATCTTCAACAGCCAGAGGTGGAAGATGATGGTAATTACGAGTCTGCCACCCAGCAGTTATTTACAGATTTACCATCGATCGTATTATCTCCGCCGTTTTCACGTTTTAACTCTAATTTGGTCCGTCCAAATTTTGTTAGATTCATAATTTCATAATCTACGCAGTGGTACTACTTTTGAAGCATTTTGGAAACTTTATATTTTTAGTCTATATTTAAAGTATTTATTTATCTACGGGAAATCTTTGGAAAATCATAACTTCTCCGTTATAACTCCGATTTCGGTGAACTTGACGTCTGTGTGATCGTAGAAGCGAGTAGAATGGCTTTATAAACTTTTTATTCTATTTTGATAAGATTGATGTACTGTTCCTCTAATAGCTCTTTGTTTGCTTCGTGTATGTATGCTCGATTGGGTTGTCTGGTGTTGATTGTTAGTGTCGAGTTCAGACGGTGAGGTTTTTGCTGAGCAAAGCTACTTTGAGGATCAGCAAGATCAACAGGACTTTGTGAATCAAGGCAAGTATAGCATGGACCATCCTTGTTACCTATCCACTATAAATAACAATTCATATGCATATGTCTGTTTGATGACCTAGAGATTATAACTAGCTTTGATATCCTGATTCCTTGAACCTCTTGGGTGCATTGGGTAGCAAGATGCTAGTGCTTAATGATATCATGATCTTGTGGCTTGATGAGTATTTGTGCCATGAACAGTAATAATGACTTTTAACCACCTGAGGATTAATCAGTAACGTACCTTCCGGGATTTACAGTACAACTGTGAGGGCTATATGGCTCTGGTTTTAGCTTAGTATGAGGACCTTTTCTAGCATATTAGCGGTTCCCTTTATGGCGCAAGGGGGGTGTGTTTCGGGTTGGGTGTAGTTGGACCTCTGTCTGTATGAGTATAGGCTGCGGTCGTGTGCCATCAGAAGGAGGATACTACATCCGTAGGGCACAGAAACCTCAGTGACCCTAACTTATTAGACGAACCTTTGAAAGGCTTCATAGTGAACCCTACCGGTCCTCCTTGGTAGTGGGCTAAGAGGCTGATCTCCTCGGACGAAAGGGCAATTCACGGCTCACAGTGAAAGTGTACACCTCTGCGCAGAGTTTAATAAACTGGTATACTAGCCTTGCTCACGGACATGAGCGGTCTTGGAACTCCTTACACTAATGATGATCTCTCTTGTCATGTTAAATTATTCATACATTTGCTGTTATATTTACTATTCATTTACATTACATTGATCATGATGGTTTTGGGAAACACTTGCCACCTTGATGCTGCTTAACTGATCAACTTGATTAACATATAAAAACTAAATGCAGTCAAACCGTGTCAGCTTATTTGAGCCTCATGAACCCATGTTATGCTTGTTGAGTACGGTTGTGTACTTACCCTTGCTTTACTTTCAATTTTGGAAAATCCCGAATGGGTAACAGATGAAAGTTGGAGTGAGAGCTATCGGGATGAGTACTAGGCTTGGTGTTCACCAGTCGACGTGTCTCTGTGGGAGCTTCCGCAATAATGTTATCTTAGATTTTATTGTTTATGCGTAATACTCTGTAATAAATATTGGTACGTTATGTAATAAACAGGGTGATGATACTCTTTGTAATTTGTCATCCTATATGTGCGACTGTTTCTGGGACACATATAAGGTTATTTATGCATTCTACTTTTATCCTTAAAAGTGGGGTGTGACAAGTTAGTATCGGAGCCGTGTTGACTATAGGACGCAAGCCTAGTTAGCACTGGTCGATTTGCAAAACATATTTTGCTATAAAACTATTTTGCCACCTCCTTGGCTCATTGAATTGACTATTTCTTATCCTTGTTATGTTAAATTGTTCATACAGTTGCTGTTAAGTATGCTATTCATTTGTGTTACATTGATCATGATGGTTTTGGGAGACACTTGCTACCTTGATGCTGCATAATTGATCAATATGATAACTTATAAAAGCTAATGCAGTCAAACAGTGTCAGCTTATTTGAGCCTCATTAACCCATGTTATGCTTGCTAAGTACGGTTGTGTACTTACGCTTGTTTTATTTTCAATTTTGAAAAATCCCGGATGGGTAATAGATGAAGGCTGCGATGTGAGCTATCGTGATGAGTACTAGGCTTGGTGTTCATCAGTCGACGTGTCTCTGTAGGGATGCTTCCGCCATGATTTGATCTTAGATTTTATTGTTTATGCGCAAGACTCTGTAATAAATATTGGTATGTTATGTAATAAACAGGGTGATGATATTCTTTATAATTTATCATCTTATATGTGCGACTGTTTCTGGGACACATATAAGGCTATCCATACATTCTATTATTATCTTTAATAATGGGGTGTGACACTAGTGCAGAGGACGATGCATTCAAAGGAACAGCAAATGTCCTTGGTTCCGGAGTAGTGTACATTGGAAAATACAATAGGATACACGCAGTGATCGAACATTCAGAGAGTCTGGAACCTTACTGACGGACAACCTTCTTCACCGTATAATGCCTTGCAAATGCCGTGTACACGACATAGTTCACCACACTGATCCCCGTCCACAGCCAGAAGTAGTAGTCCAGGTGGCCGTCGTTGAGGTCAGCAGGGAGCCAGCCCTTGCCGCCCCAGGCCGTGGTCACGACCGCCACCAATGAGACCACCAGCGTGTTCACGTAGTACGCCAGCGACATAGCCAGGAACTGAAACGCCGAGCACAGGCTGCGCATTGACGCAGGCGCCTCAGTGTAGAAGAACTCCAGCTGCGCGATGCCACAGAACACGTCGGAGCAGGCCAGGATCACAAACTGCGGGAGCTGCCACCCAATGCTCAGGTTATGCCCGGCCTTCACACTGCGCAGTCTCCATGTCTCCACCAGTGCTGCTGCTGCCAGAGCTGGGATCGACAACAACCGCCCGACACCCATCCGCTGAAGCAGTGTCAGTCCCATTGGGTTCCCAGTGTACCTCCTGGCTATCGGAATGACGATGCTGTCCTGGAACACAACCCAGATAAGCATGAAGATCACCTCGGCAGAGTTCATAGAGGCAGCAGGCACGGAGAAGGATCCGATCTTAGTGTTCATCGCGTTCCCTTGCTGAACGAAAGTAGTAGCAGTCTGGCTCATTGCAGCAGCATAGAAGACACAAGTGAACCATATTGGAAGCATCCGGATCAGAATCTTCACTTCCTCCACCTGAGTTACCGTACATAGTAGCCATGTGTGATGTCTGTCCTTCGTCTCTTGGTCCTCTACAACCACAGCAGCCTTATCTAAGCACCTGAATGGATGAGTTCAGATATGTTTAGCAGAATTCCAAGCAAAGGATTACAGAAAGTACATCAATCAATTCAGTGGCGGTGGACAGGAAAAAACCTAGGTGTGGCAAAGAGTTGACAGAACTTGATTACTAACACAAAAATTAAGAAATAACATATGACGCAGCCTGGACTAAGAAGAGTCAAACAAATTTGAGGTATGGCAGCTGCCACACCTAGTACTCTGCCACTAAATCAATTTACAAAAAAGAGTCCAATAACATGAGGCTAAACAAAACTTTATCTTAAAAAGGAATAATATGACGCTAAACAAAATTTTATCTTAAAAAGAAAAATGCCTTAATCGATCAAGAAAATATGTAGTTCTAGGATGAGAAAGGAATAGGCCTTATCTAACAGAAGATGACAAAAAAATGCCCATCACAGTTAGGAGAGAGCACTTAATATGACAAAGAAATTCCACCACATTGTATCTTCAATTGAGTTGCCTGGGTATTATCTTTCTCCAACAGATCCATCAATATAAGAGCTCATCTTTTCAGAACATGTAACAGTTTTCTTAGCTACTTTTATCACATGATTTTGAAGCTATTTCCAGTACAGTGAAGCAAACTTTTGAGATCCACAAAAGTCTTTTGTTCTCAACTCAAGGTACATTTAAGAGTTAATTCGAAAAAAAAGATGAGTAGAAAAAAACAGACCCAGTTATTTCAAACATAACAGTTCATAAAGCTACCTTTTGTTTATGCAATATAGGTGTAAACTTTCAGGTCCAGGGTCCAGACTGAGAATATTCATTTTATTGCTTAAACCACATAGTTCAAAGGTTTCAAGACAAGCTTTCTTTCGTAATACAAGGTTTCAATCCCACATATTTGCAGGTTCTGGTGAGCAGTAGCAAGATTAGATTCTGTTTATATTTCAAATGCCTCTTTACTCTTTGTAAGGTAATGAAGCAATCAAATTAAAGTGTAAATTTTAGTTAACTTTCCCTGCTATGCTAGCTCTGAAGTCCATTATTGGGGCAAAATGAAAGATATACCTAAATTCGTCACTGTGTTCTAATTTGTTTGGCACAATGCTGCTTGATTCAGCGTCATCCCCTTCAAACAATAGCGTGCTGTCAGCAGGAACCGCCACTCTTCTCTTCTTAAAAGAGGCAACAAACACCATTACTATACTCTTGAGTGGGCTCCCGGTTGGAAGTTGAACCCTGTAAAACGGTGTTCCAACCAAAAAAGCAACTGCGGCGATAACAAGACATATCGAGGAGATGCCAAATCCAATAGACCAACCAACATTCTGCTGTATCCAGACAAGAACAGTGCCAGAGATGAACACTCCGAGGTTGATAGCCATGAAGAACCAACTGAAGAACAATTGTTTGTTTTTACTCTCCTCAAGGTTTGCATCATTGTATTGATCCGCTCCGAGGGGAAGCAAAGCTGACTTGACGCCCCCCGTTCCAATGGAAATGATGTACAATGCACCAAAGAGCACAAAATACTGAAACCCTGTTGCAGGAGGGCAAGAACCGCCTTCACACGTGGCAGGCCGTAGGGATGGTATGACAGCAGAGGCGGTGATTATGAGCAAGCCCTATTTGCAGACAATTGTTATGAAAATAAGAAGGGGCACATAGCAGAAGAAGATTAGAGCTGTATGCAGATGGCGCCTGCACTTACAACAACGTAGAATATTATAGAGATAGCTGCGGTCTTGTACTTTCCCCAGTATGTATCAGCAAGAAAGGCGCCAAGGACCGGTGTAAGAAAGGTTGCACCATTCCACGCATCAACGTTTGCAGCATTGGAGGCAGTGGTTCCATGGAGGACGGTTCCAAGATACACGACCAAGTTGAGTGCTATACCAGAGTAAGCAATGCTCTCCAAGAATTCGAAGGCTGGGGTTGCAAGGCAGCATGATTTGTTAGACACACACCTTGGTCTTGGTAGATAAATAAGACAGAGAACTGAAGACTGAACATAATGCAAGGGCTTGAGTACTTGACAGGCATATCAGTACACTGATTAACAAATGCTTGTGTTAAGATGAGATGAGACATACCCAAAATAATGGCTGGGGCCTTCCAGCTGAACGGTTTGTTATAGTGTTGATTCACTGAGGAAACCTCCTGCAGGGAGAAAAACGAAATCACCATGTTTGTGGGAATGAAACGAGGAAACAAAGCATGTGTTGGTGAAAGAAAACAAGTCCGTGTTTGTTTTTTCTTTCTTTCTGAACCAATGAACCATACATATAGCAATATCAAGAAGAGTAAATATCAGCAAGCATGGTATGATAATACATAAGATCCAATTCATTGGGAGCGTCGGACACTACAAATTAAGCCGTGGTAGGTGAACAAATACATGTACTCCAGTGAAGAAGCAGAGCAGTCGTATAACTGTAGCGAGGATGAATCGGACCGGGAGACGCGAACAAGAAGGAGGGCGGAGGGGATTGGGGGATTCGGTTACCTGCGTCTGGTTGGGCAGCAGGGGAGACCGGGTATCTCCGGTCTCCGCGTCCATCGCGGCGGCGCCTGAGCGAGCTTACCTCCTCTCCTCTTCTTCCACAGAGAACGGAGTATGGTACTCCAGGTGTAGGTCCAAGCAAGGGAAGAAGAAGCCCGTCTGGAGCCCCGGCTATATTATAATTACTCAATAAATAAATTGGCCTCGCCGAGCACGAGCGTGACCTCCTCCTACCTCCAGCACTCTAATTGTTCAGTCGATTGCCCGCGGGCAAGAATCAGGATACGGGGTGATCCGGAAGACGAATTAGTCGTTGTCCACCTCCCCTCACTTCATCCACACCCACCGCATGTGGAACAACTGTGGAAGAGGAGGAACAGGCACCCTGACGCCTGCGAGGCTGACAAAAAGGAAATCGCAATCTCTGGTTCCGTCGTCGTCTTCCCAGCGTCACTGCCCCCCAAGTCCAACAGGTTGTTGTACAATCAATTAGCGTCGCGGCTCCCCGTCATTGCTGAGACGATATCATTGGCATGATGCGACCGCGAAGGAGCTCTGCAGACCACAAACCGTACCTAAATAACTGCGACACACCTAACTAACTGTGACACTGTGGCCGTACTCAAGCTCATGAAACGTGTTTTGAGTAAAACAAATGCACGTGGTTTTAAATTATTCTATATATTTTTATGCATTACTGTCCCTAACGAGTAAGTTAAGAGAGCTAATTGATACAACAATTAGAAGACGTGTAAATATTCTATGCGTTCAGAAGACTAATGGAAGGGCCAGAAGACGAAGGAGATGGAGGATACTGGCTTACAAACTTTGGTATACGGGGACAACATCGGATAGAAATGTTGTAGGCATCTTGATCGATAGAAGCCTTAAGGATAGAGTAGTTGATGTGCGGAGGTAAGACGACCGGATTATCCTAGTCCGGTTGGTAGTTGGAGATTCGGCACTGAATGTGATCAGTGTCTATGCCCCACAGGTAGGTCTTTACGAGAGCACCAAGAGGCAGTTTTGGGAAGATCTCGATAGCATGGTTAGTACTGTGCTTATCAGCGAGAAACTCTTCATAGGTGGAGACCTCAACGGCCATGTGGGTGCGACTAATGTAGGTTTCGAGTGGGTGCATGAGGGTTTCGGGTATGGTAGTAGAAATCAAGAGGGGGAGGGTGTTTTGAACTTCGCGTTGACCTACGATTTGTTGATAGCGAACACCGTCTTTAAGAATAGGGAATCCCATCTAGTGACATTTCGTATCGGACAACACCTGAGCCAGATCGACTTTATCCTTGCAAGTAGGGGAGATAGAAGTGCTTGCTTAGATTGTAAGGTGTTACCTGGGCAATGTGTTGTTCCTCAACACAAGCTTGTGGTGACGGATTTTTGCTTTCGGGTACGTGTCCACCGGGACAATCGGCCTAAGATTGCGAGAACAAAATGGTGGAAGCTTAGAGGAGAAGCAGCACAAACATTTAAGGAGAGGATGCTAGATGAGGGGCTGTAGGAAGAATGAGAAGATGTAGAGGACATGTGGCTAAAGATGGCCACATGTGTTTAGAAGGTGGCTTTGGATGTGTTTGGCGTGAGTAGGGGAGGCAAACGGAAAGCGAAAGACACCTGGTAGTGAATGACGAGGTCCAAAGGGTTATTAGGGAGAAGAAGGAGTGGTTCAAGCGCCTCCATCATGACAAGAGTGCAGCCAACATTGAGGGCTATAAAATAGCGAAGAGGGCTGCAAAATGAGCGGTGAGTGTAGCAAAAGGTCAGGCGTATGATGACCTTTATCAGCGGCTAGGCACGAAGGAAGGGGAGAAGGATATTTATAGGATGGCTAGAATCCGCGAGAGGAAGACGAGGGACATCAACCAAATTAAATGCATCAAGGATGGGACGTTATCGACTTTTGATGAGGGATGAGGAGATCAAGGACAGATGGAGAGAGTACTTTGATAAGTTGTTTAATGGGGAGAATGAGGGTCCTACCTTAGAGTTGGATGACTCATTTGACGATACCAACAGACGTTTCGTGAGGAGAATTCAGGAGGCAGAGATCGGGGAGGCTTTGAAGAGGATGAAGGGAGATAAAGCGATGGGCCCTGATGCCCCATTGAGGTGTGGAGATGCTTAGGTGCCAGAGAGATAGTATGGTTAACTAAGCTTTTTAACCTTATTTTTCGGTCAGACAAGATGCCTAAAAGAATGGAGGAGAAGTATATTAGTAATGATTTTTAAGAACAAGGGAGATATTCAAAGTTGTACTAATTATCATGGGATTAAGTTGATGAGCCATACGATGAAGCTCTGGGAGAGGGTTATCGAGCATCGTCTAAGAAGAGTGACAAGTGTGACCCAAAACTAATTTGAGTTTATGCCTGGTAGGTCGACCATGGAGGCGATTTTCTTATTACGACAGTTGATGGAAAGATATAGGGAGCAGAAGAAGGACTTGCACATGGTCTTTATTGACCTCGAGAAGGCATATGACAAGTACCAAGAAATATCATGTGGTGGGCCTTGAAAAAGCACAAAGTTCCAACTAAGTACATCACCCTTATCAAGGATATGTACAGGGATGTGGTGACGTGTGTCCGAACATGTGATGGCGACACCAGTGACTTTCTAATTAAAATAGGACTACATCAAGGGTCAGCATTGAGCCCTTATTTATTTCCTTTGGTGATGGATGAGGTCACAAGGGACATACAAGGTGATATCCCTTGGTGTATGCTCTTTGCTGATGATGTGGTGCTAGTGGATGAGACTAGGGTAGGGGTTAATAGGAAGTTAGAACTATAGAGGCACACGTTAGAGTCGAAAGGATTTAGACTTAGTAGGACCAAGACCGAGTACATGAGGTGCGATTTCAGCGCGACTAGGAATGAGGAGGGAGACGTTAGCCTCGATGGGAAAGTGGTGGCCAAGAAGGATACTTTTTGGTATTTAGGATCGAGGCTACAAAAGGATGGCGACATTGATAAAGATGTTAGGCATAGAATTTCAGCCGGTTGGTTGAAATGGCGTAAAGCTTCAGGCGTCCTCTGTGACAAAAGGGTGCCTCAAAAGTTAAAAGGTAAGTTTTATAGGACAACGATTCGTCCGGCAATGTCAAAAAGGTGATATATCCAGCAATTGAGTATAGCAAAGATATGTATGTTACGTTGGTGTTGTGGGCACACAAGAAGGGATAGAGTCCGGAACAACGATATTCGGGATAGGATTGGGGTGGCACCAATTGAGGAGAAATTGATTCTAACACCGGTTGAGATGGTTTGGCCATGTCCAACGGAGGCCTGCTGAGGCGCTGGTACGTAGTGGGGTTCTACAGCGGGTCGATAATATAAAGCACGGTAGAGGTCGACTTAAACTGACTTAGAACGAGTCGGTTAAGAGAGACCTTAAGGAGTGGAATATTCCTAAGGATTTAGCTATGGATAGAAGCGCTTGGAGACTAGCAATTAACGTGCCTAAATCATAATCTTTTTTCTTGTATACTTTATGTGTTCTCTGTTTACATGTCTTTTTTGGGTTTCATCTCTAGCCTACCCTAACTTGTTTGGGACAAAAGGCTATGTTGTTGTTGTTGATTCCTGTCCACCTATTCGTATGTGTTGCGGTGGAAAAAATCTACTTAATCCCCTCAACTATCAAGGGTGGTCTACTTCACCCCTGAACTATAAAACGGTCTAATTTACACCCTAAATTTTCTAAAACCGTCTATTTTACCCCTCAGGAGGTTTTTAAAGTGGTTTTTGCTACAGTAAAATAGGTTTTCTGATTTTTATTTATTTTTGCTAAATTTTTGTAAAATTATACTAAATCATAGAAAAATCATAAAATAGAAAATCAAATTTTGTTAACTTCAAATGAGTATATCTATACAGTGAAGACATAATATGGTATGTTTCAATACAAAGTTTTTGTTTTAACTTTACAGTAAACAAATCCAAATTTTTTACAGCAAAATTTTTTTACTAAAGCATATCATATTATGTATTCTCATGTAGATATACTCATGCAGAGTCTAACAAAATTAGACTTTTCATTTTATGATTTCTTCTATTATTTGCTATGATATTTTATAGATTCAGAGAAATAAATAAAAAAGAGAAAACTGGTTTTACTGTAGCAAAACCACTTTAAAAATCACCTAGGGGGTAAAATAGATGGTTTTAGAAAGTTTAGGATGTAAATTAGACTGTTTTGCAGTTAAGTAGACTTTTTTCGTGTTGTGGTGTATTAAGAATTTGAGATACAAAGTAGTTTACGTTGCACCCCAATTCACTCAAAAACGCATATGGATTAAGATGAATACTTAAAAAAGAAAACCTTTTACTTATAATAAAAAACTTGGCCGGTGAGGGAAAGACTGCCCCCACGGTTTTGCACATAAGAAGAAACTTCTCAGTTCGCCAACCGAGAAAAACCCCGAACCCTAGCCCCGCCCCGGCATTGGAAACATATTTTTATTTTAGAATATATTTGCCTCTATCCTAAAAAACTATAAACTATATTTTTAGAAACTAAGTAAAATTTTGTTAAGGTTAACTAAACTTATAGAAACATTATCTACCCTTCTTGGTAGTGCTATTGGAAAAGTTAGTGGCAAAAAGAATAGGGGCACAAATAAATATAGATTCATAAAAAATATCATAAGTTACTCCTACACTTTCTATTTCAATTGGCTCTTTTTTCTTTTGCAAGAAGAAAAGAGTGTGTCTACTTTAACTTCTCATCAGTTTCAACTTTCAACAAATGAGTAACCAAGTGCTCCTTAAGGGATTGATCAATGCCTCTTGCTCAATTCCTTGAACTCCTCCCTCTTCTTATTCACGAGGGAGTGGGCCCTTTGTAATAGCCTGATGAGCTCCTCCTTGGAGGGATCTTCATCCTCGCTATCAATGGTGGAGGGAAGGGGCCGAGGGGGCCTAGGCACCTCCAATGTTTATATGCCCCCATAATAATACACCTCATTGGCTACCATATGGTAGGAGTAGCTGAGCTAGAAGGCATGAAGACAAACGTTTTTCCACGTGGAATGAGTGTCCATGAATGAAGGCGATTTGGCGACAGGTGGACAAAGGCGTCCATGTCCAGCGTAGTAGAGGGGCGACTATCAAAGTTCGTCATGGATTTGCTAGAAGAGGATATCATGTTGATAGGGTCATAGGCCACGTTGTGTGGTTGTGCCATCGGGAGCAAGGTGGTGGCGAGGGTGGGCACGAGAGGACGGTGAAAACATGTGCCGAGAAGGGTAAGATGTGGACAGTGCGGCTCATGGCACTCACAGGGATGGTTGGCTCATGAGGGTGGAAAGGGGTGCATGGCACGAGCAATGGGCATCCTGCAGCTGCGACGGCGGTGACCCCAGCCATGGCAATTGCGGCAATGGGTAGGATCACGTACGACATGCGCACCGAGAGTATCCTGTCTTGTCCCCTACAGCTAACACCTCGCTTCAAGCCCAGCAGCTGGATGCCTTCAATGACCGTTTCCTCACCTGGCCATGCCAAGCCCCACCTCAAAAGTTGTGTTCGATAGCACTAAAGTAAGTAAAGCAAGTATTGTGGCTGCAGCTTTAGGCCATGTTTGATTTTGTGGGACTAGGAACTAGATACTAAATTTTAGTCTATAAATTGCCAAATAAAGAGATTAGAAAAAAAATACTTGTAGTCCTCTCTTTCTTGGAAAGAATTGCCAAATAAAGAGATTAGAAAAAAATACTTGTAGTCCTCTCTTTCTTGGAAAGTGCTAATTGGGACCAGTGATCCCTGCTTAGTCCCTAGAAATCAAACACGCCCTTATTTTCTGTGTAGCTCTTCTTGATGTTCCGCCGTTGCTTTAATTCAGCTCAAGCTAACATCAGCCGCCCTCTCCCTAGCTGCCCCAAAACCCTCGCCAAGCAAAGACCCTAAACCCCTCACCATAACAACATCCGTTGCCTCGCTGCAAAGGAAGTTGCAAAGTTACATCAGCCAAAGGAATACCCAATCACCCGGTACCAACACAACATCGTCACAATATGCTTATGCATACAAATTCTCTTCATTTTTAACACAAGTGCGGGGGGAAAGATGAATCATCCTATAGTACGCAGGATGATACAGTCAAATGAACAGCAAAAGTCTTTGGTTCCGGAGTAGAGTAGAGTACACTACAACATACAGTAGGACACATGACGGACAACCTTCTTGACCGTATAACGGCTTGCAAATGCCGTGTACACGACATAGTTCACCACAGTGATCCCCGTCCACAGCCAGTAGTAGTAGTCCAGGTGGCCATCGTTGAGGTCAGCGGGGAGCTAGCCCTGGCCGCCCCCGGCCCTGGTCACCACCGCCACGGCGCCACCCATGAGACTACCAGCATGTTCACGTAGTACGCCAGGGACATGGCCAGCAACTGGAACGCCGAGCACAGGCTGCGATCGACGCCGGCGCCTCCGCGTAGAAGAACTCCAGCTCGCGACGCCGCAGGCCAGTATCACGAACTACGGGAGCTGCCACCCTATGCTCAGGTCATGCCCGGCATTCACGCTGCGCAGTCTCCAAGTCTCCGCCAGTGCTGCTGCTGCCAGAGCTGGGATAGAGTGCAACCGCCCGACGCCCATCCGCTGAGGCAGCGTCAGTCCCATCGGGCAACACAAACCCAGACAAGCATGAAGATCACCTTGGCAGAGTTCATAGAGGCAGCGGGCACAGAAAAGGATCCGATCTTGATGTCCATCGCGTTCCCTTGCTGGACGAAAGTAGTAGCAGTCTGGCACAGTACAGCCTGATAGAAGACAAGGTGAACCATATTGGAAGCATCCGGATCAGAATCTTCACTTCCTCCACCATGGGTTACGGTACATAGTAGCCATGTGCTGTGTCTGTCCTTCGTCTCTCGGTCCTCTACAACCAGAGCAGCTTTATCTAAGCACCTGAATGGATAAGTTCAGATACGTTTAGTTCCAAACAAAGGATTACAAAAAGTACATCAATCAATTTACAAAAAGAAGTCCGTAAAATGGCGCTAAACAAAACCTTTTCTTTTTTTATAAACGAACATAATCTTATCTTAATTAAAGAAGAAAATGCCTTAATCGATCAAGAAAATATGTAGTTCTAGGATAAGAAAGGAATAGGCCTTATTAATAGAAGATGACAAAGAAATCTCCATCACAGTTAGGACAGAGTATTTAATATGACAAAGAAATGTCCACTACAGTTAGGAGCGAGCGAGAGATTTTAATTCAATCTCATAGGCAAACAGGGCTATATTGTATGATTGATTGAGTTTATTTTAATATAATATGTTTAATTGAGTTGTCTGGGTATTTTGTTTCTCTATATAAGAGTTCATCTTTTGAGAACATATAACAGTTGTATTAGCCACTTCCTCTATTCCAAATTATAAGTTATTTTGGCTTTTTCTAGATACATAATTTTTGCTATATATGTATGTAGGTGTATAGCAAAAACTATGTACTTAAGACAAGCCAAAACTACTTGTAATTTGGAATGGAGGCAGTACCTTTTTTCACATGATTTTGAAGCTCATTTTAGTACAGTGAAGCAAACTTATGAGATCCAGAAAAGTCTTTTGTTCACACATCATCAGCAGCACCACCACCTGTGTGTGTGTGTTTACGGTCTGTTCAGCTATATCCAGTATAGGTGTAAACTTTCAGGACTAGGGTCCAGATCTAAATAGTCATTTTATTGCTCAAACCACATAATTCAGAGGTGCATTTCAGAGTTGTTTTTTTTCCAATAATTTTGTATTTATGTTTGGCCAAGACATGCTTTCTTCCATCGTACAAGGTTTCAATCCCGTATAATGCCAGGTCCTGTCTATCTTTCAAATGCATCTTTACTCTTAGTGAGGTAATGAAGCAATCAAACTAAAGTGCAAATTTAAGTTAACTTTCCCTCCTATGCTAGCTCTGAAGTTCATTATCATTATCAAGAGCCCTCCTATGCTAGCTCTGAAGTTCATTATCATTATCAAGACAAAGTGATAGATATACCTGAATTCGTTAGTGTGTTCTAATCTGTTTGGCACTATGCTGCTTGATTCATCGTCATCTCCTTCAAACAACAGTGCGGTATCAGCAGGAAGCGCCACTCTTCGCTTCTTAAAAGAGGCAACAAATACCATTACTATACTCTTGAGCGGGTTCCCAGTTGGAAGTTGAACCCTGTAATGCGGTATTCCAACGAAAAAGGCAACCGCGGCGATAACAAGGCATATCGAGGAGATGCCAAATCCAAGAGACCAAGCAACATTCTGCTGTATCCAGACAAGAAGAGTGCCGGAGATGAACACTCATTTACATCAAATCAATATAGTAAATTTTATCTTGTTTCATGCATGCATATTCTGCTTATTCTTGTCAAATATTGTTGCTTGAATTGTTGAATGAAGACATCTCATTTCCGAAATTGCAGGAGATGGTGATGGTATTGCAGTAGAGGGCAACCGAGCCCACAGGTTGCATCTACTTCTGGTTGAAGGAAAGAGCTGCTCGTGAAACCACCGCTATTACAATGATCTTAGAAAAAATAAATAAATGTCAAGCCTTAGCACAATGTTTCATTTATATCCAAACGAGGACTCTGATAAGATTTCTGAATCTGCTGCACTCTAACAAGGAAAAACATAAAGAGGAAAGAGCTTTGACGGCGGGCCCTATTACATAAACATTTGACGGTGCAACAAGGTCAAAAATTAGTAGAACGAAAGCATCCCGTTTGACTATTATAAGACTAGCCAAAAAATATATGAGTCGCCAATTTTTCCAATGGGCCTAACGTAATATGGTTACCCAACATACCTATTCCCTGTCATTTATTGCCATGTCCCATCTGATGTAAGTAAATTCAACAGTCATTTATTACTCAGAATGGTCGTGGTTTCAATCTTTGAATCATGAATTCCTAAACCCCATGTTCCTTTTTTGAGAGTTCTATTTCGCAAGGTAATACTTCATTTTTTTTGTCGTTGCTTTGCCAAACAAAATACTAGAACATACGTAGTCTAGATTCTTGGCAACTCCTTTTGGTACGACGAAGAAAGACATCGTGTATATTGGTAGAGTACACAACACTGATTTTATCATTGTCAGTTTTGTCCACCTGACATATCTTGTTTCAAGTACCTAACCATTCCTCAAAGCGCTCCTCTAGTTTTCTACAAACTGCACTACTACACAACATTTTCAAAGGAGATTGATATTGTTTTATTTTTAGAGGTGGGCGCAAGTCGTATTCGTCTAACCAAAGGGCATATAAATTGCCATTTACAAAGGTGATCAACATGCTCGCCTCCAAAAATCGACTCAAACCAGCGACCTATATAGGATTATATAAATATTGTACAAATATTTTGTATTCTTGTACTAAATGTTTGGCTACAAAATGAACTTAAATTAAAAGTTTGATACAAAGGTTTTAAATGTCATCCAACACTACAACTTTGGTATAAGATGTGTCTCCATCTGAGATTGTTTGAAAACTTAGAAAGTGTATCTCCAAATATGTGAATTTAAGACAAATATTTTGAAACACTGAAAAATACAAATAAAAAACTTATCCACACCAAACATGTACATTGGGTCAGCCACTAAAACTTTGGTATTAACTATGTTAATGTTCAAGGTTCTTTAGAAATTCAATTTTGAATTTCAAACATATATAAGATGACGCTAAACTTTTTGGAGACTTTAAATATAAAAAATTTCCACTACAAAGTTGTGGATTGCATTGAGAACTACAAAATTTGGTAGACCATGAGGTTGTTGAAATTTCTTAAATTTTTGAAATACGGTGAGCGCAAAACAATATTTTGGGATCTTAAGTACTTTCAAATAAAAACATCTCAACTACAAAGTTGAAGATCACGTCAGCTACAATTTTGATATAAATTCTCCCTTCATATGTGGTAATACAGAAATTTATGAATTATTATTGGATGAAACTAACTTTGGTCTAAATTGATCCAAATTTGATCGTTTTTAATTTTTTTTCTCACATGATTTTTTGATGTGCCTTCAATTAATCTGGTTAATTTTGGGGTTTCAGTACTATCACTCGTGTACTTTTTCCTTTGGTGATATTTGCAGGGCTAGAAAAACTCTCTACTTGTAAAGAAGAAACACACAAGATGCTGTTCTTCGTTGCAATTTGTTTCCAAGATTCATATTGATCAGAGGGAACATGTCTTTTCTATAGCATGAATGAACTATGAAGCTCTAAATCATACTAGGAAATAATGACGTCGTATTGAACTGTATGCTTCTCGCCCGCCTCCATCTACAGAGCTAACTCAGGCCTCAAACCTAACCTCCATCTCATGGTTGTCAACCATGAGGAAATGAGACCCAATATCTATCACCTTCCTGCCATCCGCCCTCACCCTGCTGAAATGCTCACACGGGCTGATGTCAAACCTGAGATTGGCCGTCTCCCCTGCCTTGAGATGCTGGCTCCTGAACCCAATCAGCTGGCTTGCCGGACGGCCTCCGTTGGTGTTTGGCCACCGGAGGAACATGAGCGCCGAGTGCTTCCCGTCCATGGGGCCGTGGTTTTGCACCTCCACCATGGCTGGAAACTTGAGCTGCTCGCATCCGTCAGTACCGATGTCGTCGACATGGTAGCTACGGTCGCCATCCTCTGTCATCGTCTCCCTTAGGCCAGTGAGAAGCAGAGTGCTCGAGAGCGCCGGCATGCTGGCTCCGTAGACTAGCCGGCGGGAGAAAGTGGAGTAGCTGAGGCCGTAGCCGAACTTGTAGACGGTCTTGCCCTGGTAGAACCGGTAGCTCCGTCCAGGGTAGCCGCTGGTCGGGTCGGCACGCATCCTCATGTCCGTCATGGGCACCTTGGTGAACTCCTCCGGGTACCACGTAACTGGCAGCCTCCCGCTGGGGTTGTGGTCGCCGAATAGCACTTTGGCGATGGCGAGGCCGCCCGCCTGTCCGGGGTACCCAGCCCACAGGATGGCACCGATCTTTGGGTTGGACTGCGCGAACGTGATGTCCACCGGTCCGCCGGAGAGAAGCACCAGGACTACCGGTCGCTTTGACGCGTCGGCAATGGCCGCGATGAGGCTCTGCTGCATCCCCGGAAGGAGAAGGCTCGTCCTATCCTTGCCTTCGCTCTCCTGTCGCTGGCTGAGCCCCATGAAGAGGAACACGTAGTCCTCCGAGCCCGCCAGCGCGACAGCCTGGTCCGTCGCGGCGACGTCGCAGGCCGCCGAACTGCACCCGGCCAGGAACCTCACATTGCTAACATAGCTTTGCAGGCCCTTAAGCGGCGTCGTGGATTCGCACGGCGGACCGAAGTAGTTGGCGATAAGGGCCATGCCGTCGTTGGCGTTGGGGCCGATGACGGCAGCGGAGGTGACCGTGGACCGGTCGAGTGGGAGGATGCCGCCATCGTTCTTGAGCAGCACGATGCCGTCCTGCGCTGCCTCGAGCGCAAGGTTCCTGTGCTCTGGCGTGCAGATGTCCGCGGCGCCGAGTGCGCCGTACAGGCCGTTTTTCCTCGGGTCGCCGTCAAAGTGTCCCAGCCGCATGCGCACCGCGAAGAGGTTGGTGACGGCCTTGTCGATGTCCTGCTCCGTCAGCTTCCCCTGCTGGATTGTGGCCGTGGCGTGCTGCTGGATGTAGGAGCCGCAGTCTATGTCCAGTCCTGGAAATACGTAGAGAAACAGAGAGTGGTCAAGCAGAGAAACAGAGGACATTAGCACAGGAGCAGCAGAGCAGAGCAGGGCCCGGACAACATTTTTCCTTTTTGACAACAAGGGCCGGGACAACATTGGCCAAGAAACAGAAACGCACGTACCAGCCTTGAGCGAGACGGCGACGGCGTCCTCCGGCGTGGGCGCGTACCGCTGCGCGTCGCGCATGATGGCTACGGCGTCGCAGTCCGAGGCGACATAGCCGTCGAGGCCCCAGTCCCCCCTGACGGTCCCGGTGAGCAGGTCAGAGTTGGCGCACGCCGGCACGCCGTTGATGGCCGTGTAGGCGCACATGACGCAGCTGGCCTTCCCGTCCACGACGCAGCTTCGGAACGGCGGGTTGAAGGTGTCCTCCAGGTCCTGCGCCGTGACGCGTGCCACGAAGCTGTAGCGCGCCACGCCGTTCCAGTCCTCGAGGTCGTAGGCCGTGGCGTGCTTGCAGCACGCGGAGGTCTGCAGCAGCGAGGACGAGCTGTTCCCCTGGATGCCCCGGACGAAGGCGGCGGCGTAGCGGCTCGCCACGGCCGGGTCCTCGCCGGGCGTCTCCTGGCCGCGGCCCCACCGCGGGTCCCGGAAAATGTTCACGTTCGGGGACCAGATCGTGAGACCTTCCGCCTGGCCGACGTTGAACAGCGCCCGGGCCTCCCGGCCGATCGCCTGCACGTGAGCGACCACATTCATATTCACATGGTTGGCAAAAATCTTTGATAGCAGCTGCCAGGCCAGCACGCGTACCGACGGCCGCATGATCACCAAAAAGGCTCTGTACCTACAAGTTAGGTACACAGATCCAAACGACCGTGATCTTGAAATTCAGATGCATCCGTGTTCACGTGCTAGCTCCCTTTTTGCTGCCTCTTTATATGCATGGCATCGATGGTGGATGCATGTGTCCGGCCGGCCGGCCGGCCGTCGCTCGCAACCAACCGCCCGTGCCACCGCCAGCCAAAAGCAAATCCACCCCGTAATGGCAGTGTGGCAGGCCCGCGCCCGCCCGCCCGGGCCGCCATGAGTGCCAGTGCCAGCGTGCGAATGCCCATGCCGGTCGGTACGCGCTATGCGGGACTACGTACGGTGTTCGCAGGCAAGAAAATCGAAAGCAAGAAAATGCCCATCATCTACGCGGAACTGCGTAACGTACCTGGCCGATGCGGAACCAGAGGTCGTCGTCGAAGGCGGCTGCGGTGAGCAACACCTGCGGGAAGCTGGTGGCGGCGCGGACGCCTCCCACGACGTCGAAGTGGAGCCCCTTGCCCGAGGTGGCCAGGCCGTGCAGCGCCTCGTTCCACCACTTGTATCCGGGGACGCCCAGCCGCGGGACGCCCGCCGCCTGGTCGCCCAGCTGCGCGATCTTCTCCGCGGGCGTCAGCCGGGACACCAGGTCCGCGGCGCGCTGCGCCGGGGCCAGCGTCGCGTCGCAGAACGCCAGGCCCTCGGACGCCGCCGCGGAGGACGGGCCGCACGAGAACGGCGGGTCGCCGGCCAGTACCGCTGCGCCGTGCAGCGCCGCTGCCAGCGTCACAAGTAGTGCGAGCGTCGACGTCGCTGCCGCCATGCCGCCCGCAGCCAGCGCTGATGTTGACGAAGGCCACGGCGGGAGGCTCGAATGGGGTTTATTGAACACGCGCGCTGCCTGCTCGGCCTGAAATAGGCTGCGGCCTCGAATCGGAGCTCGACGCGTGTCTGCTCACAGGTGTTGCGTGTGGTGCACTATACAGCAGCTAGCTGCTAGCCTGCTACTAGTAGCCATCATCAAGAGGAATCGCTGCTTGTGAAAGATGCTTCTCATGCTTGTGAAGGAGATGCTTCTCTTGCTCTTTCAGACGTGATATTCATTTCAATCCATAATTCCGTCTATACGTGCTGGGTGATGTTTCCGCTCCTTGCAGATATGCTTTTCGTGGTGCTAGCTAATTAGGCTACCTAAATAATTAGTGCTTCATCAAGCCTAGGTAGTTAGGCTGCCTAATTAATTAGTGAAAAAATGCAACGTTGTCTTCCTGACCATTGCCGCTTTGAGTAGTATGTCTGATTGGGATTGCTTAATAAGCGGATATATACGAGTCAAAATACATTAGCTGTGTGTGATCGTTCTTAAGAGCACTGATTATGAACATGACGAAGCTTCGAATGAGGTTTGTATACTGTTTCATTATTAAGCAGTATAGTAAGTGTTAGAGAGGTAGAATAGTGTTGTTTCCCCGGTGGCTCCCTTTGGGAAAAATATGGAAAGGTACGGTGGTGTAGGAATTTCGGAGAGATTGTAATCCTAAAGAAAACTTTTCTTGTATATTCTTTTAGAACAAAGGATTAATAAACGTTATGCAATTGTTTTAGATTACTATGATATGCACAAAACCATAAAAAATGATTGACAACAAGAGACCGTGAGGGTTGAGGGACGCACGATGTGTGCGGTGGTCCGGCGCCTCAGGTTTCACCCTGCCACGACCACCGTCAAACATGGTCCCTTCCCGCCGCCGTCGGGTAAAGCCTCCTCAGCGCGGGGTCTTGTCTCCACGTGCTGCCTTCCACACTCCCTTTGTGTCTTGTGTTTTTCTAGCTACTTGGTTATCGTCCTTACAAGAGTTGCAACTCTTTTGACATTAGATTTCGAAATTGCTCCTTCTCTCCCTAGCCTAGATCTAAGGGGCCTCCCTAATGAGGATGCTAGCTACTCTACAGGTTTGTGTGCTGAGGTGTCCACACCCTGCCCCAATGTGCTTTATCCTTTGCGCATCCATTTCTGGACCTGGCTCATAGGGATTCACTGTCTGCCATGTTATTCTTATCAGGCTATTGATTGAGAGAAGGCAGTGGTGGGGTTATACTTCTATAATGAAAAATGTTTTGAGTTGCTTTGGGTATAATGACTGCAAACCTACTCCAACGCCATATGATCCTGTTGTCTACTAGTAAGAAAAAAAACCAAAGAGATACATTGAGATACTCCGAAAACATTGGTTCACTTATGTATCTAGCTAGCACAACAAGGCCTGATATCTCGTTTGCTATGCACAAACTAAGCTAGTTTGTGTAAAATTCCGATGATCATTGGCGTGCTCTTGAGAGAGTAATACGCTACCTAGAGCATACTATGATCTATGAAATTCACTATGCTAGGTATCCTAGCAAGGTACTTGAACCAAAAGCTATAGTGATTCCAACTCGATTCACTATGCCGTGTGTATCCTAGGGTTGTCGATATGTGTTTACACTTGGAGGTGATAGTTTCATGAAAGTTTTGCAAGTAGACCATCTTAACGATGTCAACTGTGGAAGCATAACTCACAACATTGGATACCACCATTATTGAGACTGAGTAACTTTTTGAACTCATTGATTTACAGGTGCATGAAAACCTATACTTGCTATTTTTATGAATCATGATAAATCATTCGATAATTATCAAAGTGAACAGTACTAAGTATAATATGAAGTCAACAAGGCATATAAAGAGGAAACTATATCATTAAAAATAATTACAAATTTGGATTCCATACTAGTTTTAGCTAAGAGGTTCGGGTTGTATACCTTATTGTGTTCCAAAATCTGGTGTCGGATGGTGATAAATTTGTTGTACTCTTGTTCATTGCAGAACACGAGTGGTGTTGTAGGATCCATCATCCTTGCCGGGGCTACCTCATATGCACCATGGTATTGTTCTTCACTTCCTTACTTCCTCTCGATCGATCCGAGATTCGCACCTAGGTGCCAATAATGGAAGACTCTCCTTGTTCCTTATTTGACTCCTGAGAGTCAAATCTTGGTGTCATGAGAAGGGGCCCTTCGTTGAGAGCCATCATGTTGTGATGGGAGCGCCTTGATGAACTCCCACTTGCGGCTTCTCGCTCCTTCTTAACTATCTTCTTGAGTGGGTTCTTCATCCTACAACAAAAAGAGAAACAAGAGCACAACTATGACAACAAAAAGATTAGCATCCCAAGTTAGTCGTCCAAGGTCATTTCTATGTACAGAGCCCAACTACAGCGCCATTTTCTTTGGCGATTCTCATCACAATGTGAGTACTAATTGCAAAAAAAAAATTACTAGAGTATTTGGTCAGTAAGAAGTGATCCTTATCTTCAGGGGCATTCAACCATCTCTTCAACGATGCAAGACCATCTTCAAGAAGGAATTTGCTTAAATTATTCTTAAAGCAGAAGCTAGCTATGAATTCCCACATTATTCAATGGTTAGAAGGCTATGTGTAATTTTGCTCATTTTCTTTGTTTCCTTCTTTGTTTTGTGAACCCACTTGTAAATCTCTGTATTAGATTATAATAAAATTCATGTCAACCCCTCCTGTTAAAAAGGTTAGTCAGCCTTGTGGGGCGTGGTGCCTTCACAAACTATTCTTGTGGGTTGTTACACTCCAAACAAATCGTTCTTGTGAGATGTAATACAAGAACCACCACAAGCGTTCTTGGAGAGCAACTCAAGATAAAAGGCAAGCTTTAAAATGCAACTAAAGTGAGAAGGAAAAACAAAAAAAATATTTTCTTGGATTTTCATAGAAAAAATGTGTAAGCAAAGACATATGG
The DNA here is from genome assembly GCA_023333625.1 of Bothriochloa decipiens. Taxonomy (NCBI): domain Eukaryota; kingdom Viridiplantae; phylum Streptophyta; class Magnoliopsida; order Poales; family Poaceae; genus Bothriochloa; species Bothriochloa decipiens. Next base: position 63,830,301 of record CM041628.1, read on the forward strand.
ATTACAGGAAAATTTGTGAGCTTAGCTCTTCATGAAGAGCAACCATATCATTCTCTCCTTCTTACTAAATAAAATACTCTTTAATCTAGCTGTTTGAACACTGTTGAAGCTGTACTATGTATCTTTGAGATATACAACTTTGTAAAATAATTTTTTAAAGGAAACACCTGAGTAATAATTGAATTTATAACTATTTGAAATTGATAATGCTTGAATAATGGAACGAAATGTTAGATGATGATATGCTCACGAGATGGGCTAGCGCGGTCGTCCTGCCACAACATGTACAAAAGTGCAGTGCAGGAGAGGTGCATTATTGCATCCGTGGCTTGATCGTGGCATGTTTGCACAAACGTGTGGTGTGTGGTGGTGGTGGATGGACTTCTCCTTGACTTGAGAATGCAACCAGTGGAAGGATCTTATTTTTTTAGTGATGGAAAGGAACAAAATCAATAGATTTGATAAAAAAAGAAGTGAGCAGCTAAAGAACAACAAACTGGACATAGGTGACTTGTAAATACGTCCATCATGCGTTCCGGCCAGACAATAGAGCATTCCCATGCGTTCCGGCCAGACAATGGAGCATTCCGTGGCTGCCGTCCTTAACTTTTTGCTATTTCCCTTGTTGCAGCCTACAACTGCAAGTCCTGTGAATTTGTACGTGTACCTAACATGTCCGCATCTGGGCACCCTCCAATGTTTTACGTTTAAGTTCGCCGTCATGCGTCACAGGACATATTGACAGTAATCTCCATACCATGAATCTGCTGTCAGAGGTCATTTTTCAAACAAAACGATAGCGACATGTGAAGTGAGCTTGGACGCATGCATTAGGCTAAAAAGGAAATTGCTACTCTCCTTTTGAAGTTCGATAGGGCGCATCTCAAAGGTTGTATTCTTATCAAGTAAATATTTTTCTTGAAGGGTAAAGTTGGGATGAACTACATGTGTTGTACCAAGGATTTTGCCCTAAGATCATCTTAAGCATGAACCCTATATTTAAGGCCCCAAACTAAAATTTGGAATCTAAAGCAAAAAAAAAAAAAAAGAGCTCCAATAAGGCTCCTACTAAGGTTGGACGAAAAACTCGTAACTCACTAACTCACTCGTAATAGCTCGGCTCGAGCTTAACTTATTTTATAATGAGCCAGCTTGAGCTGGTTCCGCAAGACATAATAAGACAAGATTAATAACAAATATTATATGGATAATTGTAATCATCAATGGACGATGATGGATCATGATCATAAATGGTAGCATACTTATATTTTCTATTGTAAAATTCATATGTATTTTGTTCATTTTATTTTAAATATCCATTGATGTGTTTGTTGCCGATTTGCGGTTATATATAATCTCTCTCTTTATCTATCTCTATATATATATATATATTTGCTTTTGTGTTTTGGCTCGTGAGCCAAACCAACTAGCTCAATATCCAGCCCTAGCTCCTCCTCAAACCCTCAAATTTGTGTGGCCCTCAAATTCATCCCTTCAGCACTTGATCTATCCTGCTGGCGTCGCCCCTAGTCCTAGCCCATATCTGGTAGTTTGGCCATTTTCTTGCGTTCTATTTTCTGGCTGTGGCGAGCGGCAATGACTCCTCCTTTGACAAGGGCGAGGCCACAACCATCAACAGGAGCAACACCCTCGCACGTTATAGCCTTTGTCCCTGTGAGCGGCTGGGCTCCATCATCGTGCAAGTGAGCTTGGGCTCCTCCTTCTCCACGCGTGGGTAACCTTCTCCATGACACGGGCCGCGCTCCTCCCTGCTTAACGCCCTCGCTCACCGCCCAAGGCCTCCTCGTGTCTACTCGTTCCTCTCTGACACTGGTCCTCCAAGCTGTGAGATCTAACACCCCTACTTGGCGAGATCTCATGGGACAATGATTTATTTTTACCATCTTCGATGTTTGCATCATTGTATTGATCCACTGCCAAGGAAAGCAAAGCTGATTTGACGCCCCCCATACCGATGACAATGAGGCACAATGAATCAAAGAGCACAAAATACTGAAAACCTTGTTGCAGGAGGGCAAGAACCACCTTCACACGAGGCAGGCCACAGAGATGGTATGAGAGTAGAGGAAGTAATTATGAGCAAGCCCTATTTGCAAACAATTACATATTATTAGGAACATAAGAGGGGGCACATAGCAGATGAGGATTAATTAGAACTGTATGAAGATGGTGTCTGCACTTACAACAACGTAGAATATTATAGAGCTATTGTCTTGTACTTTTCCCAGTATGTCGTTGACACCTCTAACACCACTTTAGTAAGTTGTCATCCCCAGCATGGCACCGGAGGTGTGGTATTAATAATTACAAATGGTCATCTAGAATAAATTGAAATCCGCAAGCGCATAATACCGATGTAGCATTTTAATCAGGAGTAAACCAGGTATCGTTATTTATATTTTTACCCATGGTAAGAAAAAGCTAAGGATAATGAACAATTGCATCACTGCATGTGGTAATGGAGAGTGTAACCATATCTTTGTCTATCTCTCACACAGGGTAAATATCACAAGATAAATATATATAGTGAATGATAAATGATAAATGATAAGCACATAGCCGCATAATAAATGATAAACATCTCAATAGAGTACTCTAAGGCTATAATACTAGCATGGAATTAGGATGAATTACGAGGATAAATCCTAAGTTATTCTAACTATAAGCCAAAGCATAAAATGATTAGTGCAATTATACTTGGCAATCATGGCAAAACAAGGTTATATCCACACATAGGGATATTACGAAGGAAGATGAAGAACATAGCAATTACTTCCCTGTAACAGTTGTGTTCTACCGGCCCTATACTCAGGAGAAGGACTACAAAGGACTCAACGGGACTGTCACTCCCGCGATCTACCACATGATCCTACAGTTAAATATAATTCTAATCCAACTATGCCAAGCATATAATCAAAGCAAACTAAGAACATTATAATTGAGAATATAAGCAAATAGAGCAAAGTCATATCCAATATAGTAGAATAGACCAAAGTCACATTCATAGTAGCAGATGAACAATATGAATAATACATGAACGAATATAAAAGTAGGAGAGAATTACCAAGTAATCTCTTGACAGATCCAAAAACCAAGCAAAACTTGCCTCCTTCTAGTTCTAATCCTATGTAGCTGTGCTATAGACTATAGAGATCTAATTAAGATGGTGGCTCTAGGCTTGATCTGTAACACCCTACTTTTATAAAACTAGTATTTTATTAGGAATAAATAATTTTGACACAAGTTAATTAAAAAAAATACAATAAGAACAATAATCACATAACTCAAGCATAATTAATGAGAACGTCAATAAATAGATAAGTCAATTGAATGTCAATTCCATGGGTTACACCGTATAATTATATCATCTCAGTGACACAACTAAGTTGACTTGAACAATATTTTAACTTAGACAAAGTGCCATATTGCAAACTAAGTTCTTTGGACATAAACATTAATTCTGGTGGTGAAGAAGTGATGTGCATACATCTAAGTCCCAAGCCCATCATGCTTGACAAATGTGATTATACACCTATAAAGAATTAAAGGGGTGAGATAAACTCTGCAAGCAACGACTATGAATATAAACACATCTCACAATTGTTAAGTTATTAGATTTGAAAACATATGTGCACCCATAAAGACGAGAGAAATATCACATAAATAAATTATGCAACTCCACATTGTAGCGACATTCAAACATTATCATAGGGCTATAGTATCACATCGTCACCCAGATATTAATATTCTCCAAGTCATCAAGTAAATGATGTATGCATTGCCATGATGCAACTCCATTGAGAGTTTTGTGTTGGACGATGCCAACCTCTCATGCAACTCCATGTACCGGTACTAGTCACTGCATGATGGCGGTGACGGATATTAACTCCATATGAAATGCATATATATGCATATGAATGATCAAAAGTATAATGCAATATAATCTGCATCCGTCATCTCACAGCGACAAGCGACATCGACAAGATAAATAAATCTATACACAATGTAAAGTAAGCCAGAATAAAAGTAAATCATATTATTAATCTTGACATAGTGTACTTCATTAAATTCAAAAAGGATGCAAGACATGAATATAAACATAGAATTGGCCACACCCCTACATTACTTGCCTTTTCATCGAAGAAAGCGACCTCGACAAGCATGTCAAGCATGGTTATGAGAACCACTTCCTGATAGAAATAAATATATAAAATTACTTAATAAATCATTCATAACACTCAGAGTAGATACACGTCTCTACACTTATTTGATCACTCCCCACTTTTCTATTTGTCAAGTAAACCATCAAAATAAGGTTAAATATCGCCAAACAACAATATCTCTATTTTCAGGACAGCTATCTTGTTATTTTTGTAACTATTTTTATATGAAACAAGTATATGGTTGAATACACTAAAATCATCTACATAAAATTCTCTAAAAAATTCGTATTGACCATGGAATTAATTTCGGCTATCTAGTATTTTTAATCTGAGACACAAAGTAATGCAGTCTTCCTGCCAAACTACAGCTCACGACATCAAGGTTGAACCAATATTGAAGGTTCAAGTAATGTATAATTAAGTTTGCCTCCACTGTCAAACACATCACGTTACCGACTCCTAATATTTGATATCTAACAGGTCATAGCACTACTATATGGATCCGTACTATGATAAAGAGATAAATATCCATACTATGATATAAAGAGATAAACAAACAGATAGCAAAACTTGGAGAACAAACCATTAGAGTTCAGGTGAAATTTTGATATCAGGCCATCAGATCAAGGCGAACAACTGTAGATCACTAGGGGGAAAAACGAATTTTTATCTACCAATTACTTTGCGAGACCTTCTTTGATCACCTCCGAGACAAAGCCTTATCGCCGGGAACAGAACGCCGCCTCCAACTCTGATCCTTAGGAACCGAGAGATCGGATCGACTCTATAGACGAGGTGGAGAACGCCGCCAGCCTCATGCCTCTCTTGAACCCAAGAAGATCAGATCGAGATCGAGAGGTTACGGTAGATTGTTTTTCTTGCCATGCATTATTTCCTAACCACTCAATGTCCCTAAAATAGGCTATAATTAGGACTTTGCTTTCTCACTCGATAAGCCCATTAGGCACAAAACACATCAAGATAATAATTATATATATTTTAGATGTTTCAGCTATATTTGCAAGGCAGGATTTTACATCAGGGGCTTCTGTCTTGAGACAAATGAATAATGAATTGAATTAGGGTTTCTCCTAGGGCCATGGGCCTTGCTTATATAGTCTTCTTGAATGCACCATGGTCGTTGGATCAAACCAACCTTAATGGACAAAGATTATTGATCCTCAATGACGGTGGGGGCACGATTCGTGTGCCTGCACCTAATTGGTGCAGGGGGTAGGGCGGCCGTCTGTAACACCTCTGATGTTATATTAACTAAAACCTGTCATGTTATCATATGCACTGCAAAGCATTCATGATTAGGTCAACTTTGATGTGCATTAACTAAAATAAGTTTATATTTCATAGGTTGATTGTGTTTCTGAAATGTGTTGTCACATGAAATAATAAAACCCTACTTTCGAATGTCATCTCAAATGCTTAGTTTATATTCTATGTACTTGAGGTGTAAATCATGTTTATACTAGTGCCAAGCATAGTGTATAAATCTAAGTCCAACCCTAAAAATGATTTCCATATTTGAAGTTGAATTTGGATTTCAAAGCTTATTCCCAAGCCTTGTAATTCAAATTTAAATTCAAATTGGAAAGCTATAAAAGGTTTTTCGAAAGTCAACTTGGTCAACCAAGGGTGTCATTGGGTCATTGACCTAAAAATGTCCTTGGATGATGTATGCGATCACTAATAACCAACCAATTAAATTAGAAACCCAATCGAGTTTGAATTCGGTTTCAAAAACCCTTTATTTTAAAACCTAGTTTTATCCCCTTTTCTATAATTCCAAATCTAAAAGGAATTTGGAGATACTCTAAAAATATAGTTTGTAGATATTGACAATAGCTACAAAGTTGGTATTCAAAGTTTTTTAAGTTTCCAAAAAGAATTTCAAATAAATTTGAAAATTTAGTTTTCTAGCATTTGTTCCCTTTTGATTTTAAAATCATAATTTAAAAATTATGCATAATTTTGGAAAACTTTGTATATAAAAAAATGTTTGGATTGATGAGTTGAGCATTTCATAGTTTTGAATATTTTCATGTTTTATTGAAGAATCAAAAGTAATTTCAATTGTTTTTTCTAGGGTTTTATTCCCTTTTTGAATTTGAATTCATATTTCAAAATCCAGATAGAATTTGAGGATGCCAGTTAAGTGAAAAGTGTAGCTCTTGAAAAGTTATGCAAATGATATTTTTGGAGATTTTCATGTTCTTATATAAATTTTGGAGTAATTTGTAATTTCAAATGAGTGGCAATTCTGTAATTTTATTGAACAGCACCGAGACCTATCGACGGTCGCCATCGCCGGCTTCTCAAGCCGCGCCGCCGTCCATCGCCGCACATACCTCGGCCGCCAACTCGCCCCCGACACCCAAAACTTCACCGTCGTCGTGTCGTCCGTCACCATTGGCCTATAAATAGGTCGACCGCCATCTCTTTTCTTCTTCTTTTCCCTCCTACCGCCGCCGCCGACGACCTTGCTCCGCCGGCAAAATTTGCCACCGTCGCTTCGTCTCTGCTCGCTTCATCTCGCCTGAAGCTCCGCCTTGATCTTGCGCTTCGATTGAGCTAGCTCGTGCTCGCTCTCCCCGCCCGAGTCGCCCGCACGACGTCGTCTTCCTCACGACCGGTCGCCGAGCCGCCATGAGCTTCCTCGCCGTCCACCGCCGCCAAGGTGGAAAATATTTTATCTTTAACCCTCTCATCATGTTCTCCATACTTCGCTGCCCCTTATGCGCATCTTGGTCGGACTGATGGTGCACAGGAAGCGCCGGAACGCCGTCGTTGCCACCGGAGCGCCGCCGCCGCCATCAGCGCCGCCGTCCACAGCTCGGCTCAACCACTCCGGGCCTTCATTAGCGTGTGCACTAGACCCATGGTGAGCTCCTGCACCTGTCTATGCCCTCAATTTCACTTCTCTTGCGCCGTAGGGTCCGGCCGCCGTGGCTCGCCGCCGGCATGGCTTGCCAGCGCCGCCGCGCGCGTAGCCGTCTGAGCTAGAAGCCAGGGATAACCCCATCTTCTGGCCCAACGCGTTCGAGTCGATGTCCTCCATCTGCCTGTGTCCTCGCCGTCACCGAAAATCGCTCCGGTGAGCGTTACCGCCGCACCCGAGCTCCGCCGCGCCGCCATGGCCGCCGGCGTGGGTGCCGCCGTCGCTCCGCCGCCACGTTAACTAGCCCAGGTTGCTCACCGTCCCGAGATGAGCCTGTAGGACCAAACCTCATCGCAGGAGACCTCGCCGTTGGTGAGAAATCGCCGGTCAAAATCGTCGCCACCGTCGGTCAGCGCGGTGACACTGTGCTTATTTCTTTTTTCTTTTTCCAGAAAATGATTTAAATGCTATTTTCTTTAGAAAATCATAGTAATTCATATATAGCTCCAAAAATTCTGAAAATTTTTTCTATGTTCTTTATGATGTCATATACCTGGGAAAAATATGAAATGCCAAATTTGAGTAATTTTTGCATATGTTAAAATTAGCTCTTTTAATTAAAAAATAGAAATTCAATGATTTTTAATAAATAAAGTAATTGGCTTTTAATTCTGAAATTTGTTTTGCCATCTAATTAGACCAAGATCTTTTCAAAATACAATTTTGAGCTTAATTAGAGAACTTTAATTTTTATGCCTTTATTTTATACTTTTAAATAATTAATTAACCCCCTTTAATTAAGTTAATCATTATAGGAATTGTTTGACTTTGGGGATTGATTGATGACCTTGGGTCATTAACCCTAATGACCTTTGGCACTTTAATTATTTGTTTGCGCTTACCTGGATCATGTCATTAAGGCTTAGTTAACGTTATTTCATGTGTTTAATAACTTTTGTAAATAATGTAGTTAACCCTAATGAACTTAGTAAGTATGTTTTGGTTGGCTTGCAACTTTATCGTGAAGGAAAGTTGTACTCAGGCCATTAATCTGATCATGCATCCATCGAGCATCATGTCTATTATTCCATCATGTTGAAGCATATGCTTGTATCGTATAGTTTCCGATAACGGAGAGTTTAACGTTGTTGCTCCAGATCCGAAGGAAGAGCAGAATCAGGAGTTGGGAGTTGATCCGGAACTCGAGACCATCTACCCCGAGTACCAAGGCAAGCCCCGGATGCATTCAAACCCTATTCTATTTTATAAAAGTTTTACCATTTTAGTTATGATATGTTGCATTAAGTAATAGGAGTTGAGTGAAAACCCACCAACTGCATTACCTGTCTTACTTCCATATTTCTTGCTACCTGTTCTAAAAGATGCGTAGTAATGCTTAGCCCTGCTTAGTTAATTAAGTGTTCAAAAGTAAAAGAATGAAAAAGATGAGTTTGGCTTTATCTGTTGAAATCATGATGATAGTTAATAAATCGAGTTTGGACGGCTAACTTGCATTGGGAACAGAGTCCCTCTGTAGTGTTTCCGTCTATTGATGCCCTAGGTCCTGTGTCGATGGTGAACTGGTGATATCGAGAAAATAGAAAATCCACATGCATGAAGTGATATACTGATGGTTGGAGCCAGGTATATCATGGAGTGAATTATTGTTGACACCTTTTTTGGCACGTGTCAATAAGGATCAGGAGACTAAACTAAATCGGCAAGAGGTTGGTTTTTCTTCAGCATTGCTTCCGAGTTACCGATGGGTGGTTGCCGATGAAGGGCATGTTGATCTCGTACATTGCTAATGAAGCCGAAGAGCTATTTCCGATAAGGTTGGCAGAGGACGAGAGGATTGTTACCGATGAGGCGGAAAGAGCTGTTGTCGATAAAAATGGCAGGAAGACTGGGAGGTTGTTGCCGATGCCAAGAATATACCGATGGGGAGATAACTTCATCGCGATGGAAGCGGACAGAGGATCGGCATCATAGAGCTTATGATTTTTGTAGTATAGTTTGAGTCCAACTCCTATATTTCTTAGGAGGTAGAGTTTGTATAAGGAATTAGTTTATTTCTTCTATATTTGAGCCTTGCATGTTAAATTAGGTCTCTTCGATTAGCGGAGTATAAATATATGCCGGGGGCATTGTAATAGGGATCCAAGCATCAATAAACAAATCTACTTTTTATTGCAATTTACTTCTACTAGTACTTTACTTTTCGACGACTTCGTCAAGTATTTTCTTTTTCAACGAGTTCTTTCATGAATCGACGGGCTGCATCAACTTGATTTCCGGCGACCTTGCAGGTTCTGCGTTTACCGATTACAATTCAGGCTTTGACTTTTGGGTGTATCACTGTCATCTCGTCTGATCTGTTCAACAGTTATCGAATACATTCTGAGCTTTGACGTCCGGACGTATTGCTGTCGTCTCGTTCGGATTTTATTCAAGTTATCATCCTTGTCGATTAACAGGTCAAATTGACTGGCACGCTTCAGATATCGAATTTGGGTATTAGCCCGGTGTGTTTGCAGATAAGAATTTTGCATCAACACTTATAGTGGGCCAGTGTTCCCACATATGTCATAGTGTGTTATACTGTGGGTTTAAGTTCCCACGTATCTCGGTACACTAGGTCGAAGTGCTCACGTGTATCATGTGGTGATATATGGCTACGGTTGTTATTCCGGTATATTGGTTCACCTGCTATGCTTAGGAGTTAGAGTCTCCTGC
>CM041628.1:63865889-64013159 GCA_023333625.1 Bothriochloa decipiens
TGCGTAGGTGTTTCTCTCTATGTAAACCTTACATATGGGCCTTCTTTGCTTATTTCCTGATAACCCCCTACAGAAATAGATATTCACCAAAATTTATGGAATTCTGTCAGTGTAACCACTATATCTAGATGGTAATTATATTTAGGTCCTTTCATGTTTCGTTGATGGTTAAAAATAACACTTATCTACCGCCAACAACTCCCCCAAGCTTACCTTTTCTCGTCCCTAAGCAAAAATATACTCATTTCTGGATCAGGAGGTGCTACAATGCTTTTACGACTCAAAAGTACACACGCTTCAAAGAAGAACTCTCATCTAGATTAGAATAAACTATTATGATCATAGACTTACTTATATTACCTTCCACCATGGGGCTTGGAGCCGTCATGTCTTGAGCAGTTGAAATACAGAACGGTCAAGCCAAGCGCCATGTTTCAAGTTCTTCGATCAACTATTATTCCTGAGTTTTTTTGCAAGATTTTTAAATAAAACTCAGAGATTTTTATGTATGACCCTATCAAGTATATCTTTTGTGGTATTTCTGGATTTTCACTAAGGCATTAATGGTGTATGTCTTCTCTTTTCTCTCAAGATATGTGGTATTTTTGGTATTAGGCATAGTAACATTGCCTTCTCTCTCTCACCCTACATCTAATAGACTTATTGGAGCTCATAGGTGGGGAGACAAGGAAAAACTTGCAAACATTTATTGCACAGTCAAACCATGGATCCAGAGGAATGAGTTATACGGTCAAATCAAGATATATGCATGTGTATGGAATATATGGTATATAGTGGATAAATAGTAAGGGGTGAAGAAATGATAATGGTGGATACCTAAGTCTACTATAGCTCCTTGGAAGGAATACATACCTCTCTTAGATTTTTGAAAATTTTGGTGGAGAACTTGGGCTGTCCAAAGATTTTTTTTGGAGGAGAACTTTGGCTCCCCTTTTTCTAGTTTTTTTACAATAGCACCCAAGCCTCTTTGAAATAGATAAATTGATAAGAGATAGAAACAAGAATGTTTGGAGCTCTATGGGCCAGCAAGAAATGGTAGGGATAAAATGGATGGCAAGCATATTTTTGATTATTCACTCCCAGATTAGGAATAGAATATTTTTGAGTGAATCTGAATGGAATAAATGAGTGCGTACTTCCAAGTGTATGCGGAATGTTGGTGAAAGAAAACAAGTTGTGTGTGTGTCAGTGTGTGTATGTGTTTTCTTTCTCATCCAGTTAACCAAGCAAATAAACTAGGTTAGCCTAAGCCTGCCTCTAGCAAGTCAAGATGCACTTGTTTGGTTGCCTACACTTTATAAGGCCACGAGCAGACACGAGCAGACACTTAAGGGTGGACATTCGATTTTCTTCAGTTATTGATGAAATTCGGTTACTAGAAAATGGGAAGTTCCAAAAAATTTGGGAACCGAGCCATTTCATCATCGAATTTTTTAGCAAAGGTTAATACAACAAAAATTACAGGTTTTAAAGAAAATTTAGGCAACACTACCTCTAATTTAGATAATAACGATTGATAAGATAACAATAGCAATATAGTAACACAAATACAATATCAATTCAGCATGAGACATCACACAAAAATCAAACATAGTCTTACAATATATAAGTGAAGTAAAATTCATGATTTTAGTTCTTTTGGTTAATTCGGTTGATCGGTTGGTTATTTCAGTTTCTCAAAATTTGGAACCAAATAAGGAGCCGAGTTTTTTTTTCTAGTTATTTCGGTACGGTTTCTTATTTCAATTATTTATGCCCACCTTGAGACGTGGCAGGTGTCGAGCACGTAACACGATGCCCACTTTATGCCTTGTGAATGCAGAACCTACCGAGCAGATGGGGACGAGCCTTGTGCTAGCTGGTGGAAAGGGAAGGGTGTGAGGGCTTACCACGGCGTGGTGGTGATGGTGGTGGTGGTCAGAGAAGGAGAAGATGGCTGGCATACTGACTTTACATGAGATGTCTACGTGACGACGGTAAATCCTAGAAAAATTCCAGAAAAAAATATAAGTATCAAGATTTGAACCCTAAAAGGTAGCGTACCACTGGACCGTCCTATTATTAGACTACAAGTATTTTTCTGGTGGGTAACATACACAAAAAAGTGAGAAGAGTTAAATAAGAACTAAGTATTAGAAATAGTGTTTCAAATAGAAAATAACATATAATAAATCATTATCATGGCCAACGGGAGAAAAACAATTTTTCTAAGCATTTTGTTTTCATGTTGATAGTGATCCAGTTGGTTGAGATTGTACGGATAAGTCTATAAGGCTAGTGGGATTTTATGAATTATTAGTCTCCAACAATGTTAACGAAAGGTGGCCTTGTAGAAACGAAAATGTAAAATAATTACTACAATCGATGTAGAATAAACATGTACTCATAATAGGCAAAATCTGCCCCAAGAAGTATCAACGAAGGATTGAAGAAAGAAAACAGTTTCAACAGTTAAGCAAAGATAACATTGCGGTGGCGGGAGATTAAAAAAAACATTGCAGTGGCGGGTCTGAGGTGAGATAATCGGGCCAATGAAACAGGCCCTTGGGCTCGAAGTTCGATGGGCCCTCAAAGCAAAGAATGGATCAACATGGCATAGCGAAATGGAGGAACCCTAGGCCCGCCAAACACACAACACAGAGAAAACTGATACAGAGAGGTGCAGATCGATGCGGCGGTGGTGGTGCGCCGCCGGCGGCCTCGGCCGCCGCGTCCTCTCGTCGTCCACCTCCGCCATCGCCTCCCATGCCCGTCCGCTGCCGCTACCCCCGATACCCAAATCTCCCTCCTTTACCGTCCCTTTCTCCGTGTCCTGTCGCAGGCACCACTCTCTCCAGGGGTTCTTTCACCCGGCCATCGCTTCTTCCTTCCGCTCTCCGGTGAGCTTTCGTCTCGTCTCCTCTCATTTGGTTTGATTTCCTACCTCCTTGTATTGCTGATTGCCTGCGTGGACGGTGTCGCGCAGCAGTCGGCGCACCAACAGGTGCGGCACTACATCAAGGAGAGATCGCGCGCGCCGCTCACGCCCACCAAATCCAAAGTCAAGAAATACAAGATGAAGGCCCCCTCGTAGTCGCCCCCATTCTTTTCCCTTGTGCCCTTCTTACCTTCTCGGTGGCACCTCAGGCAGCTGATTTTATGCTTTTATTGCTAGGTCTATGAAGTTTAGATTCAGAACCATGAAAGACGGACAGGTCCGCAGGTGGAGGGCCGGCAAGCGCCACAATGCACACCTCAAGGTACATTTTCAAGAAAAAAAATAGTGACCATGCTTTTCTTTACCAATCACAGCAGTGCTACTAGCTTGAGGTATTGACTGGTATGGATTGCCATGCACTGTGAACCACACCAAACTAAACACTACATTCGGCAATCCTTATAATTTGTACCATGAAACTAAATTGACTTATCTGTACAGTTCGCTAAAGTAGAACATTGGAGTGAGTGGCACAGATATTCAAATCTAGAGTGCCTTGATAATTGTATTGGCAGGAATGGCTTTCATTTACTATACTGTAGTTATTATAAACAAAACAGGCTTTCAAATAGGTATTCAGTACAGCATTATTGGAAAATACCTGTATTTGATGGAATCATGGAATATATATCTACTGGTTCTGGTTTCTCCTATTATGTGATATAATGTAGTTGATTTCCAGCACAAATCAAGTTGAGCACTTCATAAAATATATTTTCCTTGCCCTGCAACTTGAAGCAGTAACTTGTCTACTTAGGCTGCATTTTCGGTTGTAGACTGTAAAGTAGAAGCATACTTATTTCCAGCCTACTTTGATTCTTCTTTGCAATTGTGAAAACTGTCAGAACACATTCACAACATCTTGATGCATCCATGCAGGACACACTCTCGTCTTAATGTCTTATACTAATAGTTGCCATTGCTCATAATTGCATTCACCATTAGTGCATTTATACATCATAAAGTTGGTTGAACATGTTCATTTTGTCTCATGGTGTTCCAGTCTAAGGAGGCCAAACGAAGACTTCGGAAACCTGCTTTGGTGCATTTGGCCTATGCAAAAGTTATAAAGAAGCTCAACTTCTGTGGGTAGGAAATGAAGAAAGACATGGCAGAGTTTGACATGGGAAAGTTAACTGATACTGATTGCCAACTGCTGCATCTTGATTGTAAACGCTGGAGCCTCCATGGACTAAATACTTGTTTTTGTCATATGATGCATTGTATTCAGATGCTGTGCACTCATTATCTCATCTGTTCAGACACTGATGAGAAGCCGTTTGTTTTCTGCAAATTGTAGCTGATATAAATTTGCATTGTGTTCTGTTATGCACGCAATAGGAGAGAAATCCATCATCAGAGTAGTTTGGAGATAGCTGCCAGCAAATAAAAATCCAGTTGCTATAATTTTTTTTGTAGTTTTGATGTGGGAATTCAGTGGATAATTTGCTGCTACTTTTCTGAAACTCTCCCCAGTGAAGTTTGTTACTATGGTTGTGTTCCTGACTTAGTTTTGTAGTGATGTTACTACAATCCTTTTGGTATGGAGCCATGTGGTGGGATATGAATTTTATTTCTGGAGACGGAATTGGTGTGGAAGACTAGTGCGTTCTGTGGAGATGGAAGTGACAGATTGAGTTTATGAATTTGCAAATTAATATGTTTAGCAATCCTAGATAATCAATTTGAGGGGGTTTCTTCAGCTCCAGTAGCTTTGAATTTGCACACATATCTAACAATCATCCACGGTAGAACCTTTCCCCCTCTTGGTAACTACTTAACAGGTCTGGGATCCTTTAATTGAAAAATGATAAGGCAAAATAAAGGCTACAAATACGCAGTACTATTTTCCTAAAAAAAACACAGTACTAAGTGTTGCATACTCAGGAGACTGATGAAACTGTAAATAAAAATTTCAGAAGAGGATTTGTTAGTGCAAGAGACTAAGTAAACTGCACACGGTTAAAAACATTTTAAATAGTGCACTTAAACAATAGCTAAGGTTAGCAGCCATCCATCGATGGTTTACTTATTGCTAATAAATTAACATTTGTGTCGATACATTACTAATTTAGTGTCAATGCCAGATTATTATCTACCGGGACTATTGTGACGTTATGTCAAGATAAGAAATGAGCGTCTTCGTCGATTATAATATGCGATGACATTTATTCATGTGCGCGCTATATATTTAAGATCTAATTGTTTATGCAAGTATGTTGCTATGTGTATATGTATTGCCCTATGTATGTATACTTGTGCAACTTCGTGTGCGACTCAACTCACTGACGTAGCCACCCATGGGGCGTGGTGGGGCGGCCCCAGACCCCAGACCCTCTCTTCTTTCTTAACTCCCCGGCGACCGAGGAGCTGATCGAGCCCTCGCCGAGCGTAGGCGACACGGCGAGCAGGCAACGTGAGAAAGAAGGGTAACGGTTGGGCGCTTGGGCGTATTTTGCACTTTGGTTTAGGCTAGATGAGGCCCAATGGAGACGTATACCCCACCGTCCTACCTGTTGCCCAATTGGTGCTTTCAAAGAGCACGAAGGAAAATTATCAGAATTCCTAAATCCCAATCTAACGAGTCTCTCAATCCAAGCATGCGATTTGTTGACTGTACGGTGGAGAGGCGGAGAGCACAAAGAATGCAAGCCGTCCAGCCACCAATGCCGGTCGCTGCCCCGCGTAGGAAGCAGCTACGATCTTACTCCTTCCGTCCTAAAAAAGATAACATTACGAAAAACGTGTCAGTCAAATTTTTTAACTTTGACTAGGTTTGTACAAAATACGTACAACATTTATATCTCCAAATAAATTTATTAAAAAACTAGATTTAAAGATCTTTCCGATAATACTAATTACTTAACATAAATATTTATATATTTTAATATATAATTGCCGACAGTTTGAAAACGTTGACTTTTCGGGAAGCGAGAATGACATCTATTTTGGGACGGAGGGAGTAGAGCTTTACCACTAATAAATATATATCATCGTAGTATCAACTAGGAAGATTTTGCTCAGCGACACTGAACAAAGGTGAAATTTGTCATTTGAGGGATTCGATCAACTTTATGGCTACTCTCTAATACACCATTCATCCTCATACAATTTACAGTTTTTTTGAACTATTTATTTATTCTTCAAATTCAAGGTAAAATATTGTGTTTCTCATTCGACCTTTTGTCATAATTTATGTGATTATAGTATGTGATTGCGATATGATGTGATCGACATGTCTTTTAGCTCATCTTATGGTTAAAACTCGCCCTACCTATAATCTTTTTCTGGCTCCGTCATTGACTCAACTTGCACTTTGGAAAAAAGGTAGCATATAAACTATAATATTTATAGTTTTGTATGCATATTTACTGTTTAAGTGTAATACGTTTAAACCTATGTTCGAAACTTTTGAATTGAGAACTTGTTTTGTTATTACTTATTGCTAATAAATTAACATTTGTGTCGATACATTACTAATTTAGTGTCAATGCCAGATTATTATGTACCGCTTCCTATTGGCTCCTTAAAATCAAATTTTGAGAAATATACAATTTCCTAATTTTCTACATACATATTACTTGACTATTCAAATTTATCTCTGGTCTGATTTCGCTCCATCTCTATACCATTCCGACATCTGAAAAGAACCTACATTCACATCCACAATGGCATCCGTGTATTATCTACTTCGATATGAATCCGACAAACAAAAGCGAATTAGGGTATGGGAGGCATTATCTTCTCCAATGTGAATCTGACAAAGAAAAGCAGATTAGTATTTGGGCATTGTCTGATTCGTTTTCATCTCACAACTATGCAACACGCTCGCCAGCTTGACCAAAAGTTGCGTTGTTGATAAACAAATCTACCATCACAAAAATAACAGTTCTCAACTAACAAGCATTTTTTAAATCTTGAATTCATCTAGTCTAGTTATTAGTCAGGGACAGAAGTTATCGAACATCCTATTTTAAACATCGGATAATCTACATAGAATTTGCATATCCATCGGATTTTCTCAATTCCATATCCCAATTCACATCAGCACACAATTAGATTCGGATTACCCGTATCCAAATGGATATTAACAGTTTTCTCCATATTTTTAAAATTTGGATTAGCATCAGAACGGAGAATTATCCACGCACTTTCATCCTCGTGTATGTGATGACGAACATACCCTCCAGCTGTCCGAGGGGCACCACCTCACCGCTCCTGCTCAGCCGCTCACCCACCACCGATAGTGTGGCCATCTCCCATCAGCGCGGGATGAACACCACCTTTGGCGTCTGGCTCTTCCTTTGACACCATAGGACATGATAAGCTTATATGACATGCAATCTCTTCCTATGACACGGTACCATGCACGTGCAATTGTGTTAATGCAAAGTATAATAAAAAAATAGTGATTAAAAAAGATGATACAGACCTTTGCACTATTGCAGGGGCATGAGGCTGAGGACCCATAGGCATGTCCAGGTCGTTCGTCCAGTATGGGACCTCATCTTCTCTCTGGACGAAGCTGGAAGTGCACAGCTGTGGCTGAGGCCCAGATATGGGTTGAGCATTGAGAAATTGGTAGTTCCTTTGCCTCAGGATGTGCTGTGGACACAAGATAGCATGATCTCAAGCACCTATGCATCATGGATACTTATACATGTAGCAGTGTCAAGAGCAGCCACTATTGCTTTCCAGCATGAGCCGCATGCCACCATTGCCGTGCACCAGCTGCCGCTGCAACTGCAGTGCGGTTCATCATGACCATGTAACCGAAGTACAATTTGCGCTGCAGAGCAGCAGCTCCTCTTCCTCCAACAGAAGATGGGAGCACCATGACCCATGGGCGCGCAAATGGTTGGGGCAGGAATGGTTGACAGTTGATGGTGTTGAGGCAGCGGCTGCTCCGGGGCTTGCCCGGACGATGTCCAAAGTACAATTGGCCTTGGCAAAAGAAGTTGCACATGATACTGCTACAATATTATGGATCGATCACAATCCTAATTCAGGAATCAATATATTGCTAAAAGAAATTGAAAGAGGCGAAAGAGTTACCCAGAAGCACTAGTAGAGAAATTGATAAGCAGGGATCGTTTCATAATTGTTGTATGACCATCTCACCAAAAATCTGAACACGAGCATGACCCATGTTTGAATTGGTGGAACCTGTAAGGATCTCTCAGAACAATTTCCCTGTGAAAAATCATGCTAACCAGCTTAAATACCAAATGGCAGTCTGCACAGACCCTGAGATTCTTGAATATCCTTATTGTAGATCCTTCTGGCACAACAAGAAACCCATATGCCAATGCAAGCTTCTCGCTGTGGTTCCAAAGGTTCTGCTCTTTTTGCTCTTCATCCGTATCATGTAATGCAGATGAGGTTTCAGCGACATAACCTACTTCTCTGAGCTTTAACAAGATTTCATCCAACTTAGCATAGATCTGTTCTGTGCACATATGACTCCGGTCACCTATACCAAAGGTGCTCACCTCATTCTTTAACTTAAGCCAGCTGCAGGCAGGTCTCTTGTTTAACTTAATACTCTTCATGTGACTTCTCAATTTGTCAACATCTACCCATCTTGCATTGGTAGCATATAAGTTTGACAACAGAACATAAGCTGAGTCATCAAATGGGTCCAATTCAAGGAGATTCTTCGCCGCTTTCCTCCCAATATCCAGATTTTTGTGGGTTCTACTTGATGACAACAAACTCCTCCATATTAGGTCATTTGGCAAGACTGGCATTTCATCAATAAACTTTTCTGCCTCTGCAAATCGTCCCAAACGCCCAAGGAGATCCACTATGCAAACACAATGTTTAATTCCAGGAGAAACACCAAATGTAGGTACCATAGAGTTATAGTAATCCATGCCCTTGTCTATTAGACCAGCATGACTACAAGCTGAGAGGAGAGCAACAAATGTCACATAGTCTGGCTTTTGCCCCATTGAGACCATGTGCTTGAACGTATCCTCAGCTTCCTTGAAATAGCCATATCTTGCATAACCTGATATCAATGTGTTCCAGCATTGCGTAGGCCGACAGGCAGGATCAGGCAGCATTTTCAACATACAATCCATCTTTCCACATTTCCCATACATATCCATTGCAGCATTAACAACGTGACTATCATAATCTAGCCCGCTTTTCACACTAAGGCCATGGAGCTGCATGCCTTCTTCTAATGATGCCAAGCTTGCACTGGATGACAAACATTCAGCAAGACAAAAACGATCAAGTTTATTTCCAGAATGTCGTGAATTCATGAAGAGCTTTAGAGCTTCCTCTCCACGGCCATGCCGTACATTGGCAGCTATAATGGCATTCCAGGAAATGGCACTTTTATTGTTGATTCTGCAGAATATATCAGTACTAGATTCTAAATCACCACAGGTTGCATACATTGTGATCAATGAGTTTGTAATGTACTCATCTGATAATAATCCAGTCTGTGTTACGTATGCATGCAGTGGCATTCCATAACTGTGCAAATCAGCTGAAGATTTAAATGTGCCCTGGAGATTTATCATTGTGATATAATTTGGCTTTATCCTGGTACCCTCATCCAAGAAAACACACGCATTACATTTGCAACATCCTCAAGTGTTGCATAGCCCCCAGTAAGCACATTGCAACTAACAACATCATGACATGGCATTGACTGAAATACTCTCTCCGCGTCTTCCATCGAATTGCATTTACTGTACATTGTCAGAAGAGAATTACCAATTAGCAGGATGTTCTGAAGACTCCGCTGCAATATCATGGCATGAATTGTTCTGCCATTCATCAAGGCTTCTGGACTTGAACATGCTCCTAGAGCACTGGAAAATGTCATGTAGTTTGGTGGACCTTCATCGGTTTGGACTAACTGACTCAATATTTCCAATGCTTCAACACAGCTATTACTCAGCACATAAGATGAAATCATGGTGTTCCATGATATTACATCCCGTCTGCTCATGTTCCAGAACAGAGACTCTGCCTCATCCAATTTCCCAGCTGCAGAGTACATATTAACCAGGGCATTAATAAGTGGAACAGAAGAATGCAGACCACTGGTGACACACAGGGAGTGAATCCCACTTCCCAGGGCAACAAGATCCGATGAGGCACAGACAGATACCAAGCTGCACAGAGTCGTCACATCAGGCCTCACTCCACCATGACGCATATCTGAAAGTAACACAAAACATTTGCTGTAGACTTCTTCATGTGAGTACATGGATATCATCGCGTTCCAAGATATACGGTCGCGCTCCTCCATCCGATCAAAGAGCCTCTCCGCATCCTGCACCCTCCTGAGGTTCCCAAACATGGTGATAAGCGAATTTACCACTGAAACCTGGGTCAGAAGGCCAGAGACCACGACATGGGCTGTGACCTGAAGCCCAGCCGCCTCATCCTCAAGTGAGCCACACAAGCTGACCACCGTGGTCAATGCATTCGCATTGCACATGACCCCTTCCTTCCTCATCCGCCGATAGACTACCAATGCCTCTTCCATGCACCCATTCGATGACAATGCCACCATGAGGGCTGTCCAAGAAACGACGTTCCGCTGGGGCATCTCCCAGAACAGTCTCTGGGCATCAGAGACGAGCCCACGGGAGCCATAGAGGTGCAGGAGTGCAGTCCCGATGTAGACGTTCCCCATGAGCCCCGCCCTGTGAGTGAGCGCGTGGATGCCGGCGCCGCACGCCGCGCCCTCCCGCCAGCCCCGGTGCTCGCAGGCCGTGACGAGGCTGGCGAGCGCGAAGCCGCTGAGCGGGACGTCACGCTCCCGCATGACCCGCAGCAGGGTGAAGGCCGTGGGGATTCGAGGCCGCAGCGCACGCAGCCGGAGACGGCGGTGTACCAGGAGGAAGGCGTCCGGTGCGGCATCTCATCGAACAGGTGGAGGGCCGCGGCAGGGGAGGAGCCTCGACGGAAATAGAAGGCGAGGAGGGTGTTGCGGTGGAAGGCGCTGAGCGGGAGCGCGCGGCGAATGGCGAGCGCGTGGACGGCGCGGGCGACGAGCAGGTGGTCGGCGAGGTGGGTGAAGCCGGCGTGCGGGAACGCTGCGATGGCCGGGTGCGGGTGGGTTGCGAGGGGGTGGAACGGCGACGAGGCATGTG
Organism: Bothriochloa decipiens; assembly: GCA_023333625.1. Taxonomy (NCBI): domain Eukaryota; kingdom Viridiplantae; phylum Streptophyta; class Magnoliopsida; order Poales; family Poaceae; genus Bothriochloa; species Bothriochloa decipiens. The sequence goes on from CM041628.1 coordinate 63,877,011, forward strand.
GCAGGGGCACGGGAGGATGTGGTGGTTCGACGAGACATGGAGCCCCAGCGGCGGAGAGGCGGCGCACGGCGAGGCGTGGCCTCGGCCGTGGCCGCGTTGTAGCGTAGCGCCTGGCCAGTTTCGTTTCCTTCACCCTTTCCCGTGCAACAAGCAGGGAGAAGTGAAGAAGAATCAGTATATCTGTCCTCCATGGTCCGTGCGATAGGAAACCTTGAATCGCACGGCCCACGGAGCCCAGCATAGCACGGTCCATAAAATCGGACAGCTCAACGAACAGCGTGCAAAAATAGACTATAAATGATGCTTTTTTACGAGAAATTTATAAATGATGTATTTGATACAAAATTATTTTCTAAACAATAATGCGCTAAATTGTGCGCTACATATCTCTGTGACAATGATCTATAGAGATAGAACTAAAATCTTGTATGAGTACCATATATTCATCATATATGTAACTCTGCTTTCAAATAAATAAAGTGTGACTCCCTTAAAAAAATTATTTTCTAAACAATTATATGAAAAAAAATGTCACGTGCATATGTACTAGGTATATAGAAGACAAAATCACATGAATTTTATTGTCCAGTGCATATGTACGTTATTATTATTTTGTTATTTTCATATAAATTTTTCTAGATTGAATTGCATCTAGTTTGGTTTTGGGTCGGTTCCTTTTGGTTTTCGATGTAAAATGTGCCCACTTCTGTCCATTTGGTTTACCGTGGTTTTGATTGAGTATATACTTTTCAATCTAGTATGTGTTCTCGGTCGGTTCTAGGAAACCATTGCCTGGAAGGATTTCTTGCAGGAAGGCTTGGCTAATTTATATAACCTTTGATTAGCTGGAATGTTGTCTTCTACTCTTGTATCTCATCTAGACTGTGGGGGTTGTATCTACTCTTGTATCCCATCTATACTATGGGGGCTGTATGAATCGAATAGACAAGCATTCTAGCAGGGCCACATGTTAGATGTAGAAATTGACGTCGATAACTTACCCTTAGGGACACATCTATGGATTCGGGTTGTTTTAACTTGTATGTGCACTTAAATATGCACTGTGTCTAGATATGTAATAAAAACAAGAGTTAAATGCACCAAAGTTCCATGAATTTTTCATGGTGTACCACCTAGGTTCATCAACAACAACCTTTCTCGCTTTGATGCTCCATCAACATGCTTCTTGGCTAGGACCACTAAGGTACAATCCAATGATAAGAGTGATAGTGAAAGTGAGAGCGAGGATGAGGATGCATCATTCTATACTCCTACTATTGTTGCCCCCACTAATTAGTACTTGCTCTTTCATTCCATGGTTCACTTGTGTAGTACTTGGTTGCTTGTGTAGCCCTGTGTAGCATAGAGTAGCTCTTAGTCTTAATTATCTTGTAAAGTAGCTCTTGCTAGTTGTAGTGGTAGCTATTGTTAGTGTCCTTGATTGTGTGAATTCAACATAGAGATCATAGTATCTGGCTTTGTGTAGGTGAATTGCTTGTGGTGAAGTAGAACTAGAAAAAATTGCTAATTCACCATGTTATTGTCTAACCAATTTTCTTTAGTGCTTTGCAAAACTTTTATAAGGCTATTCACCCCCTCTAGCCATTTAGATCCTTTCAGGATGCCAACTCTCAAATGATTTCACAAACTGTCTTTTTCACAAACAAATTAAAGCCAAGTTAGCATTTCCTATGTGTATTCATAAACATTTTCTCATGCTCTATGTAAGTAGGTGATGCTCTGTTAGTAGCAAGTTGATGTTCTGCTACTAGCAATGTGTTGTTATGTTTATATATATTTTTGTGTTCTTTATCAACTGGTGGATTAGAAATAGCTGACTCCACCTATTCATTGGGCAAATATACATATGCAAAATATTCCAACACCGTATCTAGTGGTACTAGATGACTGAATTATTTTTCAATTAGAGCTCCCATCTTGATATTACAACCATCTATCCTAAATCTGATCACGCACTCTATTGTGTCTTAGATTGGCAAAACAAAATCCCTATCTATACCTTTGGCTTGAGCCCATAGGATTTTGCCTTTCACCTTCATATTTTCAAGAAATGAGCACTTGAGATCACCAATTGGCCACCACCATCATCACATATGTGCCATCTTGCTCAATACTTGGATATGGACTAACCTATTTCATAAACAACACTCGAGCATAAGGTTAGTCACTTGGTTGTCTCAGTTATCCGAAACCAAACATAGGGCTTTTATGACCTTATTCTTTTCCATGTTGACTATCATCTTATTCAATGTTTTGAATACTAAGTGATCTTACGCGTGAACCTTGTTAAATGACCTAGAATTTTAACATGCTCCATTTTAAACAAACACCAAATACTTCCCAGCTGTTAGATTTTCCAAGTTTTAGAAGAGGTGAAGAAGCATAAGCTTGTCTGTGGAAAATAGAGAGTGATGATATTAGAAAATAGTTCAAGCACTTAAAACAACTTTAACACTGTGAGTGTCTAGTAACGAATTTGTTTAAATTGTTTTATTTGTGTAATATACAAAAACTTCAGCTCAGAGAGATAAATAACTCAATGGGGGAGTGAAACGATTTTGTGCCCAAAATGTTTAGTTATTGGAGCTTCACTGGATTGCATATTTCCTTGGGAAATTCCTTTATGCATGAGAATGATAAGAGGTCCAAAAAGGATGACAGTGATCCAATATTTTTGCTTGCACTAACTATTAAAAAGTTATTTCATGCAAAATGGGATGAATCTTTTACATAGGAATACATATTTTGAATAGTTTTAGTTTTTATTATCTTTCTATCATAGGCCAAGTGTAAGCAGATTTGTGATGACCGTGTGACCCCTAGCAGATGCATGATTCATATCCAACAAAACTACTCCAAGCCATCATATGAAAGTCGGGTATCCTTCCTAATGTTTTTCCCTCTTCAATAATGAGCATACTAAAAAGCAACCTCTCACTCTGTCTACCAAATGGTCATATCTAACTTTCAAGCTATGAAACCTATCACTATTATCTCTATTGGTTATTAACCGAACATGATAGATGTGGGTGGAGAGACACAAACAAGTGAGAGACCAGAATCTCCTTTCTCCTCCTTTCCCTATTGCACTTTTATAAGGTGGAATGGGAAGTTTTCATTGTTCCCCTAGTGGAGCTTGTATTTTACAAAAGCGCATTTAGAGTGGAGGTACTTAACATATAATACACCCTAACAGTGGCCCCCTAACCTATTTGGTTTCTATTGAATGTACAAGACCCAATAGCAGAATGCAAATAAGTGTGGCCCAATTACGACTCAATCTTGACATGCAAATCTTGTCTAAATAGATACAATCTATGGATGATTTTAACTTTGGCTAGTCTTCGATGTCAACCTTTGCTCTCAAGGTTCCATGACCTTGTCTTTGGCAGCTTGCTCCCTCATATTTGATCCCTTGGTACCCCTTCTTTTCATAATTATAATCCTTCATCAAAGATATTGATGTAGTCGAAGTAGGTAAAGTTAATCAACATAGGTGAGGTAGTTGCAGATGCATCTTCAAGCCTTCACTCATGAGTGCTAGGCAAAGCTTTTGTCTTCAGGGTGGATTGCTTGCCCATTATGCTCCTAGCTAGCCCCACTTGGCTAGCACTTGTGGGATTTTTTTGCATTTTTTGAAGCAAATGACATGGGCATAGTTGATATCCTAGATGTTTTAGATGGATATCCTCCCACTCCAATTGATGGTGAAGGTAAAGTTGAAGATTCCAATGGCAATCTCTCCACTCCAAAATGTTGGCAAAGGTAAAGCCAAAAATGTTGAGCGCGATCCATCTTCCTAAATTGGTGGAGAAGACAGTGTTGATTATGTCAAAGCTAATGGGAAACCACTTGTGAATATGTTGACAAAGGCATAGCCAATGATGTCAAAGACCTTCACGGAGATGTTGGCGAACACATTGACGATGGAGTAAAGTCGATGGTGAAACCTCTCACTGAAATTTTGATGAAGGTGCTATTGATGATGCCAAAATTGTTGGTGAATCCCGTCACTGAAATGTTGGCAAAATTAGTGTAGTTAATGCTGAAGTAGATGGCAAAGATATGTTGGCGTGGGCGAAGACGAGTTAGCTGAAGTTGGTGTGAAGCTACCAATGATATGTTTGTAAAGGTGTTGATGGTGACATCAAAATTGGGAGTACACACATTTGCCAAAAAATAATGAGCTAGTTAGTGATAAGTTCGTAGAAGTTAGTGGCGAAACCACTCACTGAAATGTTAGCGAGAGCTGATGATAGGGCACCTCGCCATAACTTGACCAAAGTTGCCCAATTTTCAATAACAAAGTGGGGAGCGGGAAGGAAATATGCAATTCTTGAAGAGAGTGCTTGGATGGGATGCTTTGGTATCCTATCCCATTTTTTAAGCTAGCGGAATGGGCGAGAAGTAGAGAAAAGAATGGCTTTTTTAAGATTACTTTGACACCGATGCCTTTTGGGGCAAATGACCATAACTCACAAAATGAGACCCTCGGTGGTTTTTTAGAATACTTTGGCACCAACACCCATACCTTTTGGGCCGAGGGATTAGAAGTAGTGAAATGAGCCCCTCAGTTTTTTGGATTGCTTTGGTCTCGATACCCATAAATTATGAGGCAAAGGGGGCTAGAAGTAGTGAAATGAGCCCTTAGGCTTTTTTAGATTGCTTTGGCATCGACCCCTTACCTTTGATGTGATGTTGTGGGAGCCACAAAATGGACCTCTTGATACTTTTAGATTATTTCAGTGCCAACCCTTATACTTTGAGGTGATGAGGTGTAGAGTCATGAAATGAATCCCTTTATGCTTTTAGGTTACTAGCTATATCATCAATGCCTTCAATGGTGAAGCCCCTTGCTGAGACATTGACAAAAGCCTTGTTGGTGATAGTGGCATTGATTGCAAAATTAATTAAAACAAAGTTTGCAAAACTTAGATTCACATTTTACTTTTGTTGCATGTAATTTTGGCAACACAAAGTTACCTAGCTCTATCAAATCATTATGCTTCAGTTGTGCTTATTTTTAGCCAGTGGTGAAGCTACGTGTTAGGTTGTGGGTGCCCAGGCACCCACAAAATTTTGAAAACTCAATGTTAGGAATATATTTTACCATGATTGCTAATATTTTCACACTTATAAGAGCAAGGCACCCCTTTGATCTGTTCTAGCTTCGCCACCATATCACTAGGATCTTATCAAATCAATGTGCTTTGGGGTGCACTTATTTTTGGAAACCTAAAGTAGCTGAGCTCTTTCGTTTCATTTGTGTACATAGAGATCAAAATGGATGACGGTGATGCTGCTTTGCAGTTGCTGACTAGTTTTGATCTCATCAATTTTTTTGCCAATATTGGAGAGCCTTTTGATGCTAATGTGCCCTTTCCGGCTCATGCGAAGTGCTCATGCATTACATGGATGTTACCAATGAATTTGATAATGCGCCGATTAGCTTTTCTCCCTCATGTTTTGGGATTGTCAAAGTTTTGAGCCCCTAGGCTTATCAACTAGCTTTGCACTCACTTATTTTCGGAGGCTCAAAGTCTTGAGCCCTTAGGCTTTTCCTTTGTTTTGCTATCACATATTTCTGGAGGGTGAGGACTTATGTTTGTAAGCTATTTTGCAGAAGTCTATGTTATCCAGCTTGCTCCACCAAATAAGCATTGCATATCCTTGGGGCTCCACTAAATAAGCATTGCATATCCTTGGACTCATTTTATTTTCTGTTGTTGGGTAAGGCTAGCTGAGTACTATTGAGTACTTAGGGTTTTGTCCCACCTTGTTGCAGGAAAAGCGCTGATGTTGTACTTGTTGCCTCGACCTAAGCTAGGGTGACGAGTTAAGTGCCAGTGGGCTCAAGTGCTCTCCCTATATACATTTATCATTTGTGCTTTTATCTTGAGGGTGTCATCTAAGCTAGTATTGTATTACTTTTAACTAATGCTATTGTAGTTCAAAGCAATGTTGTTTTAATTTTATCATATTGAACTTGATACTATATTATTATTTAGGAACTCAATTGTAATATTATTTCCGCTACAAACTTCCGGTATGTGAGGTGTACGATTTTGGTTGTGACGTGGCTTTATTGAGGTTTTTCGTGACACTCGGACTATCTAGTTTATATAAGTGATGGCATCGACGTGCCAACGTAATGAGCGGGGTGGTCATACTTGATCTTATACAAATTGGACAATTTGTGATACTTGGATCTTGATAAATTTGGGTGATCTGTGATAGGAAAAATACAAAAATCATAGGGAAACTTGTTGATTCTAGTAATAATATATGGTAGTCTAACACCAAGATCGGGAAGGTGCCATTTTTCTTTGGTCGCCTTATTGAAAAAAGACTTGGTGTTTCGAATAGTACCTCGGTGGAGCTCTAACCTGGACTGAGTTTTGTGTTAGTAACTGATATCATGGGATAAATATATGTCCTTTTGTCTTCTTTATGTCTCGCGGTACTTACATTTTCTAGTTTAGGAGTTAGTGCTAGTTTGTGTGTAAGAACCTTTGTGTGTGACAACAACTAGCATTGTATGATAGAGTCGCTTAGCTATATGGATTAATTCTACAACCAAAGACAATATCTTAGTGTGCTTTTTGTGATGTGTGTGAATCTTTTTAGCACTTAGACAAGAACTGCAGGTGATAGCTTGGCATGTGCTAAGATTTGTCGCGAGTTAAATTTTAGAGTTACAATTCATACCTCTTCTCGGAATCTCAAACCTTATAAACACGTTTTCTCCTCGTCTTCCTCTCCTTGTCTCAACGGTCCGTTGCTTGCCTACGCCACCTCCACCATTTGGCTGTGCGCATAGTCAATGATTATCCCATGTAAAATGGAGCCTCGTGCTCGATTTGAAAACAAAGTCTTCTCAAAAGAATTTTTTTAAGCAAGATACGTCTATTTTAACTTTTCTCCAAACCATTTCGCAAAAAAAGAAACTTTTCTCCAAACCAAATACCCGTAGAAATGAGATCAACCACCCGCCTCCTGTTTTCCCTTCAATAGTCCAGCCAAACTCACGGTGAGAGATGGACAAAAAGATTAAAACCAATTCGTCTATTTTTTTCATCGTCGAGTCTCATCAGCAACTAGGAGCAACAGCGATTGCATATTTGCACTGTGGTAAGAAGATTCTCGCTGTCGTTTGAGCTTTTTATCCCAGCATTCTGTCCTCAGGTTCTCCTTTCATCCTGCTCCACTTTTATTTTTCTTTTTTCTTTTTTAATCTTTTTGGGGTTAAACAGAACCTTTGGACAATTGGACTTATCTTTGTATCAATCATTAGCGAGGCAGACTGGGAGAAGCTGGAAGTGACACATGCAGATTCAAAAGTGAACAATATTCGATCTAACAAGAGCCTTTTTAAATTTGGTTTTGCGTTCATATTTAACTGCGAAAACATGGTTTTTACATAACCATTGTTGAACACCCTTGTTGTTGTGACGAGTGATTGTCAATATACCAACATTTTGGTGTGTGGTTGGTTTCGGTGGTTCTACTGATCCCCTGGCACATGGTTATGTGTCGAAACGTGTCTCTTGGCTCATGATGTGCAGGTGTTGAGTCCGGAGGTGGTGGCAACGGTTGGAAGAAGGTCAAGTAGGCCGTGCCGTGCTGACGGACCGGTGCGGTGAAGGGCGGACGCTAGGCTTGGACTGACGGACAAGACGGCCGGGTGGCCAGCCACGGTGGTTGACACTTGGGACATCGACAAGCGCATGTGTACATGACGGAGGACGCTTACGCGGTACTACTTGCGAGGAGGTTTGTTGGTTTGTCCTCAAAACCATCAGAGGGGGACGCGTATAGAGTACGCTACTCGTGGGTGATTTGGTGGTTTGTCCTCAAAACCATCGACGACGGTTTGGTGGTATTGCCTCAAGACCACCGGCGGTGGGTTTCGTGGGTTTGTGCCTCAAAACCCGGGCGGAGGTCCGGATGCGGACGGACGGCACGTGGCGGCATCAGGGAGATTGCTTCGAAGAAAGGGTACCGGTGAGAAGGCGCGGTGGCTGTCGGATCAGAAATTCCAAAGGGTTGGACCATTACGCCCCTAAAGCTAAGTGGTTTAGCTCATGTGTAACCAGGGGTAAACTGAAAATATGTAATAAGCACCATCCCCTCACCTCTCTCATTCTAGTTTTTGTTCCTAGGGTTTCCAGTCTATAATTCTACTGTGTGAGTGAGGTCCACTACAACTCTGTAGTGTTTGTTCGTGGGAAGACCACCCCCGTAGTGTGCTCGTGCCCTTTGGGCTTTTGGATTCATGAAGTTCCTATGATGGATTTTGTGTTCTTGTTTGTTCATCCTGAACTTCCTCTCTCCCTCTCTATTTCGAGCTCGAATTCTTTGTTTCTTGGCCATTTGACTCCGTTTCTCTTGCATTAATTCGTGTTATGATATGAAAGGATCAATCCCACCTAAGGGTTTGAGCTAATTCCTCACGAGTAAGTAGATCGGGGCGATTTTTTGTTCATGGTGAGTTCTTCATCGTTTTTCACCCCCTTTAGGATTTCTCAAGATTCTTTTGAAATTAGGTGTTGATGTCTTGTAGAAATCTTCTCAACATCCCCAGGAATCTTTCTGCCAAGTTTCAAGTCAATCGGAGTAGTTTTGATTCAGTTTTGGTCTTGGATTCGTTTGTTCCAGAATTCTGCTCGTCGAAATCAGACAAGTCCGACCCTAACCCGGACATGTCCGGTATTTTCAATGTTTGACTTTGTTGGAGTTTTGGGCTGAGATTAAGTGGACAACTTTCCTTTGGTGTCTAGAAGCTTAGAGTAAAATTTCATAATTTTTTGACACCGTTTGATAGGGTTTTGGAATTTTCTCCCATAGCACATTGTGCTGTCTGGAATACCGGACCTTGTCTGAGATCAGGTCAGACATGTCCGAAAATTGCGAGCTAAACCCATATCAGACATGTCCGGTATGAACTCAGACTTGTCCAGTATAAGCCTGTGCAGCAAGGTGTTTTTCCCGTAGTTTGCCTGTTCGTTTTCCGATTGTTTCACCGGTTCTTCCGTTGGTCTTGTGGTGACTTGCTGTTTTCCTAGAAAGCATCCACCCTCTCAATAGGGTCATGGTCATCACCGCTTTGCTTTTCACTCTTGGGGTTGTTTGTCGAGCCGAGGACCTAAAGTTTCAAAAGAAATTTTGAGGCTCCCATTCACCCCCCTCTGGTTGCCGTTTCCTGTCCTTCAATTAGTATCAAAGCCGGTTATGGATCACTTCCACCTTAATCGATCTGTGATCCATAGAAGGCGACATGGATTTGTAACACCGTTCGGGTAAGCTGCCCTAATTCAATGGGGAGAACTACTCATATTGGAAGATCCAAATGCAAGCGCATCTACAAGGGATTGATTGGCGTGTTTGGGAGATCATTGAAAATGCTGACTACCAGGTGCTTGATGCATGAATCAATCAAGAGCAGATCGACCAACACAATGCAAACAACATTGCTCATGCTGAGATTTATGCTGCCCTTTCAATTTCTGAGTTTGATCGTGTTTCCGATTGTTTTACTGCTCGAGAGATCTGGAGGAGGCTTCAAAGCTTCTATGAGGGTACAACCCATGTCAAAACCAGACTCTATGAGACGTACAAGAGGGAGTATGAGAACTTCACCCAAGTTAATGAGGAGTGAAACACCCAAGCTCTGGTACCAACTGAAACATCCTCAATTTTCCACGAAGGGAAAATACACAGAATGGCGAACAATATGGTAGTTTGAAGCTCAAACCATCACATTATCCAGCAATAGTCGATACATAAATCCATACATCGAATAAAAGAGTATAATTAGAAGGGGTTCATAAATAGTTCATCACCAAACTGGCGGGATCATCAGAGCAGCAGCAGCTTCTGGGGCAGCTGCGGAAGGCAGAAGTACAATAAATCTCCAAAAAGAAGGCTGAGTGTAGGAACGAGACGTCTACTCCTTTTCGTCATCGAAGTCCTAGTCAGGTTCAACTGCCAAATAATTTTTAGTACGGTTTGTACTGGCCACATCTCCCACCCTATGCTTTGCTTTTGCTATGTAGTATTTGGTGGGATGCACAGGATATAATCAAACGACCTAATATATGGCTGTGGTTTCCTATGCAAGTAGTGACCAATATTATATAATATAATTCATCAAGTTTTAACCCATCTCACCCACATGTCCCTCCTATTCCATCACCATCACACACATCTCACCCTCTCGCACTCAGTCGACAGGTCCAACTCCCTCTCGGAGCCTGCCTCAGCGGCTCACAGCCGGAAGGGTAACACCAGGGGGAAGATTAGAAGGACTCATCTCACTACTCTCGAGAAGCGTGGGTCATAGGAAAAAGCCATACCAGTGGCCCGCGGACTATATATATAGATTCATAAACTCTGCAGAGCGTGTACTCCCATAACCACAAGATCACTATCATCGGCGGTGCCCCGCCTAAGCTGATTCTGGCTGCTTTCTAACCGGTGCGATGCCACCCTACCACTTAGTACTGGGACATCCCGGATAGGTACCACCGACACACTGAGACTGTGAGACATAGTACCGGGCCCCCGAGGTCACTATGTTGTCTAAGGAGGGTGTGGGTCTCCACGCCCGTACCTCCCAACACTATCTGCTAACAACCTAGTAGTAGTGGCACCGTTCGAGCTAGTCAGACATCCGTCTCCCGCCCATACAAGAGCGAGTGGTGAGCATGTAAGTCCCAAGGTTTTGGTCCTCAAGAGATATCAGGTCCTAGGGGGATCAGACAGGATTATCTTCTCAAAGGGACTACAACAGTCCGTGCTACAATATCACCTTCTACCCGGGGCTTCGCTCCACGAAGGTTCTCACCCCCGGGATCACCATGTACCCCAAAATGTGCCCGCCACAAGCACCTCACCCTAGAATGCCCAGAACACATCCCCCGGCAAGACTCGCCCACATGGCTCGTCGTAGAATCCTGTCCGATCGACTCAACCCTCACCACACACCCAAGACGCACGCAACACTCTCCCCGAGTAAAGTGGCACCACGTGCGTTAACCATATAACCATACTCTCCACCACGCATCACATCACACAGATATAAGCTATAACACCCATGGTGTTAAGCATGCATTATCTTGCATATCATGAGCATAATCATCTTTTTGCATAGTCATTGTTTACATGAAATGATAAAATAAAATATGTGCTTGCTTTGATTTGAACTAGAGCTATGTGATAGGTTGCTTTTTTGGGGCTAAGTGTTAAATAAAGTTTGTAGAGAAAATTATTTGGAGCAAAACTTATTTTTGGAGCATTTCATGAAAAGGCTTGGAAGTAGGTCAAAAATGTCAAACACAGTTTATAAAAATGTTTTTGTTTTAATTTTAAATGGATTTTAAATCCCCATTTTTGAATTTCAAATTCTAGACAGAATTAGGCTTTGATGTTTAAAAGTGAAATGTTCTACTCTTTGAGAGAAATATTTCATCTTTTAAAAGTTTCTTCAAATTTGGATTAATTTTTGAAATATGGAGTAAATCAGTTCTGCACGAATCTTGGCGTAGTGGGACCCACCCGTCGGCCTCCTTCTTCCCTCTCTTCTTCTTCCTCGCGCCGACGGTGTCCGTGCCGACGCCGGCCACGTGGCGTCCGTACGCCGAGCGACGCCGCTGCCCGCTGTTTGGCCTCCCCATCCGAGCGCCGCTCGCCCCCGCACTCGTCCTGGCCCCACCGCTCGCCCACGCGTCCCTCGTCCCGGTCCCGCATCGCCTGCCCGCGCGCCAGATGCACGCCGAAGCCCGACGCCATGGCCCGGGCCTCCAGCCGTTGGCTCACTTCAATGCGTCCCGACCGTGCCTCTCGCCTTCACTCTCCACCCACCACCACCAGAAGCCCCCTCCTTGCCTCATTTCCCTTCGCCAGAGCTCGAGCGAGCTCGAAGCCGCCATTGCCGCGGCCCAAAGCTTGCATCATCACCGCACCTCATAGCCCTGCCATTTTCTTCCCCGAGCTCGCCAGTAGCTCCGCTGTGGTGCGAGGCACACCATGCGCACACTCCCTACCCCAATGACCTAAGGTAGAGGTCGAATCGACCATTTCCCCCTTTGCCGGCCATGGCCGCCTTGACCGCCGCACGGTCTGCCATGACCAGCAACCCCTTTCTCCCTCCTTTATCTTGCGCATCGTGGTCGCCTGCATGAGTAGAACAGGTTGGTGTAGTTTATGGGATCGATTAGGGTTAGGGTTCGTCGGATTTTGGCCGACCGCCATCGCGGGTCACGCCGCCGCTCGCCGGCATGCATCACCGTCGTCGTTCCAGCCAACATCTCTTCATGTTTTCTGGTTAATCTGAGTCGCCTTGGCCTGCTGTACCTGGTAGGCTAGTCCTTGCGACCCGCCGTGGCCCGTGGTGGCCGGCGCACCACCGACCCTCGCCGCCGTCCGCCGTCGCGCAAGGCCATCGGTCAAAACCGCACTAATACCCTTCATCTTGTACACCGTTGGGTTCGCAAACGTTGAGTTAAGTCGAATGGTGGCCGTAGTTTGGCCGGAGACCTCGCCCCGACCGCCGGTGACCTCTCCCCTCGGCATGGACCGCGTGCGTCATTTATGTTCTTTTTCGGACTTAAGTGCAAAACGGCCAGACACAGAGAGTTTCTTTTCAGGGCTCGGTTAATTACTGGAAAGTCTAGGGTTCCCGGTGCAAAACTGTTTTCTATTTCGTTTTAAAGAATCCGTTTTCTAGATTTTTGGTAAAAGCTTTGAAAAATCATATCTCACTCATTTTAGTCCAAATGAGTTGGTTCAACTTGCAGTATTTTTCTTATGAGTAGATCTATGTACGAAAAATATGAAATATGATTTTTGTGATACTTTTCTATATAGATTTATTTATCCCTATTAAATGCTTTTATCTTGGAAAATGCATAAGTAATTCTCTATTGCTCAGAAAAATATGAATCCAAGTTTGTTAGTCTTCTTATGTCATGCTCTATCTGTGAAAAATGTTGAAAGGCTATGTCATGTGTAAATATTATCCTATTTAATTATGATGCCTTTTTTAAGTAGAAGATAAATAATTCATAACAAATAATATATAAGTGATTTATGCATGAAACTTTTTGGAGAGTGTTTTGATGCTAATCTAGAGCTAAGAATGTTCTGAGATCTATTGTTTGACATTTTTCTATGTACAAAGTATTTTATGCCTATTAAATTATGTTGTCTTGTCATTTTTGTGTAGGATAAAGTACTTACTATTTTGACCTAAAAATTTTATGGTAGTCTACATTAGTCATGCTTAAGCTTCTGTAATTTTTACAAAATTTTCTAAGTAATCTAAAGTTATGTTACAGTTCTGCCCTGATTTTTTTTAATAATTAATAATGTTTTAAGTCATTATTTCATGTGTATAATAATGTTTTTTCTGATGTTTGTGATAGGTGAAATCTATTATTGGTTTTGGTTTAGTTGAGGGTAGTGTACAAAATATTTGTCGTTTATAATTCCTTTTAATGTGTAAGTAAATTATAATGTGAGGCTTGTATAAGATTTGATTATAGAAGAGAATGCTGATGACACGTGCTTATCATACATGTTTTAAAATCATGTCAATTATCTTCAACTGAGCATTCATTCACCATCAGCATGTACCTTATATTTACTATATATTCGTGGTATTCATACGCACCATGCATCATATAGGATCGTCAGAGCTCGAAACGATAGTTCCCGGAGTACAAGGAGAGGAAGGCCAGCAGAAAGCCTTGGTGTAAGGGATAGCAGCAGAAGAGGATCCCGAGGTTGATCTTCCCGAGTGTCCCAACCATCAGCCAAGCTCTTTCCTAAAAGGCAAGCCCCGGAGCATTCTCCCTATGGTTTACAAAATATCTAACTAGAGTCCATTATTTGTTTGATGCATTAAGTTATAGGCGTTGTCTTATACCGTTGTTGCATTAATTATATTCCTTGCCCACTTGATATAATTCTACCCTGTTAGGTTCAAGTGCGATTATCTGCTTAGCCTTGCTTTAACTAGATTGGTAGAAGTCGGGTGATTTCCTGTCATCCGCGAGTTATAGGTGGTGACTCAGAATGGTTGAATGCATTGTTATCTTGGATAACCATGTGGAGATAATAAATCGAGACCGGGCGGGATTGGTGTTGGGACTGAACTGGAGGTTCGATGAGGTTATCCCGTCTGTGTTGAACTAGGACCCCGTCCGTTGTACGTCCTCAAGTCATATTAAACGCATGCCTCACATTTAGCTGGAAGGATAAGTCGTTCCGACCGCGAAGCCTGGGTTTGGTTTGGGCCAGGAGTCAACCTGCTATACGCATCGTATTGGAGAAGATGGGGGACCACGGGTTACACGGAGAGTAAGTCCGAGGTCAGTGTCGTCCTGAATAAGGCAATCGGGCGGTTCTCGGATACGATGGTACCTGTTGATCTTGTGATTTTCCTGAGTCGAACTTTCGATGATCTGTAGCTCACTTTAGCGGGTGAGTGTGGTTTGTGTGAGGAATACCCCACCAGCTGGTTAGTAATCGATTATAATCGCCATTGTTCCTGGACAGTGAACACTTGACTTGAGCAGCGATATCGTAGTAAGAACTTGAACAAAAAGATGAGATGGTTGAGCCGTGTTGTTGAAAGGCACTCAGTCGGAATTGGTTACTATCATTGTTGAATAATTATTACCATACTTGTTTAGTATAGGTGCTAATTTAGCATGATAAGGTTAATCAAATTAAAATACAATGCTAGAAGGTTATGATCAAATCTTTCTTTAATGCAAGCTTTTTCGCAAATAAATGAGTCAGATATTCCACTTATATAGCCTTGCATACTCCTTGGAGTCAATTTATTTTTAGTTTATGATGGGTAAGTCTAGCTGAGTACATTCTTGTACTCAGGGTTTTATTTCCCATGTTGTTGCAGATGGTGAGATGTTTTATGGCTACTGTCAGCACTGTTTCTACCCCGCGTTGGTGATGATTAGACCTTGGGCATGGTCACTCTACTCTGCCTTATGCTTTTGCTGGATATTGACCGAGGACCTGGCACTGTATTTGAACTAAGGGCGTGTGTGTGGATTTGAACTAAATCGCTTCCGCTTTATTTCGAATTTGAACTGGGTTGTAATAACTTATTTCGAACTCCGATGTTTTAAACTATATGTGAACTATGTATGTTGTGAATGGTGACGGCTAAACTTATTACGATCTTGGCTATGCTGGAAAGTTTAAAATCCTTCGAGATTTCAGTAGGACTACCGGGTTTATTAGGTCTCAATCATGTAAGTTTGCTATCTAATGGCGAATTACATGCTTGTGCTCTAATAAATTGGTCAGTTCTATCACATAAGCGTAGTAGAAGTAAAGCATCATAAGTAAATAAGCATGTGTCTAGCCTATTGGCAGGTGTGCAGGAGTAAGGTTGCGACAAGGTAAAGGCTCGTCAAGCAAATCTACCATGCAACCTATCATCAGGTGATGTTCATAAATAAAGCACTAGCAAACTTGAGATTATGCCATGCGTAATAGGATCTATGAGGTTGGGTGGGGTGTGGCACCTGTGAAGTCATCACTGAGCTCCTCCTCATACTCATAGTCGTCCTTCTCATCTGCTCCTCCTCTGAAATGAGACATAATAGCCGTGTTAGCGGCTCCTATAGAGTTGACACAAAGAATCAATAAAATTCAATAACTCTAAATGCATTCATACATCAGCCTATGACGTAGAGCTCATTTTTATGAAAATTTGGACACTTGGCTCATATTTTTCGGAGTTCGTATGAATTAGTTATGAATTTCTAAAGTTTATTCTATTTTCTAAAAAAGAAAAAGGGCAGATTAACTAGAGGCTGACACGTGGCGGCTTCTGATTGGTCCACGTGGCACGCAGGTCAGCAGTGGTGGTGCAGCGCTAACGTCATGCTGACGTCAGCACTGACGCGGGGTCTGGCGGCTGGATGACGTCATGCTGATGTCAGCACTGACGGTGGACTCGGTCAGCGGCTGACATGTGAGGCCCACGGGTCTGGTCACTGACATGTGGGGCCAAGTCAACGGTCAACATTGACCGGTCAATGGTCAACGTCGACCGGGCCTCGACCGGGCCTCGGCGGGCCTGGGCAGGGCCAGATCTGGGCCGGGTTGGGCCGGCCCGGCCCGGACACGTGTCAAGCAGGGAGGTAGGCCGCGTGGTAGGTCTGGGCTCCTAATGGGCCAAGTCCACGCCTGGTCTGGCTGGTGCTGCGTGGACCCAGTCCATGGTGGACCGTAGACACAGGGGCTGAGTGGCGTGTGGTGGTTGGTCCAGTTGGCCACGTGGGCCTGGTGGACTCGGTCCACTCGGGCATAGGGGAGATTCCCCTTCTTCTTTCCCTTCACGCATGCGCGCGCGGCCATGGCAGCGGTCGGCCGGCGACAGGCGGCGCTGCGCCCCCGTTCGGCTCGGGTGGCCAAGGCAGAAGCAGCAGCTCCGCGTAGGCTAGGCTAGCGTGGCCGCGGGTTAAAGCGGGCACGCGGGGGATCCTACTCGCCGGCACACGCACAACGGCGGCGACGGGCGGCGTGGCCACGGCAGCAGGGCACTACGGTGTGCGAGACACGTCGTTAGCAAGCGCAAAGGATACGCAAGGTCGAGGCTAGTGCAACACGGTGCATAATCGAACCAAGGCTCCTCGAGGGACCGGCGATGGTGGCGACGATGAAGGTCGACGACGGCCGGCGAATCTTCAAATTGGCATAGCGTCGAGCTTCATGCCCTCCATCTCCTACCGTGCGGAACAGCTGGGAGCTCCAAGTAGCTACTGGCGCGGCTATGAGGGCTCGCGGGGGCGCGCCCGATGGCGGGGTCGCAGTGGCGCACCGGCGGCCGGGAGCCAAGGTGACCAGGGTTGCAAACTCGCGTGACCCCGCTGTGGTCGAGCCAAGCTCCCTTGGAGTTGCCATCTAGGTGTTCTAGGACTAGGCGAACACGTTCCTCAAGTCAAATGAGAGAAAGAGGAAGAGGATAGGCGGAAACACGGCCGGTGAGCTAGGTGGCGACCAAGGATGCGAGCGGGGTGTGCTCACCTGCGTGGCGCGTCGGTGGCGGCTCGGGGGCGAAGGAGATGCGTGCGGTGAAGTAGAAGCAGTGCCACAGTAGTGGCATAGTGGAATGGCGACTCCGGCTCATTCCCTAGGCACGAACTACGGCGGCGGCTCGGGCTCCGGCGAACAGCTCCTACCCATCTCCTTCCTCTCCTTACTCCTCCTTTTCTCCTCAGCAACAAGTGGTGCGGGCACGGTCTAGGCGGCTGCGCGACACAGGGAAACCCTAGAGGCCCGGTGCTCCTCCCTTTATAAGCACGGTGGCTGGCGGCGGACGGGACGGGCGCGTGGCCAGAAATGGGAACGGGGCAGCTGACAGGTGGGGTCCGGGTGTCAGCGGCACAGTGGTAGTGTGCGGGCGCATGCGGGGCAGCAGCCGCCTTGCTGGGCCACGAGGCCAAGTGGGTGAGCGGGCGAGGCACGCTGGAGGCCTTGCTGGGCTGCTTCAGCCAGCTGGGCCACGGCGTGTGCAGGCGTGAGCGGCGGTGTGGGCAGACTGGCCAGCGGCCTTGCTGGGCCGTCGGCTAGTTGGGCCACAGCGTGGGCGGGGGCCGTTGCCTTGCTGGGCTGAACGGGAAGCGCACGCAGCGGGCCAGAAGGGCCGCGAGCGGTGCAAGCAGGCCGGGGTGGTTGCTGGGTTGCTGGGCTGCTTCTGCTGTTGGGCTGGTTTCCTTCTTCTTTTCCTCTTCTATTTTCATATCCTTTTCTATTTCTATTTCTTCTACTACTAACCAACCATGCCAGTGATCCTTGTTAAATGTGTTAGTGACCATGGTGCACACACCATGGTAGCTCCACTAGGGTCTCAAGGTCATGATGGATCCACTTCCGAGGTTAGTAGGCATATATATATACAAGTGATAATAAGTTATTTGATTTTATTGATCATCACATAAAATCAAATAAGAAGAAAATCAAACTTTGGTAAATTAAATGTGATGCTCATGCTAACATTAGGTGCTACTTGTGCAACTAAGGGATGGTTTCCTACATGACACTCACCAACAATGGGATACCTTTAGAAAATTTTTTGAAAGTTCGTATTTTTGATGTTTGAATTTTTGGGGATGTTACAGTCCTACCCCCTTATGAGAATCTCGTCCTCGAGATTCAAAAGTGCAACTTACTCTTGAAACAAGTAGGGGTAGAGCTTCCTCATTTCTGACTCCTTCTCCCAAGTTGCTTCTTGTTTTGTGTGATTGCTCCACTGAATCTTCAAGTATGACGTGCTGGTGTTTCTGGTTTCCTTGGTGGTTCTATCCATAATGCGGATGGGGTGCTCTTCGTACTCCAAGGTGTCCTGGATATCAAGTGCCTCTGCAGGTATCGGATGCTCTAGAGGTTGCAAACACTTGCATAGTTGCGACACATGGAACACTGGGTGCACTCCTGCTAGTTGCGTGGGTAGCTCAATTCTGTAGGCAAGCTTGCCAATTCTCTCACAGATTCTATATGGTCCCACATACCTTGGTGCTAGCTTTCCTTTCACATGGAATTTGATGGTCCCTCGAAGCAGGGAGACCTTGAGATAGACATAGTCCCTGACTTCAAACTCGAGGTCTCTATGTCTCTTGTTGGCATAGCTCTTCTGATGGCTCTGGGCAATCCTTAGATTCTCTCGCATCTGGGCGACTCCTTCTTCGGCCTCCTTAATGGTGGCAGGGCCAAATAATGATCTTTCACCTGTTTCGGACCACATCAGGGGTGTTCTGCATGGTCTTCCATACATAGCCTCGAATGGTGACATCTTTAGACTAGCCTGGTAATTGTTGTTGTAGGAGAACTCTGGAAAGGGCAAACTCTTCTCCCAATCAGTCCCATATTTCAGAACACAAGCTCAGAGCATATCTTCAAGGATCTGGTTCACTCTCTCTGTCTGACCATCTGTCTGAGGGTGGTAAGCAATACTGTAGTCTAGCTTGCTATCTATTGACTTGTTCAAGGCCTTCCAGAACATGGATGTATACTGCGGCCCACGATCGGATATTATGCTCTTAGGGGCTCCATGCAGCTTGAGAATGTTCTCAACATACAGATCTGCTAGCTGGCCAACTCGGGCATCATTCTTGATGGCTAGGAAGTGAGCTACCTTAGTCAAATGATCGACTATCACCCATATAGCATCACAGCCCTTCGAGGTTCGAGGTAAACCCACAATGAAGTCCATAGACATGCTATCCCATTTCCATTCAGGTATATCAAGTGGCTTCAGCAGTCCTGCAGGTCTCTTGTGCTCAGCTTTGATGCGTTTACAAATGTCACATCTAGCAACATGTCCTGTGATATCTGACTTCATGTTCTTCCACCAGAATTTCCTCTTCAAATCAGCATACATCTTGGTACTGCCTGGGTGGATACAATACTTGGAGTCATGTCCTTCTAATAGGATCTCATTGCGGATAGCTGGGTCTGTAGGCACACAAATTCTGTCCTTGTACCAATAGGTACCTTGCTCATCTTCACTAGACTCTAGGCACTTGCCTTGCATCAGGAGCTCATGTATTTCCCAAATCTCTGGGCAATGGCGCTGGGGTGTAGTGTACACGAAGCTCATTCAACAGGCCATGGGGTATCACCTCCATTTGTAACTCATCAATGCCCTCTCGCAACTCTTTGGGCAAGGTAGTGGTGAACAGAGCATGACAATGCTTTTGCAGCTGAGAGCGTCAGCGACCACATTGGCCTTCCCAGGGTGATAGAGAATCTCCATGTTGTAGTCATTAACCAACTCAAGCCAACGACGTTGTCTCATGTTCAGATTTTCCTGGGTGAAAAAGTACTTCAGGCTCTTGTGATCGGTGTAGATTTCACACCTATTCCTAATTAGGTAGTGTCTCCAAATCTTCAATGCATGGATCACAACTGTAAGCTCGAGATCATGGGTGGGGTAACGCTGTTCATGCTCCTTAAGCTAGCGGGAAGCATAGGCAACAACTTTCCCATTCTGCATCAGAACACAACCAAGCCCGTGGCGAGATGCATCACAATAGACCACAAAGTCCTGGTGGATATCAGGCAAGGCAAGAACAGGCATTGTGGTGAGCTTCTCCTTCAGAGTCTAGAAACTCTATTTGCATTGGGGCGTCCATTCAAACTCTTTAGTCTTCTTCAGGAGGTTGGTCATGGGGTGAGCTATCTTAAAAAGTTTTCAATGAATCGGCGATAATAACCAGCCAATCCCAAGAAACTTCTCATATTGGTCACATTCTGTGGCTGCTCCCATCCCTTCACTGTCTCAATCTTGGATGGATCAACAGCTACTCCATCAGCATTGAGTACATGGCCTAGGAAAGTGACCTCTTCAAGCCAGAACTCACACTTGCTGAACTTGGTGTAGAGCTGATGCTTTCTCAACTTCTCCAGCACTATCCTCAGATGTTGTTCATGCACCTCAGTGGTGGCAGAATGGACAAGAATGTCATCAATGAAGACCACCATAAACTTATCTAGCTCCTGCATGAACACTTTATTCATCATGTTCATAAAATAAGCCGGTGCATTCGTAAGACCGAAGGACACGACGGTGTACTCATACTGCCCATATCTGGTGACAAATGCTGTCTTGGGAATGTCCTCTTCTCTGATCTTCGTCTGATGGTAGCCTGATCTGAGGTCAATCTTAGAGAAGTACTTGGCATTGCGTAGCTGGTCCAGCAGGTCATCTATTCGCAGCAAGGGGTACTTATTCTTTATGGTTACAACATTCAGGTTCCTGTAATCAATGCACATCCTTTGCGTGCCATTCTTCTTCTTAACAAATAGAATAGGAGATCCCTAGGGTGAGGCACTGGGCCTAATGAACCCTTTCTTGGATAGCTCCTCAAGCTATTTCTTAATCTCCTTAAGCTCATCAACTGCCATACAGTAGGGTCACTTATAAACAGGACTCATACCAAGCAACAGGTTGATCACGAACTCAACATCCCTATCTGGTGGCATCCTTGGTAGCTCTTCAGGAAAGACATCGGGGTACTCATGAACTACAGACACTTCCTCAAGTGACTTCTCTTCAAGGGCACACAACATGGAAACATCCGTCCCTTTGTTTGGTTCACATCTGATCCGATGACCACTTGGATGGGTTATATCCACAAATCTAGGCGAGCATGATATCACTTCCTAGTTCTGGGTTGACCAATCCATCCCTAGAATGACGTCTAGGCCTTCGAAGGGTAGCAAGGTAAGATCAGCAAGAAAGGTAAGACCCTCGATTGTGATACTCACTCCCTTACATCTTTTGGTACAACAAACGTTTCCCAAAGGTGAACTGGTGTATAAGGCTTCTTTTTGTGGAGTGACAGGTATATGGTGCTCTCGTGCAAACTGGGTGGATATATAAGAACATGTAGCACCTGAATCAAATAGCACGGATGCCTTAACTCCATGCACTAAAAACATACCGTACACCACGTCGGGGGCAACCTGGGCAGCCTCTGTTCTGATGTGGGCGAGGCGGCCACGGGGTGCTCCAGATGGCACCTGCTTGTATGGGGTGCCCTGGTTCTGCCTGGCAGGCGCTGGTGTAGCAGGTGCAGCCTTGTTCGGGCACTCGACTGCCCTGTGACCCGGCTGGCCACAAGTGAAGCAAGTGTAGGTCACGCCGCCTGCGGGGGTTGGCACGGTAGACCTCCATGTGCTACCTCCTAGTGCAGCACGAGCGTACGCTTGGCAGTCCTGAGTAGGGCAGGGGTAGTTGTTGGTGTGGGTACCACCGCCCCGGCTCGAACCATGTGTAGCTCCCTGGGTGAAGCGAGAGCGGGGAGGTTGAGACGCCTCACCACGCGACCTCCGTGGGGCAGGTGCGCGGGAGGTGCCCTCAACACAGCACTTCTTGGTCTTGCCAAGCGCTTCCTTCTCCACGAAAACGTCATCGCGGTCCTTCTCAATCTCCATGCACCTGTCGATCAAGTCACGCAGGGTGTGGCTCTTGGTGCCTGAGAGGGAGAGCCTAATGTGACTAGACAAGCCCTTGCAATAGTAGTACATCTTCTCCTTCTCAGAATTCACCACTGAGGCAGGTGCATAGCGCAGCAGGTTAGTGAAGCGGGTGGTGTACTCATGCACCTTGTCACCTCCCATGGAGATATTGCGGAACTCGTTCTCCTTCTTCTCCAGCGCGCCCTCGCGAATGGAGAACACGTGGAAATCCTCCACGAACTCATCCCAGGAGATGTTAGCAGGGTCCGGGTGGGTCTCACAAAGGCTGTCCCACCAAGATCTCCCAGCTCCCACAAGCTGGTGAGTTGCCAAGCCAACACACTCCTCGTCCGTGCAGTTGGTCAGGTCTAGTTTCTTCTCGATCTCCCTCAGTGAGTCATCAGTGGAGATGGGGTCGATGTTGGTGCCATCGAACGTTGGGGGCCTTAGCTTGAGAAAGAACTCCAGCTTCTTGTAGTAGTCATCACATGGCTCCCTGTGGTGGGGGTGCAACACGTTCTTAGCTAAGACTCGAAGAAGCTCGGTCTGCTGAGCCATCACATCTGCCAAAAGTGGCACGGGTGGTGGTGGCAGAGCTGCATCTCCTCCAGCGTCAGGCTCAGGCTCGGGCTCAGCAGTAGGCTGTGGCGGTCCTCCCGTCGTGCCTCCAGGAGCTGGTTCCAGCTCAACAAACGGCGGTGGTGCTGGGTGTGCATGCCGTGGGGTGGCAGCGCGGGGTGGCTCCTCAAGGTTGAGGGGTATGTGACCAATGCATCCACGACCACGACCACGACCACGTCCACGGCCCCTGGCGAGCGTAGGCGAAGAGGAGCGGTTGCTCAGGTGGCTGGCACAACGAGTGGACATCTTGCTTAACATAAACCTCAGATTAGGGCACATGTGCATGTGATATAACTTCGATATTAATGATGTAATAATTAAACTAGATTAAATGATTTAAAAACATTTAAATCTATCCAACACTCATACAAAGAAGCATGAAGATCCAAAAAGATGCGATAAAATCTGAATCATCCATGACATCAAATGGGTACGTGGTGATATCTCTAGCAGCTACGCTAGGAGACTCTCAAGAAACATACTACACGCAGGTAGTTCTAGCAAAAAGGTGCACAAACTACTCAACAACATGGTGAGTCTGGTCATTCGGCCATGCAGGGCCCATCATCTCCCGATCCTATACTACACTAAACCATCCCTAGGGACTGGTCCAAACTGTAAGCTGCGGGAGGAATACCGATGCCAGAGGCTTGGATCTGCTCATCAGTCATCCAAAGGTGAGAGACCTAACGACGGGCCTCCTCGAGCTGAGGGGTGGACACTGACTGTCCGCTGAGTCCAGTGGTGGGGCACCCACTCAAGTTGAGGCAAGATTGCCCCAGCTCAAACATCTCAACTCTAACGTTCTTACGGGCTCGTAAGGGAAGCTCGTCCTGCAATTCCTCGTACTCTCTGACTCTCTTACGATCTGACCTCTTCCAAGCCTACATGGTGCGTTTGAGTTTGTCCATGAGGTATGCTGTCTTATGGACATAGTTGATCAGGTGTCCCTGGTTGTAGCTAGTAAGAGTGTACTCCTGCATCAACTTCTCGTGTTGAGCCTTGCACTGCTCATAGAGTTTGTCCCTGTAGGCGGCATCTTGACTCTTTTCCTGGAATCTCCTTGCAATATCCTCGTTCTTCTCAGCTATAGTGGTCTCAAGCTCGCCAATCTTCCTGATGAGACGGCTGTTATGGATTTGTAGCTTATCCATTTCGTTCATCAGACTGGTGATCTGGTCTCAGTGAGTGTGCTCCTTGCACACCAACTCATGCTCTAGGTCCGCAATCTTCTACTTCCATACTGCCTCCTTATCTTCCAACTTGCAGATCCTCTCGTCAACCTCCATCAGGTAGCGACGATCATGGTGTCCCTTTTACTCCAACTTGGCAATGTACATTTCCTGACACTGCTGGTACATCACAGAGGTGCAGTGGCAAGGTTTACGGTCAACTCTGATATTCTGCTCGGTGTAGGCGATCTCCTCCCAAGTACCCTACTGAACGTCGAGGGCACGAGGAAGTAGACAAAAGCGACTCTCTTTCAGGTAGTCAGCCCCGTTGCGTAGCACAGTGCGAAGTGCCTGGAGCGAAACGGTCTGAACACAGATGCTGCTGTTGTTGTCGAAGGCGAAGTCGGTGAAGGCAGCAACTCTAGGCAGATTCATGCTTGCAGGCACATTGATGTAGACTGCCTTGTAGCCATCGATGCCTCCTCCAAGGGCGGGCTTGCCACGGCAAAGGTACTCGATGTTCTCCACGGGAACACCAAGCTCGGTGAGAACCTCGCGAAGCATGTGAGCGTAGCCTCGATACTCCATCCCGTCGAGTCTGTACTCAATGACATCCATCGGTGGCAATGGACCAAGCGGCAAGTTGGGGTCCATCTGCAAGTTGACACGAGAATGGAATTAGAAAAGTTGCAGAAAGAGGTAAGCCATGCATAAAAGCGTATGCAGTGGTCGGTGTATAACCGAGAGATTTCAAGATTCTCCTAATTCTATCGTCCAATCCTATGGGTCTCGTCCTATGGTCAAGCATGGCTCTGGTACCAACTGAAACATCCTCAATTTTCCATGAAGGGAAAATACACAGAATGGCGAACAATATGGTAGTTTGAAGCTCAAACCATCACATTATCCAGCAATAGTCGATACAGAAATCCATACATCGAATGAAAGAGTATAATTAGAAGGGGTTACATAAATAGTTCATCGCCACACTGGCGGGATCATCAGAGCAACAGCAGCTTCTAGGGCAGCTGCGGAAGATGGAAGTACAATAAATCTCTAAAAAGAAGGCTGAGTGTAGGAACGAGACGTCTACTCCTCTTCGTCATCGAAGTTGTAGTCAGGTTCAACTGCCAAATAATTTTTAGTATGGTTTTTACTGGCCACATCTCCCACCCTGTGTTTTGCTTTTGCTATGTAATATTTGGTGGGATTCATAGGATATAATCAAACGACCTAATATATGGCTGTGGTTTCGTATTCAACTAGTGACCAATATTATATAATATAATTTGTCAAGTTTTAACCCATCTCACCCACAAGTCCCTCCCATTCCATCACCATCACACACATCTCACCCTCTCGCACTCAGTCGACAGTTCCAACTCCCTCTCGGAGCCTGTCTCAGTGGCTCACAGCCGAAAGGGTAACACTAACGGGAAGATTAGAAGGACTCATCTCACTACTCCCAAGAAGCGTGGGTCTTAGGAAGAAGCCATACCAGTGGCCCACAGACTATATATATAGATTCATAAACTCTGCAGAACATGTACTCCCATAACCACAAGATCACTATCATCGGCGGTGCCCCGCCTAAGTTGATTCCGGCTGCTTTCTAATCGGTGCGATGCCACCCTACCACTCAGTACTGGGACATCTCGGATAGCACACTGAGACTGTGAGACATAGTACCAGGCCCCCGAGGTCACTATGTTGTCTAAGGAGGGTGTGGGTCTCCACGCCCATACCTCCCAACACTATCTGCTAACAACCTAGTAGTAGTGGCACCGTCCTAGCTAGTCAGACATCCGTCTCCCGCCCATACAAGAGCGAGTGGTGAGCACGTAAGTCCCAAGGTTCCGGTCCTCAAGAGATATCAGGTCCTAGGGGGATCAGACAGGATTATCTTCTCAAAGGGACTACAACAGTTCGTGCTACAACAGCACCTTCTACCCGGGGTTTCGCTCCACGAAGGTTCTCACCCCCGGGATCACCATATACCTCACAATGTGCCCGCCACAAGCACCTCACACGGGAATGCCCAGAACACATCCCCCGGCAAGACTCGCCCACATGGCTCATCATAGAATCTTGTCCAATCGACTCAACCCTCACCACACACCCAAGACGCACGCAGCACTCTCCCCGAGTAAAGTGGCACCACGTTCCTTAACCATATAACCATACTCTCCACCACGCATCACATCACACAGATATATGCGTAGTAGAAGTAAAGCATCATAAGTAAATAAGCATGCGCCTAGCCTATCAGCGGGTATGCAGGAGTAAGGTTGCGACAAGGTAAAGGCTCGTCAAGCAAATCTACCATGCAACCTATCATCAGGTGATGTTCATAAATAAAGCATTAGCAAACTAGAGATTATGCTATGCGTAATAGGATCTATGAGGTTGTGTGGGGTGTGGCACCTACGAAGTCATCACTGAGCTCCTCCTCGTACTCATAATCGTCCTCCTCAATCTGCTCCTTCTCTGAAATGAGACATAATAGCCGCGTTAGCGGCTCCTATAGAGTCAATACAAAGAATCAATAAAATTCAATAACTCCAAATGCACTCATACATAATCCTATGATGTAGAGCTCATTTTTATGAAAATTTGGATACTGGTTCATATTTTTGGAGTTCGTATGAATTAGTTATGAATTTCTAAAGTTTATTCTATTTTCTAAAAAAGAAAAAGGGCAGATTAACCAGAGGCTGACACGTGGCGGCTTCTGATTGGTTAACGTGGCACGCAAGTCAGCAGTGGTGGCGCAGCGCTAACGTCATGCTGACGTCAGCATTGACGCGGGGTCTGGTGACTGGATGACGTCATGCTGATGTCAGCACTGACGGTGGACTTAGTCAGCGGCTGACATGTGGGGCCCACGGGTCTGGTCACTGACATGTCGGGCCAGGTCAACGATCAACGTTGACCAGTCAATGGTCAACGTCGACCGGGCCTCGACCGAGCCTCGGCGGGCCTGGTCTGGGTCGGGTTGGGCCGGCCCGGCCTGGACACATGTCGAGCAGGGAGGTAGGCCGCGTGGCAGGTCTGGGCTCCTAATGGGCCAAGTCCACGGCCTGGTCCGGCTGGTGCTGCATGGACCCAGTCCACGATGGACCGTAGACATAGGGGCTGAGTGGCGTGCGGTGGTTGGTCTAGCTAGCCAGTGGGCCTGGTGGACTCGGTACACTCGAGCATAGGGGAGATTCACCATTCTTATTTCCCTTCACGTGTGCGCACGCAGCCACGGCGGCGGTCGGCCGGCAACAGGTGGCGCTGCGCCCCCGTTCGGCTCGGGTGGCCAAGGCAGTGGCAGCAGCTCCGCGTAGGCTAGACTAGCGTGGCCGTGGGTTAAAGTGGGCGCGCAGGGCTCCTACTCGTCGGCGCACGCACAATGGCGGCGACGGGCAGCATGGCCACGGCAGCAGGGCACTACGGTGTGCGAGACGCGTCGTTAGCAAGCGCAAAGGATACGCAAGGTCGAGGTGAGTGCGACACGGTGCGTAATCGAACCGAGGCTCCTCGAGGTACCGGCAACGGCGGCGACGGCGAAGGTCGACGGCGGCAGCGAATCTTCAAATTGGCGTAGCATCGAGCTTCGTCCCCTCTATCTCCTACCGTGTGGAGCAGCTGGGAGCTCCAAGTGGCTACTGGTGCGGCTATGAGGGCTCGCGGGGGCACGTGCGATGGCGGGGTCGCAGCGACGCACCGACGGCCGGGAGCCAAGGTGACCAGTGTTGCAAACTCGCATGACCCCGCTGTGGTTGAGCCAAGCTCCCTTAGAGTTTCCATCTAGGCGTTCTAGGACTAGGTGAACATGTCCCTTGAGTCAATGGAGGGAAAGAGGGAGAGGACAGGCGGGAACGCGGCCGGTGAGCTGGGCGGCGACCAAGGATGCGAGCGGGGTGTGCTCACCTGCGCGGCGTCAGTGGCGGCTCGGGGGCGAAGAAGGTACGTGCGGCGAAGAAGGAGTAGCGCTACGGTAGTGGCGTAGTGGAATGGCGGCTCCGGCTCCTTCCCTGGGCACGAACTGCGGCGGGCTCGAGCTCCGGTGGACAGCTCCTACCATGTCTCCTTCCTCTCCTTACTCCTCTTCTCCTCAGCAACGAGTGGTACGGGCACGGTCCAGGCGGCTACGCGGCACGGGGAAACCCTAGCGGCCTAGTGCTCCTCCCTTTATAAGCACGGTGGTCGGCGATGGATGGGACGGGTGCGTGGCCAGAAATGGGAGCGGGGCAGCTGACAGGCGGGGTCTGGGTGTCAGCGGCACAGCTTCGGCCAGCTGGGCCGCGGCGTGTGTAGGCGTGAGCGACGGTGCGAGCGGACTGGCCAGCAGCCTTGCTAGGCCATCGGCCAGTTAGGCCGCAGCACGGGCAGGGGCCGTCGCCTTGCTGGGCTGAACGGGCAGCGCGCACAGCGGGCCGGACGGGCAGTGAGCGGTGCAAGCAGGCCGACGCGGTTGCTGGGTTGCTGGGCTACTTCTGCTGTTGGGCTGGTTTCCTTCTTCTTTTCCTCTTCTATTTTCATATCCTTTTCTATTTCTATTTCTTCTACTACTAACCAATCATGCCAGAGATCCTTGTTAAATGTGTTAGTGACCATGGTGCACACACCATGGTAGGTCCACTAGGGTCTCAAGGCCATGATGGATCCACTTCCGAGGTTAGTAGGCATATATATACATGTGATAATAAGTTATTTGATTTTATTGATCATCACATAAAATCAAATAAGAAGCAAATCAAACTTTGGTAAATTAAATGCGATGCTCATGCTAACATTAGGTGCTACTTGTGCAACTAAGGGATGGTTTCCTACATGACACTCGCCAACAATGGGATACCTTTAGAAAAAATTTTGAAAGTTCGTATTTTTGAAAGTTCGTATTTTCGTTGGGGATGTTACAGGGAGTCTGTTGATTCGATGTTCTCTCACTTTACCACCATTGTGAACAACATGCGGGCTAACAATGCAGCAATGCCCTATGACGATCATCAGAGAGCACTCAAGCTTCTATATGCTCTAGATCAGAGGGTTTGGGAGGTGAAAGTGCAGGTGATCATCAAGTCGGCCAACTACGAGACTCTCACTATGGATGAGCTATTCAGCAAGCTCAAGTCCACCGAGATTGACCTCTAGACGCAGGCGAGGATCAAGAATCCGTCTACTCCCACTATGGCTCTTGTCTCAGGTAATGGAAGTTCAAGTTCTTCTTTGGCTAACCCATTACTATCTCTTGCCTTGTATTCTCTTTTGTCTACGATAGAAGAGCAGATGGAGGCTCTTGGGATGATGAGTTGGCTCTTGTCATGAGTCGGTTCTCGCGATTTCACAACAACTGCTTGAATCATCAATGTGGTGGCAACAAGCATGGTTGCTATGGGTGTGGAGACCCCGACCACTATGTCGTCAACTGTCCCCACAAGAACAAGAGCTACTCCAGCAAGCACGACTACCCCAAGCACAAGGACAAGCATGAGTCCTCCTCTCACAAGTACAAGTCCAAGAAGAACTTCGACCCCAAGCGCATGAAGAAGAAGTACTTCGAGATGCTAGAAGCCAAGCAGCGTGCTCTTGTCATGAAATATAGCGATATCAACTCTGACGGTGACTCTCCACCGAGTGATGATGAAAGCGAGAAGAGGTCAACGCCAACCCAGAGGTAGAATTCACCATCGAGTCTCTTCTTATTGAGCTTGAGTCCGTCAATGATACTATGGTGCATCAAGATGTTTTGCTTGTGCGTGCTGCTAAGGAGAGGAATGAGTTCAAGGCTAAGTATTTGGCAGCCTTAGATGAGCTTGAGCGCGCTAAGAAGGATAGGGTTGTTGTGTTTGATGATATTGAGTGTGATGAATGCATTGTTCATATGTCTAGTCATGTTTCTTTGTAGTCCAAGTACTCTGCTTTGGTTGAGGAGTTGTATAAGGCTAGAGCTAAACCTGTTTTGTCAGGTACTTGTAAGTCTTGTGCTGAGTTGTGCTCTGAGCTTTCTGAGAAAGTCGCTAGGATCGCTTTTCTTGAGAAATCTAGTGCAGGTGGTGCTAATGCTCAGTGTGCTTGCTGTGAGGCTTTGGAGCTAGAGCTGGGTAGTTGTCGGCATGACAAGAGAAAGACCAAATAGGAAAACATATTCCTTTGGCACATGTTGAGTTGGCTTTCTTGCAGTGAACCACAGTTGGGCATGATGATGAGTGATTACAACAGGGGTACTGATACAACGGGTTTAGGCTTTGCTTCAAGTGAAAAGGGTGAAAATGTCTTTGGCAAAGTTGGTGAGCAAAGTGGCTTGAGTCCGAGTGAGAAACCCACAAATGCTCCCAAGCTTATCAAGATCACTCCACCAAAGCCCTCTGAGCCTGCCAAGCCCATTGTGAAGGATGGACTGCTTGAAGAGCCTCCCAAGCTCCACCTCAAAAACAAGTGTGCATTCCAAAACCTAACCACCTCAGGAACCCACTTGACACTCTCCCAAACATATCTAATAAGCCCCTTCCTAAAGCTAAACCACCTCCAAAAGTGAACCATATCCACAACAGAGTAAGCAATCCACCACCCAAGAGAGAGGTGTACCACTGTGACTATTGTAAGAGGGATAGTCACTTGTTTGAGTTTTGCTTTCGAAGGAAGAGAGATGAGAGGTGTGAGTTTGAGCTTTACCAGCAGGACATGCATCGCCTATCTCATGGCATGCATGCTTCACCCGCTCAGAGGCACAAAACCAGGCCTAGAGGTGCAAGAACTCAAGGGGCTAAGCCTCAGTTTGTGAGACCACGTGATGTTCATACCCGGCGAGATCTAAGTCATCCTCAATACGACTCTCATGGCAGTGGATCTAAGTCCTACACATCTAGCTGACCACATTTTCCCTCTCATGGTGATCGCTTCTCTCCCATGGGACATGACATGTATGGTGTTTTCCCTAACACTTTTCTAGGGCAAATGATCTAGCACTGGTACTCTCCTCGGTTTACTAACCCCAGTGTTGGATCGTTTGCTCATCCCGTGTCTTTCTATTGAAGCAGCACGCAGGCCTGGAGAACATATGGCTTGTTGATTCTTGGTGTTCCTGCCACATGACCAGAAATTCAAATTGGTTCTCCAGCCTCAACCCATGACCTCTAAGGAGTACATCACATTTGGGGACAATGGTAAGGATAAGGTGCTTTCTCGTGGGTCGGTAAGGCTCAACGAGAACTTTGTGCTCAAGGATGTTGCTTTGGTTTCGAGCTTGCATTTCAATCTCCTTTCGATTTCGCAACTCCTTAGAGATGGTTTCAAAGTGCGCTTTAAGCCGGGTCTTTCTTGCATACTTGATTCTCGTGGTGATCTTGTGTGTTCGATTGTGCCTTTTGGGCTTGTCTTTCGTGCTGATTTTTCTCGCTCCTTCAGCATGTCTTGGTGTTTGGTGGCAGGCACTTCTTCTGAGCTTTGAAAGTGGCATAGGAGGCTTGGTCATTTGAGTTTTGACTTGCTTGCAAGGTTGAGCTCTCTTGATCTAATCT
The DNA here is from genome assembly GCA_023333625.1 of Bothriochloa decipiens. Taxonomy (NCBI): domain Eukaryota; kingdom Viridiplantae; phylum Streptophyta; class Magnoliopsida; order Poales; family Poaceae; genus Bothriochloa; species Bothriochloa decipiens. The sequence goes on from CM041628.1 coordinate 63,908,332, forward strand.
GAGGATTGCCTAAACTAAAGTTTGAGAAGGATTTGGTTTGTCACCTGTGTCGTCACGGGAAGATGGTTGCCGCTTCTCATTCCCCCATAAACCAAGTGATGACCAAACAACTGTAACACCCATGGTGTTAAGCTTGCATTTCTTTGCATATCATGAGCATAATCATCTCATTTGCATAGTCATTTACTTAACATGAAATGATAGTGTGCAACTTGCTTGTTTATTTAAAATAGTTGCCTAAATGCTAGATTATTTTGGTCATGGTTGTAATTGAATGTTTTCAATCTCTATTTATGCCTAGAAATGTTTAGCATGTTGTTTGAATCAATATCTATGTTGGTCACTTAGTGTGAAGTGGCTTTAATCTATATTTGTTTGAAAATTGTTGAAATGGTGCTTTACTAATTTGAACTAGAACTGCATGCCAGGTTCCTTATCTGTGGATGAGAGTTAAATAGAGTTGGTAGATGATTTTTTTGGAGCAAAACTTGTTTTTATGTCATCTCTTGAAAATGCTTGGAAGGGCTTCAAAAATTCCAAAAACAGTTTATAAAATAGGGTTTTCTTTTTATTTAAAAATGTTTGTGAATCCCAAATTTTTTACTTCAATTTATAGGCCGAATTAGGTTTTGACATTTAAAAGTAAAATGTTCTACTCATTGAGAGCAACATTTCATCTTTTGAAAGTTCCCCCAAATTCGGTCTAGTTTTTAAACTACAGGGCAAATTGTTTTCTGTTCATTTGAAAAGGGGTGGGACCCACCTGTCAGTCTCTCTTTTCCCCTCCTTCTCCTTCCTCGTGATGGTGTTCGGCCCGACGTCGGCCACGCGGTGTCCGTACACCGGCGCCCATCCGTGTTTGCTGCTCGGCCGGCCCTGGACGGCAGCCAGCGGCTATTGCCCACTTGCTGAGCGCCGCTCCCACTAACTCGGCCCGGCCCCGCTTGCCCTACACCTCGCGCCACGCGGCCAGCAGCTCCCGACGCCATTGTCCGCCACTGCCCTGTCGAGGCATCCACCCGTGCGTGCCTGGGCACATTTCCTCCTCCTGCTTGCCTTAACTCCTCACCCACCTCCACCAGACGCTCCTTCCCATGCTCATTTCTTTCTCCAGAGCTCAAGGGAGCTCGGGTGGGGAAACTCCATTGCCGCCGCCGGAGTTTGCCGCTCCGTCGCCTTTCCGGCCACCACATTCCAAATCTACTCATGCCAATAGCTTCGCCATGCTCCACTCCACCTTCTCATCCCAACCGCAGCTCAATTCGACCTAAGGTAGTGGCCAATCGACCCCTTCTTCCTCATTGCCGATCACAGCCGCCATGGCCGCCACGCGGCTCACCGTGGCCAGCACCTCCTCGCCCTATTCTTCCTCCTTTCGGGTGTGACGGAGTCGCTAGAGCCCACAGATCGAGTAGATGAAGTCAATTCGGCCGATTAGAGTTTGGTTTGCCGGATTGACAGACCGCTGCCGGCATGCAGTGCCGCCGCTCGCTCGCAGCTCGCGCGGAAGTCCGTTCGACCATCATTTTCTTTCTTTTTATCACGTGTCCACATCGACTTGACCTTGCAAAGCTCATGCACATCTCGTTGAGCCTTATCATGGCCCGTTGTGGCCGGCGCACTGCCGACCACCGCCACCATCCGTCGGCGTGCGCGGCCGCCGGCGATTTTGGTCGAGTTAGCTTGCACTTCTTGCGCCTATGAGTTTGCATCGACGAGTAGAGCGTAGTGGTGGAGGTGGTAGTTGGGCTGGAGACCTCGCCGCCGGCGAGATCCTTACGGTCAGCCGCCGTCCCCTGTTCGGCCGGCTGACATGTGGCCCGGGTTGTCCCCACGGGTCCTAGTCGTCAGCGGATCTAGGTGCACAGCACCAGGTGCACTTAGCTGTGTTTGGTTCCTGGGTTCAGATCCGGGTGCGCGTAGCATTTTCGGTTAAAATGATTCTCAAAATCATTTTTTCGAAATGCTTGCATATTTTGTTATTTTCATATCTCAGTCATCATTTGTCCAAATGAGTTGGTTCAAGTTCTAGTATTTTTCTTGTGATGAGATCTATATGAGAAAAATATGAGATGTATTATTTATGCTACTTTTATGTATAGCTTTATTTATTCCTATTAAATGCTTTTATCTTTAGAAATGCATAAGTAATTCTTGGTTGCTCAGAAAAATGTGATTCTAGTAGTTTTGTTAGTCTTCTTATGACATGCTATATCTGCAAAAAATGTTTACTTTCCATGTCATGTGTAATTATTCCTATATTTATTTATTGTGCTATTTATCTTGCATGTTTAGAAATTTATAATAAATAATATATAGGGAATTTATGCATGGTAATTTTTGTACGATGTTCTTATGCTAATTAGTAGCTAGTTATATTCTGAGATCTATTGTTTCATACTTTTCTCTATGTATAGGCCTATTTATTGTGCTTCCTTGTTATTTTTGTGTAGACTAAAGTACTTACTATTTTAATGTAAAAATTTTATGGTAGGCTATGTTATGCATGCTTAAGCTTCTATAATTTTTGTAGAATTTTCTGTGCAGTCTAAATACCTGATGCAGTTCTATCCTTATTTATTTATATACTTGTTAATGCCTTGCTCTATCATTTCATGCAATCAAAAGTGCCTCTTTTTTGTTCTAGTAACATGTGTAATCTGTTAGTGTTTTTGGTTCTGTTCAGTTCTATGTGCAGAATGTATGTGCTCTATAATTTCTTTTAAAAGTGTGTAAGTCATTGTTTATTGTGATGCTTGTATAGGGTATTTATAGAAGAGAATGCAGTTGATGAAATGTGCTTATGATAAATATTTTTGGATGATGTTAATGATTTAATATGTGCACTCATTCATCATTATCATCTATCATTTATATTTCACGTGCATTCCTTATATTCATACGCACCAATGCATCATACGAGATTGCTGGAAAACATGACGCCAGTAGTTCCCAGAGAGCAAGCAGAGGAAGGCCAGCAGGAAGCCCTAGTGTAGGAGGCACCCGAAGGAGAGGAGCCAGAAGCTGATCTGCCAGAGTGTCCTGATCACCAGCCTAGCTCGTTCCTGAAAGGCAAGCCCTGGAGCATTTCTTCCTGTGGTTTGCAAATATTTAACTTGTGTCCTTTACTTGTTTATTGCATTAAGTTTATAGGCGTTGCTTGATGCCGTTGATGCATTACTTATATCCCTTGTCACCTTGATCCTACTTTTTACCCCGTTAGGTTCAGGATTGTTATCTGCTTAGCCCTGCTTAAAGTAGACCAGTAGAAGTTGGGTGATTTCCTGTCATCCGTGAGCTATAGGTGGTGACTCAGATGATTGGTTATGTTGTTATTATGAATAACTAACCATGTGGAGACAACAAATCGAGACCAGGCAGGATTGGTGTTGTGGACAAAACTGGAGGTTTTGTGTTGTATTATCTCGTCTGTGTCGAACTATGACCTCGTTCGTTGTACGTCCTCAAGTCATATTGGACGCATGCCCCATATTTAGCTGGAAGGATAAGTCGTTCCGACCGTGAATCCATAAGTTTGTTTGGGCTGGGAATTGACCTGCTGCACGCATCGTATTGGAGATGATGGAGGCCACGGGGGCACGGTGGTAAGGCCTGAATATTGTCACACCCTGGTTTTTGAAGGACTAAAACCAGGGCAAAGGCTCATGTGCGCCAGGATCAATTACACACATGAACGACAAATTACATGGTCAATAAGCACAGTGTTCGAATAAAATAATAGTATAATGTTTACATCGTATCATTATTATATAACTATTATCAGAGTAAAGCAGAATATAAATAACATCATCCAAAGCAAAAGCATCTAAATGACATAGACGTAGCGACTCCATCTCGCCACAGGAAAGTCGACGGCAGTATCACGACGCCTAACATCCCGGATAGTTCTCAGGGAAGTCACCATCTGAGTCATCACTTGAGCATCCTTTGGTTGGGAAATAGCAAGAGTGAGTTCCATGTTGAAACTCAGCAAGTACAGGCGGAAAAGTAATGACATGCAAGGCTAACACAAGGTACCACTGAAAGGTAAATTGCGGTAGCATTTTAAAGTAACAATTAATACTTAACTTATTGCAACCTATTCTCTAATCCACTTGGTTGAAACACCCAGCCCTTAATTAAGGTTCAAGTAGCATTTAATGTGTCATTTATCATCTCAGATATGAGCATATATCATTAAACATGAGACAGCTATCTCAAAGGGAACACAGGATAGCCATCCCGATAAAACCCGAGGTAGCAACCTCAAACATCATCACCATGATTTAACAGCTTAAACCATTTGGCTAAATTATGTGAGGATCTAGGCTGCTTGTGACTGTGAGCACAGATGATATATCGATTTTAACTCTGTGCAGAGGTGTACAGTTTCACTCCAGATTGTGATTACTCTTGGTGCCCGAGGTGATCAGCCTCTTAGCCCATTACCGAGATAGGATGGCAGAGATCACAACAAGGTTCTTCATAGGGTCATAGGCAGTGACAACTCACTGGCAATGAGTGCAAGCATATGGGAGACTTCCTCGTAAGGTCGCCCCCTTCCCGGATCTACAGCCCCTCCCATACTAAATACTTGAAAACACCCCAGCGACCACAGCTATAGCCACTCGTTGGTAAGCTGTCCCCCTGCCCATGATGGTCCTGCTAATAGACCAAGCCAGAGCCCATTAGCCTGGAGATGTACGGAAGTCCCAGGTTGTCGCTCCACAAATAGGTCCACAAGGAGGAAGGAGATATGGATACCCTCGTCAACATGAGTCCCACTAGCATCTGTTTTCACCGTCTTTCACTACCAACCAAGGATGCAGATCAGCATCAACTTCTCCAATGGCCAAAGCCAAGAGCCCATGGCTCTAACATCTTTAAGAAGCAAGTTTTATCTTCATTAGGTAGGTGAAAGGTGAGGTAGAGCACTAGCAACCTAATGACCTATCAACTAAAACCCCTATAGGTGATATATGGATAGAGTGGCTAGTAATCCCTATGGTTTGCCTATTTAGAACACATGCAATTTATTAATTAAAAGTGAATAGGCGTAATATGATCAAAGGTGCCTGCACTTGCCTTGGTTGTTGTCCTGCTACACGTAGTCCTTCGGGTCCTGCTGATCCTCATTCACCCACGTCTCGTTCTCTATATGCCACAATCACCACACACGCACAATACATGAAAGCAAACATACTTTAATTAGAGCAGTACACCAAAACATCTCAACAGTAGCAAACAATAGTATAGAACTATTCTACTTGTCAAGACGATTCCAAAAAGTATAAGTTTGCTAAAATTGGAGTTAAAACATGAAAGTTATGGCCTATATAAGACTAGGGGCTAAACTGCAGAAAACAGGACTAAAACCTAATTACTTTTGAACTTCGAAGGACTAGATCATAAATAAAGGAAACTGTGGGAGCTTTTCTACAAAGTGTCAGCGGCGGCGGTGTCGCCCGCGCTGACTGCCATGCGTCTGCGCGGGAGTGGCCGGATCTCGTGGACCGGCCATGGACCATCCCCGTGGACCGAGTCCACGGGTCCACGGTGGACCGGCGGCGAACGGGGTCATCCCCGGTGACCCCGACCATGGTCGCCAGCGGTGACCTCATGGTGGCGGCACTGCGGGGCACGCGGGGCCAAGGGAAGGCCACTAGGGACTAGCCTAGGCTAGTTAGACTAGGTTAGGTTAGTCTAGGGTTAGTGGGGACAAGTTAGAGCATGTTAAAAGCTAGAAAGCAAAGCAATAATTAAACAACAAGCTCAAACAAGTCAACTAAAACTTATGCAGTAGCATGAATGCAACAATGGATGGTTTCTAACAATGCACTAAAACTTTTATAGTTGGCCTATGAATGTAAACACCTATTTGAAATAAGTCAAATTCACCTAATGCTTTTCAAGGTTCGAAATCATGGTGTCATAAATATAGTATGGTGCGCCCTACTGGCAGCTGGGCTGTCCTCGGGTATGATGCTACCTGTTGAACTCACGACTTTACCCGAATGGATGGTTGGTGACCTGTAGCTCACTTTAGCGGGTGAGTGTGGTTTGTGTGGGAAATACCCGCCAGCTGGTTAGTAATCGATTCGAATCGCCATCGTTTACTGGACAGTGAACACTTAACTTGAGCAGCGGCATCATAGTAAAAACTTGAACAAAGAGTTGAGATGGTTATGACGTTGATGCTGAAAGAGCTCAACTTGAAATGTTTACTTTCTTGCTGAATAATTTATACCATGCTTGTTTAGTTCAGGTGCTAATGTAGCATGATAAGGTTAACGACTTAAAATGCAAATCTTGAAGGTTTATATATTTATCTTCATAATCTGAAGCTTTTTCTGCAAACAAATGAGTTAGCTAGCCCACTTATACAGCCATGCATAATCCTTGGAGTCAATTTATTTTTAGTTTATGATGGGTAAGTATAGCTGAGTACCTTCTCGTACTCAGGGTTTTATTTCCTATGTTGTTGCAGATGGTGAGATGTACTATGGCTATTGTCAGAACTATTTCTACCCCGCTACGGGTGATGACTAGAGCTTGGGCACAGTCACTCCATATTATCTTATCACAATGCTTTTGTTGGACTTGACCATGGACCTGGCACTGTATTTTGAACTAAGTGTGTGTGTGGATTTGAACTAAATTTGCTTCCTCTATTTCGAATTTGAACTTGGTTTGTAATAACTCTATTTGAACTCCGATGTGTTAAACTATGTGCGAACTTTATGTAATATGTGAACGGTGATTGCTGAACTCATTACGATCTTGGCTGTAATGGAAATGTTTGAAATCCTTCAAGATTTCTGGATGACTACCAGGTTTATTAGGTCTCAAGTATGGAAGTTTGCTAATCAAATAGCGAATTTAGTACTTATGCTCTAATAAATTAGATGGTTTTGTGATAACAACCTGGCGAGCTTCTTCACATGGACACTGGAGGTCCAGCTCGAGTTCGGTCGGATGGTGGGAAGCGGTATGTTCTTGTGATCGTGGATGATTTTTCTCGCTATTCTTGGGTCTTCTTCATGGAGAGTAAGGATGACGCATTTTCCCATGTGCAAGATTTGATTCTTAGGCTGCAAAATGATCTTCCCAAGGATGCCATGAGAGCTATACGCAATGACAATGGCACCGAATTCAAAAACTCTCATTTTGAAGCCTATTGTAAGTCTTTGGGTCTTAAGCATCAGTTTTCTTCACCTTATGTGCCTCAGCAGAATGGGATTGTTGAACGCAATAATCAGACCATTGTTGAGATGGCCAGGACAATGCTCGATGAGCATAGGACTCCTAGGCGTTATTGGGCTGAAGCGATCAACACAACTTGTTATGTTTCATACCACATTTTCCTTCGAGCTTTTACAAAGAAGACTTTTATGAGTTGCGGTTCGGTCGTCTCCCTAAGGTGAGTCATTTTAGAGTTTCCAGGTGTTGGTGTTTCATTCTCAAGCAGGGTAACTTAGACAAGTTCGAGTCTAGATCTTCTAATGGCATTTTTCTCGGTAATGTTACTCACTAATGTGCATATAGAGTACTTAACCTTGAGACTAACCACGTCATGGAGACTTACGAAGTTACCTTCGATAAAACCACACCTTGTTCTTCTCCTATCTTTGAGCATGCAGGTGATCAGGAGATGGGTGAAAGCATCTTTTTGGAGGAGGAGCAGGACAATGCCAATTGGGGTGCTCCCGAGCCGACTCCACCAGCTGCCCCTGTCGACCCTACGACGACTATGTTAGTTCGTGGCCCTGATCCCTCTTCTTAGACTTCATGGGGGCCTAACGACCAGTTTCCCTCTCTTGCACCTGAGGGAGCTCCAGCTGCGGATAAGGGGGAGGCAACTTCATTAAGAGCAGCGCCCATACACATTCAACCAGCTTGTCACTCGCAACAAGTCATATGAAATCTCTCATTCGCACATTCTGCTTTTGTTGCTAATTTTGAGCCTGAAGATATTGGACATGCTTTATCTAATGCTGATTGGGTCAATGCCATGCATGAGGAGCTTGAGAACTTTGAGAGAAACCAAGTTTGGGTCCTAGTTCCTCCACTTCCATAGTGTCATCCCATAGGTACCAAATGGGTGTTTAAGAATAAGCAGTGTGAGGATGGTGTGATAGTTAGGAACAAGGATAGGTTGGTTGCTCAGGGGTTTTGCTAGAAAGAGGGGATAGACTTTGAGGAAACCTTTGCTCTCGTTGCTCATTTAGAAGTCATTAGGATCCTTTTAGCCTTTGCAGCTTCGAAAGGGTTCAAGCTATATCAAATGGATGTCAAGAGTTCTTTTCTCAATGGGTACATAGAGGAGGAAGTGTATGTGAGGCAACCTTCTAGTTTTGAAAATCATAAGCACCCAGACCATGTCTACAAACTCCACAAAGCTTTGTATGGTCTCAAACAAGCATCTAGAGCATGGTATGCAAGGTTGAAGTCCTTTTTGCTTGGGAAGGGTTTTTCCATGGGCTCTGTTGATAAGACTTTGTTTCTCCTAAAGTAAGGCAAAGACATTCTCATCATGCAGATATACGTGGATGATATAATCTTTGGTGGCTCTTCACATGCCTTTGTGGCAAGGTTTTCTGATTTGATGAGCATGGAGTTCGAGATGAGCATGATAGGCAAGTTGACATTCTTTCTCGGGTTGCAAATCAAGCAAACTCAAGAAGGGATGTTTGTGCACTAAGGCAAGTATACCAAGGACCTACTGAGGAAGTTTGACATGGGCAAGGCCAAGCCTCTTTTGATGCCCATGGCGACTACAATTGCCTTAGATGAAGAAGCTAAGGGAGAAGCCGTGGACCAGAAGGAGTACCGCAGCATGATCAGATTGTTGTTGTACCTGATGGCGATGAGACCGGACATCCAGTTCGCGGTCTGTCTTTGTGCGCACTTTCAGTCTTCATTGCATACGTCTTATCATCAAGCCATTAAGCAAATCATGAGGTACCTTTGTTTTACTCCTAAGTTCGGTCTTTGGTACTCGACCACTTCCACCCTCTCGCTCTCTGGTTATTCTGATGCTGATTATGCTGGCTGTCATGTTGAGAGAAAGTCAACTTCTGGTACTTGTCAGTTCTTAGGTTCGTCTCGTATTTCTTGATCCTCTCGCAAGCAGTCTTCCATAGCCCAATCCACCTATGAGGCTGAGTATGTTGTTGTTGTTACTTATTTCTCTCAGCTGCTTTGGATAGTTGCTACCTTGAGAGACTTTGGCCTAGACTTCACCCGAGTGCCACTTTATTGTGACAGCACCAGTGCCATAACTGTAGCCAAAAACCCAGTGCTCCATGCCAAAACTAAGCACATTGAGGTAAGGTATCACTTCCTGAGAGACAACCAAGAGAAAGGAACCATAGACTTGAGACATATCCACATCGAGCACCAGCTAGCTGATATTTTCACCAAACCTCTCGACCAAGCCTAGTTTGCACACTTACGAGGGGAGTTGGGTGTTTGTTTCCCATTTTAGTTGTGGGATGCTTTGTACCTTATATAGTAGTCTTTCTTTCTCTTTCTTTTGCTTTTTTCTTTGTATCATATTGCATTGCATCTCATCATGCATCATATCTCATATGCTTAGCTTCACTTGTATAGCTTGTTGATTGAGATTATGCTTTTGTTGATATGTCTTATGGATATATGATGGCTATAGCAGCTTAGGCTCCTTTTGATCATCTTGATACATGTTATGAGCTAAACTTGTTTTATAAATATGAACTTTCTTAATGAATGATGAAATCTAAAAAAATTATTCACCTTTGAGATGGCAACTAGCATGTGTAGGATGTGTAGAGATCCATGTGCTTTTATATGTATGCTTTAGTTGCTATGTCTCATGTTTCTTGAGTCATATACTTAGCTCAGATATCTTGATATCTTTGTGCTAAAACTTGATGTCTAAGCTAAGTAATAATAAAAATGCTTTAGAGTTGGATCTTAACTGTCCCACGGTAATGTCATGAGACTGCTTCTCATTCTCTTGAGTGAGATGAACTTGGGCATTGTAGTACTAGTCCACAACCACTCATGACGAGATAGCTTCCCACTTGCACATAGGGATGAACTCAGCGTGGTTGAAAAACATGATAAAAATAACAAATTTTCGATGGACAGTTTGAACCACTCACATACACATGTCTAAAAATAACCTTGTAAAACCGCTGTAAACTCTGATCAATGTTGAAGCTACAAGTGTTAAGTGCTTCCTTGAGACATGATGTATGACCGTTATATCGGGTAGTTCGCTTTTGTATACATGTGTTAGCACTAACTTGATCTCCTGCTTGCATTTGCTATGTGCTATCCTCATTGGTGAACACCTTTTATGAGATATGCTTAAAACTGGTCAAAATGCTTATGATTCATATTCCGTTCAGTTGATCAGTTTGAGCATTGGCTTTGTCTTACGCCTGTTGTAATACATATGTCGTACCAACTTGAGCATGGTTTTAATCATCTTGCTATACTCTTGAAGCTTTGTATATTCGCATTGTGCATCTCATAGCATGATTTGAGGAGGAGCTGCTTTTGTGAGAGCCTGATAAGTGCACTTGCGAACAAGGGGGAGAATGATTCCACAAATCCAGAGTGTGCATTCATGTGCATTTGTGAGGTTGATGCACTTGTCAAGGGGGAGTTGCACATTTGCTTTGCTAGACGTGTCGAGCCATTTGCCTCTGTCTTAAGGGTTTAGCCACTTTCAGGTGCTTTGAGCTTGTTTTGCTCGGTTGCGTTGATCCGTTGCCCATGTCTTTGGGGACCAAGTTGTTGTTCTTGCTTTGCTCATGGCAAGTGCCTGTTTTGAGCTTTTCTTTGGCTTTTGGTCATTTGAGTGAGTTTACTCTGGCTTTGTGTTGGTGTTGATAATGCACTCATCAAGGGGGAGATTGCGAAAACATGGTTTTTACATAACCATTGTGGAGCACCCTTGTTATTGTAATAAGCGATTATCAACATGCCAACACTTTCATGTGGTTGATTTTGGTGGTTCTACTGATCCCCTGGCATAGGGTTATGTGTCGAAACGTGTCTCTTAGCTCGTGATGTGTAGGTGTGGAGTCCAGAGGTGGTGGCAACGGTCAAGAGAAGGTCAAGTAGGCCGTGCCGTGCCGACGGACCAGTGCGGTGAAGGACGGACGCTAGGCTTGGACTATCGGACCAGACGGCCAGGTGGCCAGCCACAGTGGTTGAGACTTGGGACATCGACAAGCGCAAGTGTACATGGTGGGGGGACGTGTACGCGGTACGCTACTAGCGAGGAGGTTTAGTGGTTTGTCCTCAAAACCATCAGCGGGGGACGTGTATGGACTACGCTACTCGCGAGCGGTTTGGTGGTTTGTCCTCAAAACCATCGGCGATGGTTTGGTGGTATTGCCTCAAGACCACCAACGGCGGGTTTCGTAGGTTTGCGCCTCAAAACCCGGGCGGAGGTCCCGATGCAGACGGACAACACATGGCGGCATCGAGGAGATTGCTTCAAAGCAAGGCTACCGGTGAGAAGGCGCGGTGGCCGCCGGATCAGGAATTCCAAAGGGTTAGACCATCACGCCCCTAAAGCTAAGTGGTTCAGCTCATGTGTAACTAGGGGTAAACTGGGAACATGTAATAAGCCCAAGACAGATAAATAAGGATGAAGGGGCACCCATCCCCTCACCTCTCTCATTCCAGTTTTCATTCCTAGGGTTTCCCATCTGTAATTCTTCTGTGTGAGTGAAGTCCACTGCAACTCTATAGTGTTTGTTCTTGAGAAGAGCACCCCCGTAGTTGGCTCGTGCCCTCTGGGCTTTTGGATTCAAGAAGTTCCTGTGATGGATTTTGTGTTCTTATTTGTTCATCCTGAGCTCCCTCTACCCCTCTCTATTTCGAGCTCAGATTCTTCATTTCTTAGTCATTTGACTCTATTTTTCTTACGTTGATTCGTGCTATGACGTGAGAGGATCAATCCCACCAAAGGGTTTGAGCTAATTCCTCACGAGCAAGTAGATCGGGGCGATTTTGTGTTCATGGCGAGTTCTTGGTTGTTTTTCACCCCCTTTGCAATTTCTCAAGATTCTCTTGAAATTGGGTGTTGACGCCTTGAAGAAATCTTCTCAACATCCCCAGGAACCTTCCTACCAAGTTTTAAGTCAATCGGAGTAGTTTTGATTCAGTTTTGGTCTTGGATTTGTTTGTTCCAGAATTCTGCCCGCTGAAATCGGACAAGTCCGACCCTAACCTGGATATGTCCGGTATTTCCAACATTTGACTTTTTTAGAGTTTTGGGCTGAGATTAAGTGGAGAACTTTCCTTTATTGTCTAGAAGTTTAGAGTAAAATTTCACAATTTTTGGACACCGTTTGATGGGGTTTAGGAATTTTCTCCCATAGCACGTTGTGCTGTCTGAAATACCGGACCTTGTCTGAGATCAAGTCGGACATGTCCAAAATTTACGAGCTGAACCCATATCGGACATATCTGATATGAACTCAGACTTATCCGGTATTAAGTGAAGAACTTTCCTTTGGTGTCTAGAAGCTTAGAGTAAAATTTCACAACTTTTGGACACCATTTGATGGGGTTTTGTAATTTTCTCCCATAGCACGTTGTGCTGTCTGAAATACCGGACCTTGTCCAAGATCAGGTCGGACATGTCCAAAATTTGTGAGCTGAACCCATATCGGACATGTCCGGTATGAACTCAGACTTGTCTGGTACAAGCCTGTGCAGCAAGGTGTTTTTCCCGTAGTTTGCCCGTTCGTTCTCCGATTGTTTCACCGGTTGTTCCGTTGGTCTTGTGGTGACTCGCTATATTCCTATAGAGCATCCACCCTCTCAATAGGGTCGTACTCATCACCGCTTTGCTTTTCGCTCTTCGGGTCATTTGTCGAGCCGAGGACCTAAAGTTTTAAAAGAAATTTTGAGGCTCCCATTCAAACCCCCTGGTCACCGTTTTCGGTCCTTTAACGATAATCGCCTTCAATAAAGTAGTAGAAAACACCTGACAACAGGATTTCCTGATCTTGGTAACTAGTTAGTAAAATATCATTGATCCTTTCAGTTAAAATAAAATGAAAAGTCAACAGAAAATAAAGGCTGGTCGTAGGATCAAATATGCAGAGTTGATATCTACTTTTCTCCGTCCTAAATTATAAGTCATTTTGACTTTTCTGTTACTCTATTTTTCTATTAAAAACATATGTCTAGATACATAGTATGATATAAGTCATTTTGACTTTTTTGTTACTCTATTTTACTATTGAAAATATATCTAGATACGTAGTATGATCATATAAAAATGTTAAAACGTCTTATAATTTAAAATGGTGCTAGTACTTGGATACTCAAAAGGGACTAAAAAAACTGTATAAGAATATAAATACCAGTACAGCATCTGTTGCCGCTCTTAACTCGATGTAGATCAGTTTTAGCTAGAATAGTAGTAGTAGTGACGATGGATTATTAATTACTTTATTAGGCGGCGCTAACTATGATCACCGTTATCTGGTGCTGTCTCTCCAACTCCAAATGAATCGCCAACCCACTCCAAGAAGCTGAAGCTGAAGGGATCCGAACCCAGAAGCAGCAACTGCTTGTCTTCTTCCTCCGGCAGCTTCTCCAAGTGCTGAGCAGTGGCCTGCTGTTGCTGCCTTTTTGGGTGGAAGTCATCAGAGGCGCACAGGACGTCGAGGGCGCCGTCCATATCCGCAAACATGCCCAAGCAGTCATGGTCATCTGCAGCGTCCTGCGCGGGCTGCTTGCTGCTGGCGTTATCCATGTCGACCACCTCCTGCTTGAGTAGCTGGTGATGGATGCCACTGGCGCTAATGATGGATCCTGATCCTGGCGTTGCATTGTCGGCGACGGCGACGTTGCTGGCGTGACGGTGGGCCGGTGTCGTATCAGGAACGGCAGCCGCGGAGTGATGGCGATGGTGATGGCTCCTCGCCGGCGACGAGGAGGAGGAGGAGAAGGCCGGCCTGGTGGAGCCGGCGAGCGCGTTGCGCTGCGTAGGCCAGGGATGGTTGTGGTCGGAGGTGTAGGTGATGACGAGCATGGACGGGTCGGTGCGGCTGCGCTCCACCTGCTTGCGGGCGGAGCAGCCCTTGGAGCTGCTGCAGCGGTAGTACCCCCTCGGGTACGGCGACCCCTTGATCGGCTTCTGCCCGTACTTCCTCCACGCCCACAGGTCCGACGGCACCACCTCGCCGCTCGTGCTCGGCCGCCCGGCCACCCCCGGCGGCGCCGCCACCGGCGCGGGGATGCACACCACCTTCTTCGTCTGGCTCTTCCTATACGGTAGACACCGTGCACGCACGCATCAAATCAATACGTAATGTAATGTAATGCGAAACGCAGTTATGTTGATGCAAATTAAAGTAAACAAAGTGTATACTACGAACGAACCTTCGCTTGACTGCCGAGGTATGAGGATGATGAGGGACCGCCATCGCCATGTCCAGGACGTGCTCCTCCAGCAGCACGGGAGCGTCGTCGTCCCTCTCGACGAAGCTGGAAGCGCACAACGACTGTGGCTGCGGCCCGGACATGGGCGGCCGAGGAATTAGTCCCTCTGCCTCTGGATGGTGCTGTGGACCGAGGGCAGCAGCATGATCACAAGCGCAGCCGCCACTGCTGCCGTTGCTGCTGCCCAGCATGAGCCCCATGCTGCCATTGTCATTCACCTGGTGCTGCTGCTGCCGCTGCGAGCGCGCTTCATCGTGATCGTCGCCATCGAAGTTCGCTCGGCCTGCTCGCAGCAGCAGCAACCCGTCTTCCTCTGGCAGATGATGCGAACCCAACGAGCAGGCGGTTGGGGAAGCAGAAGTGGCCGCGGCCAGCAGTCGGTGGTGGTGCTGCTGCTGCTGCGGCTGCGGCAGCGGCAGCGGCGGCAAGCTCGCCCGGACGACGTCAGAGAGGTCGCCTTGATCGGCCGGCGACAGCCAAAAGAAGTCGCACATGATACTACTGTATATTGTGGGTCGATCGTCAAAATCTTAATTCAGGATCTGTTTGACGACAGAAATTCAGGGAGGCGCAAGAGTTACCGGCCAGAAGAACAAAGATAAACCAAACTGATCGACAAGCAAGGAATCGATCTATAACTTGCATGGAAATGGAGAGAACTAGCAAGTAACTGTGGCCTGTGTGTATCAGGCTGAGGCAGCACAGCACAGATATATAATGGAGCCAGTGTTATCGATCACTGTAGTACGATTGAGCTAGCCATATGACGGATCTGCAGCCTAGCTAGGAGTATAGAGCAAAATGCATGCGTGCACTCGACTGCACGGTCCAAATCAACGACACTGTAGTGCCACACAGACAGGTTCAGCACGTACCATATGACTGACAAACATACATCGTACATCAATATGTGATGAATATGCAGCAGCTGCCTACATATGTAGCTAGCTGGTGTCTTTTTGTCCATCTTTTCTCTTCATTCAACCATCCACCGTTCCATCATCTCGGTCCGACTCGGCCTCGCGCGGTGGCGTTCCTTTTGGCTTTTGCATATCTCCGGCCGTCCACATCGATCGTTTGATCCATCGATGGAGAACATCGCGCTCAATGGCTCAATGTAGCATGCAGCAATTTATCTGTCCCGTGTTTTCCTTGATGTATAAAATGGTTTAGAAGTTAAAAATATTGCTTAGGGACACTAGTGGTACATTTAATATGCTACACACCGATAATTCTTACTATTGCAAAAATGTGTATTTTTTAGATAAAGGATAATATTTCATACTCGGCTTCATCTAACAACAGGGAGAATCAGGCCAAATTATTACAATAGAGAAAACTAAAATAAAAAAACTAACGGAGAAAAAAAATTATCCTAACAAGAAACTCTAATAGTCCTGCGCGACAAATGACTTACTCCGTAGTGTCGACTCCACGAGAATATGACCACCAATGTCGAGACAATGCCGCCACACACATCTGTCAGACTTAATAAGGGTATTGAAAGATCGTTGGACACCGATCACCTTTAACACACTGGATATTGTATTCTGGCAACAGCACGAAGCACCTGATGTATATGCAAAGGATTCACCATCTCGTTGTCAGCACCAAAGCCGACGACCCAATGAATCTTCCAAGAGCGACGTCTCCAACAATAAAATGACATCCGCAAACGCCAGCATTGCCCCGCCAAAGAATTGGACATGGGTTTTCACCCAGGAAGATCCGCATGAAAGACGACGCCTCCAGCAAGGAAAGTGACACCCACAGGCGTCACCGCCGTCAAAACATGGTAGTACCGCCATTGCCCACCAATTGTCGAACTGTTACGCCATTGATTGTCGCCTATGTCTTGCTCTGGCCGTCATCGTACACGCCAGGCTGGTTGCCACCGTTGCACGAGTAAGGCTGCCGATGCCCAAGCACCCGACGGCTCTGTTCGCCGAAACCGCCTTCGGTGACGGCGCGGCGAGACGCCAACCGAGTCGCGCCGGTTGTCGATCCGATTTTTGTGGACTTCACCAAATCGGGTCGTGAAGGGCCAAATCGGACGAGCCGCAAATGGATCCGCCACCCACGTAGGCAAGCGCCATCACCAGCCGCCTAGCTTCGCCCCCTCCTCCGTCACGCCAGGGCGTCGCCTAGGCAAGGCCCCGCCACCACCATCATCATTATTTGCCGCCCGGGCCTCCCCATGGCGTGCTCTGACGGCGGCAAGGTGGAGAGATGTGAGGTGGCGGTGGCAGCTAGGGTTTTGCCCTGAGCCACCCGTGCGAGGGCAGCGCGAGGCCGTCAAAAAAATTATTTAAAATAATTATTTATCCAACATAAAGAGGGAAGAGCTATAAAATGTCTCTTTTATCCTCTACTATCTTTCCATTCCCACTCCCTTTCTCCCTTCTACTATTTCCAGACCGTCACGTGGGGCTAAGAGTTCTCTGAGGAACACTGCTACACCACTAATGCTTCATCTCTGCCGCCAAGAGTGCCGACAAAGAGCTAGCACATTGAGTCTATGATGTACTCCGGGTCAACGCAAAAGGGCCTCATCGAAATGTGTGCCTCAACTCCATGGGCTACGGCTACATATCGATGTTCCACTGACCACACACTATCGTGTTTTTAACCTCGGTGAAGACCGCCACCATCACTCGGACCTTGTGTCTCGCGTCGTCGCTCTACCACCTATGTTTCCCCTGCATAATCGCATGTGCATCGTGCCTGTTGTCGCCCTAGCTTCCCAACCCTTCATGCATGTCATCGTGTTCTTGACCTCTCGATGAAGATTACCACCATCGCATTGCTGACCACACGTCTTGTTCCATCATGCCATCACCTATGTGCCGTCCTGCATAAGCGCACATATGTGCCATCCTGCATAAGCGCACATGCCTCACTATTGTTGGCCGCCATGCCTCACTATCGCCCTACTAATACGACCATGTACCCACTATCGCCCTAGCCCCCATGCCTCACTATTGTTGGCCGCCACTGCCATGGCCCTGCGTGATGGGATGGAAACAGAGGAGGAATAGAAGGCTTCAAGCGAGGAGGCACAGTCCCCCCGCCACCCAATATAGCAAGGAGGCAGAGGTGTGTGAGTGGAGAAGCAAGCGGTGAGAAAAGGCGAGGTGGGCACAAAGGTTGGGGAGCATAGCGAGGGAGGTGAGATAGGTTATGAGGGCATGGTACAGTCATACAGATAGAGCAGCAGTCGTGGTTATGAGCACGGGAAAGAGGAAAAGCTCATAGTCATTCATCCATTTAGAACTTCTTGGAAGCAAGGAATAGTTTTCCATCCAAATCTTAATTAAATATTAAGAACTCCATAGTGAATAGGGTGTAGCAAGTGTGTATTCACTCTTCTCATTATTCTTAGTTTGATCAGGAGAGTTTGTACTTGATACTATTGGTGATCCACATCACATAGATAGTCTAGCTGTGCTTGGTGCTTGGTGATCTCTTGATGATGTTTGTGAGAGGTCCAAGTTGATGTACATGGTCATATTAGTAATAACCACCATACTTGAGTGAAGAAGAATCAACTTTTAGAGAGCATTTGGTCCTTGCAAGGATCAAGGAGAGCTATATCTTGCAAGGTGCTCCAACAAGGACTACTAGAAAGTTCCAACTCCTCAATACCCCAGGAAAACATCACCATTTTCCTTGCCCCTTTTTCATTGTGCATTTACTTTCTTGCAATTTACATTCATAGAATTCTCAAGCTAGTGTAGGTTTGGAAGTTAGGGTGCAAAACTTTTATCTGATAGGCATAGAACACTTTTAGGCACAATGTATGAATTAGTTTGGCTAAGTGATATGTTTAATTTTTGCACAAAAATAGTTCCACCCCTCTTGGACATCTTGGTCCTTTAATTCAACTTCCAAAACATGTCGGATTTGATCTCTTCCTTTCATTGGGCCAAAAGGGACGTGGTGTCCTGCTAGTGGAGGATGTTGGGAATACTTGGACTTATTCCCAAACCAACTTCATTAACTGTTCATGATCCCAATATGCAATCAACTCTTCTATTGATCCATGTAAATACTTCTAAAAATGAAAATGTACACACTTAATGGTGCAGCATCATTTCATCAAATCTTTCAAAGGTAAACCTAATATAGAATGTTTGCACCTTTGTTCATAAGCATTGAATATGATCATATCGGAGCCGGTGATGTCCTCACCAATTATGCTCTATTAAGTCATCTTTGTTAAAGTTGTATAAATGAAGGCCCCACAATATGAGCTTGATTACGCGTGCATGCATATGTACACACATTCTAAGACCTTTCTCAGATTCCAGTGGTTTACATGTTAACTTTCAGAAATCTTTCATGACCCCAATCAACATTGAAAATGCCATGCTATCTCATCATGCAAATACTTTTGGATGCTCAACTAGAACCATGCCATTCACCTACCTAGGCTTACACAAACCTTCAGTCTAGGATTTTGCTCCTCTTCTTTAGAGAATAGAATCCAGAATGATTGGAATGAGTAAGATGCTCTCATATCATGGCAAGCTAATTTTGGTTAATTTTGTCCTCTCAGCCATGCTAACATTCTACATGTGCACCCTCATGCTTCCTCTGGGAGTGATTCAATAGATTCACAGATATAAGAAGCATTGTTTATAGAGTGGAGGTGACATCAGTAGAAAAAGGAACATGCTCATCTGCTTGGGAACCTGCTTGCAGACCCAAAGAGGAAGGAGGGCTTGGATTAATCAATATCAACATACATAATAAAGCTCTACTCTTAAAATTTCTAGATAAATTCTAAAATCACGCAGATCCCCTGTGGTTGACCTAGGACAAACTCTACAGAAAAACAAATACACCTCATCATGCTAGATCCCCTGTGGGCTCATTCTGGTGGAAAGATGTTATGAAGCTTAGTGTGGATTTTAGAAGCATTGTTGTATGTAATCCCAAGTCTAGCTGCTCAACGCTTTTTTGTCGGACTATTGGGGAAACTTGTATCTTAAAGACCACATTCCAACACTATATTCTTTTTGCCAAAAAGAAGAAGTGCTCAGTTCAACTCTTTATGGAGAACGATGAAAACTACAACTTTAGTCTCCCTCTATCTCCTAAAGCTGTTGATGAATTGGAGGGTCTACTGAACTTCTTGATTTCTTTTGATTGGGATCCAGAGAGCCTTGATTGCAGGACTTACTCTTGGAACAACACAAATCTCTATTCATCTAAAAAAGGCAAGGTTTTGTAGGGCACTATAAAAGCTTCTCCCCTTTTCTCTTGGATCTGGGCAGGGCAAAACCTTGGAAAACATAAATTCTTCTTCTAGTTGCTGCTCAAGGATAGGCTGAACACCAGAAATACCCTGAGAAGAAACAGATGCATCCGAACAACTACTCTTGTGCTATTTGCAACACAAATTCAGAAGAGACTATCTTCCACCTATTTTTTGAATGCCCTTTTGCTCAGACATGCTAGAATGCTATTGGAATCCAATGGAGTACTTTGATTCCCCACCCTTGATATGGTGATTCAGGCAAGAACAAACTTTGGGAATATCATCTTCAGAGAAGTAATGCTCACTATTTGTTGGACCATCTGGACTTCTAGAAATGGTTTGATCTTTAATAACAAAGCCTACAACTTAAACACTTGAAAGATCAGATTCAATGAAGAGACTGGTTTGGTGTGGATCTAGGCCAAGGACAGCCGTGCTGGCTCCCTCAAATCTTAGTTGAAGAATAGGCTTTAGAAGTTTTTTTTTCTTTGAGCTTTGCAAGCTCTTTTTTTTTCACCTCTCGTGCATCTGTAATTTAATGTTTTGTAAGTAACTCTTAATTCCTAATGCAAAAAGATAGGTGAGGGTGTTTTCCCCACCGAGCCCTTAAAAAAAATAGTGCCACAGTGTTTTTATTTGTCAGACAAATTTTGAATCGGATGGAGTAATCAACAAACATTCAAGTTTAAGCATTTGTATATAGCAGTGACAACTGACAAGACGGGTGCTTGGGTTTTGACGGAACAATGTACAGATCCAGGCTAATTAAGTGCACGCACGATCGACGACGAACGACGATGATTGTGAGATCACATATGTAATGTGACGGGTGAAGTACTGAATAGAGTGCTAAACAGTGCCATAATGTTTTTCTTTGTCAGACAAGTTTTGAATCGGATGGAGTACGTAATTAATCATGAAACAAGGAACAAACATTCAAGTTAAGCGTTTGCATAAAGCCATCAGTGAGAAGACGTCCGGTTGCGTGGTTTGACAGAACAATGTATAGATTCGAATTCGAATATGACTGGTAGCAGCAGGCAGGAATGAAGAAGCTAAGTGCGCACGATCGACGACGAACGAGGATGATAGGGACGACTTAGCGAGACATGTAATGTGACGGGTGCGATGTAATGTAATGCGTGAAATGAGTGAGTTGAAGCCGTAAAAAGGATCAACAGGTAGGGTAGCTAGGATGGAAGAGATGATCATCACGCACATATATGAAAGTGGTCATAGATTTGATTAGATGGATCGAGGGAAGAAAAGATTGGATGATATCCCCCAGCGCTAGGCCGGCAGCCGCATGTCCGAGCTCTTTCCTGCTTTATCTTTACCACTCCACTCCCACTCCACATTTTTTTTGAAATCGCGCTTATGCATGTGTTGCTTTAAGAGAAAAAGGAGTTCAATACACGTCTTGTCGCGTTCACAGGCGAGATGTCTTAGAGCACGGCAACAGAAAACACATTACATAAATCACCGGCTGAAAACAGTGGAGACAGCTAGTTGTACTAAGTAAACTATTGTGCGACAAGAGGGACCCGATTACAGTGCCTAAGTCCGCTGCGGCGCGGAGCGCGCCGCACGGCATCAGAGCTGCGGAAATAGATCCCTCATGGACTCCTTGCGAGAAGACGACACGTTGTCGTCGAAGAACGTCTCGCGAAATCTCTCGGCAAGCACAGGGTCTGGATAGTTGTTGACCTCGTTCGCCGGCCGTTTGCCCCACTTGCTGAGCATAACCCGGCGAGCCTGCCTCTCAGGCTGCGGGTCGCGGTAGCCGGATTTCGCTGCCATGCGGTCACTGCGTTGCACGCGCCAGTTGTCATCGTCCACACGGGAGGTCCGCAGCCACGGCGGCCCCGCGACGAGGGGGTCTCGATGGGCAGTGTCAGGCTGCCGATGAATGTTGCGACAGACGCTTCCGTGGGCACCACACGTTCCGCGGTGGTGGGGGACGGCGGTGAGGTGTCACGGGCGTCGATGATGTCCCGTCGGTGGCGCCCATCTGCGCCTCGACCACAGAGACGGAATTAGTCGGGTCTAGGTCGTCGTCATTGTTCGGCGCCTGTACCGAGAGGACAATAGTCACCGTGCCGAGGCCGTCATCGGCAGAAGCCGCAACGGCCTCTGGGGTCCCCAAGTAGGATGTCGGTGCGGCCTCCGCCGCAACCCAGCAAGCATCCACCTCGTCGTCCATGAGATCGAAATCCCTGCGTAGGAAGGGGCCACCATGGGATGGGAGCCCGCCTGTGCCTGCACCCCATCTTCCTGCAAAGAAGAGCAAGGGTGGCCTTCCTGCAGACCCTTACCATCTCCGGCCATCCTCATGGACACATCGAACTTTAGAGACAGATGGCCCAGGAGCTCTTCCAGTGTGACAGCGCCAGTTAGCGCGAGAAGAAGGGGCGAGGGTCTGGCCAGCCGAGGCAACGCTCGAGCTGGCCATGAGAATCTCCACCCTGGGACGGTTGACGTCGTCCAGCGGCGGAGAGGCTGGTGGCGGTGGCGGCGGTGGCGAAGGTGACGCGGTCGGTCGCTGTGACTGACACGGCGGAGCGCCACGAGTCCTCGGCGATCGTGACTCAGCAATGTTGCGCTCCGCGGCGGCCTGCCGGCCATGGCCACTTGCCGACGATGGGCCAGGCCTGCAGGGGGACGCACGGCTGCCCGTGCATGCCTTGGCACGATGTCCTTCATGTCGGCAACGCAGACAGTGTGGCGGGGAACGGCACTAAGCAGTGACATGGCCACGAGAGAGGCAGTTGAAGCATAGGACCACCAGCCCCGGTGGGACTAGGCGACGTCGCTCGGTCACTGCCTTCGAATGGTTGGCGTGGCTCCACCTGCCAGCCACTGCGTGCTGGCCGGCCTCCAGCCGTGGCCATTGCAGGAGCACCTTCTGCCAACTGCCGACGTCCGGCGGAGTGGCGCGGTGACGTGGGCCAAGCCTGAGGTGAGCCGAGCGTCGAAACTGGTATGGTGAGTCGGCGAGGCCCGCGGAGGAGCCATCATCGTGCGGCGATGCCACCTCCGGCGCCTCCGAGGCTTGTCGACGGCTGCCCCGGGAGAGCAAGCCCGGCGGGCAGCCTGAAGATAGGTGTCGGCTGGGGCGTTCCCAACCGAAGACGTCGGCTTGGCCTGGACGGCGTCGGTGGCCGCCAAGTCGACCCCGGCCGAGGTGTCCCCCACCTCGAGGCCTGGGGAAGGCGCCGCCGCGCGGGGTGGGTCGTCTCCGCCCCAGTCGAGGTCCCCGGGACCTCCAAGCCGAGGGAAATGACCCTATTGGAGGTGGTACCACTGCGGGGGCCAAGGCAGCGGAGTGACAGCGTGTCCTCCATGTTGTCGTCAGAGCAGTCTTCAACGAGGACGCCATCCCACCTCATCGTCTTGGAGCGGTCGGAGGAGGCGGGGAAGAAGGGGGCCGACAGGGGAAAGAGCCTTGCCTTGGGGGCGGCTATGAAGACCGTCATTGCGCCAGAGGGGGCCGTGGTGGTGGCCGCTGCCGTCCCGGGCTCCATCACCCCTGCTGAAGGACTGGAGCGTGGGACAGCCACTGGCACTCGGGGGAAGCCTCGACGGCCGCCGCGGTCAAGGTGTCGACACGCCGAGGGAGACGCGATGGCCATGGGCCCGGCTGGGGCTGTGGCGATGGAGGTGGCTTCCAGCAGGGCTGGAGGAGCCCCTGGAGGCCTGGGGGCATCATCTCCCGTCACGGCCAGGCACTCTGCGCGCGCGGACGGGCCCGAGGAGGGGGAGGACGAGCAACTGGGGAGGGGCGACCACGAGGGATTTCGCTGACGAGGGCGACGGCAGTGTGAAGGCAAGGGTCGCGGCACAAGCCTCCTCCTTGAGTGGCGCGAGCCGCCGGCCGGCACCAGCACCGAAGGCCGGGGCGACGACCTCAGCATCCGCACAACCGATTCGTCGCTCACAGGCACGGATCCAGGGGCTCCGGCGGCGGATCCGGCGTCCCCGGGCCCCACGGGCGGCGGCTCCTCGCCATAGACCGCGGCGGTGCCGGTGGAGGGGGCCGGTGAGGACGGCGGGCCTTCCGCGCGGGTGAGGCGCGCGGAGCAGGGAGAGGGGGAGGTTGGGGGAGATGGGGAGAGCGAGGTAGGGGGCAACACGGAGATGGGGAGCCAACGCGTCGCCTTAACGGTCGGGGGGGACCTATCCTCTGATCCCACTCCACATTGGATCACCGGAGGATCGGACTGCGGCGTCCATGCGCATAATTCAGATCATTGCGGCTTGAAATTTGTTGCACCGGCCACGGCCCGGCCGGCTTCGCCTGATCAGTCCATCTCCATGCATTCATCGGTGGCAGATCGAGTGCGCACATTAATCAATCAATCAATCAATCAATCAATCAGTTACTTCAGAATTTGATGATTATGATTATGATTATGATGATGATGCAACTAGCTCCTCCTAGAAATTAACATGCATACAATACGTAGATACCGATAGACAGCCAGCAGCTAGCGATTGCTGCTGCGCGGGTCTACATCCATTTCATTCTTGAATCAGTAACATCGTCGTCTCGTTTTCTTTCAGCATCGATGGGATAAGTGGTCACGAGTCACGACCAAGCGATTCAATTCAGAATGAGTGGGCTCATCGCACCATATAGGTAGCTAAACTTTCTGCTTTCGCTGCTGGCGGGCTACGGTTGCACCGACGGACGACGACGTAGAAGAAGAACGAGACAGGCTGACAGGTGACGATGAGCTGCTGAACTCAATTTTTTTTTTAGCAGTTGCTGAGCTGAACCTTTTTTTTTTTTTGTTTGAGCAAAGCTGAGCTGATTGATTTCGATTGATTGATTGATGCGCCCAGCCCATCTTCCGTCCGTTGATTTCAGCTCCGGGCTCCAGCAGGCTCGATTAGCCGGCCCACATGAACAAGAACAAGTGAAGGGCCCACGTATACTAATAGGCAGGCCGCCCGCGACGACACGAGACGAGACGAGCCGGACGGACCGAATAGCGAAGGCACAGGCCGGCAGGAGCCACCAGTTCGTTTCCACCGCACCCCTCCCCTCTTCGCTCCGGTCCGGCGAGTCAGTCGTCGTGCCGCCGGTATCCATGGCGGCCGTGGTGCGCGGCGTCTTGAGGGGCATCAAGCAGAAGGGGCTCACCAACTTCATCCGCGACGCCCGCGACGAAGGATACTTGTAACCCCCTCAGCTCCCGTCAATACCTTCTCGCTGTGCAGATCAGATGGCCCCCATTTCGATTGCGATCTCGATCCAGATCCTTCCTCTCTTTGCTTTATAGATTACTTACCGCTAGTGTTCTCTGTTTGTTGCGGATCTGACGGTTTAGTTTCCAATTTTTAACTTGTTTCGATTCGGCCCTCCCTGCGGTGTGCGCTGTGGCTTCTAAGACGGGGAAAATTAATAGGGTTCCTCTCCATTGAATCGATATTTGGTCCACGATGGTGTCTAGGATAAGTCTTGGATCACACAACACCACAATCACTAGTTGCTGTACCACACCACAAACACTTATGCTGCATATGCAAGCTTGGATTCATTTTATCAGGCATATACATCAAGGAAAATGTCCATTTGCTCGTGTGGAACATATATAACATACCTTGCTTGCTTGCCACTGCCTGTTAGATTGATCCATTCCACGCCCACTTGTATATACATTTCCTGCATTATACTACATGTCTCGAATTTCTGTATGATGAAGCAAGTCCAAGACTATATGAACTAGCCATGTAGCCTTGTATATTATAGAACAACTTTTTAGACTGTCGGCAAGCCTAGCGTCATGGTTCATAGAAAGTCCTTCCTGGTGTTCATTCATTCTCTTTTCTTGTCTTCTGCCGTATACCTTAGTACCACATGCGTGTTCAATCAGATTAAACTGCTTGGCCAGACATTGCAAAGCATGGTATATTGATAATGAAAACAACATAATCTGCTACTCCATGTGCCAACAATTAGTGTAACCAATCTTGATGGGCTGTACTCACTTCACAACAATGATTACTTACATATTTCCACTTTCACCTGGAGTCCTTCAAAACAACACTGTATGGCCACCAATTTCAAAATCTAACTGTTTACACTAGCCATTGACGTTTGGCTGTCTTGTATCTACGATCCTTTACTTTTCTGCAATGGAGTGTCACCATGTAAATTTTCTATCACGTTTCTATTTCAAGGAATTGTTTTTGTGTCATACCTGATATGAGTTCTCCAGTTTTGGAGACAGCTAAATTCTACAGTGCATATGTAAATGTGTTGTTGCCATATTCTAACATCTTGATATTTACAGCAAATGCCTTCTCGATGGGAACCTTTTGTAAGTGGCCACCAACCTGTCCTCCATTTTCAAGTAATGAGTGGTTATGTGTCTCAGCTGTCAGCACGGCTAATCTTTTTTTTTTTAGGCAAACAAAAATTCACAATATTGGCGCAACACTTGTAGGTGTTGACAAGTTTGGAAACAAATACTATGAGAAACTACATGACACTCAGTATGGTGAGTAAACTCTGTAATGCTAGTTGATGTGCCATGGTTGTTTTTATTGTAAAATTATTATGTGATTCGAATTTAGATCACGAAAGCAGTAGACTGTCATTGGTAGCAATTATATATTTTTTTGAAAGTAATGGTAGGAGCTCTGCCTTTCAATTAAGTAGAGAAAGAGGGTTTATGTACAAACAGGAGGATGGAAAACAGCCCCATTGGCCGAGACAAATAAAAGGACAAACATGAAGGCCGCTCGCCTCTTTCTAAGTAGCAATTATATTTCCCCTATTGTTTTTCTTCTGGGACCTATTAGATAAATACCTTGCTGTTATTACTTTGGTCTTCACTTTACTGATGTGCATGTATTTGTAGGAGCAAAATATCTCTTGCATTGCTGGCCATTCCCCCTTGACAGTACACTAGAACACTAAGCTTGGTAAATTTTGCAGGAAGGCATAGGTGGGTAGAATATGCAGAGAAAGGTCGTTACAATGCATCCCAAGTGCCTCCTGAATGGCATGGTTGGCTGCACCACATCACAGATAGCACTGGGGATAAGGCAAGCTTTCCTCCATGTTATTTACTTTAATTCCTGAGTAGTTTTCATGCTTCAGTCTTCTGACATGCTTGCAACGGTGCTTGATGCCTTGTTTCTTTGTCTTGATTATGTGAAGTGACTTAACTATTGAACACCAGTATTGATGATTTGGGATTTTTTAAAAAAATATAGATGAATAAAATCTAAAACAGTTCATGTTTTTATTGTTACCCACATTTGTGGGCTAATTGCCTGAGGGGATGCAGATGCCTATTTCATTTGGTGCAAGGAGCTTCAAGGCGATATCGTAGTTAGTATCTGAAAGTCAAAATTTGTTAAGCTGATTTGCTGTCTTTTTTATTTTCCCTGTGTTGCAGTTGCTGAACCAGAAGACTGCTAGGTACCTTGTAGAGCACAAGCAGAACTACTCTGGTGAGGGTGAAGAGCTGATCTACCACTCCAAGGGGCATGCTTTGAATCCGGGGCAAAGGGACTGGACGAGGTACCAGCCCTGGGAGCCAAAGAAAGAGCAAGCCTAGCTCCTGAGTACATTGTGGGGAAGCTGCTGAAATGTTTGCCTTTTCTTGCATTGCGTTGGGTTAGGTATCACCGAGCTGAATAGCCTCTGGGTTATTGCTTGGACTGGGCCCAAATAATGTTGTTCTGAATACCGATACTGTATAAGTCGGATCATCTTTTGACATTGAAATGTTGTTGCTGCTGTAAAAGCAGCTTTGGGGAATATCTCATGCAGTTTTTACTGCCTTCGGTTATCTCTGAAAGTGTAAGAGAGATTATCTGTCTTGTTACCTGTTTGGGAGAGCTGTCCACCTTGCTGTTGGGTGTTTGGAAACCTCACACTTGAATTTCATGACAATGAATGAATGAAGATCCAACGCTTGGCTTTCGTGTCCATCTCTTTACTTATTCGGGCCATGCACCATTACTCCGCTTTCTATCTCCAGCAACCATCTTCAAACGTGATGGGCTGCATGTCAATCCACTCCTATCTATATGGTTTGGGAGGTATGTGGGTTGATATATTAGTTAATTTCTTACACTAATATCTCACAACCCATGTGGATTCATGTGCTGCTAAACAAACTATCACTACCTCTACCCTTATCATCACACAAACTATCACTGCTTTTAATTGAAGAACATCAAGGTGGCCAAATCTCAAGTGTCTTTAGCCGGAGATTTGAAACACTGCGTTTTACCCTAGAATTTTTCTGAGCCCTGTTAGTTTTTTATTATTTATGTCGCCAAAATGCTCGATTTCTCGTTAGGATTGCCATTTTCGTATGAATCGGGGTGAAATGGTATCCGGGCCACGCCGAATCAAATCACTCTGCTGTTCTGGGAGGGCAGCAGGGCCCAATCCACTGAACACGTGGCTAGCCTAACAGTGGCAGACGTGCGCAGCTGCATCACCGATCTCTCTCCCTTCCGCTGCGGGGCGAGCAGCCGCAGCCCGCAACCACCTACCTACCCACACACGCGACTCACGCGCGCACACGCAGCCGCTCCCACCGTCCTCAAACTGCAGCCGGCCCAGACGAGACGTACCAAGAACCTCCAGCAGGCCTTGACCGTGTACGCTCGCTCGACGCAACCGAGCACGAAGCCCACAGCTCCTGCTCCAATGGCCTCCCATCCTCCTCCGGCGGACAAGGTATGGATGGGCGGGCACGCCCTCCCCGCCAGCAATTAACTAGTCCGACTATCGCTTTCGTTCTGTTTTAGCGTCTTCAGCTTCCCATCTTCTTCCCGCTGATCGATTCATGCCCCCGTCGGCCTCGTTTGTGCTTGCACCCAGCAGGAGCAGGGAGAGCACGAGGAGATCCACGTGTCCTCCGGCGGCGTCCAGGCTTACACCGACGACGACGACTGCGAGAGCAGGCGCCCCTTGCTGCTCAGGGCTCCCGCCTCCGCCGAGTGCTACTCCGTCTCCGCCGCCGTCTTCCCGTGAGTCCGATCCAATAAGCGCCTCCCCTCTCCAGTCTTCACTCCATTCTTCTCTTGTAACTCTACCTGGCTGCTACAGTACCCTTCACGATTCCTACCCTGCGCTCACCATCATTCAGCCTGTGCCCCAATTCTTGTGCTTCGTCTCTCCATGGAATGGATTGCAATTTCCTCTCAAAGCCTTTCGCCCAAAAGTCTCTGCTCTGCCTTTTACTGCACAAATTTCAGCTCCTTCTTGGCATGTCACCTAACAGATTCAGTGCCTGACAACAAACTTTCAGCCTTTCAGACAACCGGAATGGTTACACTGCACACATGTACTGTTTACCTTACCAAAGTCTTCCCTTGTCTGTTGAATTTATTGCAGGTTTTTCTTTCCAGCTTTGGGAGGCCTTCTCTATGGCTATGACATTGGGGCAACATCCGGTGCAACCATATCGCTCAAGGTATCACACTAGAGCTAATCTTGTTCCTGCTTGCTTCTCAAATTTGCCGCATTAGGACTTGCACATCAGTTCGGTCAATATTGCTAATTTGACTGTTGTCAAATCTATTTTGCAGTCATCGACGTTCAGTGGTACTACTTGGTATAATTTGTCATCTGTGCAGACCGGCCTTGTGGTAACGCTTTACTCTGGATCAAAAACTATTTCAGCAAGGTTGGCTTTACTAACTGGCATCCTGTTGCTGAATAATGTGATCACCTGTTATGTCTGATGCAGGTCAGTGGCTCACTGTATGGTGCTTTGATCGGCTCCGTCTTGGCATATACAATTGCAGACTTTTTAGGTCTATCACTATCACCCCTCTTCTTTTTCCATGCTACTACTGATCTATGGCGCAATTTAGTATGGTCATCTCATTATTATTTATCCCAATTAGCACAGGACGACGCAAAGAGCTTATCCTCGCTTCTATCTCATATTTGATTGGAGCCCTTCTAACAGCAATATCACCCAACTTCGCTATCATGGTGGTTGGCCGCTTTTTATATGGCATAGGAATTGGATTGGTAATGGAATCTCTTGTCATAGTTGACACTGCACATTGCCTAGCATATGACCACGCACATTTCTTTATGAGGCCTTATGTTTTGTTTTGGGGGAAAACAAAGATATGAGGCTTACATAAGCTGTTTTCATCAGGCTATGCATGCTGCTCCAATGTATATTGCAGAGACTGCACCAAGTCAAATAAGAGGCATGCTCATTTCTCTGAAGGAGTTTTTTATTGTTCTTGGGATGCTTGTAAGTGTATACTATTTGTTTTTCTCTTTATCATCCCTTCAGCAGCCTCTGAGTCTTCTTATTTACTTGTATTTTTGCAGCTTGGTTATATAGCAGGAAATCTTTATGTTGAAGTGGTTTCTGGTTGGCGTTACATGTATGGCTCCAGCATACCATTATGTCTCATAATGGGAGTCGGAATGTGCTGGTTACCCTCATCACCTAGGTGGCTCCTGTTATGTGCTATACAAGGGAAGGGAAGTCTGCCAGAGACAAAAGAAAATGCAACCAGGTGCTTATGTCGACTGAGGGGTCAAGCTTCACCTGATTTGGTCACAGAGCAGATTGACTTGATTCTGG
Source organism: Bothriochloa decipiens (assembly GCA_023333625.1). Taxonomy (NCBI): domain Eukaryota; kingdom Viridiplantae; phylum Streptophyta; class Magnoliopsida; order Poales; family Poaceae; genus Bothriochloa; species Bothriochloa decipiens. The sequence goes on from CM041628.1 coordinate 63,938,644, forward strand.
AGGAACTATCGTATATTGATCAAGAGAAGCAAGCTAGCTTCGGTGAGATCTTTCAAGGAAAATGCCTTAAAGCAATGATAATTGGATGTGGTTTGGTGTTCTTTCAGCAGGTGATCTCTTATATATCTTTAATTTGGGGTATATTCCTTTGCTTTTACTAACAACAAGGTGTCCTTTTCTGAAAAAAAAAATAAAAACTATGGTATTTCATCTGATCCTGTCTGATGTATATTTCAGGTCACTGGTCAACCTAGTGTGCTATACTATGCTGCTACGATCTTTCAGGTACTGATGTACTGTTTATTTCCTTTTTTTTTAGATAATGGAACAAGGTTCTAGCTGTACTGTTGATTTCCTATATGGAGTTATCCAGTTCAAGCATGTTTGGGTATTATAGAAGCTCATTCATGTTAGGACTTATTATGAGATCTCCGGTATAGGGATCCAGGGCTTCAAAACATTATCAATCTAATTTTCATGGTGGAAATAATTATCCTTTTAAGTTCCTGTATCACTCATATCTATCATTTGTTTGCAATCAGAGTGCTGGATTCTCTGGGGCATCTGATGCTACTCGTGTGTCAATTCTTCTTGGCTTACTGAAGGTACATGTGAATACTTTTGCGTATGCTTTATTGAAATTTAACCTGACTATTTTGCTACCTTGATATGATTTTTTACGCCCTGAAGAGGCCTTTTGCAATGCAATCTATTGTTATATTACAAATTACATTTGAGAGGAAGCATATTGTTTTTAATCTCAGTCCAAACTGTCTTCCTTTGCAAGGTCCCATTCTTACTCAGCACTCAGTAATGATGTTATGGTTTCCATACTGTAGCTAATCATGACCGGAGTAGCAGTCCTTGTGGTTGACAGACTTGGCAGAAGACCATTACTTATTGGAGGTGTCAGTGGAATTGTAAGTCTGCCTGAGGTTGTTTAGCCTTTTAGCGGAATACAAATGTCTTGGGTTTTCCTATGGTTACTGCTTACCTGTTGATTCTATAATGTGCAGACTGTTGCCTTATTTTTGCTGTCCTCCTACTACACTTTACTGAAAGATGCCTCCTATGTGGCTGTAATAGCACTTCTGCTATATGTTGGCTGTTATCAGGTACTTTCTTCTCCTTGTGCATCGCACAAATAGCCACCTGACCTTGTTTGAGAACTCGAACAAGGATATTGTGACTTCTGTCAGGTGGAACAGTATTATTTCCGAAATAGGAGTAGAGTAGACTGCATAAGTCAAAGTTTCAGTAGTTGGGTTGTGCATTTGTGCTTCATATCTATGAGTTTATATGTGACAATCTATCTGATGAAGAGAACTTTCTCTGCAGCTCTCATTTGGTCCTATTGGGTGGCTTATGATCTCAGAGGTTTTCCCGCTGAGGCTGCGAGGGCGTGGACTGGGCGTTGCTGTTCTTGTCAATTTTGCGTCCAATGCTCTGGTCACCTTTGCTTTCTCTCCGCTGGAGGTACGAGCCTACCCTGTCCTTCAGTTTTTCTCGTCAAAGAGCATCGGTATGTATACATGTCATGTGCAATCTGCTGCATGTTGATGATAACTGTGTGTATGCATGGTGTCACAGGATTTGATTGGAACGGGGGCGCTCTTCTCTGCATTCGGGGTGATTGCAGTGGCATCTCTTGCATTCATATTCTGGATCGTCCCTGAGACAAAAGGACTCACCCTGGAAGAGATTGAAGCGAGTCTGTAGTTGACTCATCCAGATGCCACGTTCTCTCCTCCTAGTTTTACTGAACCGAAGGGACTTCTGGTATCCTTTTGTAATCTGCTCCCGTAGTTAGCTTATTCGTTACTCCTACAAATTTTCTACAAGCTGTTGTAGCAATAATACTTCTTTCTTTCCCGGTATAAACCGAGACGGTAGGTTGCTGCAAGCATGCAAGATTAATTGATGGGCCATTGCATTGGTACTTTAGACTGTAGAGCTCGCGCATTCAGCATTCGGCCATCTTGTCGTCTGATTAATTATGATTAATCACAATTAAGATTAATTATGATTAATCATGATTAATCGCCCTTTCGATCCTGCACTCGACTAGGCACTCTGACTCAATCAGAGTGATCAGAAACTTGTTTGTCCCAGTAATCAATGATTAATCGACTAGCTGTTTTGACCAACTAAACTCAGGCAGATGGGCTGCATCAGCTCACTGGGCTAGCTGTGTTTGGCCTTAAAATGGCAACGGGTACGTACTCGATAGGTACTGGCTCCCCGTACCCACACCCGCTAGGTCAAAACCTATTCCGTCGAGCTACCCGTGAAAGTAGACTGATAAGGAATTCATTCCATACCCGCACCCGACGAGTATTTCTTACCCAACGGGTATTCCATACCCGATAATATACCCGAGTTTATCCTTCACATACAAAAATATAACAACTTAATGTAAGTTAAATATAACAACTTCTAGCTAATTAATAGCAACACTAGACCATTAACACACTAATTGTCCAGGATATATATACACGCACACACATATATATATACTCATATGCTTATATGGGCCGAATTCACAGGCTACATGCTTATATGGGCTAAAATTGCAGGGCTGACTATTTATTTGTACGGGTATTTTTTACCCGCGGATATGCGGGTATGGGTAGTATACTTCCACACTCATACCCGTCATACCCAATGGGTACAATATTTCACCCAATAACATACCCACGGGTATAAAAACCTTCCATACCCGCCTCCTTATCGGGTAAAACCCGTCGGGTACTCGGGTTTCGGGTACCCGTTGCCATCTTGAGTTTGGCCCGAGCCTAATAAGGAGAAAATTGTATATTTTCTCCCTAATAGAGTGTCTCTCCTACGCCTCTCGCTCTTACTCCCTCACCTAGTCACCTCCTCATCTCGTGAGACATTTGAAGCACAAGCCAACGCCCACCAGCTTGTTGTGCGCCGGCTACTGGCCGCCGCTGCAACCATTCCTACCGTGCTGGAGCTGCTATCTCTTGTGATTGGGAACATTCAGTTCGACGTTGTTGACATGCTATTATGTGAGTTTGAGTTATGGATTGCATACGACTTTGGATATTGACATGCAAGCCTTGCGCTCACATTGTCAGCTTCCAGTGAAGAGTGAAAACGATCCACTTTCCCTCGGAACATGGGGACTTTCTGCTTAACGTTCTTACTTTGGAACCGACCATTCATTTCCTAGAGGTTACAAATAGAAGACGTGAAGGATCAGTCCTCGAAGAGTTTCACAGACAGACAACGGATCAAGAGAGCTATGGCTAAGGATGAGGACTCTAGAAGGGGCCGAGAGATTTTTTAGATAATGGATTCATTAACCCGGTCACTATATCCACAAAGGATATACACAGCCAAAAAATACAAGAATGTTTAGACTCACACCTCAACAAAACATATCAAAAAAGAGAGAAACTATGAACTCGGCACATCCATGCTTATCAACATCCTCTCTTTAAATGGCTAGATCCGGCGAGTGGAAGTCGTCAAGTCGCTGCCGCCCCTAGTGTGTCATCGATGAACCTCCGCTGGTGCCATCTTCATCCACTTCAAGTGAGGTGACACCATGTGTTGCCAGTGAGCTGACAGAGAACCACTTTCGCTTAGCCTAATTTCAAGGCCTCCATCACCCATAGGGCAATCGTTGTCATTGAGATTGTGACCGCTGAGGAAATCCTCTTCCGCCAAGGTTTCCAAGTCTTTGCCGCCCTTAGGGTGTCGTTGTCAACCGGATTGTTGCCTTCTCCTCACTGCGATCTTGATGGAGGACTATCCGCCCACCAGATCGGGACACCAAAGCCTTGGATCTGGCCACCTCCTTCGTTGTTTGAGCTGGTCGCGGCTGAGGCGAACTAGCGCTCGAAGACGGTATCGGCAGATGACGTAGTGGGCGGTGGCGTGATGGCCGACGAAGAGGTGGACTTGCACATCACCTGTGCTCACCCACATGCATCAAGCGCGGGTACTACGACTGGGTGGGACAGTGTGCGTCCAGGCATTGGGCGGCAGTGGCAGCCCGAGCCTCGAATCCACCTTTGTCGTGGAAGAGATGTTGCGTCAGGGTGGCCCGTGCGCATCTATGGCTAGTTTTGAACTAATGCTTCTACTCTACTTATTTTAAAGTCTCGGTAGTCTTGTTGGCCTGTACGGGTCACTATTGTACAAAAAGTGGTAGTTCTAAGACCTTATCAATCTAACTTATCGGATATGGTATTATGCTTTTTTCTTCATAATAAATAATGTAAACGGTAATTTTCAATATGATAATTTAAAGAAAAACAAAGAAGCCAGGCAAAATAACCACATGTTTCGTTCAATCCATGAAAACCGCATTAAAAACCATATTTAAGAGTTTTTAAAAAAATTGAAATTGTGCACACCAATAATGCATTTATAGATGTGCATTGTTACAAAATTTGAGATTCAAACTCTTTTTATAAAAATTCATATAAAAATAACATATTTCTTTTGCATATGCACTCAGATTTCTAAAATTTTATCCTCAAATGCATATGCAAAGTTTTTAAATCTTCAATTTTGTGATAACACGTCCATAGATGTATTATTGATGTGTATAGTTTTAAAATTTTTAAAAACTTTTTAAATATAATTTTACAAAATATTTTCACGGTTAAATTCATAAATAGAGTTTGGTAACTCCAATTTTGGTGAACAAAATTTTGTTGTGCTCCTTAAGATGTCTAGTTTTTATTAAAAATATAAAACTTGGCACGTTCTGTAGAATTATCTATTTGGTAACTTTAAAATTATATGTAATTATACGTGTGGTTACGTGCTTGAAATATATATATATACAGATATATATTCAAAATTTATGAATATATATATGGCCCTTTTTTATTCTTTTCCTTATAAGTAAAATGGTAGTTTTAACCATAATTAACACCGTTAAGATCTAAAACTGACTGAAGACCTAATTCATTGGAGATTTTTGTTTCGATGACTGATTCCAAAATTCAAAAATTTCTTATTCTCACCAGAACAAAGGGTACCCCATGACAAAAACCTAAGCCTCCTCAGGAGCTCACGCACAGCCGCACAGGCACCTTGCCGCCGGAACCACGCGACCGCCGTCCGCCGCGACGACGGGGCGAGCGAGACGCCCGACGCCGCGACCGCGATTCAGGCGGCCGCGACTAGCGCCTCTCCGTCCGTGAGTCCGCGAGCAGGTCTGGTTCTGGTCCTCACTCGGTCACTCCTCTCTCCTTTTTTCCCCTAGATCTTCCTCTGCCGATTGCCGAACTGCTACTGACCTGCTGACTGCTGTGCTCCAGGCCCTCAGCCGCGGCCATGGAGGGCGAGAAGAATGCATCGCCACGTCCTCCAAGTTTGGAGTCGGGGAGTACGATTCGTGTACGAGGAACTAGCACTCGGTCTTCATCGAATCCCACTCTGTCCATGGACGTGGTGGTATGTTATCTGATTTCCAAATGTTCGTACAGTACAGACCGGAATTTTGAATTTGCTTGATTCATTGATTGGTCTGTAGGTTATGCCGTAATAGGAATCATTTCTATCCAGATTATTTAATTATTGCTATCCAGATAATGAAATTATCCCCAGAAATGAATAGTGCCATACTTTATTTTTTAACGCAATAGCAATGATTCAGCTATACGTTAATATACATGTATGTTCCTTGTGCAGCCATTAGAGAAAGTTTCAGAAGATGAGGAGGATGACGATAACAGCTTCGATCATAGGGATGACCATGAGCAGATTGCAGGATTCTTTTCTCCCAATGAAGTCCACAAACCAACGATGGAGTCGATGGCGATGGCGCTCGCCACCTGCGAGATCGCGCGCCTGCCGAACGACCTCCTGTCGGCGTTGCTGGCCCGGACGGGGCTGCTGGACGTCTGCCGCGCAGCTGTGGTCTCGTGGGCCTTCCGCGCCGCAGCCGACGCCGACGCCATCTGGTCCAGCTTCCTGCCGCACGACCTGCCCCCACTCGCCGACGGGGAGCTCCCTGCCGACCCGCAGACCACCAAGAAGCAGCTCTTCATGCGACTCTCCAACTCTGCCAGACCCGTCCTCACCGACGCCCTCACGGTACTGGGTCTTGACCCGTCCCCCCTTTTCGATCCATCAACTCAACTGATCACTCACCCGGTTCCGGTTCTGGTTCCGGTTCCGTTTGTGGTGTGGTGTGGTGCCGTGCCGTGCCCCGTAACCGCAGAGCATGCCAAGTGCTACATACTGTCCGCCAGGAAGGTTTGCATCATGTCGGACGTAATGACACGGTACTACATCCCGGGTGATACGCCACAGTACTGGCGCTGGATCCCTCTCACCGACTCCAGGTCTGTCTGTGAAATCAACACCTCTATTTATCCATAATCCTTTAGTGGCTTGTCAGCGGCTTAGCTCTGATGCGAATGTGAACTACTAGTAAGTGCTAGTTTTGGTGCTGGAGTGGGCGCTACATCCATCTCATTGCAGTACCTTGTACCTCTGCTCTAGTCTGATCTGATACAGGTCAATAGTTGCGCGTTCGTGGCGTGGGTTGCTAACCATACGTCTCTAACGGTGACATTGTTTTGAGAGCAATCGCAGCACCTTGATGGTGTTAAAGACACCTAGGTTCGCTGTTAGTTTAGTACTAAAGTCCATACTGCTTTCCATATGCAGTTATGCACTAACATGACCAAATGTTGTTTTTTCCTAGCTTTCAAGAGCAAAGATTCATGCTTTTTTTTTTTACTTTGATTCTCTACCTGAATGAATACAGCACAATTCCCTCAAGGTCAAGGAAATTAATGCTGAGTGAATGGCACTTTACCTAAACAAATGCACTCTTTCATGTACCTTGGTCATTTGAATGAATTTTATAGGCTCAAGTTTTATTCCAAATTCTAATGCCGTGTGTGTGACATTGTTTGAGAGCAATCTCAGCAGCTTGATGGTGTTAAAGACTCCTAGGTTCGCTGTTAATTTGTAATACTAAAGTCCATACTGCTTTCCGTATGCACTAACATGATAAATGTTGTTTTTTCCTAGCTTTCAAGAGCAAAGATTCATGCTTTTTTTTTTTTACTTTGATTCTCTAACTGAATGAATACAGCACAATTCCCTCAAGGTCAAGGAAATTAATGCTGAATGAATGGCACTTTACCTAAACAAATACATTCTTTCATGTACCTTGGTCGTTTGAATGAATTTTTTAGGCTCAAGTTATATACCAAATTCTAATGTGACCTTGTTTGAGAGCAATCGCAGCAGCTTGATGGTGTTAAAGACTCCTTCGCTGTTAATTTGTAATACTAAAGTCCATGCTGCTTTCCATATGCACTAACATGACCAAATGTAGTTTTTCTTAGCTTTCAAGAGCAAAGATTCATGTTTTTTTTTTACTTTGATTCTCTACCTGAACGAATACAGCACAGTTCGCTCAAGTTCAAGGAAATTATGTGTCACACTTCACTTTTAAGGATAAAAGTGTAATGCATAAATAGCCTTATATGCGCCCCAGGAACAGTCGCACATATAGGATGACAAATTACGAGTATCTTCACCCTGTTTATTACATAATGAACCAATATTTATTACAGAGTATTGCGCATAAACAAATAAATAACTAATATAACTTTATTGCGGAAGCTCCACACAGGGACACGTCAACTGGTGAACACCAAGCCTAGTACTCATCAAGATAGCTTTCATTCCAATCTCATCTGTTACCCATCCGGAATTTTCTAAAATTGAAAGTAAAGCAAGCGTAAGTACACAACGGTACTCAACAAGCATAACATGGGTTAATGAGGCTCAAATAAGCTGACACTGTTTGACTGCATTTAGCTTTTATAATTTAATCATATTGAAGCATAGCATCAAGGTAGTGATAATTCTCATATCCTCATGATCAAAATAACATTAACCAGTGTGTAGCAATAACGACATTAAGATGAACACATTAACAATTTGAGAACCATTATCTTTTGTAAATGTGTCAAGGCCGTCCTAACCGAAGGGCACGGACAATATATTGATTTAAACTTTGATCAGAGGTGTACACTTTCACTGTGGGTCATGTTTTGCAACTGAGTGGACTTATAACTTCCAACCCACTACAAAACATATAAAACCTCCTATAGGTTCTCCTAACCAATCAGAGATACGAAAATACGTTGTGTGTAGAAACCCCCCTTCCAATATGGCACAATCCTTCCCGGCTATACTCATAAGGACAGAGGTAGTCCTATACCCCAACTTCCAGACCACTAACCAGCTAGAAAAAGGGCCTACAAGTGACTAGAGCCAGAGCCATATAGCCCTCGCAGCTGTACGGATTCTCCATGATAAATCACTTACAGATAAGAGTTCATGTTGGTTAAAAGTCATCGTTTTCGTTGATAGCATAACACACATCAAGTTATAAGATCATGACCATTAAAGCACTAGCATCATAACTACCCAATGCAACCCAAAAGGTTCAAGGAATCAAGATATCAAAGCTAGTTATAATATCTAGGTCATCAAAGACATGCATATGAATTGTTATTTATAGTGAATAGTTAACAAAGATGATCCATGCTATACTTGCCTTGATTCACAAAGTCCTGCTGATCCTCAAAGTAGCCTTGCTCAATAAAAACCTCACCGTCTGAACTCGACATTAACAATCAGCACCAGACAATCCAATCGAGCATACATATACGAAGCAAACATAGAGTTATTAGAAGAACAGTACACCAATATCATCAAAACAGAATAAAAAGTTTATAAAACAATTCTACTCGCTTCTACGATCACACAGACGTCAAGTTCACCGAAAACGGAGTTATAACGGCGAAGATACAAATTTTCAAAGATTTCCTGTAGATAAATAAATACATTAAATATAGACTAAAAATATAAAGTTTCCAAAATACTTCAACAGTAGCACCACTGCGTAGATTACGAAATTATGAATCTAACGAAATTTGAACGGACCAAATCGGAGTTAAAACGTGAAAGATATAAGCCTTTGAACATAGTGGCAAAACTATAATAGATAAACACGTATTCTGAAACTAAAAAGGAAAAATACCTTTTCCAGTGAAGGAAACGTATGCTGGAACCTGCTACAAGGAAAATACGTCTTCCAGTGGACAAAGCGTATTATGGATCTGTTAAACAAAAATTACGTTTTCTAGTAAGAAAACGTATCCTGCCGAACGCGCTAAGGGTTCTTAATAGATTAAACAGAAACCCGAGGGGTTTTCTGCAAATCTGCCACACGAAAGGGTACGGGCCGTTTCTGGCCGTCCGATTCAAAATGGACGGTCCAGAAATCGGTCTCGCTGGGGACGACGGCCGACACGGCGGCGAACATGGCCGGCGACGAGAAAAGCTCGTCGGCGTTCACGCAGACCGCGATTTCGGCCACCATTAGCAATGAGACCGGTACCATTCGAACGGGGAGCTCACGCCGCGCTCACCTGTGGAGAAGATGGAGACCGAGAGGCGACGGGGTCGGCGAGGAGCTCGACGCGGCGGACGGCGGCGGTCTGCACACGGTGGTGGCCCGGGTTAGATGAACTTGAACCAAATTGAAGGCACACACGTGCTCAGAAGATCAAGACGGAGCTTGCCAGCTAGTTGATGATGAAGATGACCCGTCGGTTGCGGCGAATTTTGAGCTTTGGCGGCCGGCGGCAATGGTGGCTAGGGTTCCGCGTGACGCGGCGGCTCGAAGCGAAGGCAGCTGGCTTAGGGTTGCGGGTAGGGTTCGCGGACGCGGCTTAAAGGCTTATATAGCCTGAGCGCGAGGCGGTGCAAGCGACCGAGCGGAGGACGGAGGTGGCGCGAGTCGGTCTCGGCGCCCGAGTAGGGACCGAGTCGGAGGTGAACGACGACGGTGCGGGGTCCACCTGTCAACGACAAAGAGAGGGAAGCGGACGCGGGCGGACGGCGCTGACGCCTTGATGGGCCGCGGCCTCGGCCCAAGAAGGAGGAAGGGAGGAGCAGGCCGCGCGGCAACGCCGTCGGGCCGAGCGGAATGGGCCAGCGCGGAGGGAAAGGAGTAGGCCGAGCTTGGGCCGCTTGGTTGGTTGCGGGCCAAAAGCAGGAAAGGAGGAGGAGGGGAGGAAAATGATTTTTCTTTTATTTGAAACTTTTTCAAAAGCAATTTCAAATAAATTTTGAATTCTAAATTCAAATTCAAACATCACACAAGAAAATATGCACCAGCATGAATGCTCGAACAAGTTTCTACCATGTTTGCAACTTCATTTTCATAAAACATTTATTTTGTCTAATTATTTATTCACCAAAAATTTATTTTGCCTATTTTTGAAAATTTGAAAATCTAGGGTGTTACATTATGCTGAATGAATGGTGCTTTACCTAAGCAAATGCACTCTTTCATGTACCTTGTCATTTGGTTGAATTTTATAGGCTCCAAGTTATATTCTAAATTCTAATGCAGTGTGTGTGTGAGAGAGGTTCTCAGAAGCCACAGAACTCCTGGAAGTTTCCTGGTTGGATATCCGTGGCAAGATACATTGCAGCATGCTCTCCCAGAACACAACTTATGCTGCCTGCTTGGTGTTCAAGATGTCCGACGAATCCTTTGGGATGGAGCGGGGCTATCCACTCCAGGTGGCTAAAGTTATGATTGGGGCAACCAAGTCCAGTCGTTTGGTCTGCCTAGGATGTGGGGTACATCACCCTCAGAGAAGAGCTGACCGCTCGTTGTTGGAGATGGGTGAGTTCAAGTATGAAGAAGGTGGAGATCGATTAGTGGACGTTCAGCACCCTCAGGCAAGAGCTGACGGCTGGATGGAGATGGAGTTGGGTTTGTTCAAGAATGAAGAAGGTGATGATGGCGAGGTGTCCATCAGTCTCAAGGACATCATGATCAACAGCTGGAAGAAGGGTCTTATTGTGCAGGGCATTGAGATCGGGGTGAAGAAGTAAGGCTGGGAAGGGTGTGGAAATCGGGCTTTGCGCATCCAAGTAAAGAAGAATCTTAGATTTGTAGTGCGCGTTTTGCATCACTTGCGTTGTCAAGCAATGCAGTTTTGCCAGTGCCCAGAAAAAACTAATCATCTCCCTGAAGAAGAGAGTAGCAGGGCGAAAGCGGGACCGCGAGTCCGCGACGACTCTACTGGCCCGCACGGCAACGGATAAAACTGGCTGGCCAGCACCACGCAACAGCTAATAGGCTAGAGCTAGCCGCGCCGCGTGCGTCACGAGTGCTTGCTGGCCGCGTCGCGTTTCAATTCGGGGCACACCAACAGACACCACACCGTCGCGTTGCACGCGGCCTCTGGTTTCTGATTTGTTTCCTGCATTTGCATTTGCATTTGCATTTGCATCAGGCCAGGCATCATCACCTTCCTGTTCCTCTCCTTTCCTTCCTTGCTTGCCACCGATGGATCCACCTCTTCGTTCTTCCCTAGTTCCCTCCCGTCCTCCTCCCCTCCCGCTCCTGACCAAGGCCAAGAGAGACAGAGACAGAGACAGAGACAGAGACAGAGACAGAGACAGAGAGAGACGAGACAACGATGGCGACGCTGGAGGACCTGGGCGTGTCGGCCTTCATCAACATCCTGAGCGCCTTCGTCTTCCTGCTCCTCTTCGCCGTGCTCCGCATCCAGCCCGTCAACGACCGCGTCTACTTCCCCAAGCTCTACCTCGCGCACAAGCGCCAGCACGACCACGGCACCGCCCGCTCCGCCGTCCGCCGCTTCGTCAACCTCAACGTCTGCACCTACATCACCTTCCTCAGCTGGGTGCCCGCCGCGCTCCGCATGTCCGAGACGGAGCTCATCGCGCACGCGGGGCTCGACTCTGCCGTCTACCTCCGAATCTACACGCTCGGGTACGGTACTGCCATACGCACGCACGCCGCCGCAATTCTCTACTAGTATTTCTCCGCCGCCGCCGCCCCTCTCTGCTCTGCTGCTTCATTGTTCCTTCTTCTACTGCTACGGCGATTTTTTTTCCCTTGGGAAATCAATTACTACTCCTTATGCAATTGCAATTGTGGTTGGTCTTAGTGCTCCTTCACTCAGCTGGGACTTTGGCTTTAGTTTAAGCTGCAGTTTTTGTTCTACATCTTGTTTGCCTATGAGTTCGTGTGTGCTGCTTGCTGCAGTCATTTCAGTTTCAAGTTTTAGAGTGCCAGTAAACAAACGCACCATTCAACCAAACCACCCACGGCGAGGGGGTGAATTTCTCTATCTCACTTTCCCCCCTTCTTTGCTGAATTCCTGCAAACGGCGGCGGTGTCAAGGGTTTTCCCCAGGAGTTAGTGACGGACGGTTTCCAGATTTCCATCGACAGCTTTGCTTGCCTTGCCTGGCTGCATGCACATGAATATGATGAGGGTTTGCTTCTGGGCACTGCATTCCTCTCTCTCAGCAACTTGCTTCTTTCCATGTTTAATTATGCCACCTTTTGGCCGCACTTGTGCTTGTTTCATCGTCTCACGCACAGCATACGAAGAAGCCGTCATCTTTAGGCCGCACTCTGCGGATTGCTTGCTGAAACAAAACAAACGGCATTTTTTTACTTAAAAAATAATTGCTTGATCTTTTCCTTCCAAAAATAACAGCACGTTTCCCTTCCAACCAAATTTACAAGATCTTTTCCTTCCAAAAAGTAAATTATTTATTAATTAGTTAGTACCATTTTATTTCAGAGAAATCTTTGATAATTATTATGGTTGATTTTTTTAGTCACACATACTACTAATGACTTTCACGCAATCTGCATATATCCAGTGACAGAATTGCTTGCGTTTGATGGCAGAGTTTGGTGATAGGTGATAATGTTGTCCTTGGCACGTTTCGGCTGTACTCTGCTGTAGTACTGTTTTATCCCCACTCAGTCGTGGCGTTGAAAATGGTGCCGTCAAATAATCTTTGATTTGATCCGCACGATTCCTGGCTTCCTTTCAGGAGGACGGCACAAACTTCTGTGGTTTCATTATTGTTTTCCTAGAGGCTAGTTGGAAGGTTTACTCATCACTACTGGAGTGCCAAACTTTAAGCGCCAGAAAGTTCTCAATGACCCAAAAGCTGTTATGCCTGTTTCCTTTGTGACATTTGACTCAAGATGGGGTGCTGCTGTGTGTGCACAGACACAACAGTCAAAGAACCCAACCCAATGGCTGACTGATTGGGCTCCTGAACCTCGGGATGTTTATTGGCAAAATCTTGCCATTCCATTTTTCTCTCTCAGTATCCGCAGGTTTCTGATATCTGTCGCGGTATTTGCTTTAGTGTTTTTCTACATGATACCCATTGCATTTGTTCAATCACTTGCCAATCTCGAGGGTCTTGAAAAAGTTGCTCCTTTTCTGAAGCCAGTAATTGAAGCGTAAGGTTTCTTTCTCTGTACATTCGTTCCCTTCCTGATTCAAATAACTCTTGACTGCTAGTTAGTAGGTCTATTCCCTGCTTTCTCATATGCTTTCTCGTTTGACTGCAGAAAGGTGGTGAAATCTTTCCTTCAGGAATTTGTTCCTGGTCTGGCACTGAAGATTTTCCTCTATGTCCTCCCTTCAGTTCTGCTAATCATGTCAAAGGTTGAAGGCTACGTCTCTTTATCATCACTGGAAAGGAGGACTGCTTCGAAATATTATTACTTTATGCTGGTGAACGTATTCCTTGGAAGCATAATCGCTGGCACAGCATTTGAACAACTATATTCGTTTCTCCACCAGCCTCCTACACAGTAGTTATCTTCAGACTTCAATTTTAACCCCCTGAATATTTATGAATCTAGCTAAAAGTTCTTTTTTCTTGTTATTCGTACAAAACTAGTAAATCGCACTGTAGTTTCTGCTTGTTAACTTTTCGAAGTTGTCTCGGGAATGCACAGTCATAACCTGCAAGATGGCATATTCTTTGTGCAGAATACCGAGGACCATCGGTGTAGCTATACCAATGAAGGCCACATTTTTCATGACATTCATAATGGTTGATGGCTGGGCTGGTATTGCTAACGAGATCCTTCGAGTGAAGGCTCTGGTGATATACCATCTGAAGAACATGTTTATCGTGAAAACGGAGAGGGACAGGGAGAGGGCGATGGATCCAGGCAGCATTGCACTTGGAGAAAACCTTCCATCCCTTCAGTTGTATTTCCTCCTTGGCCTCGTATATGCCGTTGTCACCCCTCTTCTCCTGCCATTCATAATCATATTCTTTGCCTTTGCTTTCCTCGTCTATAGACACCAGGTTAGTTAATCTGGTCAATGGTACTTCCACCCTGTGATGATCCTAGAGTCGAGTTTCACTGAACTCCATGTTTCTTCCTCTTTGGTTTATTGTTGGCTTCAGATTATCAACGTCTACAATCAGGAGTACGAGAGTGCTGCTGCATTCTGGCCCTCAGGTGCATTCCCGGATTATAGCTAGTCTGCTCATCTCTCATATAACTTTGTTTGGGTTGATGAGCACAAAGAAAGCTGCGTACTCCACCCCTCTACTCATCTTCCTGCCACTGCTGACGATCTGGTTCCACAAGTACTGCAAGAGCCGGTTCGAACCAGCCTTCAGGAAGTATCCTCTAGAGGTGAGCCGTGAGCCAGTCTATGCTATGGCTATGAGACAATGAGAGCAACCTCTGATTTGTATTAATTTTGGTAATTCTATTTTGTTTCTTGCCAGGAAGCAATGGCGAAGGATACCATGGAGCATGCATCGGAGCCTAACCTGAACCTGAAATCCTTCCTGGCTAACGCTTACCTGCACCCCATCTTCCACCTTTTCGAGCAAGCAGAGAAAGATGAGGAGATGGTGGAGGTTAGGGTCGACAAAGCCGAGAAGCATCGGCATCTCCATGAGGAGGATGAGACTCAGGTGAGAAGCTCATCGCAGTACCGGGAGGAGACTCACTTCAGGAGCACGCACGAGACGCATTACCACCACGAGGAGAGCCATGTCAGCAGGAGCACCCAGTATCACGAGGGGATCCACGTGAGGAGCGACACGGATTCACCATCGCCGCCACACTTCGTCTACCACTACGACATCCAGCCCTGATGATGCTGAACAGCAGCCGTCTCTAACTTTGTTTTCCTGGGTGGTGTCTTGTGAATGCTTCTCTTGGCTGCTCTGACCCCCAGAGGTTGCTAAAATTGCTGATGGTTGATGAATTGTTGGGTGTACATGCAGGTTTAGTGTTGTAGTAACTGTAAAAATTCTGGTGTGCCATCGAACCTGAACATTGATTCCGTGCAGAAAAAGAGAAATTTCGGTATTTAACACTCGCATCTCTCTACATTTGACATCCAATTCGTAAACATTTGAAAATTTAACCCTGCACAAGCGAAGTCTTTTGATCTGAGGTTTTTTCTCAATCTCTCTTTTTCTATTTCAAAGGACATGTTTTTTGCAACAAAAAAAAGAAAGGGAATGTACATGGGGTCAGCAACCCATCTTCGTGAAACTTGATGTAGAAAATAGAACTTGTTCCTTTTTCTGAACAATGACACATGTTTGGGCCGCCTGGCCCGGCCTTACCACGCGCAGCCAAGGCCGGGCACAAAAATAGAAATTATTTCTTTTTCAAACCAACAACACATGTTTGGGCCGCCATGTCTGACCAGGCCGGGCAAGGCATGACACAATGTGTTAGACTGTGCCTTACTAGGCTTCGTGCCTGGTCGACGGCCTAGGCATGACGCTATGTGCTACTTTTTCATGTTGAGTCGGCCCGATGTGCACGGCTAATCTAGCAGGTCGTGCTGGATCGAAAGCTTACATGACCATGGCCTTGCCTATGTCAAGGGACGAGGCTGGTAAGCCGTGTTCAGGCGCTACAACGGTGGTGGAGCGGGAAAGAAAGTGAGTGGCGGCGGTGATGGAGGCGGCGAAGTGGAAGCGGCGTCGGAAGCGCACGTCGGGGACGACCGAACGAGCAAGAGCTTAGGCGCGTATCGCAGGTCAGGGACGAGTAGGTAGTGGTGGCGGCAGCATCCGTGCAACTCGCATGAAGAGACGGGAGTTGTGCGACCGCGTGAGGTGATCCGCGTGAGGTGATGGCGGCTACACGAACCACGTGGGGAGAAAAGGGGCACGCCTACGCGAGGGGTAGTGAGTACTATATAAACGGCACTCCCACCGTTTAAAAAACATACGATTCTCGCTTATCGAGGAGTTAAATAGTTCGAACTTTGACCAAAACTATAAGAAAGCACTAGCATTCTTGAATCTTGATATAAAACAAGTACCGTCAAGTTAGTAATAGAATATATTTTTATAATAAATTTATTTAGATGTTTTCGTATTATACTTGCATGAATTTTGTTTCCGGATTCATATGAATTGCTCTGCTCTAGCCAGTCCATTGGATGCGCTATTCATCCCTATAACAATTGTTGTTCATGCATTTTGCCTTTCCCCCTATTTATGATCCTAGTTGTGCTTTCACATTAAGAATTTTGCCAAAACTTCATATAAAGGTTACGCCAGGTGTCTACGGTTTCAACTTATATTCACCTAATTAGATTTCATGAAACTTCTGTTTCAGTTACAAACACATCACTTCAAAATTTTCAGTGCTCTGGTTGCTCCGCACAGGATTGGAATCTTATTCCAGTTTGTGCTGTTATAGATTGCTCCCAATTGCAGACAGGCTATATGTCGATACCCTAGAAACAGGTATCCCAGACCCCTTGCTTAACAAACTAAAGCCCCGCAAAATCAGCATCTTGAACCCTCCGATAAACTCCCGCGCTAACGTACGAAGGCCCATAGGCTGAGACGTATCGGACTGGCCCGCGAACGAACAACGACGGCCCAAAACCGAAGCCTGCTCGAGAGGCTACCGAACGGACCAGTGCTGTTCATCAGAGAGGATACCGAACGGACAAGTACTGTATACGCGAGGGTACGATTCGAGCTACCCCTCGAGGACGGAACTTCGTCCAGCGAACGAGCCGGCCCTCGAGGACGTAACTTCGCCCAGCGAACGAGCCCCCCCTCGAGGACGGAACTTCGCCTGGGCGAATGGGCGGCCCTCGAGGGCAGCGCACCCCTCGGCCACCGACTCCCCCGTACGGATCCAAGCGCATTTAATGCGATCTATCTACCCCTGCCTAAACGCATGGCCACAGTTACGGTAACAGTCACAGGCGTGGCGGTCAAATCTACTTTTACTGCCCATGCCCCGGAATCCCGCAAGTCATATTACGCCGTTGCGCCATACCGAGCGCTGTGCCACGAACCGCACCGCCTCGAGACATACAAACTAACCTGTTTACCGTGTTTTCCGGGATTCGATCTTATCCAGCGAAGCTCGACCACCTCGGCACGACCCCCTCGGCTCCGGCCAGGACCCTCGACCGTCGCCCCTCGGCTTCACCGAGCGAACCCTCGAGCTGAACTTCAACAACTCCCGATGCGACGGCTGCAGGGCCTCCCATACCGGCGTACATCGCTACAGCGGCACCGACGTGATCGGCCTCAACGTCGTACGTCATCAGCGTCATGCGAACACGAAATACATGTACACCTGTGCCCCTCCTTCGTCTATAAAAGGAAGCGCCAGGGCGTTAGAAAGGGGGGGACTGAGACCGAGAGGATCTAGAGCATAGAAACATTAAGGCCCTAGATCACTGAACGACACCGTGAGCCTGTGTGAGGTCGAGAGCAAGGCGTCCGCACGCCCCAACTCCACCTTTCACTCCTCACACCAGCTTGTATTTTCCCCTGTACTAGCACTTCGGTGCAGAATAACACGAATCATCCTCCCCCCGCTGGACGTAGGGCCTTCTTTGCCCGAACCAGGATAAATCATTGTGTCATTCTTGCATCACCCACCGGATTAGGGAGCACGCGGATACGATATTACTCGTTGGTGTTAACCCCTCGAGGGTCGGAACACCGACACTATAGTTTTCGGTGTTGATAAAAGAATTTCCTTACAAAAAAACAAGGTGCAAATACAACATGAATTGTCGGCTGCTCCCAATTGCAGACAGGCTATAAGTTTTGGTGTTGACAAAAGAATTTCCTTACAGAAAAACAAGGTGCAAATGCAACATGAATTGTCGGCTTACCACCTTTCTTTATGTAGCCTTTTTTTAGTTCCAGTTTATTTTATTTTATTTTATTTTAACAAACCACGTGCAAACACATGTATACTTGGCCATGCGGCCCGTGAGCCGACGGCACGGCCCGCGGCACGGCCTTTTGGCCCGGCACGAACACAGCACGGCACGCAGGCCACCATGCACGTGCCGGCACGGCACGAGGCCCAGTGCCGTTCCTGGGCCGCCACTCCAGCCCACGACACGGCACAGGCACGGCACGGTGAAGAGGCGGCCCTGTGGCGGCACGGCCGGCCTGCTAACTCCCTCACATCCCAGTCGGCCTGGCCTGCTAACATTTCTTTCCCATCTCCACAACCGGCCCACCCCAGACCACTCTCGCTCTTAATCTCACCCGGTCACCCCCTCCCACGCAGACGCAACATGCCGCTGCGCCTCGCCGCCGCGCCTCTCCCACCTTGCGCTTCTCTCTCGCCTCTCCAGCGCAGCACAGGCGAGCACGACAGCGTCTTCCTCGCGCGTGGCCATCTCCCTCTGGCCTCCGGCAGCGGCAGGCGGCCATCTTCCCCACGACTCCTCCAGGACGAGCGCCCTGGCGACAGGATCTGCCTCGGGGGCGAACGTGCTCCCTGCTTCCGCCCCCAGCTCCGCTCGAGCTCGGCAGTCGGCACGCGATGGCACGGCGGCACGGCCTGACGGCCCATGTGTCGTGCCTTGGGCCGAAACCTGGCCCATGGCACGGCCAGGCACGGCACGGCGTGCCTGCACGGCACGGCGTGCCTGCACGGCACGGCGTGCCTGCACGGCACGGTGGCCATCTATAAACACATGGTTTTGTCACCTATGAAAAACACCTTTCTAATGATTTTTTAGTGCTACAGTCATTACCATATCCCATTTATGTGGTATGTCACAAAAAAAATCCCATTTATGTGGTGATAAAAAAATGATGATCAATTCTCTTTATACCATTTCTGATTTTTTTCGTGCGTATTGAGAACACTTTCTTTGTAAATGTTGCCTAAGATTAGATTGAGTTCTTAACTTCGGTTACAAATATAGATGATGACCTTCTCATAAACTTTTTTGAACCAGAACCGTGGGGCAAGGCCCCCCGACAACGAGAAATAAAATTAAAGAGAGTCCAAAGGACTGTACAAAGTAAAGCAAAGAAAGGAAAACTTACAAAACCTCTCTCAAGGGAGCCTAACAAGCTATTAGGCCTGAGAGAATCGCTAACAGCTACTGACAGAAAGGAAACAAACTGATGTAAACTAATCTAGAGCACACAAGAAGGAAAAGGGATTACAAGGCATTGAGCCACTGACGAACAGACTGATGGTATGCCGGCTTGATTCTGTATAGATGAGTGATGACTTCTTGTTTAAACCTTCGCTTCCACAAGGAGATATTTGGGATCTTTCCATCAAAGATCAAAGCATTCCTTTCATTCCAGATGCCCTAGGCACCAATCATGAAAATTTCCATAAAGAAAGGCTGCATGAAATCTTGTTTTGCAAGTTTTACCTTATCTGGTACACTGACATTTTCTTCCCACATGATTCCAAGGATCAACCACCTGCTTATAGCCGAGGGACACTAAAAAAATAGATGTCCCAGGGTCTCCTCAGTACCCTCCTGTCACATGACACAATTATAGCCTTCTGGAAGGAACTTATTCCTTCTTTTAAGGATATTTCTAGTGTTTAGCTTTCGTTCAAGCGCAGCCAAACAAAAAACTTGATCCTAGGGATGCATTTCGCCTTCCAGATGCACATCATGGCACAGGGAGGCTGCAGTGAGGAGAACTGATGATGATAGTAACGCCTAGATGAGAAGTTGGCTTGTCCCCAAATGAATTCCCAGACATCATTTAGGGAGGGGTGACTGAAACTAGGAAAGTACAAGTTGCAAATCTAGGAATTCATTGAAAGCTTGTCTAGTCATAGGAATTCTGAAACAATCAAGTAAAGATTTAGCACTTCTCATTTTCCATAAAGAAAGTTTTGTATCATTTGCAAAGCCATGAAGATTTGGAAATTCCTGGGAGTATATTTTCCCTTGAATAATGTCTTCCCAAAAACTGACAGTGTCCCCTTTACTGGAGTGCAGCAGGCAATCCCCCTGTACTGAGTATTCAATCTCAATATGTCCTTCCACCAAAATGAACCTTTTTCACTAATCATACGTGGTACCCCATCAGGGTAGTACCTCTCCCAACTCAGCTCCACCTACTGCACTTTCGCTTTCCTGTAGAATTTGTCTAGCTGCTTAAGGAGGAGAGCCTCATTCTGAAGGCTAAGATTCACCACACCCAGCCCACCTTTTTTCTTGGGTTTTTGGACCAATTCCCATGCTGCAAGATTGTACCCTTTCTTTTTGAATTCACTTCCTCTCCAGATACAATTTTT
Organism: Bothriochloa decipiens; assembly: GCA_023333625.1. Taxonomy (NCBI): domain Eukaryota; kingdom Viridiplantae; phylum Streptophyta; class Magnoliopsida; order Poales; family Poaceae; genus Bothriochloa; species Bothriochloa decipiens. The sequence goes on from CM041628.1 coordinate 63,959,074, forward strand.
CCTGTGTTTATCAATTATCTCAATGATTGTTATGGGGAGTTTCAAGGAACACATATAGTAAGTTGGGAGTGATGAAATCACTGAATTAACCAGCTGTAGTCTTCCAGCATATGACAGATGTAGGGAGCTTGCTGAGAGCCTTCTTTCAATTCTACAGATTAGAGGTGCATAGTCCCTAACCAATGGCATAGTGATGCCCATGGGCAATCCAAGGTAAGTGAAAGGGAAAGATCCTACCATACAACCAAAAGCATTTGCCAGTGATGCTGCCTTTTCATGTCCAGTGTTGATTGGCACAATACATAACTTGTGATAATTTACCTTCAGGACACTAGATAAATATAGATCATGCAAAATACCCTTCCAGTGTAACAGTTAATTCTCACTGCTTTGCATGATAAGGATTGTATCATCTGCATATTGAATGATAGGGAAAGGATTTCCTGGGTTTTGGGGGAAGGGCGGGAGCAAGTTCCCTTGGGCATATTCATGGTTGACAACACTTTGGAGTAGCTCAGCAGCAATGGCAAATACGAGGGGAGAGAGAGGGTCACCTTGCCGAACTCCCCTTTTACATTTAAATTCTTTACCTGCTACCCCATTTAGAAGCACAGATGAAGTTGCATATGAAAGAATATCTGAAACCCATTCATTCCATCTCAAGGGAAAACCTTTAGCTCTAAGCACTTACATGATAGCTTCATGCTCTACCAAGTCAAATGCTTTCTCAAAATCTAGCTTCAAAATGATGATTTCTCTCCTAGAGTGGTGACATTGGTGAAGGTACTCAAAAGCCCACCCTAAACAATCTTGAATGCAGTGGCGGATCTAGAAATAATATTTAGGGGGGGCTGGGCCAAAGAAAGCTAGGGCAATTGAACTCAATTATATCCTATACGAAGCTAAAATATAGCAGTTTTGAACCTTTTACATGATAACTATGATAAATAATCAAAAGCGCATTATAAAACACATAAGTAAAAGTAAAAGATACATTTTTTATAACTAACCAACAAAGATCGACGTTCCGCACTTTTGCACTGCCGCATTCTTCATGAATCATTCAAAGCAATCTATATACAAGAAAAAAATAAATTAGTGACACAAATTTCAAGTGTATAACTTCAAAGTTTTGGAGGTACAAGAGAACATATATCATACCACCAAACTGTTCCGAGGCATTAACATACGTCGTGTTTTTATGTCTTCAAATCTTTTTATGATTTTTTCATTCTTGATGTTTCTAAATATCTCCTTCTCAGTGTAGCATATCATTTGGTCATTGAGCCATTCATCACCCAGTCTGTTACGCAAATCTGTCTTTATAATAGACATATCAGAAAATATTCTTTCAACTAAAGCTGTTGCCACCGGAAGAATTAAAGCTGTTTTCATATTAGTCTTCACCATAATTTCAGCAACCTTTCCAAGCTCTGTACATCCAAGAAAGTCTGGACTTTTTCTAGCACGATTGACAAATCCTCTAAGTTGAGTAGGCAAACGAGCAAGGTCACCAACATCAAAATCCGCAGCATAAATTTCAGCAAGTCTCACAAGCTTATCCACATCAAAATTAGAGACAAAGTTCCTTGGGTTTAGACAAGCCATGCAGACTAATAATTCTGAACTAACTTCACCAAATCGATGATTCATCTCAAACAAAATGGCATCTACGGCAGCAAGGAAAACTTCAACATGGAAGAAGTGCTTGTTTGTTACCTTTTGCTTTCTATGTGTAGATGTCCCTCTAGCATTTGTTTCCTTGTCCATATTTGGCACTTCAATCTCATTCTTAACACAAAATGCTTTCACTCTACTGAATAAGGGATCCCATCTATTGTCCCTCAAATCCTGCAACAGCTCTTTCACATCTACGATCAAATGTATTGCCTCAACAATGTCTTGATCCTTCCTTTGCAAAGCACGTGACAGACTATCAGTGATGCTCAACAATTCTATCATTAAATGCATTATGAACACAAAATCAAAGCTCTCCATTTTACCAATTAAACCAAATCCTGCACCATTGCTTGTTGGTTTAACAGAGTCTTTCTTGACTATCTCAAGAATGTCTATGATAGCTTCCCACATCACCAAAATACAAAGTAAAGTTTTAAGATGTTAACCCCATCTAGTATCTCCAGGCCTTACTAGGCTACATTCCTGGTTCAAACCCTTTCCACTGATAATCTCCCCACTCTACATCTTTTCTAACAACACATCATGATGCTTTGCAAGCAAGGCATCCTTTCTGTAATGGCTGGAGTACAAGTAGCAATGGCTGGAGTACAAGTAGCAATAGTAGCAACAGTAACAAGTAGCAAAATCTACAATGGCTGGAGTACAAGTAGCAACAGTAACAACCACTAATTGCAATTGATGGGCAAAACAATGCACATAGAATGCATACAAATTTTCATATCGAATCAATTTTTGCACACCATTAAATTCACCTCTCATATTGGAAGCTCATCATAACCTTGCCCACGAAGCCTAGAGATTGGTAGCTTATGACTGTTAGGTATTCTGACAAGAGCTTCTTTCAATGCAGTAGCTGTACAACTACTAATATGCTGAAGTCCAAGGAGCCTCTCCATCACCTTCCCTTCATCATTCACAAATCTGCAAACCATATTTTATTTCATGTTAGTACAATGTACAAATAAAAGTCAAGGAAAAAAATTGTCATTTCATCTACTAACCTCAAAATTACAGCCATTTGTTCTTTTACTGGTACATCTCGGGACTCATCAATCAATACAGAGAATTTTTTATCTCCAATCTCATCCATAATCACTGACATGACTTCTTCTACACAAGCTTTTGTAAGGTCCTTCTGTATATGATGAGATATCATTGAGCAATTTTTTGCACCTTTATCATATGCATCCTTAACAATCTCAACTTTATCTTTGTACCAATCAACCATCTCTCTGTAGAAACCCTTGTTGTAGGAAGTAGAGGACTCATCATGCCCACGAAAAGCTTCACCTTGCATTATGAGAAATCTTGCTACATCTAAAGAAGAGTTCAAGCGAATCTCATATCTTTTCTATTCCTCCTTGTTAATTACATCAATTCTTCTAGCCACATTTGTTCTTTGGTTCATAAAGTCCTCACACTTTAGCATAGCATTAGTGTGAGTCTTGCAAGTACTGTGTTGATGAAAATTGTCCTTAGCTTTTTTCCAGTTATTATAACCATCCCTTGCAAAGATAGTACTACCAAATTTTTTCGGCTTCCTCGGATCAAAGAAAAGATAACAATATAAGAAATAAGCTGCATCCTTGGACTCACTGTACTCTAGCCAATCAAACTCGTCAAACCAAGATTGCACAAATGATCTCCATTGACCACTTTGCCATTTACGAACAAATGTAAGATTACGAGGTTGAGTCGGACCTCTCAAAGCATATGCCCTTCTAACTTGGTCTCTAATTTCATGTGGATAGTTTTCGATTGGTATGCGATTTCCTGGATCACCAACTAGATCAGACTAACTAAACTCCACTCTATGCCGAATTGGTTGATTTGTGTTGTCATCAGTGCCTGGAGTTGATGCACTATTTGAACCAGAATAATATGCGTGCAATGTTCTTTTGGACATTTTGAACAATCAACAATTTCTAAAATCTAATAATGAAATTTGAAACAATTACAAAGTTCTAAGTTAAAAGGAAAATCCAAAGAAAATGTACATGTATATACCTGCCGCTAGGTGCTTGGCTGCTTGCTTTTGCTTTTGCTTCTGCCTTGCAGTACTGCTCGGTGCCTTGCTTGCCCGCCTCGCCTGTGCGCCTGGCCAGTGGCCGCCGCCGATGGCGTGCCGGCTGCTGTGTCGCCAGTCCGCCACCGCTGGCCACGCAGCCGTCGCTGCTGGGATCCCGTCTGCCACGCCGCTGGCCACGCAGCCATCGCCGTCGCAACGCAGCACCGCTAAACCTAGCTGCGCGGCTGCGCCACCTCCTCTAGGAACTGTGCTCGACTGGCCTCCCCTCCTCCCTCCCGTATGGACTGGAAAACAAGGTAAAAAGGCCTGCTTCTTAATGGGCTTCAAACAACTTCTCTATTTTACATACTCGGCCATTCAATGACTCAAATACAAGAAAAAAAGGCCTAGGAACAAGACCAGCGCCACCACTCATCTTCAACCTCCATCCCCGTCGTTCAGAATGTCTCCAGCCCCTCCTTCTCTATGGAAAATGGCTCAAACTTTTATGGGGGGCTAAGGGGGGCTCCACTGGCTCGGGCAGGGTAGGGGGGCTATAGCCCCGGCAGCCCTCCTGTAGATCCGCCCTGCTTGAATGGACCTTCCTTTTATAAACCCGTATTGATTGATATGTATCACCTCCAAAGCATGCTTCTGAAGCCTGTTTGCCAAAATCTTTGTGATAATTTTCAGTGATGTGTTTAATAACGAGATGGGCCTAAAGTCATTTAGTCCTTCAGGGTTTTCTTTCTTAGGAACCAGAGTGATGTATGAAGAATTAATGCTTTTGATGTCTGCGTTGCTTTCAAAGAAATCATTGCATAATTTGTACATGTCATCTCTTATAATGTGCCATGCCTTTTTGAAGAATATACTATTAAAACCATCAGGCCCAGGTGCCTTATCATTTGGCAGGTCTAGAATTACTGCATCAATTTCATCTCCAGTGAAAGGTAAGCAAAGATCATCAAGCCCTTCACATGGCTGAATTAGCTGCCATAGATTAAACTACATTGATATGTCCATGGTGTTTCCCATTCTTCTTTTGAATTCCTGGTAGAATAGTGCACTCTTCCCATCGTGGTCAAAGACCATTCTACCACTGTCATCAACAATCTGAGATATAATATTCTTTTCGTATCTTTCAGTAGCCATAGCATGAAAAATTTTTGTGTTTTCATCTCCATACTGCACTATTCTCTGGGTGAATCTTTGCCTCCAATATTCATTCTGCATAGCCAGCAGGTTACTGATATGTGCCTTGAGTATGTTTATGAAATTCAGCTCATGAGGAAAAAGATTTTGAATTTCTTCTAGCTTATCAAAGAAAACAATTGTTACATTGCAGTTGATTATTAACTCACTAAGATTGGAGAAGTTCTTTGCCATTTTTTCAGGATTCTTCTGAGAAGTTTGAATTTTGCACTGATAATATGTGCACGGTTACTGCATCTGGTAGGAGTGAGCCATGCCTGGGAAATTTGCTGATAACAATCTGGGTGTTGGAACCAAAAATTCTCAAACCTGAAAATTTTGGCTTTGGGGATGCTTGTTCCAATCTGTACCTTACATGGTAGGTGGTCAGATGTAATTATAGCAAGAGGGAGCACTAGAGTTTGGGGGAATTGATTGGTCCAGGCTAGACATGTAAAGAACCAGTCAACCTGTTCCTGTAGAGGTGACTCCTGCATGTTACTCCATGTATAGCTTCTGTCCTTAATAGGTAGCTCAATGAGACCCAGATGGCTAATGATATTGTTGAACACAAGAGTGTCATTGAAATTTTCCTAGGTTTGTTTCTATTTTCTGCAGATCTATAAAAATTGAAATCCCCATGAGAAGCCATAAGTTATCATCCCCAATGTTAAGATTTGATAGCCAATTAACAAATTCATTTCTACAAGGCTGCCTACAAGGACCATAAACCACAACAAGGGTCCAACTTTCTAGATTGTGTGCAGAGGTGACTTCCATTTGAATGGCAAATTGCTTCTTCTAAATAGTGGCAATGTGAAAGTAAGAAGAGACCCAACAGACTAGGATCCCACCGAAAGCCCCAACTGGAGGGAAATAATCAAATTTATCAAACTTTTTTGGTGCAAATTTTCTGACAAATTTCAAATCAAACATCTCCCTTTTGGTTTCTTGCAGACTAAAAATATTAGCATCACTCTCAACAGTCTTGATTCTAATAAGATTCCATTTATCATCATCATTAATTCCACGAACATTCCAACATAAGATATTCCATGTTCTACTATTCATTGGTCACGCTTCTGGAGCTCAAAGCTGGGTGGCAGTGGTTAGCTCTCCAGGAGGTATACCACAGAAGGAGGTGCCAAGGTCAATCAGGGTGACCATCTATATTGGTTCAATGTCTTTAGCTTTCATATCATTGTCCAGGCTCTTGTTAATGATTGCAGTCTTGAGGTCCTCCACTGTAGAGAAGTAAGCAGTTTTCTTGGGCTCACCATTCTTCCTTCTTGGTTCCCTATCAATCTGGACATCCTTTACACTCACCTCTTCCTGAGACTGGAGCTTCTCCTCACTTCATCATCTACTATTGGGGTTTTGGCCCTCTCCTTCCTTTTCCTTGCAGAAGGAGTAACAACTTCCTCTATGTCGTTCATGTTTTCAGAGAGCATTATAGCTAGTGTAGGAGTTGTAGGAGACAACCAATCACCTTCTAGGAGCAAATTGTTCTAGTCTATGTCACTACTGAGATTGCCAAGTTCTTTCCCAGGCCTCATTAGTTGCAGCCTAGGCCATCTTTATCCTGTTGAGGTGGAGGCCTCTGCATTGTTCTTCCAGTGGGGGTTGTCAAGTGTCAGAAACCAAGCATCCATTTCCTAGTTGGCAGGCCAGAAGTTCCAGCTATTAGGAGGCAGTGGGTTCTTTATTGGGAAAAAATAGGGTTTCTTGAGCAACGCCAGCTAATTCTTTTAGCAACATTTCCACAGAGGGGGCTGGTCCAATCTTGCTGTGTAGACCAAGTCTATTAGCCATTTCTCTGACTTGGTAATCACTGTCAAAAGTTTGCACATTGCCCCTAGAGATAACCTGGGACCTGTCAAAATTCTATAAGCTTGGGTGGGGGTTGGGGATTTGTATCATCTCCCTGCGAATTAGAGATAATGCACTGTTTACCTTTGGCGCTTCAGTTTCCAGTCCGGGTTGTATGGATGGGAGGGGCTCATTTTCAACTGCGGGCTGTTCAGACGGGAGAGGTACCTTGGGCCTCCAGTACACACTGTCGACTCCTCGAGAGACAAAATTTGACTTTATGGCCGTAATTAAAACAACCAGCACATCTAAATGCAGCGGTGCACCCAAAGCAAGTGTGATTAAGACTAAAACAATAGGTGCATCCTCCCAGGCATTGAGTTTTTCTCACCAGTTGAACAGCCATTAATGACCTACTTTCAAAATTTGAATTCGAATCAGCAAGCACTAACAGTGTCGGTGTTCGGACCCAGAGGGCCCTAAGTTGACAAGTAAATGTGTACTGCATGCTCTCTAATCTGGATGGTGATGCAAGAAGAACACACAATTTTTATCCTGGTTCGGGCAAAGAAGGTCCTATGTCCAGCGGGGGGAGAGAGTCTGTATTATCTTGCACCAAAGTTCTTATACAGGGGGGATACAAGTGAGCGTATATGAACTCGGGGTGGCGAGCAAGGCCTAAGTCTAGAAGTGCTATGCCTAGACCCTGCTGCTAGCGTGCTCGGATTTCTCTAACTGTTGTCTGATGCTTGTTTGATTGTTGTTCTGCTGACCCCCCCTGAAACTAGCCTCTGGCGTCCCTTTTTATAGGCCAAGGGGAGCCTCAGGTGTACAGGAATCCTAAAGCTGTCGTAGGTGGTAACGTCGAGGGGTTGATGTCGTTCATGTCATAGCCGTTGTAGAGGCGTGCACCAGGCACGGCTTTCCCTATAGCGACCTGCTTGGAGTCGATGGATGTGTTGGGAATATGCCCTAGAGCTAATCATGTAGATGATGATATTCCGATTGTATCCATGATTAATAAAGTGTTCATTGAATATCCATTATAGACAACTTGTATTGATTGGCGATTATGTGAATTATTTGTGGAACTCAATTACTTGAATGGTTATTCTAAAGTTGTCCCTGGTCGGCGTTCTTGTGAGAACACACTTGAATATTAAACCAGCACATGTATTAGTTGATGGCTATGTTTCACAAGTCATGGACATAGAGATATCAAACTAATAATGTGGGCACATGTGAGACATGTAGGCTGGACTGACCCGACATGAGAAAGTCTCTATTCACGTCATGTACGTTATGTCCTTAGACCTAAGATTGTGGTATGTACTCAAGATGTGAAACGGCCTACTTAGGGACTATCAAACGCTGCTCCATAACTGAGTAGTTATAAAGGTAGTCTTCGGGTGGTCGAAAAGCATGCTATGAGACATAGACAATCAAGATAGAATTTTCCCCTCTCTACGCGAGAGAGATATCACTAGATCACTCAAGTGATTGGATCAATAAATGCATGGCTGTGCTTGGGTTAAGTGTTAACCCACGAGTTGAACCATATATCGAGTGGCAAAGGGAATAACTTGTATGTGGTCGTAATGGTTCCTCTGATATGATCTTTGCGTGCACAGAGGAGTTGTCACGCCTTGCTAGAGGCCGCTGTCAACTATTGGGCAAGTAGGAGTACTCGGCCCATGTCAATATGTGCGTGAACCCATAGGGTTGCACGCTTAAGGGGCTGGAAGCCTAATTCGGGTTGGAACCGAATTAGACATGGCTTAGGGTTTCTAATGGGCCTCCAACTCATGAGCTCATTGGGGACGCCTATATAAGCAAGGGATAGGGGCGCGATTAGGTTAACACACGTCTTTGGCACCCGCCGCTGCCCTTCCCACGCTCGCGCCTTCTGCTCCTCGCGGACCTAGCAGTCCGGAGGCGCATCGCTTCTTCCCTGCACGTGTGGGCTTCCTCGTAGGTGCTGCATCTGGAGCACTGGGATGAACCGTGTGAGAGGATTGAGGTGATGGATGACCACACAACTACACTGCCTGCTGCGATGCGTACGACTACATCGAGTCATCTTCCGCTGCACCTACGCGTCTAGTGGTAATCCCGTAACCTGTAACTAGCAGTAGATCCTGGTTTATGAGGTCGAAAAGTTTTGTTTTCTGGCTAGCGTAGCACCCTCATAACCCTTTAGTGGTATCAGAGCCATTACTGCCTCGTTATAGGTTCGGTTTTGTGCATATGGTGATATGCGTGGTTGTAGATGAGTCTTTAACCTTGGTTCGTCATCTTACCTTGTTGGTCTTGAAACGATCTACTCGTACCGGTCGGAATTCCGTCATTTGGGTTAAGTGATTCATGTAAATCCAGTCATGGCAAGTTAGAGATTAATCAAATTGATCGAATTGAACCCTAGGTCAAGTGCCAAGCGCATATGATGCGCGGCGGTGGTAGATGAAATTTACTGCCGGGTGCCGGTTTGCCGAGAAAAGTGTTGTTCGGTAAAACAGTCGTAACTTTTGAACCATAACTCGGATTGAGACAAACTCTAAATGAAAATCATAGAGAACAAAATTTTCTACATTGCAAGATTAGATGTTAAATTCGGATAACTCTGTTTTGTAGGTATTGATGACTGGTATAGCCCTTATGTGTATGTGATGCATGTATGTATTTAATTCATGGCTTGCATGTCATGAGGACAATATGGGCAGGAGCCACATACATATTGTCAAAATTAATGTAATGGCCTGTGTGCCAATCTGTGATGATCTATCCGTGACTATGTAATTTTATTTTACTTGCGCTAGTAGTAGCTAGTCTCGGCGGAATCATCACTGAAGGATGGCATACTCGAATCAAGGAGATGGAGATCACCGTGATGCATAGATTGATGGAGATGGAGATCCCTAAAGGAATAATGGGCTATACCAAGTCATGTCTGTGTTATGCCGTTCTTACTATGTTCTACTATCACATGCTATTATGTTTTTGTCTACATGAGTGCAGTAGTGAAGTAGAATAATCCCTCAGTAATGTTTTAAGTTGAATGCTTTCCCAAACCTTGTATTGTCATAAGTATTATACAATTGGTGGTGGGTCTATGAAATTAGAGTGCCACTGGTTTTCCTCGACTAGGCAGGTTCGTATCGGATACTTACTGCAAGAAGGTTTGGTTACTTAAACAAGGTCATCCTAACGGTTAGGGACCTTGGAGCATGGGTAGGTTGAGCGTAGCAAAGAGATGCTGCCCAACAATGAGAGTCATATGTGATAGGATTAGCAAGGTGTTGCTTACCGATCTACCATGTCTTCTAGCGGTGATGCTAAAGCTCACAAGTTGACTTATTAGTTGTGGGTCTTGAATCACTAAGTATCAATTGAGGGATATTAATTTTAGTGGGAGTAGATTTTATTTTGATATAATTTACTCTTTTATGGATACATTGTCTTAGTATCTTGCGTTACTTTTATTATAGATGGCCGCTCTCAATCAACCATTTTCTTTGCGTACAATTCTTGAGAAAGATAAGTTGAATGGAATAAATTACGCTGAGAATTGTTCTCAGGGCTAAGAAAAAGGAAGATATTCTAGACACCCCATTACCAGATGAGCCTGAGGAGAGTGCTCCTGTTGCTGAGAAAAATGCTTACAAGAAAGCATGTGATGCGGATCTCGAAGTGAGTTGCCTCATGCTTGCTTGTATGGAACCTGATCTGCAGATGCAGTTCGATAACAATCATTCAGCGAATGATATGATCGTGGCGCTTGAAGATATGTTCCAAACTCAAGCACGGACTGAAAGGTTCAATGTCTCTAAGGCGCTTGCAGAAACCAAGCTAGTAGAGGGGGCAGCTATTGGTCCACATGTAATCAAGATGGTTGGTTACACTCACAGGTTGGAGAAGCTAGGCTTTCCAATTGGCCAAGAGTTGGCAACTAATTTCATTCTTTTGTCTCTTTCGCCCAGTAATGGAAACTTCATCTCAAACTACCATATGCATAGGGCGGAGAAGGGCTTGAATGAACTATGTGGCATGCTGAAAATAGCAGAGGCTGACATCAAGAAAGCAGGAGGTGGCCAAGTGTTGGCAGTTCAAAACAGGCCTAACTTTAAGAGAAGGAAGGGCAATTGGAAGAAGAAGGGCAAGGCTAAAGACGAGATCTCTAAGCCAAACCAATTGTCTTCCAAGGATGAACCACCTGCAAAGAATGATGAATGCTTTCATTGTAAGGGGAAAGGTCACTAGAAGAGGAACTGCAAGGTGTACTTGGCGTCCCTGAAGAAGGATGGCGGTAGTAAAGGTACTCCCACTCATACACTTGTTGTTCATGTTACAGACATTTCCCTCGCTAACTCTTATATCAATTCTTGGGTATTTGATACCGGATCGGTTGCTCATATTTGTAATATGATGCAGGGAATGATAAGAAGTAGAAGCATGGAGAAAGGAGAAGTTGATTTCCACGTGGGCAATAATGCGAGAGTTGCTGCATTGAACGTCAGGACGATGCAACTTTCCTTGCCGTCAAGATTTATTTTGGAATTGAATAATTGTTATTTTGTTCCCAGTTTAAGTTGAAACATTGTTTCACTTCATGTTTGATGAAGGATGGTTATTCATTTGCGAGTAAAGACAATGGTTGTGTGATCTCAAAGAATGATGTGTTTGTGGCTTTTGCATCCATTATGAATGGGTTATTTATTTTAAATCTTGATGATGCACCTGTCTGTAATGTTAGTGCTAAACGGCCTCGGCTTAATGAGTTAAGTCCTACCTATATGTGGCATTGTTGCTTGGGTCATATAAGTGAGAATCGCATGAAGAGGCTCCATGATGATGGTCTTCTAACTTCGTTTGATTTTGAATCATACGAGACATGTGAGGCTTGCATGCTAGGCAAGATGACAAAGGCGTCATTCAAAGGAGTTCCTAAGAGGGCGTCTAACTTGTTGAAACTTGTACATACTGAGGTATGTGGACCAATGAGGATGACAGCTAGAGGTGGATTTCAATACTTCATAACTTTTACTGATGACTTTAGTAAATATGGATATGTCTACCTAATGAAGCATAAGTCTGAAACATTTGAAAAGTTCAAAAAGAATTTTAGAATGAAGTAGAGAATCAACATGGCAAGAAGATCAAGGCCTTGCGATCTGATCGTGGAGGCAAATATCTAAGTCATGAGTTTAGCAATCATCTTAAGAGTTGTGGAATTGTTTCATAGCTTATGGCACCCGGAATGCCTCAGAGAAACGGCGTGTCTGAGAGATGTAATCGGACCTTGTTGGACATGGTTCGGTCTATGATGAGCCAGTCGGACCTACCTTTATCGTTTTGGGGATACGCTCTAGAAACAGCCGCTTTCACATTGAATAGGGTACCATCTAAGTCCATAGTTTAGACACCATATGAGATGTGGACTGGTAAGAGTCCCAATTTGTCTGTTCTAAAAATTTGGGGTTGTGAAGTTTATATCAAATGACTTATATCAGATAAACTAACACCCAAATCGGACAAGTGCTTTTTCGTGGGATATTCGAAGGAAACTTTAGGGTACTATGTCTATAACCGGTCATAGGGCAAAGTGTTTGTTACTCGAAATGGTGTTTTCTTAGAGAAAGAGTTTCTCAAAAGAGAAAATAATAGACAAAAGGTGTATCTTGAAGTAGTTCAAGATGAGCCAGTAGGGACTGACTCTACAAGTGATGCTAATATAGCAGAGCAAGTTGAGACACCCGTGGCAGTGGAGACACCACCACAACCATGAAGATCAGCAAGATTTCACACATTGTATGGGGATTTGTTATTGTTAGATGATGACGAACCTGCGGATTATGCAGAAGCTATGATGGATCCAAATTTCGAGGAATGGCAAAGTGCCATGAGATCTGAGATAGATTCCATGGGAGACAATCAAGTTTGGAACTTGGTTGACCCGCCTGATGGGGTAAGACCCATAGAGAGCAAATGGATCTTTAAGAAGAAGAAGGATATGGACGAAAATGTTCACGTCTATAAAGCCCGACTTGTCGCAAAAGGTTTTCGGCAAGTTCAAGGAATTGACTACGATGAGACATTCTCGCCGGTAGCGATGCTTAAATCTATTCAGATCATTCTAGCAATTGCTACATATTTCGATTATGAGATATGGCAGATGAATGTTAAAACAGCCTTTCTAAATGGGTATTTAGAAGAGGAAATGTATATGATACAGCCCGAAGGTTATGTTGATCCTAATAATGCTGAAAAGATATGCAAGCTTAAGAAATCTATTTATGGGTTAAAGCAAGCATCTCGGAGTTGGAATATTCATTTTGATGAGGTAGTCAAAGGGTTTGGCTTCCGTCAGAATGAAGAAGAATCTTGTGTTTACCAGAAGGTAAGTGGGAGCGCTATTGTGTTTCTGATCTTGTATGTGGATGACATACTATTGATTGGGAATGATACTTCACTGAATAATAGTTTTTCTATGAAGGATTTAGGTGAAGGAGCGTACATTTTGGGAATTAAGATCTATAGAGATAGGTCAAGAAGGTTAATAGGATTAAGCCAATACACGTACATTGACAAGGTGTTGAAATGGTACAACATGGAACAGTCCAAGAAAGGGTTCTTTCCTATGTCACATGGTATGCGCTTTAGTGACAAGCAGTGTCCTTCATCAGATGAAGAGCGCAACCGCATGAGTAAGGTTCCATATGCTTCGACCGTTGGTTCCATCATGTATGCCATGATATGTACTCGCCCAGATGTCTCATATGCTCTAAGTGTTGCAAGCAGGTACCAAGCTAATCCGGGTGAACCTCACTGGACGCTTGTTAAGAACATCCTAAAGTACTTACGAAGGACTAAGGATGTGTTCCTATTCTATGGAGGTGAGGAGGAGCTCGTTTTAAACGGTTACACCGATGCTAGCTTCCAAACCGACGGGGATGACTCACTATCTCAATCAGGTTTGTATTCATAATAAATGGTGGTGCAGTTAGCTGGAAAAATTCCAAGCAGGAGACGGTGTCTGATTCTACAGCAGAAGCCAAGTACATTGTAGCTTCTAGCACTGCAAAGGAAGGTGTTTGGTTGAGGAGGTTCCTCATTAAGCTTGGTGTGTTTCCGAATACGTTGGATCCATTGAATTTACATTGTGATAACAATGGGGCAATTGCACAGGCTAAGCAGCCTAGGGATCACCAGAAGAACAAACATGTACTTCAGAAGTTTTATCTCATTCGAGAGTTTGTGAAACAAGAAGAGATCAAATTGTGCAAAATACATACGGATTTAAATGTAGCAGATCCTTTGACAAAGGCTCTTCCACAGCCTAAGCATGAGGCACACATGAGGTCTATGGGGATTAGACATCTAAGAGATTAACTCTAGTGCAAGTGGGAGACTGTTGGGAATATGCCCTAGAGCTAGTCATGTAGATGATGATATTCCGATTGTATCCATGATTAATAAAGTGTTCATTGAATATCCATTATAGACAACTTGTATTGATTGGCGATTATGTGAATTATTTGTGGAACTTAATTACTTGAATGGTTATTCTAAAGTTATCCCTGGTTGGCATTCTTGTGACAACACACTTGAATATTAAACCAGCACATGTATTAGTTGATGGCTACGTTTCACAAGTCATGGACATGGAGATGTCAAACTAATAATGTGGGCACATGTGAGACATGTAGGCTGGACTGACCCGATATGAGAAAGTCTCTATTCACGTCATGTACGTTATGTCCTTAGACCTAAGATTGTGAAGATGTGAAATGGCCTACTTAGGGACTATCAAACGCTGCTTCGTAACTGGGTAGTTATAAAGGTTGTCTTCGGGTGGTTGGAAAGCATGCTATGAGACATAGACAATCAAGATAGAATTTGCCCCTCTCTACGCAAGAGAGATATCACTGGATCACTCAGGTGATTGGATCAACAAATGCATGGCCATGCTTGGGTTAAGTGTTAACCCACGAGTTGAACCATATATCGAGTGGCAAAGGGAATAACTTGTATATGGTCGTAGTGGTTCGTCTGATATGATCTTTGCGTGCACATAGGAGTTGTCACGCCTTGCTAGAGGACGCTGTCAACTATTGGGCGAGTAGGAGTACTCGGCCCATGTCAATGTGTGCGTGAACCCATAGGGTCGCACGCTTAAGGGGCTGGAAGCCTAATTCGGGTTGGACCCGAATTAGACAAGGCTTAGGGTTTCTAATGGGCCTCCAACTTGTGAGCTCATTGGGGACGCCTATATAAGCAAGGGGTAGGGGCGCAGTCAAGTTAAAAAACGCCTTTGGCAACCGCCGTCGCCCTCCCCATGCTCGCGCCTTCTGCTCCTCGCGGACCTAGCAGTCCGGAGGCGCATCGCTTCTTCCCTGCACGTGTGGGATTCCTCAGAGGTGCTGCATCTAGAGCACTGGGACGAACCACGCGAGAGGATTGAGGTGACGGACGACCATGCAACTGCACTGCCTATTGCGACGCGTACGACCACATCGAGTCATCTTCCACTACACCTGCGCATCTACTGGTAATCCCGTAACCTGTAACTAGCAGTAGATCCTGGTTTATAAAGTCAAAAAGTTTTATTTTCTGGCTAGTGTAGCACCCTCATAACCCTTCAGGATGTCCTTCATGTGTGTCACGATGACGCTCGTAGATGGTCGGTAAAAGACCCGTGCCCATGCGGGGGCGTGCGAATCCCTGTGGACGTCGCGTCAGGAGTTGTTGGAGCGCTGATGGAGGTGTCAAAGTCTGACTCGAGGGGTGGCCGATGGGGGTCGAGGCCCGAATGGATAAGGCCAAGCCCCAAGAAATACGGTACGGATATTGGTAAATGTGCTTCGAGGGGGCACCTGATGGTGTGCAGTGATCGGTATGGCGTTGCTACGTAGTACTAACCAGCGATTTCTCGGGTATGGGCGGTAGAGGGTGGATTTGACCGTTGTACCCGATCAGTGTAACCGCACTGTTGCCATGAGGTTAGGCAGGAGTTGGTTGGGGCAGTAAATGCCTTGGATCCTGTATAGGAAGTAGGTGAACTGAAGGGGGAGTGGCAATCGACGGAGGGTCGTCCGCCCGTGCGGGATCCGTCACCCAACGGGGGGTCGTCCTCTCGAGATGCACTCCATCACTCCGATGAGGGGCCGTCCGCATGGGCGAACGTCCATCATTCAAGGACCCCCGTCGAACAGGAGTCGGTCTTGTCTTGGATGATGCTACTCGTGGGCCGGCCCAGCATACCTCGACGTACGCTGGTGGACCCTTGTCTCTCTGAGCCGGTCATGGGCTTCCTTGGTGATTCGGGTTTGATTGTTCGGGGATTAATTCTCCTGGATTGAGGTTTAGGGTACCCCTTATCCAGGTACCCGACAAACGGATTCAATAAATTGGGGCTATTGCTTCCCTGACTGTTCATCTGCCCCCAAGCAGGAATGGTTGGTTGCTGCACCACCCAAAGTAGGTACGCTGGTGATTACCCAACTGATCATGGGTAGATAGAGCGATGCGCTGGTCAATTAGTTGCTCTAGAGCATGAACACTAGCACCAAGGCCATTGAAAACATCTTGATCAGATTGAAATGAGCTCCTTTTTAAGTTGCCCTTGATAATTTGGCTTCCAGGATTGACAGTGCAAGAATCATAAGGAATATTAACATCGAAAGACCCAAATCTTATAACAGAAGACACTTCGGGTGGGACAGCTTTCTTCAGAGGGGAGCCATGAACAATTTGTTTAGCAAAGCTAACCTTTTTATTATTGGACTTCTTCCTTTCGGTTCTTTTTTAGATTTGGAGAGGACTCTTGACCATCTCCTTTCTTCTTCTTCTTCCCACAATCTTTTTTCCTTCTCCTAGTGCGGAGCACCATTGCTCCACAGGTGGAAATAAACATCAAACACTGAGCCAATAACCCTTCTAAGTTTGTAGACAAAGAAACCCACTGCCTTGCAAGAAACTGAGAACCGGAAATGATTGTGGCTGACCACCACGTGAAAGAACGGAGCATAACCACCCAAACAAGATTCAAGGATCAAAGCGAGATTTTCTTCCGGAATCCGAACAAGAGATCGGCGGAAAGTGGCTAGTAAGAAGAAAGAACCCTGAGGACTACGAGAATCATGAATCACCTGTGTACCGAAGCGCTGGCGAATTTCTTGCTCAAACTTTTCCCCTATAGTGAAGTCCAGCCTGTCCACCAATTCCAACGGTGCACCATCTGAGGCCATCCCCTAGCCGGGTTGGATTTACAGCAACAAGGAAGGAGCTAGCGCCGGAGAGCGTCATCGGCAATGAGTTGTGAGGAGGAGAGCGGTGACGAGGAGGGAGGGGGGAGGAGTGCGACTCTCATAGCGGAAGAGCCGGTGTCCCTCCCAAAGGCGACTCTCCACTCCCCTCTCCTGGCCGTCGTGGCGCTCTGCGCGAGGAGCGCGAGGCGGCACGAGCCGCAGGCGGCAGCGCGAGGCGCAGGCAGCTGCACCAAGGCGCAGGCGGCGGCACGGATGAGAAAGATAAATCGCTTCCTTCTCATAAACTTAATTTTCATAGCCGGTGATCTACCTCTTTATGAATTCGTACTTTGTATTCTACTCTCTCCGTCCTAAATTTTAGGAAGACATCATGGGATATGTGTAGGTCAATTTTTTTTAACTTTGAGTAGGTTTGTATAAAAGTATATTAAACAATTTATCGAATGATACTAATAACATATTATAAATATTAATATTCTTTAATATATATGGTTAAAGTGGAGAAAAATTGATTTCTCGATAAGCGAGACCTTTTGCTCTGTTGCGCAGTTGCAGACTATCATGTCTATGTATATGCATGTGCCTGATTATTGATCACCTTTCCAAGTTTCCAGGGAAGTGCCATAGAAGGCCAGATCCCATTGAAATGGATTACTTTGTTTAAGCCACGGCTCAAGGAACATTCAGTAATACTACATAAGGTTATTTTTAGGTGGTCAGTACACGATTCTATCAACAAGGCAATATTATTCAGACAAGCAAATAAACATATCCTTCTCTTACCGAATTGTTTTCCCAGGAAACGGAGACGCCACAGACAACAGCAACACCAGCCACTCTGCTATCACCTCAGGTGCGATATTGAGGCCATATAGCTTATCCATAACGGCTGTGATTAGAAAAATCCTAAGTCCATATATGTTATATGCCTAGTTACCAAGATGCTTACCGAGTTACCAAGGAAGCAACATGCATGCCGCGCGCGCTTGCCACTTCTAGTTCTCTAGACTATATTAAGATAAGAATGTACGTCAACCTCAAACCATGGCCAAGTTTTCTCTTTTTCCTCAGCAATACCAACATGCTTCTACTCCCATCATTTCAAATTACAAATTGTTTTAAAAATTTTAGAGAATCAAAGTATCTTGACTTTGACTAAAATTATAGAAAAAAACTACAGAGATTACTGGCATCAAACAAATATACTATAATAAAGAAGCTAATGATATTTAGTTGTCATCATAAATATTATTATCTTATCATATACATTTGATCAGATGTTTTGACTCTCTAAGATTTTTAAAATGACTTATAATTTGGAATGGCGGGAGTATATGAATTTTGATCTATCTTCTCTTTTTATTCTTCCTCGGGTCATATCTATGCACTTATTTTGTTTTATAATAGCACAAGGGTGGCAGTGTGGCCCTAATAGGGGAGAATATTCCAAATTTCCAACATTTTTAGTTGTTTACCCTTGCTATTTTTGCTCAGTTGCTTGGCCAACCATATCCACTGTATGATTAATCGACCTTGGCCTTTTTTAAGAGCAATGATAAACAACATTAATATGTAATTATATCAAAATTCATTTTTTATAGTGTGATGATGTATCAATGCTACTAAAAATGATAAGACAAATAAGGAACATGGAATCCATTCTTACCTTGCCCTGGGCAGGGGGCAGATGCCCCATGGTTTCATAGCATTACTAGTTTATTTTTTCAAACTGAATGGAAAAAAGAAGGATGCAATCATATAAAATTTGACTTTATTTGTAGGGCACGTATAAATCAAAGCCAACCATAGCAACAAAGGTCAAGGAATCTTCTTTAAAGTATTATGAATCATAAGAGAATTGGCGAGCATGAGCAAAGAGACAAGAAAAAATAGGAACTTGCTGTAATAGGCCATAGTGCCCTTATGCTTGGCGTACAGAAGTACGCACTGCACGGCTAAGCACTCTCCTATCACATCATGATTGAAAATATAGTCTAGTAATTGAAATTTTCGACGACGACGGCCATAGTTATAGAAAGGGAATTGGCCGTGAGCAAAAGACCTCTCGTGGCTTCGAGCTCATCACCCACTGCTACCTTCAAAGCTTTGGTTCGACACTCAGATGCCGCTACCGTCACCACTTCTACGACGTTTGCTGTGGCCATAGAGGCAGTGGCAGAGTTGGCAGCAAATGAGGCGGTTGCTTTTGCTACCTCAAGTGCTCTTGCTAACTCGCCTGCAGCAACTGCCTCTGCCTCTTGCGCCACCGCTTTAGCTTCATCGGAAGCTCTTCACTGCAGAAACTCTCATCAGGTAGGGAACATGGAATCCATTCTCACTTTGCCCCGCAGGGGCGAATGTCCCCACGGTTTCATAGTATTACTAGTTTTTTTTTTTCAAAATGGATGATGGAGGATGCAGTCACAAGAAATTTGGCATTGTAAGGCACACCTGACAAAGCAGCGGTGGTAGGATGCAATAACATAATTTAACTTTATTTGTGAGACAGGTATAAATTGGAACGAATATAAAAGGTTTAACTTGATTACTCTCTGAATTGATTCGTTCTGGGACAGAGATAGCCCTTTGAATGGGTGGGTTTATACGGATTTGGATGGGTTTTGGACCCACCTATTTACAAATCAATATATAGATCGATTGGATAGGGATTGGGTTGGGTGGGTTTAGCTGGTTCTGCATATTGAAGAGGTAAACCAACAGGAATCTCTGCATGATCACCGCGGTGGACGAAATATCTGCGTCAAACGAACAGGAACCGCACGCCAGCCCGATCGAGCCACCGACATTACCTCCTCGAGCACATACATTTCCACGATGCATGCGTTCTCAGTTTCTGTTGCATGTGTTTTGATACCCGCACGGCTGCACACCAACTAGAGAGCAAGCACCCGCACGGCTGCACACCAACTAGAGAGCAAGCCGCCGCGGCCAGCCGCCGGCCGCGACCGTTCTTATCCGGTCATTTCACTCTAAAAAATCTGCCACGGTCCAGTCATTTTTTCACACTCAAATTTCATAAGTGATGTGAGATGTCGAATTTTCAGTAGGTCAACGACGAATAAAGGGTCCTATTAGCGCTAGAACATCTAAAGCTTAGGACGGTCAGCGCGAGTAGGCCCGGCCCATCTAGCATGTACACACCGCGTCATGCATGCACTGTCCTACCCCTCTCCTTTCCCGCAACGCCCACACTGACACACACACCCCACCACCCCAAGTCCCGCACTGCGTCATCCACCGAGCATGCACGCACCACGTCATGCCTACCCACCCCCGGCAGCATCAACCTACCCCTCGCCATGGTAAAACGCATCCAGAAACATGGCTGGCCATCCACCTGAAACACCACCGAAAACAAAAATGGAACAACGAGAGAAACAGGTGGAAATTAATTTATGAAACATGAGATTACATGAAATAGAAACAAGTGATTAACTAAAAATAAAACAATAGAACCAGGTAAACACAGAATGAGCAATGAGAATTGAACCAAAAATTGCATGCAAATAGAAACAAATGATTGAGTAGAAATGAAACAAAAGATTGACAGCAACTGAAACCCGAAAAAAACGTTGTTGCAATAAACGCAAAAAAGCACTGCTGCTGAAACAGAGAAAAACAACTACTGAAAACATTTGTTGTTGTTGTAGAAACAAAAGCATTGAATCAAATGAAACAAAAAGAAACTTATGTTGTTGTTGCGGAAACAAAATTCAAAAAAGCTGAATCAAGCTCTTCTGCTGAAACAGAGAAAAAAATACCTAAACAAACTGAAAAAGCTATTGAAGCAAACACGTGAACACCTTTGAAAGAAATACGCGACATATGAAAAAATACGAGAAACATCAACTGAAAAGATGATGAAACAAACCAAGCAATACAGTAGAAACAAAAAAAGCAAGGTTTATAAACAGGCTGCGCAAAAGGAGCGGAGGGACCATTAGCGGGGAGGGAGGAGACGGCGAGAATCCCGCACCGGAAATGGAGAAGAAGGGAGGTAGAGATGAGAGAGGACGAGCAAGAGACATACCTGGCCTGATCCGGCCCGATCCACCGCCGCGCCCGGCGAATTCGGCGAATCCCACGACCGCCGCAACCGCCATGGCCTAGTGCGCCCCCTCCGTCGCTGGAACTGAGCTGGGAGGAGCAGCAGGTCTGCCTGGCCTGGGTCCGTCTCGGATCCAACGCCACCCCTGGCGGATCCGACGGATCCGGGGCCGGCGCCGCCGGATCCGACCGAGCTCCTGCCCCGCGCAGCATGCACGCCACCATGGGGGACTGGGAGGAGGCCACGCGAGTGGTCGGAGGGCCGCCAGAGAGGAGGGAGGTGCCCGGCGCAGGGCGGAGCCGGGGGGCGCCCTCGCCCGCCGTCATTGGTGGCCGCGCGGAGGGGGAGCACGTGGATGGAGTGCCATGAAGCTCGCTCCTCCTACAGCTCGTGGCCTCGCCCGGTGCCATGGAGCTCACAAAGAGGGAGCGCGAGCAGGGAGAGCCCATGTCGTCACTACTCGGAGGTGCTCGGAGGCGACGGAGTTCCTCACCGGAGACGGACTCGGCAACGAGCGGAGGTCCTCACCGTGGCTGGAGCAAAGGCTCACGCCGGCCGTCCCGAGCAGGAGATGTGCCGTCGTCTGGAGCCAGGAGGGGCTCGCCAAATCTGAGAAGGGCCGCCGTCCCGAGCAAGATATGTGCCGCCGTCCTCTGCTGCTTCACCCGAATCGTCCATAAAGGCGCCCGCGACGGTGCTGGGGTTGAGGGTTGCGGCCGCCCATTGTTGCTGGGGCCGAGGGCCGCACCGCGTCCTCTGATGCTGGGGCTGGCCGTGCCCCACCGCCTGAGGGAGGGATGAGGCCGCCGGAGGGAGCTCGCCGTCCGCCGCTCGTGCAGGGAAGGGAGAGCTTGCGCAGGGGAAGGAACTCGCCGTCCACCAGTGGCCGCTGCTGCGCTAGGGAGGGGCCTCGCTGGGCACCGCCGCGCAGGGAAGGGGGCTCGCCAGCCGCCTCCGCGCCGGGATGGGGCCACGCGACCACTCGCTGTTGCCGGAGCTAGAGGAGGAGTGGGGAGGCGGCGAGTGAGAGAGGGAAGCGAGGGGGATGGGGAGTGGAGAGGATGAGACGGCGGAGCAAACGAGGCCCCCCTCCCCCCCCCCCTTCGCAGACGCGCGTGGCGCGGTCCCAGGCACGTGGCGTGTCAACAGGTGTGGGGCACGTTGGCGTACACGCGCGATGGGCTGAGGCCCAGTGGCCGCGCCCCATCCTAAGGTTAGGACGTAAGATCATTAGCATTACCAACGAATAAACCATTCAACGCGACGGTGATGGTCGGCATCTTGCAAGGAAATAAAAATTCTTCTAAAGAGTACTATCTCAGTCCTAAATATAAAAAAAGATGTGCATCTCACTTCTCGAGAAATCACTCTTTTGTCCCGTAATAAATCAATTCAAAGGTTATATCAAGTTAAACCTTTTTAGGTCCAAATAACTATGACTAGAACACATCACTCTGCCCACACACCTTCAAAGTACGTATTTCCCGTGTGCATTGGAGTCTTAACTCCAAGACGAATCCGAATAACGACACACAGAGACTTAGAGTAGCACATGTTTACACGTGTTAAAAAAACATCTACCTTGTTTGTATTTGCATAATTAAAATTAATTAGAATGACAGAATTGTTAAATGAACCTCTAAATCACAAATTATCAAGATAACAGCACAAGTAAATTGTTTAGATAAATGCATAAGGTATATATCCTGTCGCAACGCACGTGCATGTTTGCTAGTTGTAGAAAAAAGTAAATATTTATGAATATAAATTGATGAGCATATTATATTTTGTATGATGTATCTAATGATTATAATCTTGTTTTGTAAATCTTGGAACTCTCCTCTATAAATTTGTCCAAACTTAAAAATGTTTCATTTAAAACAACTCTAGACAACTGATTTATTTAGGAACCGAATGAGCAATATTTATGATATACTAAGTAACAAGTAGATATATAATTAGTTTTACTCCCAAAAGGCATGTCCTTTGGAAATAGTTGTGTCCCTTTGGGACACCCCTTCAATTTCCAAAGATCAACAAAAGAAACAACTCTTCCCATCACTTGTTCAATTACATTTCACTAAAAAAACGGTAAATCATCGTTGTGCAGTTGTAGTATAAAATAGGTTGGTATAGTACTGATTCTAGCAACAACCTATAGTAGCTAATGATAGGATAACAATTAATAATATAGCTGAATTGATTTATGGATCTAGTTGAGCATTGAAAACTGCCCTAACAACCAAACTATTTTACACGACAAATTTGGTTATCCTGTGCTTGCATTGCATGCCTCCCCAGCCAAATCCGTGCATCAACGGATTGCTGATGGAGACTAGCAGATCAGTGGAAACGTTTTTCTTTTAGACAAAAAAAAAATGAACGGGGATGTATGCATGAACAAAACATGAAGCAGACGCCGTAAAAAAAACAAACACATGAAGGAGATCCGCCCATCATGTGCTGCAGCACTCTCATGTGGTAGAAATCACTTTTTCTTTTTTGAGATATGTAACACTCTGGTGTTAAGCATGTATAATCACTTGCATTTTTAAGCATAAGCATCATTATGCATGGCATTAATGAAAATGTTGATTGTCATTTCATGTATCATGCTTGATTATTCAATTTATGCTTGCCTTTCACATAAATTGAATAAGTGGTATGAGTGTTTGGTGTTTGATGACCTCTAAGGTAACCTAGATATGATTAGGACACCAAATTAACCTAGGTTTATATTCATTGTTTTGGCTAATTAAGCTTTGTTGTCATGGTTGACCAAGGTGGACCATTAAAGTAGTTTTGTTTGACTGAATTAAAAGTGATAGCTAGAGTGCTTGCATGTGTGTGCACCCTAAATAAAGTCTGTAGATAATTTCATAAGAAACAAAAGTTGTAATTACCACTTTTCATGAAAATGCTTGGAAGATGTTCAAAAATGTTGAAAAGGGCAGAATTGGAGGCTGTTTTTCCTTTTTAGGGAATTTTAAGGGGTATTTTTTGGACTTTTGTATTTCAAAATCTATGTAGAATCTGGCCAAACTTTGTACAGGTGAAATGTTCTACTCTTCAAAATCTACATTTCATCTATTTAGAGTTTTTGCTAATTCGGCATAGTTCAAGAGTTATTAAGCAGCAAAGTTTGTTTTACATTCATGAAAATAGCTTTTTGGTGACGGCTGTGACCTGGCCGTCAGGGAAATGGCCGGCCACCGCCCATGTCGCCCAGCCCGCGCGCTCCGCGTGGCGCGCGTCCACCGGCGGTCCGGGGCGGCAGCGGCCGTTCGGACAGCGTTAAAACGCCGCGCCCGCTCCCTCTCTCGCTGTCTCCCCCTTCAATTTCACTCTTCCTGCCTCTTCCCGCAGCGCCGCGAGCCCTCCGTCGCCGCCGCGTCGCCCGAGCTCACCTCGCCGCCATCCAAAAATCCACCGCCGTTAGCCGCCCATCCTCTCAATTGACCCCGCAATCGAACGCGCCGGAGTCCGCTCCACCATCCTCCACCCTCGCCTCGGCCGGTTGCATCGAGGTATACCCGAATCGACTCATCTTCTCCCCGGCCGCCATTGCCGCACCTTGACCGCACCATGGTCCCGCCGCTCTGGCCATCATCTCTCGCCATTTTGGTGCGCCTCCGATGCGCCGTGAGGTGTAGGAGGTAGGACGCTAGTCAATGGGGTCGATTAGGGTTTCGTAGGGCCGAATTTCGTCGGGCCGCCGTGCGGAGTGCCGCCGCTCCGCCGTGCTCGTGCCCTGACCTCGCCGCAGCCGCTCCCCTCCCTCTTTAATACCCTTAATCGACGCGCATGGCCCTCCCCTCTCTTCCCCGCCGGTTGGTGTCGCCGGAGCGCCGCCAGGACGGCCGGCCGAGCCTCGCCGCCGTCGAGGACCATCGGGTTAGAATGTAGGGAACCCTAAGGGTCTCGGTGCAAGATTGCCAGACACAGAGAATTACCTATTAGGGCTTGGTGGATTTCTGGAAACCTCAGGGTCCCCGGTGCAAAGTGTTTTTCCTTTTTCTTTTCCAGAAATGATTTTAGATTTCTGTTTGAACTTTGAAAATTCATAACTTGCTCATTTTTCATCCAAATGAGTTGGTTCAACTTGCAGTATTTTTTTTATGAGATGATCTATGCATAAAAAATATGAAATATAGAATTTGTGAAACTTTTCTGTATAGTTTTATTTATCTCTATTAATTGCTTTTATCTTAGAAAATACATAAGTAATTCTCTGTTGCTCAGAAAAATGTGAGACAAAGTTTGTTAGTCTTCTTATGTCATGGTCTATCTGTGAAAAATGTTATGAGGTTATGTCATATGGAAAGTTTGATCTGTCTAGTTATGATGCCTATTTTCATGTGATGATAAATAATTCATAATAAATAATATATAAGGAATTTGTGCATGAAACTTTTTGGAGAATGTTTTTATGTCAATCTAGAGCTAATTATGTTCTGAGATCTATTGTTTGACATAATTTTATGTACAAAGTATTTTATGCCCCTGAAATTGTGTTGTCTTGTCATTTTTGTGTAGGATAAAGTACTTACTATTTTGACTTGAAATTTTTACGATAGTCTTTATTTGGTATGATTAAGCTCCTGTAATTTTTACAGAATTTTCTGAGTAGTCTAAAGTTATGTTGTAGTTATATTCTAATTTTTTTATTATAAACAATGCTTTAGAGTTATCATTTCATGTGTGTAAAAATGTTTTTTATGCTATTTATGATATGTGTGATCTGCTATTGGTTATGGTTCAGTAGAGTGTAGTGTGCAAAACAATGGTTATTTATAATTTCTTATAGTGTGCGAGTAAATTGTAATGCGAGGCTTATTTGGAGAGTTGTCGGTAGAAGAGGATGCAGATGACATGTGCTTATCTCTTATGTTTCGAAATCATATCATTCATATTAGCTGAACATGCATTCACCATCAGCATGAGCATTGTATTTTTATATATATATATATACATGGTATTCATACGCACTATGCATCATACAGGATCGTCAGAGCTCGAAACGGTAGTTCCCGGAGCACAAGCAGAGGAAGGCCAGCAGGAAGCTTTGGTGCGGGAAATAGCAGCAGAAGAGGATCCCGAAGTTGATCTTCCGGAGTGTCCCGACCACCAGCCAAGCTCTTTCCTGAAAGGCAAGCCCCGGAGCATTCTCCCTGTGGTTTGCAAAATATCTAACTTGAGTCCTTTACTTGTTTGATGCATTAAGTTATAGGCGTTGTTTTATACCGTTGCTGCATTACTTATATTCCTTGCCACTGTTTATACTTCAACCCTGTTAGGTTCAGGTACGAATATATGCTTAGCCCTGCTTAACTAGATCGGTAGAAGTCGGGTGATTTCCTGTCATCCGCGAGTTATAGGTGGTGACTCGGAATGGTTGAATACATTGTTATCTTGGATAACCATGTGGAGATAATAAATCGAGACCGGACGGGATTGGTGTTGAGACTGAACTGGAGGTTTGGTGTGGTTATCCCGTCTGTGACGAACTAGGACCCCGTCCGTTGTACGTCCTCAAGTCATATTGAATTTATGCCTCACATTTAGCTGGAAAGATAAGTCGTTCCGACCGCGAAGCCTAATTTTGATTTGGGCCGGGAGTCGACCTGCTGTACGCATCGTATTGGTGAAGATGGGGGACCACAGGTTACGCGGAGAGTAAGTCTGAGGTCAGGGTCGCCCTGAATAAGGCAGCCGGGCGGTTCCTGGGTACGATGGTACCTGTTGATCTCGCGCTTTTCCTGAATTGAATGTCGGTGATCTGTAGCTCACCTTAGCGGGTGAGTGTGGTTTGTGTGAGGAGTACCCGCCAGCTGGTTAGTAATCGATTATAATCGCCATCGTTCCTGGACAGTGAACACTTGACTTGAGCAGCGGCATCGTAGTAAGAACTTGAACAAGAGATGAGATGGTTGAGCTGTTGAGACTGAAGATACTCAACCGGAGATGGTTACTTTCTTGTTGAATAATTATTACCATGCTTGTTTAGTACAGGTGCTAATGTAGCAGGATAAGGTTAATCAGATTAAAATACATTGCTAGAAGGTTCTTATTAATTGTTCCTTAATGCAAGCTTTTCCGCATTTAAACGAGTCAGCTATCCTACTTATACAGCCTTGCATACTCCTTGGAGTCACTTTATTTTAGTTTATGACGGGTAAGTCTAGCTGAGTATATTCTCGTACTTAGGGTTTTACTTCCCATGTTTTTGCAGATGGTGAGATGTTTTATGGCTATTGTCAGAACTACTTCTATCCCGCTTTGGGAGATGAATAGACCTTGGGCATGGTCACTCTTCTCTACTTGATGCTTTTGCTGGATGTTGACCAAGGGACTGGCACTGTATTTGAACTAAGTCCGTGTGTGGATTTAAACTAAATTGCTTCCGCTTATTTTGAAATTTGAACTTGTGTGGTAATAACTTTATTCGTACTCCGATGATTTAAACCATGTGCGAACTATGTACTTGTGAATGGGAACGCTAAACTATTACGATCTTGGTCGTGCCGGAAAAGTTTAAAATCCTTCGAGATTTCGGTATGACTACCGGATTTATTAGGTCTCAATCATGTAGTTTGCCGCACTAATGGTAAATTATGTGCTTGTGCTCTAACAAATTGGTCGGTTCTGTCACAGCTGGCATCGGAGCAGGTTTAGCGTGTTACTGTTCACAAGTATTTAAAATAAAAGAGTTTTTGGTTTGCGAAAAGTATTTACAAAAAGTATAGGTGTATATAGGTGTTCAGATCTATGGTTTTGAAAACTAGAGTGTGCCAGTGGTCATATCCTTTATGCCCAATAGGATTCAGGTGGCTTAATTAAGTACTGACTTGGGGGAAATTGCATCATATTTGTTATTTTGCCGTTGCCCATACAATTGCGGAGTCGTATGGGTGCCATTCTTTTGAATGGTAATGTATGGATCAAATTGCCTCTACGCCCTGGTAAGTGTGAGTTATGGGAGCATGATTGGATGCAAATGCCAGTCTAGGGGAGTGCTTATTGATGCCGGATTATTCACATGTTGCACACATGTTTATATGAAGGTATCCCATGTTGGGACCGTCTTCTGGCGGTGTCGTCTTCTGCGCGACTTGTTGGGGTAGTAAGTAATCGGTGTTTTCACCTTATTCGGAAGGTGCATGAATTTTTACGTCGAATTGCATTCATATGGGATATGGGCTGAAATGAATTTTCTGCAGGTACACTAACCGCGAACGGTAGAACGAAGTAGTTACGTATAATGAGAGAACGATGTATGCCACCGCATAGAGCGTTAGATTATTAGTTCGTGAGGATGTATGTAACGTGCATACATCATGGTTAAAATTGCTCATTCATACATTCATGGTTCCTTCCCTTATAAATAAATTATCTCATTTCTTTAAAATTATAACTTATGGGATATACAACTTTTGAACAGATGGCAAGAACCAAGCAGACTGCTCGTAAGTCCACTGGAGGAAGAGCGCCCCGTGGTCCTTTGGCTGTCCGTGAGTCGGCACCAAGGGAGGTGGACACTTTTCTTGAGGAGCACGCCATGCCTAGCCTTCTTTGGAGGATTCTCTCCAACGCTGGGTACACGGTGGGCATGGAGCCTCACTACTATTGGGACAAGGATGATTTGGTGAACTATGGAGAGGCTCGTGTGGAGGTAGTAGTCCCACCTTTGGACGGTGACCCCCACTGGGTTGGGTGGCGCTGTTTTGGTGCGGGCAGGACTGCCAAGACAGGTGCCACGTTTGCAGCTTTTGACGTGGTGGAGCACCTGATGGAGGAGATACCTCACCAGCTTGCCGAGGTTTTTTCTGGAGTGTTCCCCATTGCTCACCGCTTTTCTAGGTGGCCGCATGCTGAGGGAAACCCACTGGAGGCAGGTCCTGAGGAGGCGCAGGGTAGCAGCACGCCTGCCATGAGTGCTATGTTTGCAGTGATGAGGGCCTATGTCAACATGGAGACTAAGGCACTTCATCTGAATGAGGAGTTCAAGGAGGCTCGAGCTGATGCACGCAAGGAGAAGCGTGAGTTGACACGTGAGCTTTAGCGCTCACGAGAGGAGGTAGCCCGTGTGTCTCAGCATCGAGACAAGGTTGTACTGGAGAGCCAGAAGATGGCTCAGGCTAGGGATGAAGCCTGGTCCGAGTTCCGTCGTCTTAGCATCCGCCAGCAGCAGGTGCTAGAGCATGCTAGTCTTTCCGGATGTGGATTTGAACTAAATTGCTTCCGCTTATTTTGAAATTTGAACTTGGGTGGTAATAACTTTATTCGTACTCTGATGATTTAAACCATGTGCGAACTATGTACTTATGAATGGGAACGCTAAACTATTACGATCTTGGTCGTGCCGGAAAAGTTTGAAATCTTTCGAGATTTCGGTATAACTACCGGGTTTATTAGGTCTCAATCATGTAGTTTATCGTACTAATGATAAATTATGTGCTTTTGTCTTAATAAATTAGTCGGTTCTGTCACAAGATACCAGCGAGAGACTGCAGCTGGGATTACAACACATGGCGTATCGCTCTTTTCGGACGCCGTGGCTGGCAACCTGGCATTACAGTTATTAGTCTGTTGCATGAAGCAACCAATTCCTCGCATCTGCTTTGCTTCCCGTTCCCGAGCCTTGACGCCGTCGTCTTGATCCACATCCGCTGGAGGGCGACGCGAATCGCATCTACTCCTCCTGGCCTCCTCGATCTATTTATACTCAGTCCGGCCGGCCAGACCCAGCGTAGTAGAGTCCACAAAATCTGCATTGACACAATGCAGGACGCCGTGGCGGCCACGGGACCCGCCAATGCCAATGCGGGCGCCGCCGCCACCTTCTACTGCGCCGCCACCGGCGTGTACGCGAGCACGCACGCTCCGGTGGCTCTCCCCACCGACCCCACCCTCTCGCTCGTCCCGCACATCTTCGCCCGGATGCCCGCCGCCGCGCTCCCCGACGACGCCCCGGCCCTCGTCGACGCCGCCACCGCCGAGTCCCTCTCCCGCGCCGACCTCCGCCGCCTCGTCTCCGCGCTGGCCGCGGGGCTCCGCCGCTGCCGGGGCCTCGGCGGGGGCGACGTCGTGCTCCTCGCCCTGCCCAATTCCATCTCCTTCCCCGTAGCGTTCCTCGGCGTCCTCGCCGCCGGGGCCGTCGCCACCACCATTGGCCCGTCCAGCGCCCCCGCCGAGATCGCCGCCAGGGTTTGGAACACCAGCCCGGCCCTCGTGTTCGCCACGCCCGACAACGTCGGGAAGCTCCCGCCGCTGCGCGTCCCGGTCGTCCTCGTCCCCGACGGCTTCCAGTTCCACCTCGCGGACGACGACGGCGGCGCGCCCGAGTTCGCGCCCTTCCGCGAGCTGCTGCTGTTCGACTCGGAGCCACTGATGCCGGCCCCGCCGGTGGGCCAGGACGACGCGGCCGCCATCCTCTACTCGTCGGGGACGAGCGGGCGGAGCAAGGGCGTCGCGCTCACGCACCGCAACCTCATCGCCACCGTCGAGCTCTTCGTGCGCTTCGAGGCCTCGCAGTACGCCGCACCTGCTTGTGACAATGTCTACCTGGCGGCGCTGCCCATGTTCCACGTCTACGGGCTCTCGCTCTTCGCCTTGGGACTGCTGTCGCTCGGTTCCACGGTGGTCGTCATGAAGAGGTTCGACGCGGCCGACGCCGTTGGGGCCATCCGCAGATTCAAGGTCACGCACTTCCCGATCGTTCCGCCCATCATGGCGGCACTGGTGCAGCTGCACGCCGTCAAGCCTGCGGCGGAAATGCGGTTGGAATCCTTGGTACAGGTGTCCACCGGTGCAGCGCCGTCCAGCGGCAGGCTCATCGACGAATTCGTCAAGGCTTTCCCCCACGTCGATCTCATTCAGGTGTGCCTGCCTAGTACCTACCCCACCCACAGTCACTCCATTCGTCTGTTTTCGTTCGTCCCTACCGTGCCCATGTTGGTTATGCTTTTGCTTGATGGGGACGACTCTGCTTTGGTAGTTTGGTACTAGAGTACGAAACACAGCTGCGCACAAATGTGGGAATCAGTTTTTATATAGGAGAATTTTTCCAGTCTACTCAAACATACATATGCCTTGCTCTGAAATCTGGACAAGTGTCAACTAGCTGAAGACAGGTGTGCATATTCCAGGGGCATTACATGCTCGAGAGTGCAGGTGTCGGAGTCAGTGGTGCAAGTGTCTGAGGTGTGTCCGCGTAGGGTGTTTGAGGCTATGTTTTGTTCAGATTGTAGGAAGTGCTTGTACTGTTGGACCTAGCAGGTGTGTGAGTGAGTTTGTCGGAGTCAGTTTTGTTCCGCGTGATAATATATTTGGGCTGACCCATGCTTCTCAATGGACTAGCGAGACCATAGCCTTTTAGGTAAAATGTGTTGACTCATGAACCCTAAAAATTATCCTTGAGGCCACAAGGTCGGGTCGGCCCATTCCCATCCATGAATACACAAGATATGGTTAACTCAGTTTTTTTTTAAAAAAAAAAAGGGTAACTCGACCTTCTTTGTTGACCATGGTCATGTGTCCCATTGAGTCTATCAATGGGATTTACAAGATTTTACTCTTTCTACTAGCAAAGGCTTGAAGAAAAAAACCCACGAAAACAAAGATTTACATCAAATTCAAGCATGTGGGGACTCCCTAAATCGCCTACTTGGCTGGCTTTTAGCGGGGAAGTATGGTTCTCATTCTCAATCTTACAACCACTAGGCCTGCAAGAAGTAATGCCGGATTCCAATAGCAGATTTGCTACTTGGTGGTTTCAGAGTAGGAAACAGGTTTATATGTCGGGGTGCAATGGTTTCAATTGCCTTGTGCTTCTAGTGATTTGGTTACTTTGGAAGGAAAGGAACCAGCAGTTCAGTGTTCAACTATCACTTTGGTACTGAAGATCAAGGATGAGGCCAGACTGTGGATTCAAGTAGGATACCATAGTCCATAGGTTGAGGTTGCTTGTTGCTCTAGCTGGTTTCAATGTGTAATCTGGATACTAGCCACAGCCCGTAGGTTGTTGATCATTTTCTTAAGTATAATAAACCTCACTGTACTTCATGCCACTGAGCTGCAGGTGTGGTCGCTTTCCTTTCTTTTAATAAAATACGTGCTCACTTTTGTTCATGAAAAAAAGAAATATCTTAATTTATAATCTTTTACACAATGAAAGTACTTACTGAAATGTGCTTTACTGGCATAAAAGCTTCAAGTCACTAACTGGATCTTAACATGTTGCTATCTTTCAATGGTGCTTATGTTTGAAGAACTGAAATGGTGGGCTGGAATCTGCATCCTATTTTCTGTACATACAAAACTGTTCGAGTACTGGTTTTTCAACCTTTTTGCTGACCTAAGAGATTCTCTTGGCTGTGCAGCTTGTGATGCTGCTGAGTCACAGCAGCATTTTTTCTCTTTCTGCAGAACTTCATTAAATGCTTTATAAAGACTGCTTGTTTTATTAGAAAATAGAGAAACCTCATACTGAAAAAAATACTCACTGTCATGCGATGTAATGTGTTCACAGGGTTATGGCATGACTGAATCTGCTGCTGTAGGAACTCGTGGCTTCAATACTTCAAAGCAGAAGAAGTATGCTTCAGTAGGATTCCTGGCTCCAAACGTGCATGCAAGAATTGTTCATGTGGAAACTGGTTGCTGCCTGCCTCCAGGTTCTTGTGGGGAGCTCTGGCTCCATGGTCCAGCTATAATGAAAGGTATAATCTCATGAGTTTAACTATATTACTCCGGCACTTGATTACAAAAAGTAGTACTTCCTCCAATCCTAATAAGAAAACGCTATACAACTTAAACAGGTCTGATTGTGCTTATTTCTGCTGTGAGCTGGTGACTGAAATCCTAATAAGACTTCACATATGTGTTTTTATTCTGAAGCACGTTTCTTGACAGGTTACTTGAATCATGAGCATTCATGCGCAATAAATGATGGCTGGCTGCGAACTGGTGACATTGCTTACTTCGATTTCGATGGGTACTTGTTCATAGTGGGCCGCTTGAAAGAGGTGATCAAGTACAAGGGATTTCAGGTATGCAGGCTTCCTTTAGCAGGCCCAGCTAAAGTGCGCTATTTTCTCCATTGTTATTGTATATATTGTGGGAGGAAAAGGCTTCGTTGTTGTAACAAACTGTTTTCCCTTTTTTTTCTGACCGTCAGATAGCTCCAGCTGACTTGGAAGAAATTTTGATGGAACACCCTGGAATTGTTGATGTGGCTGTGATATCGTGAGTTTTAGCGTAGCTAGTTCCTGACGTGTCATATTTTTCCCTGTGCTTTAGCCTAGTCCTTAAGAATCTTATGGTTTGACTGATAGCACTGAGGATGAAGAAGCTGGAGAGATACCAGTAGCCTTCGTGGTGAGGAAATCTGGAAGTGGCCTTTCATGCAAGCAAGTGATGGATTACATGGCCAAGCAGGTAAGGAAAATACTAAACACCCTGTTCTTTCTGCTTCAACTTGCCATGTTGTCACAGTATACATAACATGTCCATCAAGCGGTGTAATAAATCTAAGTACATACAGATACGTGTTGCTTTCACCGAAAAAGGACTAGTAACTAAAATGAGGCAGGTATATTAGCAAGTTTGAAAAGGACTAGTAACTAAAATGAGGCAGGTTAGCAAGTTTGAAGTTGAGGTTGGGTGGTTTGTGGCTGCTGTGCATGCTCCACCTGTGCACCATTGCTGTCTCTGCTCTTTCTAGATACTGCCACGGGCATGCATCATGCATGCTCTGCGCTCTCCTCTGGGTACCACCACCATCTGTAGGGATGGCAATGTGTAACTAACTCGTACTGTGAGTGAGGTCAGATGATTTGGCATTGGCACCTCATATCATCGTTTCCCTGAAAGAATCGATCCTGGGGCAGCTTTCTTATATACTCCAAAGAATTGTGCAGTTTACACGTCATCTAGTGCTAACGGATAGGCTGGCATCCTGACTCCTCCCATTGTTGACTATTCGATCGTTTCCTTCAAGAATAACAATGATACTCTGGCTACAAAATTCAGTGGTGGGCGAGAAAAGGAAAATTCCTTGGAGACCTTTTCAGAGAAAGAGAGAGTTGCAGAGGAAAACTAGGTAGCGTTAGGGAATCTGTTTGTTACTGACTTTGTCAAATATGGTCACGCTGAATGAATTTGGTATACTGTAACTTTGTAAACCTGTAGGTTGTAGTTGATTGTGTCACATTCTCAGTCAGATACATCCTGATACCTAGACTGATGGGATTGGAATCGAATAACTGGCACGAAGTAGCAGTAGAGCCTGTGGAAGTTTCCTTTCTTTTTCACCTATACTCAAGTTCGTGATGGTGCAGGTATCCCCGTATAAGAAGGTGCGGAAGGTGGTGTTCGTGGAGTCGATCCCCAGGTCGCCGGCTGGAAAGATTCTCAGAAGGCTTCTCAAGGACTCTCTTGCAGCTAGCGCTGTTGCTGGTCCAACAAGTTATTCCGAGTCCAATTCCATGCGCCATTCGAGACTGTAGCTCCAGGCCAGCCAAGCAGGATCTCGGTCAGGCTGCGCCAGCGATTTATTCCAGATTTATTTTAAGCTGCCGTGGCCTGAACAGGTCTTCTGGATCACGGCTAGGGGCATAGTGGACCCATATAGATGAACAACGACCTTTTGGATTAGTTTTTGCTTGTTAAGCTAAATTCAGAGTGTGAGTTAGGAAGACGTTTTATCTTCTTTTCTCTTTGTTCCTTCTGTTAAAGAAACCAAGCAAAGCAGGTCAAATTTTCCTACAATCTGAAAGGAAGTTAGCCAAATTATAGTTCAATTTTCAGAAAACGGTTTCAGGGTATGTTGGTCCCATATATGGCTTTATCTTTGACATTGCGGGAGAATTACAGTGGTTACATCCTAACTGTAAATATTGTCTTCATCAAAATAAAAATATTGTCTTCATCAAAAGAAAACATTCCTTGTGCATACGTCGTCGCGTCAACGAGGAATGGAATGTTTCCTGGGTTAACTCGTTGGCGCAAGACACGCATGGTATTCTCGACGAGGTAGTAGCGCGGAAGCTAGCTTTCTAGAGAGAAGACACATGCAAGCAGAAGCAATGCAATGCAAAAGGCAGTGAAAGCCTGAAGGAATATGCGGTCGATGATCGGGAATGTGCTATATGCTGCCGCTGCCGCTGGAACTACTGGAACTGGAAGAAGCCGGGCGGGCAGAGGCGCGGCAGGTGTTGGTTGGTCGCTGGATTTGCCATCTCATCTGATGACGCCCCCTGTTTTTGTATATGTATATATCTGATGTATGTAATCGCGATTTTATTTGGGGTAGGGATGCTGGGCACGCACTAGGCATTAATTAGTAAGACGGGCACATCAACCAGCCGACATGTGCCCTGCCCATGGGGAAGGAATGAGCAGCTGAGGAGAAGGCAGCTCACCTAACACCGACCAACGCGTTTTTATTTGTCTCTTTCTTTATTTGCATAATATATGGCATTCAGATTTAAAAATGTGAAACTGCATTAATTTTTCTATTTTCTCGTTTATGTGGCTTATAAAAAAAACATTCACATAATAATAATATAGGACCATTTTCAAAGGTTGATAGAAAGGCAATATCACGTTGTTCACTAAAAATAGTATAAGCTTACCTTTTTTTTGTGAGGACATGTAAGTTTATGTTTCCGTATATGACAATACGTACTAGTCGTATGATGATGTTTACATAATTTAGTTATAATACAAATTTATAACTAATACAAAGTTATTGTAGTTGAACTATGGTCATCCGTGGATATGCTCGACGCCCATGCTTAACTGCGTGCACATTATTATTTTTTACAACAAAACAATGTGTGCCTGAAAAAAAAGTAAAGAAGGTTTCAAGTGTCCAAGATTTTCAAGTGAATGGAGTAAACATGGTCGATCGACATTACCACGGGATAACATAAAACGTGAATATGAAAGGATCCGGGATCAAATTAATTATGAGGGCACGTGATTCTGTATGTCCTTGTGCATGCTCGGCACGACCTGTTTTCTGTCACACAAAAGATATCTTTTTTTTTGGTTAACATGGCGAAAAATGAAAAGAGAAATTAATCAGAGGCTACGAGTTAGTACTTGTTTAAGCATCTGTGGGTAGTCGAAGTATGGTAGGTCCATAATTGAGGTGTGGGATCATGTTACGCGGCCGGAGTGCCCTTGTTCCGCGGGGCACGTGCTGACGTGCCGCTGGTGGAGCCCACATTAAGTTGTGCGACGCTGCCACGAGACACTAGCAGCCAGCCCAGCCTGGCGGTGGCGGCTGGCGCTACGTGCTCTCGCTCGCGATTGCGTGCTACGTGTCGGCATCTGGATTGTGCTTCAGCCTTCAGCGGGATCGGGTTGGCCAGCCTGGCCTTGGCGATTACACACACCTTTAATTTTGCGGTGCCGCTGCCTTGTGCTCTAGGCGTGCACACACATCGTTTTCGTCGGTCGGGCGGGAGTGGTACGGCTAGCCCGTCGGACCAGGTCTTAGTTTAGATGGCTTCGTAAAATTCAAAATTTTTTACACTTTATCACATTAATCTTTAGCCATAAATATTTGTAAGAAAATAATTAAGTTTACAGTTTGGTTGAAAAATTATTAAAAGAGTTAGCTAATAAATTTTTTCACGATTGGAAAATATAGCCCGATTTTTGTTAAGAGGAGTGAATTACAAGTCAACCGAGATAACTCTCGTAGCGTAGATTACAGACCACCAAGATAACGGTGAGTAACCTAGAATAACAAAGAAAGTAAAAAAGATACAGAGAACGAGCGACTGCCCTCAACACAGACCTACAACTAGAGCTCCAACTGTGCCTGCAAAAAAAATCCGATGCAATGTTTTTCTACGCCAAATACCAGGCCGGGGTGGTAAAGCATCCACCCAGAGATCGAGCAACCATAGCGACGACGGTAAAACATCCGCCAATGAACCAAACAAGCATGGCGGCAAAACATCCGCCAACGAACCAAGCAACCACGGCGGCAAAGCATCCGCCAACTAACCAAGCCACCACGGCGGCAAAGCATCCGCCAAGAAAGAAAGTGATTGCGGCAAAGCATCTACAAGCAACGACGTCGACAAGGTCCTTAGCAGCAGGGTGACCATTACATTGGGACACAAAAAGCACGGCAGGCACAGTAGGAAACTCCCCTGCAACCAGCAGCAGGAGGGGAACACCAGGCGGAGGGTAGCGGGCGACGAGCTGCGGTGTCGCTCCAACAAGGCCTTCAAGAAGGAGATTGACATCCGCAGACGCCAACCCTGTTGAGAAGCAGTCGAGCAAGACTTTTGTCCTCCGCCCGGTCCAACGAAGAAGCTTCGGCAGCGCCTCTAAGGAGGTACATGACGCGCTGCGCCACCGCCGCCGGCCCAGAGCTACCGGGCAGGGTTTTCACCCCGTTTCTTGCCTTGGACGCAGAGCACTCACACAAACAGCATCCATACACCATTGGAGCGCGGGCGAGCAGTAGCAGCAGCCGCCGCCGCCCTCCCACCGGCAGAGCGGATCCGGTGGGCCACGCGGGCCTAGCAACACGGCAACAACGCAGCGCCACCCGCGCCCCAGCCGGCGGCAAGGACGGCCAGAGCTGCCACCTCAGGCACGGAGGGGGCCGGACCCGGACCCACAGACCACAGAACCAGCAGCCGCAGGTCTGCAGGTGGCCCAGACCTCGACCCCGCCGCCGCACTTGGCCACCAACGGCGAACACACAGCGAAGGCTCCGTCCACCGCGTAGGAGGGACGGTGAGGGAACGCCGACGCCGGATCCGGGCCCCAAGGA
This sequence comes from Bothriochloa decipiens, assembly GCA_023333625.1. Classification (NCBI taxonomy): domain Eukaryota; kingdom Viridiplantae; phylum Streptophyta; class Magnoliopsida; order Poales; family Poaceae; genus Bothriochloa; species Bothriochloa decipiens. The sequence continues at coordinate 63,996,924 of CM041628.1, forward strand.
ACCAGATCGGACCCGCCGCCGCCATACCCGGCCATCGGGCGAGGGCCTATCGGCCGCCACCGCGGAAGACAGGTGGTGAGGTGACGCCGCCATCCGTCGCGCTGGGCCAGGGCTTGGCGCCGTGGGCGCGACTTGCGCGCACGGCCATCACGGCGCGTCCACGCGAAGCCAAGACGCCACCCAGTGCAGATCCACCACCTGGGGGACCGGATCCGGCGTCGGGTGGGCCAGATCCGCCTCGCCGGCGGCCAGCGGCCGCATCGTCGAAGTTGGAGGGGAGGAGTGGTAGTGGTTGAGGGGTGGAGAGGTGCGGGCGGAGGATGGGTGGGATGCGGACAGCCACCCTTTTGTGGGTGCTGCCGCGGCTGCCACCACTCGCCAAAGAGCAGCGGCAGCGCCCAGGGAGCAGCCGGCGGCGGGGCTTGTTTTGGCGAGCAACGGTCGCCCCCGAGTCTCCTCACAAGGAAGACGACGCGGGGGTCATTGGTACCGTTCGTGCCGCTAGCCCCTCAGTTAGCTAATAATTGGACAATGACTCCCAAATACAAACAAAATGCTATAATATCGTAATTGAAAAAAAAAATTGCCGATGTCAATAAGGCCTAGCTAGCACAAGTACGTCTGAACTCGGCGGTCAGGTCAGGCACCGGAAACCCATACGCGTTTGTACTTTGTACCACTGGGCTGGGATGGCCACATACGAGTACGGGATACGAGTATACGACACGACGAGAGGCTCCTGGCCGGCCCCACCCCTCCTCGCATCGTACTCGTACACGACGATGACACGGACACCGTGGAGTGGGGACACGGCTGCCGCAGTTCCTCCGCCTCTCTCTGACTCTCTCTACCCCACGGCTGGGCCCACCTGTACTGTGGACGGATCAAGTCCGCAGCGGCAGCGATCCGCGCGCCTTTTTATTAGCGCGCCTGCACGCGGCCTCGCCCTCCCTCCCAGCGCGGCGCTGGGAAGGTGAGGGAGCCGAACCGAGCACGAGCAGTTGGAGTTGGACCACCCCCTTCAGCCTCCGGAATCGAGAGACAGAGGAGAAGATGGCGCGCGTCTCCAATGCCAAGAAGCGGCAGGGCGCCAAGCCGGCCTCCGCGGGGCTCAGCGGCACCAGCAACAGCACCGGCACCGGCACCGCCGCCGCCAAGAGGAAGGCCGAGGACGACGACGACCGCCCCGTGCGCGTCTACGCCGACGGCATCTTCGATCTCTTCCACTTCGGCCACGCCCGCGCCCTCGAGCAGGCCAAGTTGCTGTACGCTCCCTTCTCTTCTCCTTCTCCCTTTCTTCATCGGCAGATCGCCCGCCCCCAATGGCACAGACAGCGATCGATATCCACCGACGTAGTAGTAGATCCATGAATCCATCCCATACCGATGCATTGGGCTCAGATTAGATTAGATCTGCACGCCGCCGCCGCCGCCGCGGTGGGCTTGCCGCTCCCTTTCTCCTGGCTGGATCTGGAATTCCAGAGGACGCGCTTGATTCTACGCGTGCCATCCACTCCTACGCGTTTTACGTAATTAATTAATCTCGGTAACGCCCGCCTGCATGGATTTTCTAGTGCTAATAATCCTGACGTGTTGTGTTGTTTTGCGACACCTCGCTCGCTCGCTCGCAGGTTCCCCAACACCTATCTCCTCGTCGGATGCTGCAACGACGAGCTAACCAACCGCTACAAGGGCAAGACCGTCATGACACAGGAAGAGCGATACGAGTCCCTGCGACACTGCAAGTGAGTAAACATATACACTATAACTACACCCTTTTTTACAATACAATTACAGTGCTAGCAACTAATTAAGATTCAGAAAAGCAAACCATTACCCATTTCCTCCCTTATTATTCATTGTTATGACGGACAGTCTAGTAGGAGTATTAACATGTTCTCTGCAAACGGGTCATTTCTACCTAGCATGCCCAACTTGTCAGTAGGTATCTCCTTGAGTTGTGCAGCTTCATATTGTGCACTATGTATTCATCAAATCGTGCCTGTTTTGCTGCCATGCTGCCCAAAATTGTACCAAGGTACATCTTGTTATACTATCCATATGTCAAGATTTAACAGCACAACAAGTCTAGTTGCATTTTTCCTTTTTTTGTGCCTGAAGAGGCATTTTGCTTCACGACTCAGAGCAGACCTCTCCTTCTGCAGCCTAGGTTTCACATTCTTTTCATATCCTCAACATAATTACGTGCTGTGAGTCGGTTGAGCAAATTATGCTCTCAGTTGGAGCTACTCAATTCTTTTTCATGTTAACATATACCTTCGCTATTTAGTTATTTCAGCCTCCATTCAGCAGACTGGACTGCCAGAGTATCTGGTTATGCTGCTCATGCTTTTTTGTGTTGTTTAAAGTTCGCTTACTCCTTTGTAATGACTTATATGTTACCATGAAAAAAACATTTGGGCTTAAAAAAAGAAGGGTTTGTGTTGATCACAACAAAAACGAAACCCACTTTATGCTACCATGAAGAGACATTTGACTTTAAAATGGAAGGGTTTGTATTGTCCCTAACGAAAACGAAAATCCCACGCAAAGTGCTGTTTATTATTAAATTAAATATAGCCACTCATATTTGTTTGCTGACTTCTGCTTTAGGTGGGTCGACGAGGTCATTCCTGATGCACCGTGGGTTCTCACACAGGAGTTTATTGATAAGCACCAGATTGACTATGTTGCTCATGATGCGCTGCCGTACGTGTGACCTGCACAACACCTATTTCAGATGTTCTCTTCTCTTCCTAGTCTCCTCAACTAACTGCAATATCTTTATCTTTCTTTGTAACTGCAGTTATGCTGATACTAGCGGAGCAGCAAATGATGTCTATGAATTTGTAAGTCTTCCTTCGTATAAGCTAAGGTTAATACATCTTCTGTATCCTTTCCATGCTGAAAGTATTGTTGGGCTATATGTTAGGTTAAGAAGATTGGAAAATTCAAGGAAACAAAAAGAACAGACGGGGTTTCTACTTCAGATCTCATAATGAGGATCTTGAAGGACTATAATCAGTATGTCATGAGGAATTTAGCACGGGGTTACTCCAGGAAGGATCTTGGTGTGAGCTATGTCAAGGTTAGACACTTCCCCGATGCCACATACTGTAGGGATATAATTAGTTTTTGTGGAATAACATATCTTCCTCTTATAATTTCATTAGGAGAAACAATTGCAAGTTAATATGAAGATCAATAAACTGCGGGAGACTGTGAAGGCACATCAGGAAAAGGTAACTGTTGATTTGAGGTTCAGCACTTGATCAGTACTTGTCGAGGAACTAAACGTACTACTTTCCATCGCATGGAAGGCTAAAGTAATCAGTTTTACTGATATCTAGCTTTGTATGAAATGTATCTCGCAGTTGCAAACTGTGGCAAAGACTGCTGGTTTGAATCATGAAGAATGGCTTGCTAATGCGGATCGTTGGGTTGCTGGTTTCCTGGAGAAGTTTGAGCAACACTGCCATAACATGGTATGTTTTTTCTTTCATAAGAATGTAACATACTGAAGTTTTGCTTAATGTAACTTTAAACTAGTTATAATTGACAGAAGTCAATGTCCATAATATCAAGCTCATTCTGATGCCTTGCAATTACTGTTTTCAGGAAACTGCCATCAAGGATCGGATACAAGAGAGGTTGGGGAGACAGTTGAGCAAAGGAATAATCGCTGGTCTTGTGCAGGAACCAGTGACAGCCTAAAACAGGTGGTGCTGTCCGTGAAACGCACGGATGCTTATCAGATCATGCTCCCGAGGTGGTTTTGGTCTGATCAAATGGAATGCGATGCTTGTAAGAGTGCAACGCAGTTGCTGAGGCGTTTTAGTTTTGTGGTGCATGTGAAGTCTTCCCGTATACAAATGTCCATAGGAGAGGCGTTTGGTGGTTTGGGCATTGTCGTGGACTCGTGGGCGTGTTTCTTTGTATCTAACGGGTTAAATTAACTTCGTTTTTGTATCGAGATTGTTCTTTCGTGGCTATATATCATATTCCAGCCATAATAATATGGTAAAGGCACAATAGCTTGATGAAATTCTAGACTTGGTACCTTAATAATCTGTATATCGAATGTATAATATCATATAAATAATGAACATCATTTGGATGTGTAACGATATTCGGCTGAAAAATAGGTAGCATCCAACTTTAAAATATAAGCTCATATGAATGATATGTTTTGGGGCTCACACACAATTTTCAGAAAGTGAAGCGGGCTAAGAGCATCTTTGGCAGTTCCATGCTAAGACACACATATTCAAGCTTGTCAGACACCAAAAATGCACATTCCAGTACTTAGCAACAGCTAGTTCTTAACAGCTACTTCACAACTTTCTTGCAGGGCATTGTGTTCTTCATGTCTTGTGTTTTTTACAGCCCACGTAACAGAGGTAACATAGAGAAGATACAATGGCATAATGCCATAACTAATAACTAGACAAGATACATTAATGTAACACAATCAGTACAGAAGATACATGCCACAACAACTCAGAAAAATACATAGTCCATCTAAGATTCATCTGAAGGAAATAATTCCTTAAGTGTTTCAACGGAATATAATGTCATATCCAGCCTTTTGTTCAGCACTAAACTTTGCAATTTCTTGTCCCTTGTCTTCTGTTCATTTGCTGCAACTTGTTTAGCAATGGCCTAGCATGCTCACATTTTGCTTCAGCCATTTTTTTTCAATTGCTCGTAACTTCTTCAGCTGAAAATCACTGAAAGATTTCACTATATCATTTGGCAAGTAGCCTTCGAGCAATGTGGTGATACTTTCCCTTTCCCCTTTTTTGTGCTTTTGCTGCCTCTTAGACAATAGGGCGACAGTTTACTGCAGCACTAGCTTCGTCTGAATCTTGATTTGAAGAAGTGTAAGCTCTAGATGCATTTAACTTTGTCCTTTTTATTCTCTGTTAATGGGTACACTCTATCCCATTTAGGCTACTCCTTCACTTCTCTCCACCAATATTCCAATAGGAGTGTCTTCTGTGAATTTTCACTGCTGAAAACTTCATGAGCTCGCACCATTATTTGATCATCTGATGCACCGCTAGTATGTGCATTTTTCATTTTTTTTTCGAAGCAAAAACCACGGGGCAAAGGCCCCAGCACCAACTTAAACAAATAGAGCTTACAAACAAGAGGGAGTCAATGTGCATTTTTCATTTTATTCCAACAATGATTGAACTCTATCACTATACTTTCAACACAGTCTCTGGTCTTTGGGTGAATGCTTCTTGTATTCTTTGGCGACATCTTTCCAATAGTGATCATAATTCTTGTCAACGCCTTGTATTGGATCATTCGAGTTGTTGAGTCATGCATGTGCTATCCTTAGGTTCTCCTCCTTACTCCACACTCTGTGCCTACATATTTGATTTTCTTTAGCTAGACTGCTCTCACTATGCTCTTCATTGGTAACAGGACTCCCATGCTGATGGTTGTGGAACAGAAAGGGAAGACCTAGATTCATCAGCACATGAACCACTAGCGCCAATGCCTCCAAATAAGCCACCTGATCCAACCAGAGATGATGGATCACCATCCATACCAACTCTGAAACTTCCTTGCTAGAACTGCATAAAACCTTTGATAGCTTGATGCCACAAAGCTGTTGAACTCTAGTTGGAGCCTAAAAGGATTGAACTGATGTGGATAATGGGACTGTTGAATGGGTCCATATGGTGGTGGTCAAAAATCATTGTCCAATTGAGGTGGAGGGAACTCTTTGGATATTGTTGATTGCGGTCAGTTTGTGGTCCTTGAAATTCTAGGATTGGGGTTGAAGAGTTCAGCAAACTTTTATCTTCTAAAGCTACCCGTTGAAGATGGGTTCATGCTTGTGTTCTCGGGTTCATGATTTGTATATCTTCTCGGGTTTTGTGAAATGGGGAGGGTCAACAATTTATCTGTTGCTTGTGTTTTATTAAATGTAGAGGAGGTAGCATTTCTATTTGCTTGTATTTTGATGAATGGAGACTACTCGTGCATGTGCGGTTTTTATATAGAGCAATGAAATGACAGCTAGTTGGTCAGGCGTTGAAGGGAATGTTTGCTTTGCAATTTTTCTAGCTTTGTGGTAGCTCATAACCACGTTCGTGTAATCTTGTTGCTCACAGCTTAGCTGCCTTTGGAGCAAAGTCATATCCGGGTACTAATCTAATAATGGATAGTATTTCACTTTGTATTAATAACGTTCTCGTGGCCAATACTTGACATCAAGTAATAAGTAATGGAGATCACCTTCCATGTTAAAAAAAATATTATCTTAATCTTCATGAATCGGCTTATGTTTTCGAATCGACTTCAGATATACTGCATGAGCCAGTGGTTCTCCCGTGATCATGAGTCAACTCATGGCCTGCCACCTCGGCCCATGAGTTAGGTTTTTTTTTTAGAAAAATGAGTCGGTTTTTAAGATCCACTGGAGAAGCCCTTACAGCTTTCCTAAAAAAACGATCTATAGCTTTGTGCGAGTGGCCCGGCCCGCAGGGCAGAGCACTACTACTACTACTGGGCCTGGCTCGGTTCAGACAGCTTGTGGCCCAGGGCCCGCAACCGCAACAGGAAAAGGAACGGCCGGACGGGGTGGTGCCGCAGGCTGGCAACCTAGTCGGAGGGGGCGGAAGCACCGGGGAAGCCGGTGATGGCGGCCAGCGTCGCGGCGCGGTTAGCTATCCCTTGTTGGTACTCCGCTCCGGCCGTCGTTTTCGTTGGAAGAAAGAGGACGAGATCAGGTGAGGTGAGGGTCTTGCAAGTCGCAACCCGACGATCTCAATCCCAACGACCAGTCCCATCCTCGCTCACTGCCATGCCGATAATTTCTACAGTAGCCACAATTCCATCGCTCGCTCGTTCAACAATCAGTCAGTTGCTCCCATCCCGACGAATCGAATCTCCGTCGCCACCTTGCCTAGCCACACCGGACATCAGTCAGCAAGAGGGAGCCCAAACTCCGCGAACAACGATTCCCAATCCCGACTCGGCGACTCCATCCATGGCCGCGATCGACCGCCATGATTAGGATTACGACTTTACGTTGCCGCCACGACCCGCTCTCCTCCCTTCCCCGCGCCACGTCGGCCGCCCGCTCCTGCACGCTTCCTCCTCCTCGATGCCGCCGCCGATGCAGACTGCTCACTCCCCATTCTTCTTGCTGCTCCCTCCGGGTCCTCCCAACAGTAGCATTGAAGTGCATCCCTGGTAGAGTGGCGGCAACACCAGCTTCATGGGTCCAGCCGACAGTGGCGCCACCGCGCTTCAGCGATCGTCATCGTCCGACTTTCGCCACAGCCTGATCGTGCCCAACTCCACTGCTGGCACCGGAGACGCCACTGCTTCCTCAGGACTGCTGCCCGCCGTGAGAAGACGCTTCTTTTCATCTTTTCTTTTATATTATATAATTGACAATTCAAATATTTTCCTCTCTTCTAGAATTGAACAAGATCGATGCCTGTATACAGATTCTTGGGGTGGCGCATCTGATTGTGTCGCTGGGCATTTTGCTCGCCACCGACAAGCTTCTCAAACAGGCATTCGTCGCCGCGTCCATCAAGTTCCCAAGCGCCCTCTTCGGCATGTTCTGTGTCTTCTCCGTGCTAGTCGTCTTGGACACATTCGTGCCTGCTCTCGCAACGGCGTTCATGGACTTCTTTGTGCCTGCCACACTATTCATCCAGAGGTGGCTACCCTTGTTCTGCGTCCCGACACTAGTCGTGCTGCCGCTCGCCGTCAGGGATGTCCCAGCGGCTTCAGGACTCAAGATCTTTGCAATCACTTGTATGTATTATTCTCGATCACTTTTTTGCTGTCACTGTTTCTCCGAAAAGAACCAGTTCATCTGCAAAAGGTAGATGAGGTTCTCCTCGTTATGTAGACTTGCACAACTACAACCCTTCAGTACTGTATGATTCCAGGCTCCAGTTTAGCAACCTGCAGACCTAGTAAACAAAATTTTGAAAATTGTGAGGTATCTTACCAATCCTTTATATATATATATATATATATATATATATGCTGTCAGCATCTTCTGTGTTATGTTTACCTAGATATGATTGCACATGAGACAAATGCTACAGAAGGAATTAGATTGCATTAGGTCCGTGCAAGACTCATTGATTCAGTTTTTCCCTTGCAGTCCATTAAATTGAAACAGCTACTTTTATACTGTTTTGATTTTGCCCCCTTTTTCAGTTGGTGGATGGTTTGCTACCCTCGCGGTTGCAGGATATACAGTGTTAGCTGTGAGAAAACTTGTGAAGACAGAGCTTATTCCAGATACAGAGCACATGAGCAAGTCGTCGCCATTTTCTACATCGTAAATCTCGGCATGGGCTGCTATATTTGTCTCATCATTTGGTGTTGCATCTTTCAATCCAACGGCACTTGGTACCACAGCAAGAACATGCCTTCCTTTCCTGCTTGCTGCTAATGTGCTAGGATACATGGTTGGTTCTGGGTAATATGCTTATATCAATCAATAGGATCCAAAGTACGCAAATAGTTTATTCAATTTTATCTGACGATCTGGGTATTTTCAGGTTATCATCGGGTGTCAAGAAAGTGTTACATCCAATCATCTCCTGCTCACTTTCTGCAGATTTGGCGGCAGTAGCGTATGGGTACCTCTCCGGTTCCGGATTTGATGCTGTGCTAGGTTCATAAGCTATAAACTCTAATATATAGTCCTACAATTATATCAAATTTTTTTTTAGTTTCAGAAGAGTTGCCTTCAGAGCATTAGTGCTGGAGTAACATATAACATACACATGATATCACTGTGCTCTCAGAGAAAGTGGTTGTCCAGGTGATTAGCTCACAAAGGCGCCCTCTAATCCTGGAGCCGGTGACGTACTAATGGGTTTCCTTGGGTCTGTGATCATATCATTTGCATTCTCAATTTTCAAACAGAGAAAGGTACTACTGCACATCTTGTGACATCATTTTGGTTAAGCTCTGTTCCGCTGCAAATAACTTTTATCTGATTGTCAACTTGTCCATGCTCCTGAGTCCTGATTTCAGCTTGTAAAGAGGCACGCGGCAGAGATTTTCACATCAATTGCCATTGCATCGACATTCTCTCTGTACTCAACTGCTGTCATAGGGCGCCTGATTGGGCTAGAGCCATCATTAACCATATCCACATTGCCAAGATGTATAACTGTGGCGCTGGCTTTGAGCATAGTATCTTTCTTTGAAGGTAAATCTTGGCAGACCATCCTCCTGTGAATTTGATTGTGTTCCTATAGTAAAGATGAGGAGAGTGGGTTATCATGATGTCCCTAGCTTGTATTCACAGGCAAGTTAATCATCGGTCAATTACTTGACCTAAACATGTAGTGATTGACTTAATACTTAGTGTTAAATCTTCCCGCTATGTGTCTTTGCAGTAATTTACTGAGGGGCATTGATGGTTCATGGTTTCTTGTGGTTCAGGTGTAAATTCTACACTAACTGCTGCTGTGGTTGTCCTTACCGGGCTCATTGGAGCCAATTTTGTGCAAGCAGCTATGGATAAACTTGGTTTGAGTGACCCCATCGCCAGAGGAATAGGGACAGCTCCAGGTAATTTGCTGGATATAATGTCGTTCTGCATCATTTGGTAATTCTTCATTTGTGAGCATGTCAGCATGATTATGCTCTGTCTGAAATTAATGTTTCTTGGTTGATGGTGTAGTGCTCATGGACTGGGGACAGCAGCACTGTCAGCCAAGGAACCTGAAGCACTCCCTTTCTGTGCCATTGCTTATGGTCTCACGGGAATTTTTGGCTCGCTGATTTGTTCGGTTCCAGCAGTGAGGCAAAGCTTGGTATTCATAGCTGGTTAAGGAGGAGCAGCTCCTGATGATCTGAATTTGAGGATTTGATTCTTTAGATAAAAGAGGTCGTTTCCTGTGTAAAAGAGGACATGTTTTCTGATGGGGAAGCAACGCCCCCATATTTGGGGTTAGGATTTATTCTGTATAGAGGCTTCAAAAAAGGTGAATAATTCCGTAATCGGGATTTACAAAATAATACATTATTTCTGTGTCAAAATACTACTACTAGCGCAAGATGGATCCATTTTTGGTTTCATAGTTTGTGATATCATCTTCCTCCCTTCTCAGAAACAAGAGATATAAAGTAGTATGTTTGAATTCGACAGTTTTTAAAAACAAATTATGGTATTCAGTTAGGTAAAATTTAATCCAGATCTAGTTCGGAGCAAGCGCACTCTGGAGTCTAGAGACGGAATGATGAGGTTGACACAATTGCATACATGAGCCGACCAAAATGATAATTTTCATGTATACCTCAATGTTTAAGATCAGTTAACAAATAAATAGGGAAAAGCTAAACATCACATGAGTGATTTATAGGAGCTCCAATCACTTGAATTTGTAGCCACCGGATCTGGTGGGTGGACCGTCGGATTTCCTCCTCCTGTTGCCTTCTTCCTCCCCAGCACTCGCGCCTGTGGTCTTCTTCCCCACCTTCGGCATGGCAGCTAGGGCTCGATGAACTCTCCCTGGGCGGCCGACCGAGGGGAAGAAGGGAAGCCAGGCGGTGGGATGGTGGTCGGGTGGCTTAGCGAGCCTTGGCGGTGCAGGAGGCAGTCAGGCCATGTCTAGGGTGGGGATGCTTGCCAAAGTCAAAGATGATGGCGCGGTGGGGGTTGAAGGGGACAGGGAGGCCACCGCGGGGTGGACACAGACGGACGGATCCATGAGGAGGAGAAGGACTGAAGGAGGCCACCATGGCCGCCTCTAGAGACCTCGTCGGCATGGAGGAGATGTGCGGGGTGCGGAGGAGAGAGCGTGGGGAAGAAGACTAGTGAGGGGAAAGGTTGAATGACACAAGTTTTATGTAGAAAGACCCAATAAACAGCCTCTAGATTTTAGGATGTCCAGACATTTTCTTTAGACCCATATAACTCCACTCTAGTTCAATCAAATAACTTACTTATTTCGTGCAACTTAGTAGCTTTCTCACATTATTCCATACTCAAACGAAACACACCAAGATCTCCAATACTATGTTTTTATGAATTTATATGTCCCATTAGAACAACAAAAGTGGATGCTGGTCGATGCACAAGTTTAAATTGGTGTTTTTTTAGCGCCGCCTTGGGCGCGGCCTTCCTCAAGACCAATGTGGGGGAGCCGGGGTTTGAACCCCTCGGAGACTTTAGCAGCTGGTTGGACTGATTAACGAAGGAGGTTGTGCAAGTGGCCTGGCCCACAAGGCCCGAGGGCTAAGGCCTGGCTTCATCTAAGAGAAGAGGGTCTGTGGCCTAGGGTAAGCCGTAAGCCGTAAGCGCAACAGACAAGGAGGACGGTCGAAGAAGAGGGCGTTACCGCCGGAAGCGGGTGATGATGGTCCCGTGAAAACGTGAAATCATGCTTCATGGCAGATGTGGACGCGTTGCAACATGTTTGCGGCATCATGTGAGCAGTTCCCCAAAGCCCATTGGACGAGAACGCAAGCCCACAACGTTATGGTTGTGATCTGCCTCTGCCGAAGATCTGATGACAACCCGCTCCCGGTTCAGGCGATCGACGTGCCGGCGGCGGCGGGTGTCCTCACATCGGCTGGGAGCTCAGGGTGGTGGGCGTGGAGGAGGACGAGGACCTCGGCGGCAACTCCGTGGAGCGCGTAGGGTGCTGCAGGGCCGCCCTGGGTAGCACGGCCGATGTATGTCGCCGTCCACGCATTGCAGCCGGCGACGTCGTCCACGAAGTTCGATCGCGGAGCAGGAGGACGACGACGAGCACGCGCGCATCTGGCCGCTGTGGTCCTGTCTGTTTCCGGCATTCCGCCCCGGGTTGTGGACAGCCACAAACCCCGACCCCGGCCGTCGCTTTCGTTCCAAAGAAGAGGATGAGTTGATCGATCACTCGTAGCCCAACGTTCTCGATCCCAATTCCAACCAAACCCCATCCTCGCTTGCTGCCATCCATGCCGATGATTTGCAGCCACACTTCCATCGCTCGCTCTCGTTCAGTAGATCCCATTGCATCCCGACAAATGGAGTCTCCGTGTCATCACTCCTCCGTCTGCTCAGGATGAGGGAGGAGGAGCGACACAGTCGGCAAGAGGAAGCCCAAACTCCTCTGCCGCTTCTTCCTCCTCCTCTCCACCCCACGAACTCCTCCACTCCATGGCCGCGGCCGCCATGATTGGGATTACCAATTTAGGATGCCGACGCCACGACCCGCTCATCTCCTCCCTTCCCCGCGCCACGTCGGCCGCCCGCTCCTGTGCGCTTCCTCCTCGACGCCGCCGAAGCAGACTGCTCACTCCCCATTCTTCTTGCTGCTCCCGGGTCCGACCAACAGCAGCACTGAAGCGCATCCCTGCCGGCGGCGACAGCAGCTTCGTGGGTCCAGCCAACAATGACGCCACTACGCTTAACCGATCATCGGCGTCCGACCATCGCCACCGCCTGATCGTCCCCAACTCCACCGCTAGCACCGGACAAGCCACTGCTTCCTCAGGAGTGCTGCCCGCCGTACGTGAGAACACGCTCTTTTCTTCTTTATATTATTATTATTATTAAAATTCACATCTTTTTCTCTGCACATTAGCTTGTAGAACTGAACCCAATCGATGCGCGTTGTATGCAGGTTCTTGGGGTGGCACATCTGGCTGCGTCCCTGGGCGCTATGCTCGCCGCCGACAAGTTCCTCAAGAAGGCATTCGTCGCCGCGTCCATCAAATTCCCAAGCGCCCTCTTCGGCATGTTCTGTGTCTTCTCCGTGCTAGTCATCTTGGACACATTCGCGCCTCCTCTCGCCAAGGCTTTCTATAACTTCTTTGAGCCTGCCACAATGTTCATCAAGAGGTGGCTACCCGTGTTCTACGTCCCGACGCTCGTCGTGTTTCCGCTCGCCATCAGAGAAATCCCAGCGGCTTCAGCCCTCAAGATTTTTGCAATCACTTGTATGTATGATTCTCGATCACATTTTTTCTTCCATTTACTGTTTCTCTTCACAGCTAATTTGGCTTGTTTCTATCTATCCAATGGGACTTGAATTTGGTTTCAGTTGGTGGCTGGTTTGCTACCCTCACGGTTGCAGGATATACAGTGTTGGCTGTGAGAAATCTTGTGAAGACAGAGCTTATTCCAGATACAGAGCCCGTGAGCAAGCCAGCGCCATTTTCTTCATCGGAAATCTGGTCATGGGCTGCGATATTCGTTGCATCATTTGGTGTTGCATATTTCAATCCCACGGCACTTGGTACCACAGCAAAAACATGCCTTCCTTTCCTGCTTGCTGCTAATGTGCTGGGATTCATGGTTGGTTCTGGGTAAATATGCTTATATAAACTCGATCAATATTATCCAAAGTATGCAAACAGTTTGTTCAATTTTGTCTGACCATCTGGGTAATTTTTTTTTCAGGTTACCAGCTGGTGTCAAGAAAGTGTTGCATCCAGTCATCTCCTGCGCACTTGCTGCGGATTTTGCGGCAGCAGCATATGGGTACCTATCCGGGTCTGGATTTGAGGCTGCGCTAGGTACATAAGCTATAAACCCTAATATATAGTCCTATACAATTACATCACATTTTTTTTTAGTTTCAAAAGAGTTGCCTTGAAAGCATTAGCGCTGGAGTAACGGTTACACATAATATCGCTGTGGTCTCATAAAAAGTGGTTGTCCAGGTGATTACCTCACAAAGGCGGCCTCTAATCCTGGAGCCGGTGATATACTAATGAGTTTCCTTGGGTCTGTGATCATATCATTTGCATTCTCGATATTCAAACAGAGAAAGGCACGTACTACTGCACATGGTTATCTTGTGACATCGTTTCAGTTAAGCTCTGTTCTGCTGCAAATGCCTTTTTATCTGATCGTCAACTTGTGCATCCTCCTGAGCCCTGATTTCAGCTTGTAAAGAGGCACGCAGTAGAGATTTTCGCATCGGTTGCCATTGGAGCTACATTCTCTCTGTACTCAACTGCTATCATAGGGCGCCTGGTTGGGCTAGAGCCATCATTGACCATATCCATGTTGCCAAGGTGTATTACTCTGGCGCTGGCTTTGAGCATAGTATCTTTCTTTGATGGTAAGTCTTGGCAGTCCATCCTCCTGTGAATTTGTTTGGGTTATCATGATAAGTTCCCACTCTTTTTTAACCATAGGTCAGTTACTTGACCTAAACATGTAGTGATTGACTCGATTTTGTTAGTGTTAATTTGTTGAGGGACACTGATGGCTCATGTTTTTTTGTGGTTCAGGAGTAAACCCTTCAGTAACTGCTGTCGTTGTTGTCCTTACCGGGCTCCTTGGTGCCAATTTTGTGCTAGCAGCTATGGAGAAACTTGGTCTGAGCGACCCCATCTCCAGAGGAATCGGGACAGCTGCCAGGTAATTTGCTTCATATATGTCGGTCTACATCATTCAGTCATTCTTCATGTGTAAGCATGATTAGGCCCTGACTGAATGTATCTTGCGTGGCTAATGTGTAGTGCTCAAGGACTGGGAACAGCTGCACTGTCAGCCAAGGAACCTGAAGCACTCCCTTTCTGCGCCATCTCTTATAGTTTCACGGGAATTTTTGGCACGCTGATTTGCTCGATTCCAGCAGTCAGGCAAAGCTTGATATTCATAGCTGGTTAAGAGCAGCTCATGATGTTGTAGGATTTGATTCTTTAGATAAAAGAAGCCGTTTCAGAAGATGAAGAAGCAACGCCCCACATGTTGGGTCAGGATCTATTAGGTATAGGGGCTTGGAAAAAGGTAAATAGTTCCGTAATCAGGATGTAACTAAAATACTACATTTTTTGTGACAAAATACTAAAACTAGAACAAGATGGATCCCTTTTTTGTTTGATAGTTTGTGTTACCATCTTTCTCCCTTCCTAGAAATAAGAGATACAAAGTAGTATGTTTGATAAAATCAACATATTTCAGAGACAAAATACGCTAGTGGACGGATGACTCGCTGGAGATGGAATGGTGAGGTGTTGACACTTTAACAGCCACCCTTATGTAGTGTGTAGTATAGGTAATTACAAATCCAGCGGACAGGGGTTAAGTGGTCAAAACCAGCGTGGCAGCGTCTCAGCTCACTGCAGTAGCAATCTACTAACTAAGCGATGATCGTGCAGTTGAAGCTAGAACCTCGGGTCGTCCTTTCTAACTCCTGGGTCATGCACAGGTCCATGGAGTTGTAACCCAGCAAACCCCTCTCGTGTGAGTTGTACTCGCAGGATCAAATTGTATAGTAGCTCAATATCATTCCACGAACCAATCATCAAGATCCCATAACTCAATATCATACAATACATCAAATGGAAGAACATTACAACACATTTATACTTTTTAATTAGTTAGTCTACGTACAAGGTGAAGTTTAACCCGACTACTCAGGTCTAATTCATTCTCGCTCTTTGTCACTGAACATCAAGTACCTGCAACCCATAACCTGCTAAATCTTTGACTTCACCCATGCTTGGCTCGGGTGGTCACCAAGTCAGAAGTACCTGTAGAAGGCTTAACGGTAGTACCGTGGGTACAATTGTACTCAAAGGACTGATCCATCTAACATAAATATTTGGTAGATACAGGGGGAATTAATTGGTATTTGTAATTTGCAAAGAAAGTATGGCGTATGTTAAAACAAAGCATGAGATTAATCTAACTTATCAGTTCACAAGTAGTAAAGATGTATGAGTAATAAGCGGTCAACATTCCATCTCGTTTACAAAAGTTCATTACCCTCACCACGCTGAGTCTAGAAACCAAGAACAACCAATAATTCCATCTGAATACTTTAGACTTTTGATGGATACAAAATTACAAATGCTGTGGTGGAGGCTTAGCTACAAGACCATCAAGTGGGCCGCCGCTGACAAGAGCGGCAAGGATGAGGTCTACCTCACCGCATTACTGCAGAAGCCCTTCATCAGTTAGTGAACACAGTTTATTTGTGGGGAAATGGCACGGCAATTCATCCACCGGCTGATTAAAGCAATGCAGTGCAGGTGCAAATGTGCAATGCCTGCACACTCACTGCAATCAGCTTGCCGCAATGCGTATGTGTGCAACAATGTAAGCAGTAGAACAGAGAGCATCCCTAGCGGTGATGAAATCGCAGTCTCAGGTGAATTGGAACTGGTCACATATAAGGGAGCGAAATAGCGCGATAGCGATGAGATACTCGCTAGCCACGCACGCACCCCCAGGTGGCATCCTCTCTCAGCTCTTCATGTACCTGTGCTTTCAGTTTTTTTTTT
>CM041628.1:64053159-64131674 GCA_023333625.1 Bothriochloa decipiens
AGAGGGCGAAGAAGGCGTCGACAGTGGACACGAGATGAAGCCTCGGCCCGCTCACCCCCAGCGCTACCAGCACATTTTTTCCGTTTTGTTTTTTCTCATCGTCAGAAGTAGAAATAGAAGAAAAAAAATTATTTTTATTGTTCGTATACGTACTATCTATACCTATCTATAAAAAATAAAAATTTCTTCACCTAATTTTCTTTCACCTCCTGTTTGAATCGGTGACGGTGGATTTATCTTCTCTACGTCCAGTCTATACAAAATTAAGATTATATTTAATTTTTTGTCTCTCCTCCAGTTTGCGTTCACAGTCCGTTTAGAACTAGGATTATTTAATTATGGCATTCTAGCTTCTATTCGGACGGTGAAGATCGTATAAAAGGTAACTCCAAATTTAACAAGAATAGCACGTAACAAGATGAAAAAAATAGTTAAAAAATCTTGACATGAATGAGAATTGTCTGTGTTGTTGTCATTCAACTTTGACACTTATCATTATGGATGGTCTTTCATCCAAATCCAAGCTCAAATAAAAATAGCTCCGGAAACACAAATAGCTTATAAAATTAAACCAATCTACCCATACACAAATCGATCGATTTGAAAATCAGATCAAGCCTCCAGGTCGTCCAAAGTGCCGCGACATGTCTTCGCGCCGCCATAAAGATCCGCTTGGGCAGGCAAGACGGTGAGCTTGACTAGCACGAATTAATCCAAGTTGAAATCAGATCAAGACTCTGCGTTCCGGCTTTCGCAGTCGCACTGCCAACCAGGTCCACTTGTCCAGGTGAGGCGACGAGTTAGGCTAGCTGACGTTGCGAGGACCTCGTCCGCGTTGGACTGGACGTGGAAGGCCATGATAGCGGTAGCGAGGCACGCAAGGCCAAATGAACGGGAGCCGCCACTGGCCTTAGCGCCGCTGTTGAGGGCATGTGTTGCCACCACACACTGTAAAATGAACATATGACGCCGCTAGCCATAGACATAGCCGTCTATACTCATGATTTATATTTATGCGAGTTAGATAGCATATGTCCAACTAACGTACGCTATATGATTTTAAAGTGTATTAGAACAAATGACATAAGTTATAATTCTCGTTGCAATGCACGGACATATTTGCTAGATATAAAAGAAAAGAAAAGGGATGATATTTTTTAGGCCTTGTGTGTGGGTAGGATTTGTCGAGGAACAACCAATTGGATGGCACCGCACCTCTCTCTTTCCTTGATTTTGGCACACACGTCCTTGTCTATACCCATCGTCATCTCTTGGCCTAAAAAAACCTAGCTACGTTGCTACATATATCAACCCTTTTAAAAGGCATCTCATACATATCACGTAGAAGAAGACTTTTTAGACAAGGGAAAAGAGGAAGGTGATTGAAGGTCGAAGTAACCGGCTCATGAACAAATATTTATGACTACAAAGACAACTTCACCATTATTATAAAATTAGTGTTACACAACTCACAAACTTTTCTTTGTCGATCGCAAAAATTAAGAATAATTAAATTGCTTTAAGACAACTTTAGTAAAAATGTTGTATGAATTGGTTGTCAAATCCATATCCTGTTATCATTTATACGACAACACCAATGCAGTTGCCTCTAAGAAAAAAAATGCTAAACAGTGTTTGGTCCAGGAGATGAAGTGGGATGAAAAATACTGCATTTACTTGTGTTTGGTCCAAAAACAGTAGGGGCAAAGTCATAACCCTAGGGAATCCTATAGGTGTGGGTCCACACAAACCTTCCAAAAAAACTATGGACATGTTTGTCATTCATTCATGATGAGCGCTTTGTTTTCTCAGCTCATTCTATTGCGCTTGTGATATACTTCATTCTCTCTACACATAATACCATGGCACCCAAAGCAAAACTGGCTAGCGCACGCGAATGGGTCAGTGTACCGAGGGTCGAATGGGGTGGTGTAGATAGGTAAGAAGCAAATGAGTAGGGTTTAGATAAGTGTGCTTTTTTTGTTGCATAGGAAGAGCAGAGTAGTCATGCGGGGCTGCGGGGTGGTAGTGGCAATGGTGGGCCAAGCCGAACAAGGGCAGTGACGACAATGGCGGATCGTACCAAGTAGGGGCCGCAAACCATGGCAAAGCTGAGATTAGGGATATCAACGAGGGACTTTCATTGATGGATAGCTCCCAATTCATGCAGGAAGAAAAATTCCTTGTCCCTGTCCCTCACGAACATCTATGGGGAGCTTTTCCTCCTATCCCATCCCAACACGAGGAATTAATACCAAGGGGATGCAACATTTATAAAGAGAAAAGCAAAATTATGGTATCAAATCAATATAAATTGAACAAGTAAGATTTCATATTACAAGAGATGTATATTTTAGGGTTTAGTTTGCTATGTATAATACACTATGTGATGAAGTTTTTGTAAGATTTTATCATGACAAAGGGCTAATTTAGAGTAAGGGCGAGTTCAAGGGACAAATAAGCGATGAATAGGGATAGTTCCATATCCCTGTCCCCCTCAACCCATTCCCATGGCTCGAAAAACGCCTAGAGGCTCAAAGAAATGGCAACCATGATGGGTGTGTCTACCTCTCCCCCTCTTTCCTCCAGCAAGATGGTGGTGCAAACCACTCCGATGATGAAGAAGTTGATACCGCAGGTATTAGGCTCTAGATGGCTAGAGGGGGATAAATAGTCTATAAAAATTTCTTCTACAAAGCACAATTCACTAGTGCAAAGTGGTTAATACATTAGGTGACCTAATATAAACTACAAGCACTAATTCTAGCTCACTACAATCAAGCCCCTACACAAATTCTAGTAGTGGTTGATTTCTAGCTAAAACACTTGACTAGCTACTAAGCTACACTAGAGAGTAGGCCTGCTAATGGCTTGGGCTTTCAAGTTAGTGTACTTTGGACGAGTAGGAATAGGTTGATTTCCTTAGCATGTTGAGTTAAGTTAGGTTGATAGAAGGAAAATGCGAAAATAAAAATACGTACGTGCCAACACATCTCGTGTGCATAGTTTTTCTTTCCTCCATCCCTACCCGGACCGCACCCCGCACTGCGTCTTCTATCCTCTGTCCCCTTCTCTCTCAAATCTCCAGCAAGGTAGCCCTTGCAGCCTAGTGAGCTCTGACGGCTCATGCCCACTCCCACGCCCACCACCTCTGACGTGTATGTCCATGGAGAATGCAACAGTGAATTCATCAGATCCGACGACTGCGGTGGTGGTGACATGTCTTCTAGTTCTGACGGTAGGTAGGCCTCTCCTCATCCCCCTACTCTCACCTCCTAGATCTGTTCTCTAGGATTTCAGTGAGCTCTCTCCTATCTTCCCCAACTCCAATAGGCTATAGAATGGCTAACTAGGGGAGGGAGGTAGGCTAGCCGATGGGAATGGTCGATGGATGACTTAGGATATGCAGCGGCAGGGGCGATAGTTGGGCCGGATCGTGGTGAAGGAGGCTCAACGAAGCTAGAGAAGATGGTAGCAGGTAAGCTCACCGGAGCTGGAGAAGATAGCGATGTTGGGAGGGGAGGAAAAGAGACGACCACGCGTGGGCGCTAGGGTTCATTGCTGAAACATCCTCAATTTTTCACGAAAGGAAAATACACAGAATAACGAATAATATAATAGTTTGAAGCTCAAAACATCACACTATCCAGCAATAGTCGATACAGAAATCCATACATCAAATAAAAGAGTACAAATAAGAGGGGTTACATCAAATAGTACATCGCCACACTGACGGAATCATCAGAGTAGCAGCATCAAGAACAGTTGCGGTAGGCGAAAGCAACAACTAATCTCCAAAAGAAGCCTGAGCGTAGGCAATCATATAGAATAGCACAAAGAACCAAATGAAATTCAATAACTTCAAATGCGATCATACATAAGCCTATGACGTATAGCTCATTTTTATGAAATTTGAACACTTGGTTCATATTTTTTGGAATTTATACGGAGAAGTTATGATTTTTCTAAAGTTAAAACTATATTTAGAAAAAGAAAAAGATTAGGTGGCGTGACACGTGGCAGGCTCTGATTGTCTAGAGGCAGGTCAGTCAGTGACAGATGAGACGCGGGGTCAACAGTCAACGTTGATCGGTCAATGGTCAACGCAGACTGGGCCCGACTAGGCTCGGATGGGCCTAGGCAGGGCCGAGTCTGGGCCAGGTTGGGCCGGCCCCGGCCCGTACACGTGTCAGGCTCTCGGATGTGCCACGTGGCTTGATGGGCCGTTAGCGGGTCTAGGTCTACGGCTGTTGGTCCACGGACCCGGTCCATGGTGGAGCAAGGACTCAAAGTTCGCGTGACAGTCTTTGGCTGGTCCAGCTGGACTCCCGATGGACGCGGTCCACACGGGGAGAAAATCCCCTTCCCTTCCTCATGCGCGCGACTGGGCATGGCGGCGTTGCCTCCGTGGCGAGCAGCGCAACGGCTCCGGACGGTTCATAGGCTAAGGGTGTGGCTACGGCGTCGCAAGGGTGATGCGGTGACGGCTGCGGGGCTCAAGATGGCTTGCGGGGCCTTGGCTTGCCGGCACGCATGCGGCCACGGTTGCAAGGTGCTACAGCGCGCGGAGGGCGGCTTTGACTCGCGCAACGGGTTCACGAGGTCAAGGTGAGTGTGGCAACGAGACTAATTCGACCGCGGGGCTCCTAACAAGCGCACGGCAGCAGCTGGTGATGACAGCGACAGCGTAGCACCGACAGGGCTCCTTCTCGTCCTCCATCTTCTCCTCCGTCCTACGTTCGGAGCAGCTGGGAGCTCAAAGGTGCTATAGCACGGCTAGCAGAGACACGGCGGAGCGCGCGCGGCCGCGAGAACCACAACGGCGCTCCGACGGCCGGAGTCCGAGAAGGCCGGGATTGGCGAAGGTATCGACCCCACTGTAGCCTATGCCGGCTCCCGAGACCTTGTCAAAGATGTGTTCTAGGCTACTACGAATCCAACGGTGAAGACGACACCGCAAGAGACTAAGAGTAACAGCGGAGGTATGCTGGCCGGCGGCCATGGCAAGAGCGGCGGCGGTGGTCTCACTTGCGCGGCAACGACTGGCGACGGGGACTCGACGAAGTGGAAGCAGAGCAGCGTTGCGGTGGTCGAGCAGGGCCACCGAGTTCTCCTCCGGTGAGCAGCAACAGCAGCGACGGCGGTGCTCCGGCTCCTCTGCTCCGGCGGACAACTCTTTTCCCCTTCTTCTTCTCTCCCCCTCTCCAACTCCTCAGCAGTGGCAGGCAGAGCAAGGTGGCCAGCAAGAATGGCGGCTGGCTCAGGGGGAAACCCTAAAGGCTTGACGCGGGCTTCCATTTATAGCCGGTCGGCGGCCATGGCTTGGATGGCGGACTGCGTGGATGGCAGATGCCAATCGAGTGGTTGGGTGCGGCCGCGAGCTAGGGTTAGGGTTACGCAGCGCGGCCTGGCGGAACAGACGGCATCCGGGGCGATCGCAGGCGTGGGCGAACGATGGAGGTGTGCCTTCGCCATTTTTGGCACGATGGAGGTGATGGGCGGGGCACAGAAGAGGAAAAAGGAGGAGCTGACCAGTGGGGGCCACGGGGCAGTGAGAGCGGGGCACAGGGGGCCTCCTGCTGGGCCAGCTCGGCCTTGTTGGGCTGCGGTGTGCGGGGCAGGCCGAGGTGTTGCGGCGGCGAGCGAGGCAGCCTGATGGCGAAGCGGGCTGAGCTGAGCTGGGCCGCGGGAAAAGAAAAGGGGAGCAAGCGAGGCTGCTTGGCCGGTTGGGCCATTTTCCCTTTCTATTTTTCCTTCATATTTTCCAACCCTTTTCTATTTCTATACAAAGCCACTAATCCTTCCATGACTTGATCTTGTTAGCAACAAATGTTAGTGACCAAGACATGTACTTGGTGGGTCCCCTAGGGTCTCATGGGGTTGTTGGATGCCATGTCCATGGTTAGCTATACTTATATACATATATGATAAAAGTTTTATTTGATTTTATTAATCGCTACATAAAATCAAATAAGAAGCAAATCAAACTCTTATAATTTAAATGCAAATGCTTCACTAGTACTTGGTGCTACTTGTGCAACAACTAGTGGGTTTCCTACATGACACTCACCAACCATTGGTTATTTTAGAAAAAATTTATTGGTTGTGATTTTTTGGTGTTTGAGATTTTTAGGGTTGTTATAATTGCGGCCCTAACTCGCCGGAGCTCCGGCGAACCCTAGCGTCCGTGGCGGGAGCGAGGGTGAGGGCACTAGAGTCGAGGACGAAAAGATTTGCTCTGTTATGGGCTTGGTTGGGTATGTCAGTTTTAACCCATTAGCATGCCTACTAGAGAGTTAACCATAAGAGCAACTAGCAATTAGTTCCTACAAATGGAAACAACTAGCTATTCTAGGCTACAGCAAACAAGATGGGGGCTATCGCAATACGAATATATACACAACCACGTAGACAGCTACACAAGTGATAAAGCACTACATTAGCCAATGAATGACATACAATAAGTCTAGAGTTTATAGTTAACCAGACAAAAGAGATAACACAATTATTTTTTCCTTATGGTTCGGTTATTTGCTAGTAATTTTAAATTTGTACGTGCATTCAAAAATAAAGCCGTAGCAGTAGCACGGACATTATACTAGTAACTATAGTATCACTAGGGTTGGGTAGACATAGCACCTGTCTCACTTTCAGATTTTAATCCAATTCTGCATTTATTTTCAACAAAGACTTGAAGACTAGTAGCAATCCCTTCATATCAACGATTGTTAGGTAAAGTAGTACTCAATACGTGGCTGCATCAAGATCTTAGCTCTATGGTCAGTCGTATTGACTCGGATGCATCTTCAGAAGGTCATTCTTCGTGGAGGTATTTGCATCTAGTAGATGATAAGCCAGCACTTAAGAAAATTTATATTAGGTGTCGCTTTAGAATAAAATTGCAATACGATGTTGATGGAAATGATGTTTGTTTTTCACTAGTGCGGTAGTGCCTGTAGCCATGGAGTAGGAAACCACTTAGATAAACGCATGTGCATATTGTTTAGATCAGCCAAAAAATCCCCAATGGCGTGGGCCAGGTTTCTCCATAGATTCGTGAAACAAGATGTGCAAGCCCAGTTCACCAAAACTATACATACGGGCACACCACCTAGCAAATCTGGGTGCGTTTAGTTGCCCCGAATTTCGAATGAAAATGTCACATCATATCACCTCAGCGCACTGTAGCATTTTGTTAGTATTTGGTAAAAATTGTCCAAACTTTGCGTAACTAGACTCAAAATATTCGTCTCGTAAAGTACAACAAAACTGTGTAATTAGTTTTTGATTTTATCTACATTTAGTACTCCATGTATGTGCCGGCATTTTGATGTGATGGGTGATAGAAATTCTGCATAGTGAATTTTGAGATGATTTTGGGAAACTAAACACAGCCTCTGAACGTTGGGGGAAAAAAAATCAGAATCCGGCATCAGCACGTCGCCTTCGCACCAGTAACGCACGCAAACGAGCAGTAGAGTTCAATTTGACACAAAAATAAGAATCTTTAAGTCTGGACGGTCCTGATGCAGCTGGTGTGGGGACAGAGCCCGTTGACCGCATGTGTGAACCGTCCGATGGGGAGGCACGTCGGCATCAGGCAATTGTCATTTTGCTTACGGCGCAAGGAAGGAGTGCCGGCAACTTGGCATCCAAGTTAGCCCCGCGCATACCCGCTCCCAGGTGGGTCCGGACCTACGCGTCAGAGAGCTGTTGAGGGACGTAGGGCGGTGGGTGGAGGATAGACCGAATAATAATAACCCAAGTGGGTCACGCCAAAGCCGTGCCGCGTGCGTGGACCTCGCCCTATCTCTTTCGCACCGTGTCCAATAATTCTTCCACCTCCGCCGCCGCATAGCCTGCCTTCCTCCCACCTTCGCCCTCCGCCGCCGCCGTCGGCGGTTGTCGATTCGTACCCGCTCACCCATTCAATATCGCCGGCGGGAGTAAAAGAAGCAGCAGAAGAAGCTCCGGCGAGAACCCCCACCTCCGGCCACCGCCAGGGGTAAAGTGGGGTCGGTAGGGGAGTCCTAGGGGGAGCAAAACGGATCGGACATACAGAGATGAAGCAATCAAAAAATTGTTCGTTCGCCGTCGCCCCTGCTAACGCTGCCAGTACTAACGCTAACACTAGGTAAGCATCGTCGATCGGCGGATCTGCTTGCTTGTGTGATTGCTCGGCGAAGAGGATCCGTTTATTTTCGATCTGGAAACTTTTTTGTTTTTGTATCTGTATAGTCCTCTCTTGCTGGATATGTTAGATATCAATTATATGTGCTATATGAAGATGTGAATTGTTAGGGCTAAAGCAGATTCGGTTGATTCTTCTATGTATTGTTGACTTTTCAAAATTACAATTTTTATTCCTGTGACTGCAGCTCTGTATAATTACTTGTTAAATTACTTGTGGATCAATTCCCTTTAGGATTTTGTTAGAATTCTGCTGAATTTTACCCTATGCACCTTATTCTGTTGTTTACTTTTATTACTTGATGAGTCGATTACTGCCCTTCCACGTGCTATGCGATGGATATGGTCTAAGATACAAGTTTTCTTGCTCCATGTTCAGTTAAATTCATGATTAACTACTAATTTGTACATGAAAGATAATATTTGGTGCTTTAATTCAGCACTCAATAGATTATTTCATAGCCATGTTATCTGTGGATTGGTACAAGTATCATGTTCCCCCTCCAGCCGCATACCTTCATGACTAATAATACCATATAATACCATAATAAGAGTAAGAAGTAAAAGCTTCTCTATCTGTCTATATGCTTGCAGCACAACCTAGGCATAGTTGGTCAGTTGGTTGACTTATTTTGCACGGAAAGACATTATTGCGCCACGACGAAAGAAATGTGCACTTTTATAATCTGTTTGCCATGCTTTAATATAACAGCTAGTGACAGCATCCAAGATCGGTTTTTCCAAGTTCTCACGGCAAAATCAATACCATAGTTATTCCTTTTTCCGAGTGTCCTGCTGTCATCCAATATTGTTTTGTTGTATAAGTTCAAAAATGCAGCAACAATATAGTATAGCTTACTGATTTCTGTCGATTTTCCCTTTGCAGGATCATTCTGTCTTTTCTCGTTTCTTATCCGAGTCTATTTCGTTTTATGCCCACCCGTTATGAGGTTGAGTGTCAGCCGAAGCTTCTCTACTAGATTAGTGTAAATAGTAGACTTGTTCGAGTTTAGCTTGGTTGGAAGAATTAGTCTCTGGTCCGTGTTCATTTCTGCTAGCAATAATGGCTGCGATGAACGGAAAGGTGTTGGGTAAATGTGGAAGGAACATAAACAGTCTGAAGAGGAAGCGGGAGAGCCCCGCTGCATATGATGCTGACGTATTCCGCACCTCCAAATTGCATCAGCATCCTGTCAATGATTCTGCTGTTAGGTTTCATGTTGATCAAGACCGCAAGGCAAAGATCGTGTGCCACTTCAACAAGCAGGTTTTGCAGAGCTATAAGAACTTCATGTGTAGTGCACCACCTAAGCGTATTTTGCTTCGCAAAGGTGCTGTCTGGAAAGACGTTCCAGAAATGATTGTCAAATTGGCCCAAGCCGACTTCAGGGCAAAAAAGACGATCACAGAAACAACATATCAGAACCAGCTATTTTTGCTGGATTTCGCCCATATGACATTCATAGACACAAAGACAGGCCTTCAGAGGCCAATTGCTTGGATCGATGAAAATGGAAAGAACTACTTCCCAGAATCATTTATGCAAGATCAGAAATTATTTATCAAGAAAGATTTTGGCAATGGAAATCATGAATACATTAGTGTTGAGCCAAATGGGACTCAAGAAATGAATGATCAGCTTGAAACATCAGAAAGTTCTGCAGAAAGCTCAAACTTTGATTCAAGTACTGAAGATGTTTCCAGTCCTAAGAGAGCCAGGGCTGAAAAAAATTCCATCGTAAAAAGTTACTGTGAAATGGGAGAAGCTATTGGAGAAAATGAGCCATGCACTTCGTTGCCTACAGCCAATATTCTACCATACCAAGCTAATCTGGGTGGGGTATCACGTGCTCAACGCACTTTTGAAGCCGTGGAGAAGCTGTTGCTGCAGGGGATGGGTTCAGTTATTGAATCCAAGGACATTATTGGAATCTTCAGGACTCCATTGTTGGATGACTGTGGACAAGTCCGTTTCCATATTCACCAAAAGCAAGTAGAGGTTACCGGATGTCATCGTGGAAACGCAAATGTCCGTTATGCATGGCTTCCTTGCTCCAAAAGCACTGTGCATGAAATGATGCTGAATAATGTCTTACAAGTTCATAAGCCGCCCATTAAGTGTGCAGCCTATGGAGAGGGCACCCTCCTTACACCAGCAACTCGTTCTGATGCCTGGTATGTTCTTGATACATCAATTCTTCCATTTATGTCAGGATTTTCCCTCCCCCCTTTCTAAATTGTTGCTGGCACCTTAGCTCTTGTATCTCATCTATGTTTCTAAGCTGTTTACATTTTCCGAGTTCCATTATGTTTTCATCTGTCTCAGCTGTTTGCACACTCCTGAGTTCATTACTTCATTACTTTCTTTTATTACTGACACTATTCAGACGCTTTTAGATCGATGACAGCAACTAATTACTGTTTCATTTTATCATTCTTGTTGCTCACCATGTTCATTTTCCTTTCCCTAACCGTTGCCAAATTCAATATTTGTATTACTTTCTGCAGTGTGAAATACTCTGATGTTGATGAAAATGGCATTGTCCATATGATGTTGTGCCGTGTTATAATGGGGAACGTAGAAATAGTTCATCCTGGATCCAATCAGCACCGACCTAGTAGTGACTGTTTTGATAGTGGAGTAGATGACCTTAAAAACCCACAACATTACATTGTGTGGGATATGAATATGAATAGGCACATCTATCCTGAGTTTGTAGTCATCGCCAAATTGCCTTCTAAAACTAAAGGTAACTAATCGCAGCTACCGTGTCTTCAGTTTGACTTGTTTGTTTCTTGATCTGTGGCTACCCAAATTTCCTTACTGCTAAGCATTTTCTGTGTCAGATACCTTCATGTCGCAAGAATGTCAGAATTCATCTGATCTGTCACTGGTGTTGAATTCTAGTTCACCCGATTGTATTTCAGAGGTAAGATGCTTTACATGGGGTATTAACTGTAACAGTAGAGTCAACTCCTGTTGCTAACTTGATATACAGACGAGTTCCACTGTTGGAGCAGCAAGACTGCAGTAATTCAGATTGTGTGATTTGACTCGATAATTGACTTGTGATTGCGTTATTGAGATTATAACTTGGAGCTGAATATATTCATTATCTATGATAGAAACCTCCAAATATGATAAGTTTCCCTGTGAAACCATGCTATTTTAGTCATGCTGGAGTTGGTTAAAGCACCAGTTAACAACTTCCTTTTATGCATAAAACAGGAGATGAACCTGGAGGCACCTCCAGCATTGGGAGGTGGATGTGCAGCCCCCATGCTAGGAGATTCGATGGAAAAGGCTCCAAGCTCACCTTGGATGCCTTTCTCCATGTTGTTTGCAGCGATCTCTACCAAAGTGTCTCCTGAGAATATGGACATGGTTATTAGTTGCTATGAAGAGTTTAAGGTCTGATACTTTTTTTTTTCTCTCCTTTGACTGATGTCACCTTCCCTTCTGTGGTATCCAAAATCACTTGTGTTTTTATGATTGTGTATTTGCCAGAGCAAGAAAATAAGCCGAGGTGAACTAGTAAAGAAGCTGAGGGATGTAGTTGGTGATAGAGTGCTAATATCAACGATAATGCGTCTCCAAGATAAGGTGTGAATTGCTCTACTTGTACCTTGCTGATACAGTTCTCTTGGATTCTTTCTGAAAGCCTGAAATCCTTTTAGCTGTAAGGTGTGTCAGCTGGTGGGGTTCGGGATGGACCGCCAGTCCGCCACACACCGAACTTCGGAAGGCCTATATCTTTTGCTGTGAACAAGCTACTTTTCAGGAGCATCAGAACAGTAGTGGTTTGATAACCTGTTTCTTTTTACACTGTTTCCTGAGGAAATCCTTTTGTTTTGTGTCTATTTGGTTGCAGTTACCTCCCGTGGAGAGGCGTGAGGCACCGGGCGCATCAGCGGCCAAGATGGCTTCGAAACCATGAGTTGAGTGTTTCAGTGGGTGAGGAATGCAGAAGGGAAGAACCAGCCGACTTGTTGACATAAAGCCCTGTGGGAAGCAGCACCTATGAAGCCTCTTGCGTCAGTCTTTGTATATGGCGGCTGCTGTTTGTTCTCTGTGCCGTAGGAGTCTTGTTGGCGAGGAAATTGTATCTTTTTTTTTTTCATTTCAAATTAAACTATGCATGGTGTTTTTTGAACCATTGGAATGGTTCGTCAGTGAAAAGGCTCCTTTTACCTTCCTTCCAGTTTGCCTTTCTAAGATAGCAGAATTGAGCATTGTTAATTAATGGATAATGCTGGTCTTACATATAGAATAATATGGTATACGAAGTTTTTGAATGTCTCTAGCTTCCTGTTGTTTGTGTATTCTGCACCCGTGGGTAGCCGCTAAGAGTAGTCCCTTGAGTTCATTTTATGCATGAACAGATTACAAGTCCCTCTCTTATATTTATTGCATCCAAAAAGAGTCCGGACTAACAAAATTGGTGATGCAGAGAATTCAGTTATCCTCATAGAATACAAATGCGTGGAGAATTGTTCAGATAGTGGTTGGTGGGGCGTCGGATTCAGGATCCCAGCCTGGAGGCTCGATGTTGGGCCAGTCGCCTCCGCAACCTAACCTGATGTAGAGGCTCTTCTTCCCTGTTCGTCCCACATCAAATAACACAAACAAGCATGATATAAGTACTGTACAATTGGCAAAATCATGCTCATGGAAGGTAAATGCTGATCTTTCGCAGCCAGCGATCATCTGGTGAATACATACCTGCCAGCTTCTTGTCTGCTAAGGTTAGCTGCTTGAGGGCGACGAGGCAGCCCTGCGCAACAGCTCGTGTGTACTCCGGGTCCCACCCACCAAGCTTCACCACCACGTCCGCCTTCGCGTAAGAAATGCTTCCACTGCTCACACTTTTTCGGGCCTCTTCTCTCGCAGCAGCTTCGTCTGTTTGTTGGATAATAACACCACACATGGACAGCCACAAAGAGAAATCTCTCAGCCCAACGCCGGTCCAGACCAATGTGAGGAAATGGTTTGAGAGTCTCTTACCACTTGCGTCGGACACCGATAGCCAAACCGTGAACCCAGAATGAAGGTACTGCCACTTGTCGAATCTGCTGGCTGCTCCTTGCTTACCCCCCAGAGTCGCAACTACAGTGCGGACATGGCTGCAACGGACGCATATCTTGAATCATAAATTCAGAATCATCGGCTATGGCATTAGAAAGCAGACTTGGAAACAAAAACCCAACCTGCTAAGGCTTTCCAAGACAATTGATTCTGCTTCAGCTACCGAGTCCACTCCTTCGGAAGCCACCCCTACAAGGTGCAGCACCATGTTATTTGGTCACAATAAATCTGATAGCCCAGATATCACATCATGTTATCAATAAAATGCCATTAGGCAGAAAACCGTACATGTATCAATCGATTTTTGAGTGGCGCTTTCTAATAGCTCACTTGTGCAAACCGGAAGGTACCTGCAATGCCATGAATTATGGACACTGATTCATGAGTAGATGTGCCAGTTCATACTTTGCATGTTCTGAAAATATTCAGCCTAGAATGCAATCTGCATGACATAGTATCAAACTAGAAAGCGATCAAATCGAATGAAAGAAAGAAATGAGAAGCACACACCCAATGCCCTCGGCTATCTCCTTAGCAACTGCCTCATTAATGTCTGTGGAATCACCAACAATGTGAACACTGATCCCTGTCAACAACTGGGTGATCCCAGAAGTGAGGGATTCCCAGGATTCATCTATATCAGGCCATTTCAACTCTTGCTCTACTTTCTTCAGATTCACCACCAATTGATCCTCGTCGATGAACCTGTGGCGCAGAATGAGCAAATAAATACACCCTAGCAAGTAAGAGTGTGATACTCGATGATCTGTACATACCATATGGTCTCGGAAGACTTAATCCTATCAAACAGTGTTTGGACATTCATCAAAGTCCTCAGTGACCCATCAGACTTGGCTCTGATCAATAGGGATGTATCATTGACGTCAACAAAAACATCTTTTGAACTCTCTATGCCAAGCTTTTGGATGTCCAGTCTCAGCTCCACCTCTCCGTTTCCATCAGCGAACTATACAGAGAATACCAGGTGATGTGTTGTCAAAACCACAAGAAAAGCCATGCCCAACCAATATAGTTTCTTCAGCACGAAGGCATGAACTAACAGCAGTAAGTTGTTCGTAGCAAATTAAACGATAAATATGTTTATTGTTCTTCTATTTGATTCGATTGTATCCTCCACTTAGTTTCCCTGTGGTCTTAAACTTACTTATGTGCACACGGGAAGAATGGTATGGGAGCTTGCTCTGAACTAGTTTCAGAAACACGGAGTAATCAACCATAGGAGAGCATGGTTAACTTCCATGTTGCTAACGGTAATGATTGCACTAGCATTACCCGTTGTCTTTTGGTCTCTTCTGGCAATCTCGATGCCCAACCAGTCTACGTAATTTTGTGTTTGTCATGGACCGTTGAACTAGCAGGAATCACATCATCATTTTCTTAGAGCTGGATTAATTGTGACACTCGTTTTTTTTTTGACAACACATTATGTTAATGCAGAGTCAACTAATAAACAACGGTAAATGGGAAAAAAGCGGCGGCTCTAATACTTTGCAGACAGTAGTGTTGGTACACGAACTAAATGAGCAATGGAGAGTAAGCGAGATGGCATAATCTGGTGCGTCAGCTTGCAGATTACTTAAGCCAATCGTTACAGGCATGAGCAGATAAGGTTAGCTGGCAAACAAGTACGCAATCCCCAATAAGAGACTATAGTACTTGCCTCGTAATCCTTGGACGGGGCGGCCGACGCGGACACGGAGGCTCGTGGGCGGAGGCGACTCGCCGACGGCGGGGCGGCGGCGGAGAGTGATCGGAACCGACGAAACTGAGTAGCGGGGAGCCGAGGGAGACGAGAGCTTGGGAGGCTGCTGCAGCCCCGGCGGTGGGGGTCTGGCTTGGTGGGGAAGGAGCAGGGAACGGAGGAGCAAGCAGCCATGTTGGCCGCTGCCGCTGCTCCAGCCCCTATCCTCATCGTAGAGTGCCAGAGTGGAGTGGAACTCCCACAAGAGAGCTTCCGGTCTGGTCCGGCAGCGTCTGCCTCTGCTGCCTGCCAGTGCCAGTGCCAGAGGCGAAATGGTATCCTTGCAAGATTTGTGCGTGTGTGTGTTGGGTTGGGCCCTGTATTTAGGCCCAATCTCGTCGCTGTCGATGGCTGTTGCTCGCCACTTGGTTTGGCAGGCGGTCGTCGGCGGCACCGTCCACCGACCCCAACGACGGAGGATGGAAAGCGGTCACTAGTGCACAAGTGGGCAACAGACACGGTGCGCCGGGGACGCCAGCGAACAGAGACTGAAGATGACACGTGCCGGTCCACTCTAGAGCGTTGCGTTGACCACGTCGTTCTCCTGTTAACAGGCGGATAAACCTCGATGTCCCCACTCAGTCATTCACAGTTCACCCCAGCCCCTTCATGTTTACAGTATCTTAGGACCAATAATGCCGTCGTATTTTGGATTACACTAGCTGCTAATAAATACTCTCTCCTTCCCAAATTATCTCTCCTTCCCAAATTATAAGGTATAAAAATCTTAAAGTCATCACATATCAAGTTTGACTAAATTAATATATATTAATACTATACCTATTTGATTTGATATTATAAGTTTTTGTATTTGTTTCTATAATTTTAATTAAACTTGAGGAGCTTCGACTCTGCATGAATCTTAGAATAACTTATAATTTGGATTGGAATGGATGAAACAGAACATTCCATCCACAGTTGAGAGCAACACCATCAGAACATATACCAATCCATCCGAAAAGGAAATGAATCGCGATTGAATTGAACGTTAACCAGCGCCATGCTAAACCAACAAAAGAATAAAGTAAGCCATAGTGTAGCAGCTAAGCCTGTTTACAGGAAATTACAGAAGGAAAAAAAGAAGGAAAGGACGTAGCAGGTAAAGTGAGAGATATACAGCTAAGCTAGCTACATGCTCTAAACACTTGCAGAGAAATCAAAGTAGCGAGGTTCTCTTTAATTTTCTGTCACTTATGGCCAGGCATCAAAGAGCCACCGGCAGTGACAGGGAACCTCCAGCAACAAGAATATCATCACGTGTGTGTCTACTAAGCGTGCCCCCAGAGGCCTCAAATTGGAGGCCCTGCAGCACAAAAGAATCGATTAGCCAGCCACTTCCTTTGCTGCCAATTCTAAAGTCAGTCTGCACCTGGGCTAATCAGACCAGCTTTGCCACAATCACCTCCTGATCCCTCCCACTCCTCTCTTCTGTCACCTCGTCTAGTAGTTAACAATGCACCTAAACAAAGAATTCGTCTGCTCAGTAGAGGTTAGCACCTGTGATTCCCTAAAATGTACGTGGAAAACCAAGCGACAACTTGTCCTCCCTTGCAAATCTCTGCCCCGAACTGCCCTGCTGCTCAATCTGCCTACTGGCACTAGAAGGTAGCCGGATTTTCACTCGTTTTGGACGGAGCTCTGCTGCAGCATCTCTGGTTCTTTCCGCAGACTCTTCTCGAGAACCACCACTGGAAGCCGGATATGACTGTGGTCTCGCACCAGGACATGTAACATTGTGCTGGGTTTCCAATTGTCGCCGCTTTATCCTCCAAGAAATGGGAAGCTTGTCCTCTCTTTCATCATCAGAAGAAGAGGCAGGATTTGAGCTCTTATGGCTGATTCGGGCAGAGTGAACTGAACCATTATCATATTCTTCTGGACGCTTACTAACCTGCTGTACTTCAGGATGTACCTTCTTCAGCCGCCTGAGAACCTGATAACAGCAAGTCTTATATTATTTTATGAAAAGTATGTTCCAAACTTGTATTGGGTTACTAACTTTGTGATTAAAAGGACTTAGGTGTAGAATAACTAGAGCTGGAAACTCAACTAAAGGATATATGATGTGGCAGAGTCCACTATATATTCCTATATAGTACTATCTAAAAGCTGGACATGTGTGAAAACATTTGTGACTGTACAACACATCAATTTCACCATCATGCTTATTGCATATACTTCTCCCAATGAACCTATAAACTACCTTGAAATACTGCAAATCTACATGGTAAAGTCAAAAACAATTGCCACTGAAATAAATTGAAATAAAATCGTTTCCTCTCCGCCAATACATGATCAAAATGAACAAAACATAACATACCTGCTGTTCAGACAATGTTGACGTCTTTGTTTCAGACGTAGGTTTGTCAAACGAGGTGGACCTGCGCTTGACTCGGAAAATTTCAGACTCAGAATCTGAATTATCACTGCATTCCATGGCCGGAGCATTACATGAACCGTGTTCATTACAGGCATCATCCATGCCGGATGAACTCTCATCCACAGTGTAAGTTCCTTTGGTCATTGATGTATTTATTGCCTGCTTGGCAGTGGAATAAATCTAGTTAGTTTGTGTTGCATGGACCTAAGAAACGAGAATTTAATTAACTGAGGATAAGAGTTAGAAAAATGTTTCAATACAGGGTTAGTAAACCCACCCTTGCTTCTGAATACTTGGGTGCCTCATGATGCGCAGAAGATGTCAAAATTGATACTGCAGCAGCACTTTTTCCCCCATCAACAGTCATAAAGCCTGAGCTACAAGCTTTAATATTACCAAAATCCAGAGTAATCCCATGATTTGAGACTCGTTCAACACTAGTATCAGAAATCTCAGCCTCCTTACATGAGCCAATGAAACTTCTTTCCTTAGACAAGCAGACATCCTGCTCAAATTTTCTTGATAGAGCCTCTAGCTCTAGTATGTCCTCTCTAACATAGACAACACGATTGGACTTGCAAGGGCAGCTCCGCAGTTCTTGTTCTGCACCCCAATTAAAAGAAACAATTAGCCAAGAAAATTAAACAAATCTACAGAATCAGCAACATTAGCATAATTACCATGATGTAGGCAGACAGGATCAAAGTTACATCCACACAACACGTGTGTGATATAACAATCACGCCGGCATATGCTACAGGACAGATTTGGAAATGTCTTTGGCTTATAGGATATTTGAGAACCCATTTTAGCAAGTAGGCTACGCGCACGCCGCTGGAATCGTATCAACCGCGCAAAGCATGATTTCACACAATGCTGGGAGTATGGATGTTCCAACTTGTCCGAGGATCTTGGATCACAGTTCAACAGCTTTTGGGAGAGAAGCACAGCATAACGACAAAGTAGCTCCTCATGTGCAAGCAATGGAGTTCTGTTCAGAAGTGCGTAGCGCTTGCTAGCCAGAGAACCAAGAGGAAACCAATCACCAATAGCGAAATTAACAGCCTCTCCACAATTGAAGCCTGGGTATTTCACAAAATTCTTAGGACATATACACATACATAATGCAGTAAACCAAAAACTGAAAGAAAAACACTTGAGGCATACCATGACTGAAGCCTGCGTGGTAAGAGCGAGGAAAAGTAATAACAAACTCTCCAGGCCTTTGTACAGCTTTATAGACAGGAACATTGTGATCTAGCAAGACATTTGGAGGGAACATTGTTGTTTTCCCCAGTAGGACATCAAATGCTGCATCCTCTCCATCACCAATCAAAATGTCCTTGTTATATACATACTGGCTAGCAACCCTTTCAAACCCAGGAGCCGCATCACCTGGTATCCCATACCATGTCTTAAATGCCCCACAGTGATGGTAATTGATGCTGGTCAAATGATCAAAATCAGCATCTGCAGCCTTTAAAAGACACGTAGCTAATCAATCTCACAAGACTCAAGGTTTTTACCTGTACAAATAATGGTCTTCCACGTGCCATGCAAACATGCTGAAGAGCATCCCAATATAAAGCATTGGATCTGTCACTCCCTGTTTTCACACCAGAATTGCTAACAGTCATGACATGTGATGTGGTAAAGAATGTACAGAACTAATAGAATTATATTACTTACTGGAATTGGTGTCTGAAGAAGTCTTAGGACAGAATTGGGGAGCCGTGAAAAATTCTACAGGCACGCAAAAGAACATCAATAAGGACCATGTAGCAAATACAACACACAACCATACATGCATGGCCAACGAGATCAAAGTAAGAGAATATTCACCTTGAGGTTCCAGTTGCTTTTCCCAAGCTGATCATGAGGAGAAGAAGAGAAGGCACTCCCATCAACATCACAAGCATATTCTACGAAATCCATTTTGCCAAAAGCAATTTCACGCCAGAACTCCTCCTCCACATACCTAGCTGGGAGACAACTAGAGCTGGAATATTTCTTAGAGAACACTTTGTTCGCCATTTTCTCATAGTCCCGGAAGGTGTACTTTCTGCAGGGTCATGCCAGTCATGAATTCATGATGAAGTCTGGACCATGAGCTAAAGCAATAATGAAAATAGACAGCGGGCATACCTTCCACTCATGAAGAAAGTGACTGTATCATCCTCAGCCCATTCAGCAAGACGAAGGGGCTGAACTCTAGTCATGAACTTAAAACTAGGCTGTTCCTTCATCAGCACAACTCCAGCAGGAACAGATGCACATACAGGAGAGACGATTTTACAAATGCCTGAAATAGAAGTGACACAGCCATAGTCATTCAAAATGTCTAGCAAGGCCATTGGATTAATGGGTGAGAGACATTATCATAATAAGTATTATGCTAAAGGCAACTGTACCATATTTAGCAGCCTCAGGTGAAATCTTCTGTATATAAGCAATGGGATCCTCAAATTCCTCCTTGGTGGGACAATACACAGGGCACTCTGGTATCTTGCCAATCCACTCAAGGTTGGACATATCGAACTTGTCCACCTTGCGCTTGGCAAAAGGATTCTTGCCCTGGAAATTTCCAGGTAAACCTGTACTGTTATTAGAATGCAATCTGACCCCGCAGTTAGCGGGGCTCCGCAAAGCATCACCACCGCTTCTTGCAGCCATCGCAGGATTGTCGCCCGCTTCGTTCTGAGCACTCAAACGCATTCTCTCGAGCCTCCTCCGCTTCAGGGTCTCAAGGCCGTTCCTGACCTCTGCAGGGAGATAGCTCCTACCCTCCACCTGAGGCACAAGTAAACGCGTCAATTTTGGAGTCAAACAAAACTATCATTTACTGCAGTTCAGTATTGCAAGTAGACATTGGACATTGACCAACAGGGACAGCAGACTGAACCAGCACCAATTGTTTGGATACCACAAACTGGTCTCATGTAGTACCAAAAGAAGAGCAACTCGGCAACCAAGTCAAGAAAGCTGTAGGTACTGAAATCAAACAT
Organism: Bothriochloa decipiens; assembly: GCA_023333625.1. NCBI lineage: Eukaryota > Viridiplantae > Streptophyta > Magnoliopsida > Poales > Poaceae > Bothriochloa > Bothriochloa decipiens. Next base: position 64,073,583 of record CM041628.1, read on the forward strand.
GGCACACTGATATTCTATGGGTTGTTTCCCTACCACGGCCATAGTCACAATCAGTTTGCAATGTGATTTTTAGCAGTCATGCGCTCTAGTTTGTATAGTCAACCAATTATCCATAACGGCGCTAGATGCAGTAATAACAAAGAAAACACGATTATGTAAGTCATTAACTTTCGTCAGAACTCACTAGAGATTCCAGCACAATGAGAACACACATAAAAACGGCGTGTAGGCCCTCCGCGAAAAAAAAGAGAGAGGAAAAGAATGGAAGAGAAATCTTCCAACCAGACCGCGGACGCGGTCAAAGTGGGCAATTACGCACATGCGTGATGACCATGGTGGAGCTGAAGCTGAAGGGAGAAGAAATTTGTGGAAAAAGGGCGGTGGGAGGTGGCGCACAAACACGTCCACACGGCAAGAATCAGACAACGCCCTCGGTAACGTGACTTGTATTGTACCCGTGGTGATTCGTGAGTAGGAGTAACCGCGACCTCATATACTGCCCGCACAACCCAAGAAACGAGACGGAAACCGATAGCCGTGTAGGCGAGGGGAGAAAATTCCATTTTACGACAGGTGGTGGCCAATGAGGGGTAAAAACTAGGAAGGTTCGAGTTGACCGGTTCGCCTGGGTCTCGTAAATCTGACAGGTGTGATCCTAATTCCTAGGTGCCGGATTTGACGAGTTTTCCACGAAGGAAAGATAATTTGTTTTTTTTAAATTTTTTTAAAAAAGGACTCTCTCCTACTTCTCCAGCATTGACGGAGGCAGGAATTCACCGGGAGGCGGCAAACCAACGGAATTACCGAACTGGGTAGGAAAAGGAGTTCTGCCGGCAGCGCACGCAGGAGCAGCAATTCATTCACGAACGTTTCCAGCCGAATTGTCGCAGCTGCAGGCGAAATCCGCTGGTTGCGCCGTTATAATTAACTAACTAATGAAATCTCGATAAGCGAATTTAATTTAATTTGATTCTGATTTTTGGCGGAGAAACGGGCGAAAACAAAGGAAGACGGAAGACGAGGAATCAAACAGTAAAACTTGAGACGCGAGAATATTAGGTGGTTAATTGCCGCGGCGACGAGAGGGAAAAAGGGCGCGAGCGGAGGAGCCGGCCGTCACGGACGGCGGCGGAGGAAATTGGCGCAGATCTACGGGCAGGGAGGGAGGGAGAGACAGAGGACTCACCATGTCGCGTCTGTCGCTGGGGCGGCGGGTCGGAGAAGCCTCTAGAGAAATCCCCGGCGGCACGGGTGTCACATTCCCCTCCCCGGCGCGCGGGAGAGGCCGGGGATCCGAGGCGCGAGGAGCCTCCTCCTCCTCCTCCTCCTGTTCCTCCTCACTTGCTCTCTCTCTCCTCTCGTTGGGGGTGGATGGGTTGGTTGGTTTCCCGCGCGACGCCGGACATAGGCCGAGCCAGGCCAGCAATGGGAGCCTGCGCACGGCAGCGGGCCTCACCGGCGGGCAGTGGCCGGCAGACGAGGGGTCGGCCGGCCGGCCGGCTGCCGGCCGCGGGAGGGAGGGGAGGCGGAAGGAGAGAGGAGTAAACGGGACGGGACGGAACGGAACGGGGGTGGGGGCGAGACAACGCGGGTGGTGGTTGCTAGGACTAGTAGGACGGACGGACGGACTAGTATATTTGTGGGGGGAAGGAGGAGAGGGAGGTTCGGTTGGAACGACCGAAGACGAGCGACGTGGACACGCGGGGCGTTCTGGGGAAAACGCGGCGCAGCCCAGCCAACCGAACCGCAGAAAGTGCAACTGGCCAGCGACTGAGTGAGAGAGGGAACGGCTGTTCTGTGCTCGGCCTCGCTCTCGGCTCGGGTACTACCGCCCGCCCCGTGGCGTGCGTGGCCTCCTTTCCGCGCTCGTGTCCGTCCGTCCGCCTCGCGTGGCCGGCCGCCCGCGGGATGGAGGACGAAGACCACGGGCAGTGTGGGAATTCGTCAGAGGTGGTTCCACCAAACGCCCACCGCTAAGGCGTCCCGTTCCGTCGCAACCGCTTCGCTCTAGCCTCCAACGGAAGAGAAGACAACCGAGCAACCGCTCCGCATTTGTTGTTTGGGATTGGGATTTCTCTCGCATCACTCACCTGCCTCCGCCCGTGCCGTGTGCCCCCCGTTGCATTGCCAGGGTGGCTGCTCTTTAACAAACGGGTGGTGTTTTTTCCTCTTTTTCTTCTACCAGTAGGAGGAGCACGGGGTCACCGGGAATGGGCGGATGGCTGCCACCTGCCTGCATGTGCACCAGTTTTTACAGCCCATCCCCTATCCACCTGGCCACGCCACGGCAGGCAGTTGGCCTAAAAGCGCACTACCCTTCACTGCTCTGCTCTAGCAGTAGCCTCTACAGGAGGGAGGAGCAGCGCAAGAGCATAGCAGGGCCTTATTTAGATTGTCAAATTTTTTTCACTCTCTCTTCGTTATATTAATTTTTAGACTTATGCGTGGAGTATTAAATATAGATAAAAAATTACTAATTATATAGTTTAGTTTAAAATTACGAGATGAATTTTTTAAACCTGGTTGATCCATGATTAAATAATATTTATCAAATAAGATAAAAAAATTACTATTTATCAGGTTGAAATTTTTTTCTAATCTAAACAAGGCCTAGATCTGACCATTTTGCTCCGCGCACACCCTGGTTCCGGTACAAGAACATCCCAACGTACGAAAACAGTTGTGCTAGCAGCCTTTACCTCTTGTTTTATTTGCCAAAAAATGGCTTTACGCCACCTCCACGCTACTGCTACTGCCTCGCCCTTCCTAGGAATAAATCAGGAGTACAGTAGAGTACTACTCTTTTATGTATGACTGAATTCAAAGAAAATGGAATAAATATTTATGAACAAATAAACATATTTTAAAAATATACCTTATGATGTATCCAACGGTGCTAATTTGATGTCATAAATGTTTGCACTTTTTTATAAATTGAACAGGCTTTCAAATTTTTTTATTTAAGACAACTCTAGGAATTTATTTGTTTGTGTACAGAGATGGTAAGAAACTAGTACTAACACTAACTATACTTACACATATGTATTAATCATATAACTTTTAAACAAGCTAAATACTAGCTTGTTGTAAAACTCCAAAATATTTCAAAGTGGATGGGGGTAATATCTTAATAAATACTATGATACATGTGAAATGATGAAAACTTGTTCAGTCCCTAATGTTAGTTCGAGTCTCATTCAAGTCCAAACGGATGTTTACTTGATCCGGAAGCTAACCCGGCATGATGAGTCGACGCTTATGTGGATCTAAAAATGGGACTCACATGTCAGCGCCAAAGCTTGATTATTAGATAAATTGTGTATTTTCCATATAACCTCGGATGAATATAGTTTTGATATAAAAATTGAAGTTCTCGGTACGATTTACATCTTTCAGATTTTTAAGTTTTTTTTAATCTGAGATTATTAACAAGGTGCTTAAAAGATTATAAAATTATTCGCGCCTGGATGATTTGAGCCCAGTGTAGCCGTGTAGTAGGGCGCTAGAGGCTGCTGCCTGGTTGGCTGGGCTACAGAGACTGATTCAGCATTCGCCTGACGGTCACGGCACCACCACCACCTGGAACAGTGCAGCTATAGTCCAGTCCAGTCTCCTGCACGGCGAGGCTATATAGTAATCTTCCGTCCCAAAATAAGTATAGTTTTAGATTTTTATATTATAAATTTGATTTAATTTATAAAAAATATATATAGTATTTATATTTTTAAATAAATTATTAAAAAATTAAATAAAAAATCTTTCTGATAATATTAATTATTTAATATAAATATTTATATATTTTAATATATAATTACTAATAGTTATTTAAAAAAAATAAGAATGACACTTTCTAAACGGAGGGAGTACGCTGCTAGGACCGGTCATTTTTCATTCACGGACGCTGGGAACACTGAGCAGATCGAGCAGGACAAAAACAAGCCATGGCCTCAGCCGGGAGGCGAGGCACTGTGCACGGAGAGGCGGAGAGCTGCCGCGAGCTGGTGACGAGACGGGACGGGCGACGTCGCGGGCCATGCCGGCTGCCGTGCCGCGGCGTCCCGGGCCTACCTGGCACCGGGCATCGAGATCGATGGGATGTCGAAAGGTGTCCCTCCCCTACGGACGGCCGCGATGGCCCCAGCCCGGAGTCCTTGTTGCGTTGTGTTTGGAGTCACGGGTAGGTCCCGCGGAAGGAGATGGATGGATCTAGAGGGAGCTGCCCCCGTCCTCGTAACCTCGTGACCTCGTCGTTGTTGTCTCGCAGAAACCGAGAGACCAGAGGGCGGGCCGCGGGCGTAAACTCCTGTCGTGTCCGGTCCGACCGAGACCTCCCCCGCCGTTCCCTTCCTTCCCTTGCGCGGTTTTGGATCGTCGCTCGCTCCCGCGGTTTGCGAGGTTGCCGTTGCTTTCCGCTACACCGCCGCTTGCTTTGCGTGCACTTGCTACTCGACAGTGGACACTGGCAAGTCGCCGCCGCCCGCCAGGCACAACAATGCAATGCTCGTGTATGGATTGGATCGGTTCCATCCACGACACCGGTAATGAATTCCTTTTGATGATGATTTCATTATTGCTAAGTACCACTAGTAGATGATGTTCGAGTTCAGTTGACCATGAACCCGGTATCTATCTGGAAAGAAAGAAAGCGACCGAGTCGAGGACGGATGGAAGTGGTTGACCCTGCTGCTTGGCTGCTTGCTAGCCGCCTTCCTTCTCTTCGACGCCTCGGCGCCAGCAGGAAGATATTACAGGAGGATTAGGATAAATAATAAAAGTGGCAAGTTGTATAGTAGGGCCATGTTTAGATTCATCCAAAAGTTATAATTTTTTTACTCTCTCTTCATCACATCAATATTTAGCTGTTTACATGAAGCATTAAATGTAGATAAAAAAATAACTAATTACATAGTTTAGTTCAAAATCACGAGATGAATCTTTTGAGCCTAGTTGGTCTACGATCGGACAATATTTATCAAATAAGACGAAAGTGGTACTATTCATCGGGTTTATTTTTTCCCACAATCTAAACAAGGCCTAGGTACGGTGCAGCCATCGTCATTATGCACAGTATCTGACCATGACTCTCGTAGTATTTTTGCGGTTCAGCTTCGCTTTCATATGCTCACCCGCCGCTCAGAGAAGGCTCGCAAAGCCAAATGGTCCCGGCGATCCATCATCGTCATCCATGGCAACAGCCAACAGCAGCAGGATATCGTCATCATCAGCCGTTCAGGATTCATCGGCGGATGCATCACCTCACCTCCACCTGCAGACACATCACGCAAGCACATAGGAGTACGCGTCGGCGCTTGGGCGTGCGAGCAGCTGCAAAGGATGATGCGGTTGCCAACCTTACAACTTTTTTTTCTTCATTTTTCTGCTTGGGTGGCTGCAACGGTTTGGTTTTTCCTCAATCGGGAATCGGGATTGAAAGACTACTCTACCGTACTTGCAATAAAGATATAAAAAAACGTGGTTATAGGTTTTTCATCCATTACGTTTGTCATCCGTCCTATTTAAAATTTTTTATAAATATTATTTATTTTATTATAATTTATTTATTATTAGAGATACTTTAATACTAATTTATTTATTTTATAATATATTTAAAAAATTTAAATAAGACGAAGCGGATCAAACATGATCTTTGAACGTACTTTCTCCGTCCTAAAAAGGATACAATTTTAGCATAATATTTTATTTTTGTATTTTAAGTTTGATCAATTATAAATTTAAAAATATAAATGTTTATGATATCAAATTAGTACCATGAGATTATTTACAAAATATATTTTTATAATAAATTAATTTAGAGTCATAAATATGATAATTATTTAGTAAAAATTTAATTAAATTTAAACTATTTTAACTATATAGTTGTATTCTTTTTAGACGGAGTAAGTTCCACAGCGCAGGTGCGCAGGCCAGTCGGCTACTGCGCTCAGCGAGAGCAGAGCCCCGGAGAGGCGGACATCTGACGCATGGGCCCAGTGGTCGTCCATGTTTTGGCAGGCCAGGCACCGTGTCGTGTCCCATGCCTTTCCTTCTTTCGGCAGCTCGGGTTGCAAAAGGCAAGGCACGCAGAGGAGGGAGAGAGGACCATTGTTGCTATTGGGTGGGTGTGGACCACCACCGCCCGCTGCTGCCACGTGCTCCACTTGCGCCGGCTCGCTCTCGTTCTCGTTCTCGTTGGATGGATTCGCATCCAGGTTGGCACTTGCTACTTGCTATAGGACCGGGTTGACTGCGTGGCTTGGCCATGTCTTTTTATTTTCAGAAAAAAACACACACACTGCCATCTGATCATCTGACCTGATTGATACTCCAGTCTAATGGAAACGGCGCAGGATTAAGGTGGTAAAAGTGTCCGTGCAGAAATAGCAAACTGAAAAAAGCGACGTGCTTGGCATCTGCGTGGAAAAGGGGAGGAAAACCAAAGACCGACCACCGCGTATTGTAAAAGACGGATGCTGATTCAGTGAATCGTTCGTTCCACGAAGCCGCGTGTTGACATGGTCAGCACCCGTGTGTTTGTATGGTTCCCTGTGGCAAGAGAATAACTGCTACTACCAGGCGGGGGCGGAACACGAATCTCCCGTTGCTTGGCCATTTGGCCCGCCACTCGTCGCGTCTTCCTCTTGCAGTCTTCCCCCGTCGGCCTGTCCCTTTTTGACGGGCAGCTCCGGAAGGAAAGTGCGGTGCCTGCCGGCTGCCGGTGCCGTCCTTCCGCAGTTCACACGACACCGCATTCGCACAAACCGCAGGCGGAGGCGGCCAAAACTGTGGTCGTCGTCCGCTCAGATGCCGAATAAGGCACAGGCAGCCCTGCTTCTTGGGTCCTCTGGTTTCGTCACTTTTGTATGCTAAATAAATAGATGTAGTCGAGAGGAATGCCACGCCAGCAGCACAGGCCAAACAAGGGAGAGGGGATTAGGGAATCTGCTGTCGCGTGCCTTTTTCTGGCTAAGCATAAGCATAACCACGAGCATGCAGCTGCTGCTGCTGTCGCCGTCACTCACACACACCTTTTCAACCGACCCAAACACCGCAACGAGTTGGTGCTGACTGCTGACAAAGCCACGAAGGGGATTAGAAAAAATTGATTCATGTCTTGTTTAGTTATCTCCTAATTTTAATTGACACTATAAAAAAAAATTTTCATCACATCAAAATGCTGACACATGTATAGAATACTAAATATAGATCAAATTAAAAACTAATTGCACAGCTTAATCGTACTTTGCGAGATGAACATTTTAAGTCTAATTCGTCAATATTTGGATAATTATTATCAAATACAAACGAAATGCTACGGTGCGCTATAGTGATTTAGCAAGTGCAAATTCGGGTCAACTAAACAAGGCCTCGTTATTGTTGAGCTATGTAACACCTCTGGTGTTATGGTAACTAAAACCTGCCATGTCATCATATGCATTGCAAAGCATTCATGTTTAGGTCAATCTTGATGTGCATCAACTAAAACAAGTTTACCTTTCATAGGTTGCTTGCGTTTCTGAAATATTGTATCGCATGAAATCATAAAACCCTACTTTCTAATGTCATCCCCAAATACTTGGTTTATATTCTATGTACTTGAGGTGTAAACCGTGTTTACACTAGTCTCAAGCATAGTTTATAAATTTAAGTCTAATCCTTAAAAATGAATTCTATATTTGAAATTGAATTTGGATTTTAAAGCTTGTTCCCAAGTCTTGCAATTCAAATTTGAATTCAAATTGGAAAGCTATAAAAGGATTTTCAAAAGTCAACTTGGTCAACCAAGGGTACTATTGGGTCATTGACCTGAAAATGCCTTTGGATGATGTTTGTGATCACTAATTAACAACTAATTAATTTAGAAACCAAATCGAGTTTGAATTCGGTTTCAAAAACCCTAATTTCAAAACCCTATTTTATTCCCCTTTTCTATAATTCAAAATCTATAAAGAATTTTGGTATACTCTCAAAATATAGTTTGTAGATCTTGACAAGAGCTACAATTATGGTATTCAAAGTTTTTCAAGTTTCTAAAAATAATTTCAAATAAATTTGAAAATAGAGTTTTCCAACATTTGTCCATTTTTTATTTTAAACACATAATTCAGAAATTATGCTTAATTTAGGAAAACTTTATATATGAAAAATGTTTGGTTTGAAAAGTTGAGAATTCTATAGATTTAAAGATTTTCAAGTTTTATAAAAAAATCAAAAGTAATTTTAAATAATTGTTTCTAGGGTTTTGTTCCCTTTTGATTTTGAATGTAAATTTCAAAAAACTACGCAGAATTTTAAAATGTTGGTTAAATGAAAAATGTAGCTCTTAAAAGTTATGCTAATGATATTTTGGGATATTTTCAAGTTCCTATATAAATTCTGGATTAATTTGCAAATTTTACCGAGTGACCTATGCTACAGTGAATGATGACGTCATCGTCGTCCTTCTCCCTCTTTGTTCCCCGGCGTCGCCGTGTTCATGGCCACCATACCGGCCTGCCGCGGCCTCCAGCTCGCCCCCTCACGCTCAAAACTTCACCATCGATGTGTTTCCCGCCCGTGCGTCGTCGTTGGCCTATAAATAGGTCGGCCATCGCCGTTTTTCTTCTTCTTTTTCTCCCGTCCGCCACCCCCGCCGTCCTCCATCCGTCGGCGAAGTTCGCCGTCGTCGCTCCACCTACGGCCTTCCCATCTTGCCATCATCTCCGCCTCGTCCTTGTGATCGTGTTGAGCCTAGAAGAGAAAGTCCTTGAAGCCCGTAGCGCCACTACGCCGTCATCTTCTCCGGGTCCGGTCGGAGCGCTGCCGAGGTCGCGCTGCTGTCTCCTGCCTTGCACGGTGAACCTCAGGTTGCCCTTCTTCTCTTTTTAGCTCCGCCTTGATGCCATGGTCATGATCGGCTCGTTTGTTTACGTAGCTGAGCCCTCCACGTCGCCGTGACGCCGTCCTCGCCGCCGGCATTGATGCCGCCGTCTGCAGCTCGCTCTAGCCCGGCTCCAAGCCAACCAACGTGCACATCGTGTTTGCGGTGAGCTCCTGTACCTGTTCATGCCCTCCGTTTGGCCCGAGTCACGCTGTGGCCGCCGGCCACCGTGCTCGCCGGAGCTCTGCTCTGCTGCCGTCGTCGCGCACATATCCGCTTAGGCTAAGAGCCGGGGCCGGATCAATCTTTTGGTCTATCGTGTTCGCGTTGGTGCTCTGCGTGTGCCCGCTTGCTCGTCATCACCGGAGAAGCCTCTGGTGAGCCTTGCCGCCGCGTCCGAGCTCTGCCGTGCCGCCATAGCCACCGACGAGCCTGCTGCTCCTGCTCCGCTGCCATGTCCTGCCCACCATCTGAACCGCCGTGTTGCGTAGAGCGCATAAGGCCAAACCCCGTGACCAGAGACCTCGCCGTCGTCGAGTTCTCACGGGTCAAAATCGCCGCCGCCGCGGGCAACTTCGGGAAAGGATTTTCCTTTTTCTTTTCTTTTTTTAGAAAATAATTTAAATGTTATTTTCTTTCATAATTCATAGTAATTCATGTATAGCTCCAAAAATTCTTTTTTTGTATGCCCTTTATGATGTCCTCTACCTAGGAAAAATATAATATGCCAAGTTTGAGTACTTTTTTCATAATTTAAAATTAGTTCTTTTAATTAAAAAATGCATCTTCTATGATTTTTAATAAATAAAATAATTGGCTTTTATTTCTAAAATTTTTTTGCCACAAATTAAACCAAGATATTTTCAAAATAAAATTTTGAGCTTAATTAGACAACTTTAATTTATGCCTTATTTATACTTTTTAAATAATTAATTAACCTTTTTAATCATGCTTAATCATTATAGGATTTGTTTGACTTTGGGATTGATTGATGACCTTAAGTTATTAACCTTAATGACCTTTAGTACTTTAATTAATTGTTTGTGCTTATCTTAATCATGTCATTAGGGCTTAATCAACGTTATTTCATGTGCTTAATGAATTTCATTAAAGACGTAGTTAACCCTAATGAACTTTGTAAGTAAGCTTTGTTAGCTTGCAACTTTATCATGAAGGAAAGTTGTACTCAAGCTCTTAATCTGGTTATGCATTCATCACATCATATTGATTAATCCATCATGTTGAAACATATCATGTTATCGTGTAGCTTCTGTTAATGAAGAGTTGAACGTTGTCGAACCAGATCCCAAAGAAGAGTTGAATCAGGAGTTGGGTGTTGATCCAAAGCTAGAGACCGTCTACCCCGACCACCAAGGCAAGCCCCGGATGCATTTAAACCCCATCCTTATTTTTATAAAGTTTTATCACTTCAGTTATAATTTGTTGCATTAAGTAATAGGAGTTAAGTGATAACCTACCAGTTGCATTACCTGTCTTATCTCCATATTCCTTGTTACCTGTTATTTAGAAAATGCTTAGTAATGCTTAGCCCTGCTTAACTAGTTAGGTTTTTAAATAGTAAAAGAATGAAAAAGATGAGATTGTATTCACCTGTTGAAATCATGATGATAATTAATAAATTGAGTCCAGACAGGTAACTTGCATCGGGAAAGAAGTCCCTCTATGGTGTTTTCGTCTTAGGTCCCGTCCGTTGGTGATCTGCGTGTATCGAGACTAGAAAATCCACATACAATGGTGTGGTATACCGTGGGGTTGCTTCCCATGTATATCGACACAATTTGGGTCAGAGGTCCCATGTGTATCGTGTGGTCGATATACTTTTGGGTTGGTGCCCACGTATATCGTATGATTTGTTATGCATGTTGGTTGGAGCCTCATGTATATCGAGATCAAGGTCCCAGCTGGGTACAATCGATTCGAATCGTCATTGCTTCTCGGAGAAGAAGACTCGATCTCTGTTCATCATCGTAGTAACAAGTGAAATATGATAAAGGAAAAGAATGAAGTTGTTTGTTGAGCTAGAACAAATCAACTTTTCTTTCTGTTGTTAACCAATGTTGAGTTAAAACTTGTTCTACAAGAGCTTTTCTACAAAAATCTTTATTTCTTGCGAGCCTTTCCTTGTCCCTCTGGCCTGCATTCCTGAGTCTTCACCCCTCTTTTTGTCAGGTTAGTCTTGTTGAGTACTTTTGTACTCTGGGTTTGTGGAACCGCTGTTGTAGGTGAGCTCCATGGGTAGGTTTGCTTTGCATCCTGCTGCATGACAGTCGTTGCGGAGAGTGACGATGAGTAGGATATCTGGCTCTTAGGCAGAGCGTATTGTCTGGGTATGGTAATAGAAGTTATCTATCGCTACTCCACTACTACTATATTTTGTAATATTCAAACTAATGGTTTGTAAGGTTTGAAACTAAACGGTTTATAAACTTATGTTATGGTAACCCTTCTGCCTTTTTACTCTGATGTATATTATTTTGTATAAACTGTTGTAATACTACAATGCCTCTTCGTAATGATTGATCCTGCTCGGATGAATCATGGATGTTTTGGGGATTCACCTGACAGACCTTTTAAGTCTTATGGAACATATGCATGGCTATCAGAGGTCTGTTTAGACAATAATAGGTTCATGTGGTCCATATTATTTAGAAGGTTCTGCCACAGCTGGTATCAGAGTCAGATCGTTATTAAAAAGAGTTGTTGTAGTATTCCTTTGCAAAAAATTCAAAAGTTTTTGAGTCAACTAATTTTAACTTTACTATTTTGAGTCCAAATTGCTTATTTCTTACCTATGATTCTTTCTATCGACCCTTGTTCTTATTTAAAAGTGTGGCGGTGGAATAGTATAATATATTGCCCTATGTTATAAAAGTTATCTTTATGTATGTGTTACTTTAAAAAAATCTTTTATGTTTAGATCGTAAGTTCGTTCATGCATCGTGCTTAATTAATTTGTCTAATCTTCCCCTTTGAAGTGGTTTGGGTTAGTAGTATCAAACCTATTCATGCTAACCTTCAGATTCCTCCCTATCTATCCTTATCCTTTATGATCTTTCTTTCTTTAGGATGGCCCGTACTAAGCAGACTCCTCGCAAGAGTACTAGACCTAAGGGAGTGCCTCGACATTAGTTAGCTTCAAGATACGAGATTGGTTCAAATAGTAGTAACCCCAATCTAGATCCGCAAGCAGAAATAGCAAGGCTTAGAGCAGAACTAGAGAGGGCGGAAGCTGATAGGGTTAGTGAGGCTACTAAGATTGGTCAGCTGAGGCGTTTCCTAAAGTACACAAAGCACTAGAGAGATCAGGCTTGGGCGCGAAAGGATACAGCTAATGAACGTGTCCAAAAACTTGAAGACTACGTGGAAGAGCTGGAGGAGTATGCTGAGGAAGCAGACGATGAATGTCAGAGGCTAGACAACCTATTGGATCCTGAGTACCAGCGATAGGAAGCTCAGAATGACCTCGGCCTTGTCATGGGTCCGGATGAGGAAGAATAAGATCCTGAAGAATTATTACCCGCAGATGATGATGTCATTGATGAGGAAGAGTATGTGGAGGAAGAAGGAAATTATGTGGATGCAGCAAATGAGAATGAAGAGCCTAAAGGTGGGAATGTGGAGGATCTTACGGAAGAAGAAGAGGATCTTAAGGAAATCATCCGAAGTCACTCGGTCAGACTACGTACATAGTAAGGCATAGGGCTAGCGCTCCTAGTCTCAGGCCTTGTTCCCCACCTCTTCTCGTACACACTCGCTTGTATCTCCCCTGTACAAGCACTTCGATACAAGATAATACAACATCTCCTTCCCCGCTGGACGTAGGGCCTTCTTTGCCTGAACCAGGATAAACCCTTGTGTTCTTCTTGCATCACCATCTGGATTAGGGAGCACGCAACACGTAGTTACTCATTGGTGCTAGGCCCTCAGGGTTAGGACACTGACAGTTGGTGCGCCAGGTAGGGGCTTCTGCGTGTCACCAGCGTTTCCCGCCATTTTTCGGATGGCAGACTCCATACCATCGCTTTCGTTCACTATGGTGATCTGGTTCGGGAGCTGGAGTTCATGTCACTAGGCTACGACCAAGACATGGCCCTGCTCTCGATTGGAGATCCGAGCGAAAGTAGTCCCGGGTCCCTGCAACGGGCCCCTCGCCAATCTTGTCACCACGCTTCCACGCCCAGGAGGAGGCATGGCCGACGCAACCTCCATCGCCGCTTCGAGTCGACATTTACCTCGGCTTCCTCGCTCCCAGCTGAGGATGCAGGGTCCCTGGTTGGGAACCTGGCAGACCTATGCCTGGGATCGGAGGAGGAGTTGGGAGGTCTCGGAAGCGCAGCTCCGGCACCACCAGACTTGCTACCTCACGGGCTATTCGCGGCTCGTCGCCCATTCCCGTTCGGCCTAGGCAACACCGCTAGGACGTACTCTGCCACTGTACGCTCCAGTCATGAAGCTCACAAAGACCGTCTTGAACACCTCCTGCGTGCCGCTCAGGATTTGGGAACACCCGCGCCGGTCCCGGAGTGCCAGGGTCGTCAAGGGACCCCAACCCGAAACACTACACCCTTGGAACGCTACGACGACAGCTGGAGGAGGAGCAGCGCGGGCAGTTCCCCATCTTCTACTCCGGCAGCCCCGACTCTGACTCCGACAACTATGACCCCACGCATGAGTGCTTCCACATCGATGGAACCATCGTGTCGAGCAGCGACACCGTCGACCCTACGACCACGACCGTAGCTGTGGCCATTGCGGGAGGCGCCCTCGTCGTGGTAGATCGGGAGGAACAGCCATCAGCTACGCCAGACGACGTGCGTTTGCCTCAGGATGCTTAGGACACCCAGCTTGGGCAAGTCCGGGAAATGCGAGCCAAGCTTGACGAGGACCGGGTCTAACCCGAACTAGGTTTCCAGCCCTTAAGCGTGCGACCCTATGGGTTCATGCACACATAGACATGGACTGAGTACTCCTACTTGCCCAATAGTTGACAGCGGCGTCTAGCAAGGTGTGACAACTCCTATGCATACGCAAAGATTATATCAGACGAACCACTACGACCACGTACAAGTTATTCCCTTTTCCACTGGTATATGGTTCAACTCGTGGGTTAACATTTAACCCAAGCATGACCATGCATTTGTTGATCCAATCACTTGAGTGCTTCAGTGATATCTCTCTCATGCAGAGAGGGGCAAATTCCATCTTGACTATCTATGTCTCATAGCATGCTTCCCGATCACCCAAAGACCACCTTTATAACTACCCAGTTATGGAGCAGTGTTTGATAATCCCTAAGTGGGCCGTTTCACATCTTGAGTACATACCACAATCTCAGGTCTAAGGACATAACGTACATGACATGAATAGAGACAATCTCAAGTTGGGTCAGTCCAGCCTACATGTCTCACATGTGCCCACATTATTAGTTTGACATCTCCATGTCCATGACTTGTGAAACATAGCCATCAACTAATACATGTGTTGGTCTAATATTCAGGTGTGTTCTCACAAGAACGCCGACCAGGGACAACTTTAGAATAACCATTAAAGTTATTGAGTTTCACAAACAATTCACATAATTGCCAATCAACACAAGTTGTCTATAATGGATATTTAATGAACACTTAATACATGTCATAGATACAATCAGAATATCATCATCTCTATGATTACCTCTAGGGCATATTCCCAATAGGGGTGTACCCGCTCGTCGTCGACCCTATCATCGTCAACACCTGCCTCACCAAGGTGCTCATGGATGGAGAAAGCAGCCTCAACATCATCTACGCAGAGGCCCTCTCGACCTCCTGGGGGTCCCTAGAGAAAGCTCAGCCCGAGTGCTGGGGGCTTCCATGGCATCGTGCCAAGGAAGAAGGCCCTCCCCATCGGCCGCATCGACATCCCAGTCTGCTTCGGCACCTTCTCGAACTTCAGGAAGGAGACACTCACCTTCGAGGTGGTCAGGTTCCACGGCATGTACCACGCGATCATCGGCTGACCCGGCTACGCCAAGTTCATGGCCATCCCCAACTACACCTACCTCAAGCTCATGATGCCGGGACCCAAGGGCATCATCACAGTCGGCCCCTGCCACGAGCACGCCTACGAGTGTGATGTCGAGTGCGTCGAGCATGGGGAGGCCATCGAGGAGTCCACTGTGATGGTGGCAACCTTTGACGGGTTGGCCACCGAGGTCCTCGACCCCAAGCGCCACAACGACAACTTCAAGTCCACCGAAGACACAAAGAAGATCCTCCTCGACCATGGCAGTTCTGACAAGAGGGCGCTGACGATCAGTGCCACCCTCAATGATAAATAGGAAGCAGTGCTCGTTGACTTTCTCTGTGCGAACGCCAACATGTTTGCGTGGAGTCCTTTGGATATGTCGGGCATATCGAGGGAAGTTGTCGAGCACGCCTTGGAGATTCGTGCCAGGTCCAAGCCGGTGAAGCAACGCTTGTGCCGCTTTGACAAGGAGAAGTGCAAGATCATCGGGGAGGAAGTCAACAAGCTTTGGCGGCCGGGTTCATCAAGGAAGTTCATCATCCTGAGTTGTTAGCTAATCCTATACTAGTTAAGAAAAAGAATGGGAAATATGGAATGTGTGTAGACTATACCAGTTTGAATAAAGCATGTCCTAAAGTTCCCTTTTCTTTACCACATATTGGTCAAATTGTTGATTCAACTGCGGGATGTGAAACTCTTTCCTTTCTTGATGCTTATTCCAGCTACCACCAAATCAAGATGAAGGGGCCCGACTAGCTCGCGACTTCCTTTATCACCCCTTTTGGCATGTACTGCTATGTGACTATGCCCTTCGGCCTTCGAAACACCGGGGCAACATATCAGTGATGCATGCTTCATGTTTTCGATAAACATATAGGGTCGACGGTCGAGGCTTATGTCGTTGACATTGTTGTCAAATCCAAAAAGGATCAACAACCTCACCAATGACCTCAAGATCACGTTCAAGTGCCTCAGGGCTAAGAACATCAAGCTCAACCTCGAGAAGTGTGTCTTCAGTGTACCTTGAGGCATGCTCGGTTACATCATCTCTCAGCGAGGCATAGAGGCTAACCCCGAGAAGGTTTCGGCCACCACCAAGATGGTCCCAATTTGAGACCTCAAGGGCGTCCAGAAGGTCATGGGCTGTCTCGTGGCCCTTAGCCGCTTCATCTTGTATCTTGGAGAGAAAGCGTTACCTCTGTACCACCTCTTGAAGAATTCAGAGCACTTTGCTTGGACCCTCGAGGCCGAGGAGGCCCTTGCCAAGCTCAAAGCCATGCTGACCTCGCCTCCAGTCCTCGTACCCCCCGACCCAGCCGAGCCCCTCTTGCTTTATGTCACCGCGACCACCCAGGTGGTTAGTGCGGCTATAGTGGTCAAGAGGACAGAAGCAGGGCATGCATTGCCCGTCCAATGTCCCGTGTACTTCATCAGCGAGGTACTCTCGGAGACCAAAATCTTCTACCCACAGATCCAAAAGCTGCTCTACGCCATCATCCTCACGCGATGCAAGCTCCAACACTACTTCCTCGGCCACCCGGTGACTGCGGTCTCGTCTTTCCCCCTCGAGGAGATAGTCCAGAACTGGGAAGCCACGAGGAGAATCGCCAAGTGGGTGGTCGAGCTCATGGGCAAGGCCCTCACTTACACGCTGCAGAAGGCCATCAAGTCCCAGGTGTTGGCAGACTTCATCGTCAAATGGATCAACACTCAACTTCCCCCAGCACAGATTCAAGCGGAGCTATGTACGATATACTTCAACAGGTCATTGATGAAGACTGGAGCAGGAGCAGGCCTGCTCTTCATTTTGCCTCACGGGGTTCATGTGCGCTATGTCATTCGGCTCCACTTCCTCACCTCCAACAATGTTGCCGAGTTTAAAGCCCTCATCAAGGGATTACGCATCGCCATCGAGGTCGGGGTTCAATGCCTCGACGTTCGGGGTGACTCACAACTCGTCATCGACCTAGTCATGAAGGCCTCGAATTGCTATGACCCCCAGATGGAGGCCTACTACAAGGAGGTTCATAGGCTGGAAGACAAGTTATACGGCCTCGAGCTTAACCACATCGCCTGTAGTACAATGAGGCTGCGGACGAGCTAGCCAAGATTGCATCGGCTCAAGGTACCATCCCACCTAATGTTTTCTCGAAAGACCTGTACGAGCCCTCGGTCGATCTAGGCATGGGGAAGGAGCTGCAACACGGGCGATCGACCCTCCTCCTCCCACCGAGGCCTCCTCGACCGGGGCCAAGGTCATGGAGCTTGAGGGGTCACCTCCTCCGCCAACCCCTGAGCCAGACTGGCGCACCCCCTTCCTCGAATGCCTAATTTGAGGCAAACTCCCAGAGGATCGGACCGAGGCCCTGTGCATCGCTCGACGGGTCAAGACCGACGTCCTCTACGGTGATGACAAGGAGCTTTATCGACGGAGCCCCACTAGGGTCCTTTAGTGCTGCATCACCATCGAGGAGGGAAGGAAGCTTCTCAAGCACCTACACTCGGGGGGTTGCGGCCTCCACGCTGCTCCAAGGACCCTTGTCAGAAATGCCTTCAGGCAAGGCTTTTACTGGCCGATCACAGTCTCCAACGCCATCAGCCTAGTTCGCTCATTCGAGGGGTGCCAATTCTATGCCAAGCAAACACACCTCCCCGCTCACGCTCTATATATGATCCCCATCGCGTGGCCCTTTGCTGTGTGGGGGCTTGATCTCGTCGGGCCCCTGAAGAAGACAACTGGGGACTATACTCACCTGCTCGTAGCCGTTGACAAGTTCACCAAGTGGATCGAGGCTCGGCCCATCACCAACAGCTACTCTGAGCAGGCGGTTCTATTCTTTACCGACATCATCCACCACTTTGGGGTCCCCAACGTCATCATCACCGACAACGACATGCAGTTCACTAGCAAGAAGTTCCTGGACTTCTGCGACCATCATCACATCTGTGTGAATTGGTCCGTGGTCGCCCATCCTCGAACTAACAGCCAGGTCAAGCGTGCCAACGGCATGATTCTCCAGGGGCTCAAGCCAAGGATCTTCAATCGCCTCAAGAAGTACGGGAAGAAGTGGGTCGCCAAGCTACTCTCGGTCCTGTGGAGCCTAAGGATGACCCCTAGCCAAGCCACGGGGTTTACCCCGTTCTTTATGGTCTACGGGTCCGAGGTCGTCCTCCCCACGGATCTTGAATACAGGTCCCCTCGACTAATGGCCTACAACGAACAGACGAACAAGGAAGCGCTCACAAATGCCATTGACCAACTCAAGGAAGCTCGAGATGTGGCTCTTCTCGACTCCGCGAGATACCAGCAGAAGCTCTAATGCTACCATGACAAGCACGTGCGCAAGCGGGATCTTCAAGTCGGGGACCTCGTCCTCTGTCGACGGCAGAGCAACAAGGGCTGCCACAAGCTAACCCCATCATGGGAAGGCCCCTTCATCGTGGCTGAGGTGTTGAAGCCTGGAACCTACAAGCTATCCAACGGCAAGGGCGAAACATTCACCAACGCGTGGAAAATTAAACAGCTATGTCGCTTCTACCCTTAGGGCCTCGAGGCCTTGTACATTTTCCAAGTCATAAATGAGTATGAAGTACTTTCATTTACAAGTTCAAACTTTTTTTTCATATGCATAATGTAGCCTCGACTCTGCTTCATCAGAGTCAAGCCTCCCTCGGGGGCTACAAGGGGAGAACCGCCTGAAGTTCCTAAAAAACTCGTATGTTTTTTCAAAATTCGACATCTATTCTTCCTTACATGCCTCGATATGTGTCACCACTTAGTCAAAAATGCCATGAGTCCCCAGGGTTAAGGGCTGTTGAGCCATGAGATCACCTATGCCTCTGCGCTACAGTACCTCCACTCACTCCTCCCTTTGAGGGGCATGACCGTGCACCAAGTTTACTAAGTGAAAACACAGTCAGGCTGGCAGGAAAGAAAAGGACATAAAACTTGCATATATATATATGCATAATGTTTCCAAGGCCCTAGGGCCACACCGTCATAGTTCACAAAAACTAACCTATTACATGGGCCTTCTTGCCCAGATTGGCTCACAGGTCGGCTTCTTCTTCTTCATCGACACCGGGAGGAAGGACCTCGAGCTCGAACAGCTTCACCAACCAGTTGCCGGGCTCCTCAGCAGCCTCGATCAAGGCCGTGTGCCTCTCCAAGTTCTCGGCGTCCTTCTTGTTGGGGTCAGAGACGAAGCCGTGGGAGACGACCCCCATGTCGTAGGTAAAGCCGGAGTAGATGACCGCCATCGCTCGCTTCACACCGACATGTAGTGCATCCTAGACCTGCTCCCACATGACGCACCCGAGGTTGTACATCTGGTTGATGAGGGAGGTCCCACGCGCTTCATCCTCGACCTCCGCTTCAAGATCAACACCGAAGTCATCACAGACCGAGGTGATCGTGGTGTGGATTGCGTTGGTCAACCTTGCCTCAACCCAGTAGGCGTCCTAGAGCATCTTGGCGTTGTCCTGAGCTTTGGTCAGCTCCTCATCGAGATTTGAAATAGAAGACAAGGGTCAGCCGAGTGTTTCCTTCAGCGTGGCAGCCTCGGCGGACAAGGGCTGCGCGTGGTGCTGTACCTGCCCGATCATGGCGTTGAGGGAGTCGCGCTGATGGGAAGCTTCAGCTAAGGTCACCTCGAGCTCCTTGATGTGTGACACGGACACCTCGAGCTCCCCCTCAAGCATCTTGACATGGCCTCTTGCTTGGGAGAGACCTCGAGGGCCTTTCACACCTCCTCCTGGGCCTTGGTGGCGTCATCCTTGGCCTTGGCCTCTGATTCCTTGGCTTAGGCCGTGTCCCCTCGAGCCGCAATGGTGTCTTCCTTGGCCTTCGCCACCTCCTCCTAGGCCTTGGCTGCGTCTTCCTTCACCTTCTTTGCCTCGGCCCGTGCAGTCTCGACCGCCGCTTGCAGCACGGGAACCTGCTCCCATCCACCCCTCGTCAGGTGGATAAATTGGGACTTGACTTGGGAGCGCCTCCTCAGGTCCTGGGAACAAAAAAGAACAAAAAAGATGTCAGAGAAGAAAGCAACTTTACCCCCGCACCATGAAGGGAAATCACATACCTGGAAGCATCTTGCCAAGTCCTCGGAGGTGACGTCGACCGCCAACTGCAGGGCGTGCTGCATCTAGAGCCGAAACTCCTCGACATGGTCCCATCTCTCGACCTCCGTCGGATCGTTCATTTCAAACATGGGCTCGTCGATATTTGTCGGGTCCCAAAGTTGAAGAGCCTCCCAGCCCCAGTGAGAAAGGTCCTTCTCGATCCGCTCCTGCACGGACGCCGTGATGCCATCCCCCATCTCGACCGAACCACTGTGACGAATCACTCTGTCGGCCAAAGTGGGGACCCCTACCTTTTGGTTCCCTTTGGCAGAGAGGCCAGTGGTATACAAGGTAGGGCCATACAAGGATCCCCGGGCAGCCGACGCTCTGGCCGGTGGTGGGCACAGCATCAGTGCCATCGCAACTACCCCATCCTCTGACGCTTCCACCGGGACCACCTGTGCGATCGGTGCCCGACCCTCGTCCACTCCGGCACATCCCCAGCTGCCAGCTTAGCCAGAGGGCTCGAGGCCGACAATTTTGGCCGCTTGTTCTCTTGACCTGCATTTAGCGGGGTTTCCTCCGGTTGGTCTAAGGCCGGCGTCCCTGGCCGCCTGTCATCTTCTTGCCCCATGTTCAACGGGGCCTCTTCTTTCTCCCCCTCCTGCTGCTGCGGTGGCAGGGTCAAGGCTGACACCTCTTCTCACAGCTGCGGTGGCGGGCTGGTGGCTGCCGGCTCCTCCTGCTGCAAGAGCGCGGCGGACTTGTGGACGTTGCGTCCTCTTCTTGCTGCTATGGCGGCCCTGGTAGTAGTAGTAGTAGTTGTTGTTGTTGTTGTTGCTGAACTGGCTGGCTCGAGGCCAGCCGCTCATCCTCCTGCTTCTGTAGCCTCTCCCACTCTCGCTCCTCCTCCACATCATGCAACCCCCGCGGCCACGACGATCATGGCTGCTGATGAGGAAGCTCGGCCATCTCCTCCCCGTCACGGACGGCGGACTCGGCCCCCTCATCCTCGATGGTGATCGGGGCCCCCTCCGTCGACCCCAGCGTGAGGTCACCGATGGTCCCCCCGAGTCCCGTGTCATCGGGGGTACCTCGACCTACTCCTGGATTCGAGAGGCATTGTCACCCATCATGTCTCCCGGGGTACTCGAGCCTACGACGGAAGTGGCACCCATCAGTTTTCCCTGAGCCATGGCAACCCATGCTTTGGCAACCCAGGTGGCCACCACCGCCGACCGGGACAACAAAGTAGCACCTGGCATTGATGCCGTCATCTTTGCCACGACATCGATCTTCAGCCACTTGGCAGGGAAAGGAGTCACCATCTCAGGCGCGCGCTTGACCCTAAAACATGCTTGAGTGGGAGACGTTGATGATCCCATAAAATGTCAAAGAAGGGAGAGGAAGCCACGAGGCACTAAAAACTTACCCCACCAGGATGAGTGGCGCCCTCCTGGCTGCCTTCGAACTACTCAAGGGCTTCTGAGCACCCCACCTCAACTGACCCTTGTCAGATCTCGAGTCACTTGGGGCTGCAACCGGTGACGTTCCAGGCACCCTTTGCTCCTCCAAGGATGGCCGACCCCGGGTCCACGCGCCATGAGTCGAAGTTCTGGTACGGGGCGGCGACGTGCTTGACTTGCCCCGTGATGAAGACGGCGGAGTTCCCCCACACGTATGCCATGACGTCGACCCCCCTTGGCTCAAATGGGTCGATCGTCCTCTTCTCCTTGGGCTGCTCCATGGCACTCACCTCTCGGCCCCTGACGGGCACCGAGGCCACCCCCGAGGACTGAGAAGATGACCCCGCCCTGACGGTTTCCCGCGCAAAGGGGGCATCAGCTCGGGCCATACGGGGCACCAAGGCGTCAAGACGCGCCTGCACCCCTTCGTCATCACTGCCCTCATCCTCCTCCTCTTCCGAGGGAGACTCCTCCTGGGGAAGCCTCTCGCGCCTCTGCTTCGCACGGCGTTGATCGCGCGCTAGGCGCTCGAGGTTCTTTTTCTTCTTCTTCTTCTCCTCATCCTTGCTCTTCTTCTGCTGCTGGGCAGCGAAACATCTCAACCGGTGACCAGGATCATCTTCCTTGACCGGGGGTGTCAACACCCTGAAGTCTATCACCCCCTGCACATAAACCCAGGACAGAGGACGTGAGGATGAGGTAAAAAAGAGAGGAACTCAAAGTCAACAGAACCAAAACACTCACTAGCTGGATGTGGCCATCATCCGACTGCATCGAGATGCTGTTCACATCCTCCGGTGCGAAGGCACCGGCAATTGCTCCCCTCACGCACCTTGCGATTCCCTCAAGGGACAGCGTCTCGGCCGACATCCAACACCCCTCAAGCGGTGCCCCGGGCACCATTTGGTCCAAACGCCATGGGCAGCGCATCAGCAGAAGGACTCTCCGGCTGTGGAAAGCCGATACGATGATCCTGGCATTCAGTCCCTGCTCACGCTCGAGGAGGGGGTTCAGCCACGCCTGGAGATCCACTGCCACGTCGTGCGGCCAATGGTATGGGCGCTCCGCGATAACACGCCCAGTGTAGTGTGGCAGCAGGTCCTCATCATTCCGGATGTAGAACCACCTGGCGTGCCACCCACCGTGGTTGGAGATTAACTCCGTCGGGATGTACTGCTCCACCTGCTTCAATGACAACTTGCAGCAGCTGACACAAACGATGCTCCTCTTCCCCTACAACACCAGCTTAGTGAAGAACTCCCCCTTGAAAAGATGGAGCCACAATACCCAATGCGGCTCCATCCCCAGGTATCCCTCAAAGACGGCTGTGAAGATGGCCACATTGGAGATGGCATTGGGGGAGAAGTGCTGGAGCTTGACCTCATAGTAGTTGGTCAGTGCTCGCATGAACCGGCTCGGAGGGGACCCGAGTCCCATCCGATGGAACTTGACGAAGCTCACCGCATACCCTGCCAATGAATTTGGCTCCAGGTCCTCCCTTGACGGCACCAACCACTCCGACTGGACAGCTGAAACAACGAGGCAAAGAAGCCCCTCATCCACCAACTCCTTGAGCTCCCTCACCATCACGACCGATGGGAGCCAATCCTCCAGGAAAAGAAATTTAGGCGCCATGGAAGCGGCACAGATCTGTTCGGTGGACGGGCGCGAAGGGAGGTTCCCAATCTCTATCTCTCTTTCTCTCTTGCAGGATGGCCGTGCTCCTAGGCGACGACGGCATCGATGAAGGTAGGAAGGAGAAGTGGGGAATGGGTGGAACCCTACCTCCCCAATTTATAGCCAGGATGAAGGGCAACGGGGGGATTCAACCGAGGGGGTAAGTGAATTGTTCGCATTTATTAAGCCTACCTAACTGCTCCCTCAAATCCCGGGATAAGAACACACGTCATCGGCTCAGCTTCTAGCCGTTGCCTAGGTCCACCATGACTGCGCCACTTTGGCTCTCGCCTAAAAAGACGCGCCCAACGGACAGGAGCAATCATCCACGGATGGAGCCTTCCTCGAGAAGGAAAAGCGGGCCCCATGAAAAATCTCGAGGGAGCGAAGGATGGCCCTCGGTTAGGGTTTGATAGCCGCCCTCGAGTACCTGAGTCAAGGATGATCGAGAGGGAGCCGACACGAGTCCCTTGCTCGAGAATGAACTCTCGAGGCCCCCTCGGACATTTTCAAGGCAAAACAAAAGGACAATTATGGAATCCCCTCAGAGGGTGGCATTGAGCCGTCGAACCCTATCGAACGGGATCCGGATGCGTATGACCATTCTTTTGCTTTAATAAGAGCGCCCCCACGGCCGTAAGTCGACCCCTATCGAACGGGGCACAAGCTCTTGCTTGAATTTCCCGATAAGAGCTCACCCGATGATGTTGGAGCTCGCCCAAACGAGGGCAGCATGACACTTCTCACCCCTCCTATCGACGAAAGGGAGCACAAGGGTCGAAAGAAAAATATGGGGTTGTTCCTAATCAACCTCGATGAAAGAGGCTCGGGGGCTCGCTCGCAGCCGGGTGGCCTCGATGAAAGAAGAACCAACCACCCGGGGCTCGACTACGCTTCACACCCCTCGACGAAAGAGGGTCGAACACGCTCGGGGTCTCGGTCACACAAGTACCCCTCGACCACACATCTAGCAGGTCCTCAGAGGATGAAGCGTCAGTGCTATGACCCTAGTTCATAGGTAGTCAGCCCTTGGACAGGAGCTACCTCACCCAACCGCCACGGGAGAAGGCCTCCACCCCTTGAGCATCCCTCAACAAGAAAGGCATAAAGTCCTCAGGGGAGTATTCTACTCCTCCGATGCCATAGGGGCTACCCCTGAAGGGTACGCTCGCACGCACCCTTCAGAGAACGACAGATGCTACAACTCCAGTTCATGAGCCTTTGCGTGAGTGCCAGCACTCGCGCAGAGACTCGGGGGCTAGTGTTGGGTACCTGGATAACGGGATACCCTAAACTCTTGATCTCCAGGAGAAACAATCCAAGGTCAATTAGCACAAATCCCTCAAAAGACCCACCACCGTTCCTAAGCAAAAGATAAAAGCCAAACACCGGGCCGTTGAGTGGTACTGGGCCAGCCCACGGACGGGACGAACTGGCCTGTATTGATATCACTCGACGGGGGCCCTCGGGTGACGGAAGTCCGCCCAAGTGGACGACCTCCCTCGAGTGATGGAAGTCCGCCCAGGCGGACGACCCCCCATCGAGTACTGCACTCCTCGGCCCACCTACTTCCTATATGGCGCTCGGGGCAATTAAAGCGTCTTACCTACTCCTACCAACCCCGTGGCTACAGCGACTATAATGATGGGTAAGTGCAGAGTTCTAGTCTACCTTTTACCACCCATCCCCGGGGAAGCCTCATCTCGTACAAACCACTATTCATCCATACTAAACACTGAGCCCCGTCAGCCGCCTCCTCGAGACACAGAAGTCAACATCCGTACCATATTTTCCAAAATTCGTCCTTATCCACTCGGCCTCGGCTCGCTCGACCACACCTCGACTCGGGCTCTCGGCAGTCTCGGTCAGCGATTTGACCACTCCCGCACGCCATCTACAGCAGGCCGTATGTCCGCCGCAGAGACACACGTCTTTCACCGCATCCCTGAGGCGTGTCAGCGCCATCATCAGGACAGGTCAATCATCGACCTCACCGTGACAACTCAGATGGGCGAATCTCATCATGAGGCATGCCGCTACAGGGCTCGACCTCGCTTCGACGCACGTACCTACAGTACCCACGTCATGATCGGCATCACCCCTTACAACACCATTAGGGCTTCTTGTATACCCATGCCCCTCCTTGGCCTATAAAAGAGGGCGTTGGGATAGAGGAAAGGGGGGAAATCATCTAAACTCGCTCAGTTAGACCATGTACATAGTAAGGCATAGGGCAAGTGCTCCTAATCTCAGGCCCTGTTCCCCACCTCTTCTCATACACACTCGCTTGTATCTCCCCTGTACAAGCACTTCGGTGCAAGATAATACAATATCTCGTTCCCCGCTGGACGTAGGGCCTTCTTTGCCCGAACCAGGATAAACCCTTGTGTTCTTCTTGCATCACGATCCAAATCAGGGAGCATGCAGCACGTAGTTACTTGTTGGTGCTAGGCCCCCGGGGTCAGGATTTATCATGGTATAAGAATCGTCTAGTAATACCAACAGTCCCTGAGTTACGTCAAAAGATCCTCGATGAAGCACACCTCTCAAAATTTTCTATTCATCCAGGAAGTAATAAGATGTATCATGATTTGAAATAGAGGTTTTGGTGGACCAAAATGAAGATAGAAATTGCTAAATATGTGGCTCAGTGTGATACCTGTCAGAAGGTCAAAGCTGTGCATTTGAAGTCAGCAGGAGAACTTCAGCCATTTCCTATTCCAGCATGGAAGTGGGAGGATATCAGTATGGACTTTATAGTGGGTTTACCCAGAACATCAAGAGGTTTTAACTCCATCTGGGTCATAGTGGATCAACTCACAAAATCTGCACATTTCATTTCAGTGCAAAATGCATATACAACTGTATGATATGCAAAGTTATATTTTGAGCACATCATAAGTCTTCATGGGGTACCAAAAATAATTGTGTTTGACAGAGGCACATAGTTCATCAATAATTTCTAGAAACACTTGCATGATTCATTACATACTGATCTTTTGCACAGTACAGCCTATCATCCTCAAACTGGAGGGCAGACTGAAAGAGTCAATCAAATACTTGAAGACATGTTGAGAGCTTGTGTTCTAAATTTTCAGAGAAATTGGATGGTTTGCCATTAGCAGAATTTTTTTACAACAACAGTTATCAAGAAAGCATCAAAATGACACCATTTGATGTGTTATATGGTTGTAGATGTAGAACCCCATTGAACTGGTCGAAACATAGAGAAAGGAGATTCTTTGGAGTTGATCTTGTGAAAGAAATGGAAGAAAGAGTTAAGCAGATACAACAAAACTTAAAGGTCGCACAGTCTCGTCAAAAGAATTGTGCGGACAAAAGCTGTCGACCATTGTGGTTCCATGAGGGAGATTATGTGTATCTAAAATTCTTTGAGTATGAGGTTTATGATGTCCTCTACCTTGGAAAAATATAATATGCCAAGTTTGAGTACTTTTTACATAATTTAAAATTAGTCCTTTTAATTGAAAAATGCATCTTCTATAATTTTTAAAAATAAAATAATTGGTTTTATTTCTAAAATTTGTTTTGCCGTCTAATTAAACCAAGATCTTTTCAAAATAAAATTTTGAGCTTAAATAGACAACTTTAATTTTATGCCTTATTTATACTTTTTAAATAATTAATTAACCTTTTTAATCATGCTTAATCATTATAGGATTTATTTGATTTTAGGATTGATTGATGACCTTAAGTCATTAACCTTAGTGACCTTTTGTACTTTAATTAATTATTTGTGCTTATCTTAATCATGTCATTAGGGCTTAATCAATGTTATTTTATGTGCTTAATGAATTTCATTAAAGACGTAGTTAACCCTAATGATTTGCGTGTATCGAGACTAGAAAATCCACATATAATGGTGTGGTATACCGTAGGGTTGCTTCCCACGTGTATCGACACACTGTGGGTCAGAGGTCCCTTGGGTATCGTGTGCTCGATATACTTTTGGGTTGGTGCCCACGTATATCGTATGATCTGTTATGCATGTTTGTTGAAGCCTCATGTATATCAAGATCTAGGTCCCAGCTAGGTACAATCGATTCGAATCGCCGTTGCTTATCGAAGAAGAAGACTCGATCTCTGTTCATCATCATAGTAACAAGTGAAATATGTTTCGGTGATTCACTCGACAGACCTTTTCATTCTCATGGAACCCATGCACGGCTAGCAGAGGTCTGTTTAGACAATAATAGGTGCATGTGGGCCATATTATTTAGGAGGTTCTGCCACAGCTGGTATCAAAGCCGGATCGTTATTAAAAAGAGTTGTTGTAGTATTCCTTTGCGAAAAATTCAAAAGTTTTTCAGTGAACTAATTTTAACTTGACTATTTTGAGTCCAAATTGTTTATTTCTTACCTATGATTTTTTCTATCGACCCTTGTTCTTGTTTAAAAGTGTGGTTGTGGAATAACATAATATATTGCCCTATGTTATAAAAGTTATCTTTATGTACGTGTGACTTTAAAAAAATCTTTTACGTTTAGATTGTAAGTTTGTTCATGCATCATGCTTAATTAATTTGTCTAATTACCTTCCCTTTGAAATGGTTTGGGTTAATTAGTATCAAACCTATTCATGCTAACCTTTAGATTCCTCCCTATCTATCCTTATCCTTTATGATCTTTCTTTCTTCAGGATGGCCCGTACTAAGCAGACTCCTCGCAAGAGTACTAGACCTAAGGGAGTGCCTCAACATCAGTTAGCTCCAAGATATGAGATTGGTTCAAACAGTAGTAACCCCAATCCAGATCCGCAAGCAGAAATAGCAAGGCTTAGAGCAAAACTAGAGAGGGTGGAAGCTGATAGGGTTAGTGAGGCTACTGAGATTGGTCAGCTGAGGTGTTTCCTGATGTACACAAAGCACCAGAGAGATCAGGCTTGGGTGCGAAAGGATACGGCTAATGAACGTGTCCAAGAACTTGAAGACTACATGGAAGAGCTGGAGGAGTATGCTAAGGAAGCAGATGATGAATGTCAGAGGCTGAACGACCTGTTGGATCCTAAGTACCAGCGACAGGCAGCTCAAAATGACCTCGGCCTTGTCATGGGTTCGAATGAGGAAGAAGAAGATTCTAAAGAATTATTACCCACAGATGATGATGTCACCGATGAGGAAGAGTATGTGGAGGAATTAGGAAATCATGTGGATGCAGCGAATGAGAATGAAGAGCCTGAAGGTGGGAATGTGGAGGATCATATGGAAGAAGAAGATCCTGAGATAGTGGAAGAGGAGCCTGAAGAGGACGAGGATCCTGAGGAGGAAGATGATCCCGAAGAGGAGGAAGAAGAGGAGGATGTGATCCCAGTGGATGACAGTGAGGAGGATGAGTGATAAGTTTGGGTAGTAAGTTGTGTAATATATCCTTTCCCTACTTTCTGAACCCTAGTAGGTGTGGGAAGTATTGCCAGATTGAAGACAGTTGTAATAAAAATAATATGTCCGTGTGTTGTACGCTTGTAATATCTGCTTATCCAGTTCAATAAAGTTATTATGAATAAAATATGGTTTGTTTATAAACAGATGCCTACTCATACTCGTTCCCAAGGTGATGCTGGAACATCTTGTCATGGAGGTGATGATCCTAATCCCCCACCTGTTCCACCAAATTTGGCCGATGCCATTGCGGCCTTAGTCAATACCACCACAATGATGGCCCAGAACCAGAATCAGAATCAGAATGCACATCAGAGGAATCATGGTCAAAATAATAGAGATGAGACCACGTATGTGGACTTCACAGATACACGTCCTCCAATTTCACTAGGGTAGATGAACCAATGGAGGCAGATGATTGGCTCCGTACTATGGAGCAAAAGTTTGGACTGATTGAGTGCACAGAATATCAGAAACCCATGTTTGCAGCACATTAGCTAAGAGGTACTACAGGAGCTTGGTGGGTTAATTTTGTTGCTGCTCAACCAGAAGGTCATCGCATCACATGGGCAGAATTTCGTGAAGGCTTCCGTGCTCATTTTATTCCTGTGGGCATCATGATAATTAAACTTGAAGAGTTTCTTTCACTGTGATAAGGTGACATGTCAGTTATGCAGTATTTCGACAAATTCAATCACTTGTCCCAGTATGCCCCTGATCATATTAGCACAGATCACAAAAAGGAGTGTTTCCTTAGGGGTTTGAATAGTAAGATTCAAAGGATGATGACTGGAACTCCGAATGCTACCTTCCATGAGACGGTAAATATTGCTATCTCTTATGAAGAAAAAAACCGTCAGCACATGGAAACAAAGAAGAAGAAAAATATGACCTCTGAATTTTCTGGTGGCAATCAAAAGTGTTAGAAAATAATTTATGATCCCCAAAACCATTTCCGTTTCCCTTACCATCCACCATAATACCAAGCCCAGTAGTAGACATTTGTCCGTCCTGCTGCTGCTCTTTCTTATCCCCGACAGTCGAATACTCCTGGTATTTATAACCGTACCCCCAGCCAAAAAGTCTCCCATGCTTCAGTTGTGGTAAGCCTGGTCTCTTTGCAAAATGCTGCCTGCATCCGAGGCAGTACAATTCTTATGCTCCCGGGGCTTTTGCACCACAACAGCCACAGAATCCGAATAGGGCTGGCAATCAAAATGCGTAGAAGAGAAAGAGTGAGAAGAAGGTTGGTAGGGTGTTCTACACTCAAGTTGGAGAAATTCCAGAAGGAGAGCCTGTCATGAAGGGTACGTTCCCTGTTGCTAATCATCCTGCAATTATGCTTTTCGATTCTGGTGTATCCCATACATTCATCAATGGTATATTTGTTAAGACACATGAAATACTAACAATGGGAACAAAAGCAGAATTCTTTATACAATCCCCTGAGGGCGTATGTGTACTACAAAAATGGTACATGAGGTGACTATAAATTTGGGTGAACATATTTTTCCTACTGATATGATAATATTAAAGGATCAAGATATAGATGTGATCCTAGGTATGAATTAGATGAGACGGCATAATGCTGTAATAGACATCCTGAATAGAACTGTGAGAGTGAATTACCCAATAGCGGCTCTCAACTTCTCATCCAACTTCTAACTCTTAAGAGAACTGTCGAGAAGGTATGTGTCACCTCTGTGAAAGATATCAAAGACATACCAGTAGTTTGTGAATTTTCGGATGTATTTCCTGATGATCTACCGGGTTTACCTCCTGATATAAAGGTGGAGTTTAGAATTGATTTGAATCCTGGTACAACCCCAATATCTAAAAGAGCATATCGGATGGCACCACCAGAACTAGCAAAATTCAAGACTTAGTTGCAAGAGTTACATGATAATGATTTTATCCGACCTAGTTCGTCACCTTGGGGATGTCCTGCAATCTTTGTGAAAAAGAAAGATAAGAGTTTGAGGTTATGTGTTGATTATCATCCCTTAAATGAAGTGACTATCAAGAACAAGTATCCTCTACCTCGTATTGATTTGCTTTTTGATCAATTGGCAGAGGCAAAGGTGTTTTCCAAGATTGATCTTCGATCCGGGTACAATCAAATTAAAATTCGGTCGGAAGATATTCCAAAGACTGCCTTTACTACTCGGTATGGTTCTGGTCATGTCTTTTGGACTTACCAATGCACCATCCTATTTTATGTACCTAATGAATTGAGTGTTCATGCTTGAGCCTGATAAGTTTGTGGTTGTCTTCATTGATGATATTTTGATATATTCTAAGAATGAAGAAGAACATGCTGAACATCTGAGAATTGTTCTGCAGTGTCTGAGAGAACATTAATTATATGCCAAGTTTAGTAAGTGTGAGTTTTGGTTGAAAGAAGTTTAATTTCTTGGACATGTTTTATCAGATAAGGGTGTTGCTGTTGACCCTAGCAAAGTACAGGATATAATTGATTGGGAACCACCAAAGACAGTGCATTAAGTTCGCAGTTTTCTGGGAATGGCGAGTTACTACCGGCGTTTCATACCAGATTTTTCAAAGATATCCAAGCCCATTACTGAGTTGTTGAAAAATGATGTTAAATTTGTTTGGTCACCAGAGTGTGAAGAGGCCTTTCAGATATTGAAGAAATTAATGACTACTGCCCCGGTCTTAGCACAACCGAATATTGAGAAGTCGTTTGATGTTTATTGTGATGCTTCTGGCATTGGTATTGGATCTGTATTGATGTAGGAAGGAAGAGTTATTGCTTATTCTTCTCGACAATTGAAGAAACATGAATAGAATTATCCAACTCACGATTTAGAATTAGCAGCTGTTGTCCATGCATTAAAGATATGATGACATTACCTGTGGGGTAACAAATGTCATATTTATTCTGATCATAAGAGTTTGAAATATATTTTTACTCAAGATGAGTTGAATATGAGGCAAAGAAGGTGCATGATTAAGATCTAGAGTTGCATTACCATCCTGGTAAAGCAAATGTGTTGCCTATGCACTTAGCAGAAAGAGTCATTGCCATTGCTTGACAGTAAAGCCTTTGGACATTTTTCTATGTCATGAGATAGAAAAGTTGGATACAGAAATGGTGTGACAAGGAAGTTTGTCTAACATTGCTGCTGAGTCAACACTCAAAGATCAAATTATTGCCGCTCAGAGAAGTAATAAGGGAATTAAGCATATCAAAAAGAAAGTTAGAAAAGAAAAGGTCTCTTGTTTCACAATTGATGAAGCAGATGTCTTATGGTATAAGAATCGTCTAGTAATACCAACAGTCCCTGAGTTACGTCAAAAGATCCTCGATGAAGCACACCTCTCAAAATTTTATATTCATCCAGGAAGTAATAAGATGTATCATAATTTGAAATAGAGGTTTTGGTGGACCAAAATGAAGATAGAAATTGCTAAATATGTGGCTCAGTGTGATACCTGTCAGAAGGTCAAAGCTGTGCATTTGAAGTCAGCAGGAGAATTTCAGCCATTGCCTATTCCAGTATGGAAGTGAGAGGATATCAGTATGTACTTTATAGTGGGTTTACCCAGAACATCAAGAGTTTTGACTCCATCTAGGTCATAGTGGATCGACTCACAAAATCTGCACATTTCATTCCAGTGCAAAATGCATATACAACCTTACGATATGCAAATTTATATTTTGAGCACATCATAAGTCTTTATAAGGTACCAAAAACAATTGTGTTTGACAGAGGCACACAGTTCATCAATAATTTCTGGAAACACTTGCATGATTCATTACATACTGATCTTTTGCACAGTACAGCCTATCATCCTCAAACTAGAGGGCAGACTGAAAGAGTCAATCAAATTCTTGAATACATGTTGAGAGCTTGTGTTCTAAATTTTCCAGAGAAATTGGATGAGTGTTTGCCATTAGCAGAATTTTCTTACAACAACAGTTATCAAGAAAGCATCAAAATGGCACCATTTGAAGCGTTATATGGTCGCAGATGTAGAACCCCATTGAACTGGTCGAAACCTGGAGAAAGGAGATTCTTTGGAGTTGATCTTGTAAAAGAAATAGAATAAAAAGTTAAGCAGATACAACAAAACTTAAAGGTTGCACAGCCTCATCAGAAGAATTATGCGGACAAAAGGTGTCGACCATTGTGGTCTCACAGTTCTATTCAGGATGTCTATTATAGCATTATGCCGTCTCATCCAATTCATACCTAGGATCACATCTATATCTTGATCCTTTAATATTATCATATCAGTAGGAAAAATATGTCCACCCAAATTTATAGGCACCTCATGTACCATTTCTTTAGTACGCATACGCCCCCCAGGGGATTGTATAAAGAATTCTGCTTTTGTTCCCATTGTTGGTATTTCATGTGTCTTAACAAAAGTACCATTGATGAATGTATGGGATGCACCAGATTCAAAAAGCATAATTACAGGATGATTAGCAACAGGGAACATACCCATCATGACAGGCTCTCCTTCTAGAATTTCCCCAACTTGAGTGAAGAACACCCTACCAACCTTCTTCTCACTCTTTCCCTTCTGCGCATTCTGATTGCCAACCCTATTCTCATTCTGCGGCTATCACTACAATGTCAAACTGTCATGTAAAGTACAAAAAACGTCGTAAAAAGATCCTTGTGATGATTTTATAGCGTCACGCCCGTCGTCACAAAACGGCCGTCACATAAAGTCCTTGTGACGTTTTTTTATCCAGTCATCACAAAATGTCTGCACTCTTTGTGATGACCTAGTATATGTCGTCACAAATTGTACTCTTTTTAGACGATATACGGCATCACAAAATCAATGTGTCACATTATGTTCTATCATCACAAATTGTAAAATAACGGACGTCTTCTGCTACCTTTTTGTGACGGGTTATGATCGTCATATATTGTGCTGTAGATTTTGTGACGCTCGTTTTTAGGTTTTTTGTGGCGAGGTTAGAATGTCATGTATAGTCCCATAGATTATGTGACACTTTGTTTTTGTCACTATCTTATGTTGTCTAAAGCTATTTTAAGATAACTGTATGGCATCACAATTTCTCAATTTTTTTGACAGCGCTGCAGCCATATACAGTGACAACATATATATACATTCATTCACCACATTACATAACAACAGAATTCTCACATTACATAGCATGAAACCCACAGGATTCTCATCACAAGTCTGAAATCATCCAGAGAAACGATTTTAGGTCTCAAGGCATCATGCATACACAAATTCACATAGTCCACATAAGTTGAAATCCAGTACTTGTTCTACTTGCAGCACATAGTTCCAGGTTGCAAACCAAGAGTTTCCAGCCCAAAGTTACAGACAAATACATAGGTCTAAGACACATGCAAGATAACAAGTTCCAACTAGGTAGCAAAAGCTCAGGCGCGAAGGCCTCATATGCTCAGAAACTGCATTCTTACCTACCTCACTCTTTTTGAAGTTTGAGGATAGCTCGCAGGATTGCATTTGTCTCATCAAACTTGGTATGCATCTCCTTCATTTCCTCTTGGGTCTGCCAAAGCAAACTTTTGTTTTCTTCAAGTGCAGCGTGCTAAGCCTGAAGCTATTCCTACATCTCTTCCTGCTTCCTAGCAGCTTCCTCTCTTTGAGCTTGGAGTGTAGCCTCAAACTGAGCTTGCAAATGTCCTTGTGCTGCTGTCGATGAGGACCGACTGGTCTTTGACGATTTTGGGACACCAATGTTAGGAAGAAAGGTGGATGAGCAGCTGATCTGGCTAAGACTTTCTTCAACAATCTTGGAGGGAGACTTTTCTGCTTCTATTTCTAGCATTCTTTCCTTCTCTGTCACTATTCGTTCCTACAAAAAAAGAATGCACTTAATAACAAGATAACAGAATAGTGTTGAAACAGGCATGTACTTGAGTACAGTAGATGTATCCAATCATTTTCTAACTTACATATACTTCATTTGCAAGAGGAGAGCGACCATTTTTGGCACTAGTCATACATTCCCCAACAAAATCCATAGCATCCGGTTCCATGTTATTGTACTTAGGCCTCTGCATCATGTAGAAACCTTGGATTACTTTGAAGCACACATCTCAGTTTGCATTGCATAGTAACAAAAGCATCCAGATATGAAAAGACAGACTATGGAATTAACACATCTTAGTTTGGATTACTACTATGGACATGGACAGTTTTATAGTTCAACTTTATAGTTCAACTTAAAATTATCAATCTGAAATAGTTCTGGTGATCCTACATTTGTCCTAGCTCATGTTCATCATAAACCTCACTTTTCCTCTATATATACAAGGCAAAGACAAACTGCAGTGGATACAATATATACAAGGAAGGCAAAGACAGACTGCAGTAGATATATCATGGAAAGTTCTTGTACAAAATTAGACCAATGCAGATACATATACATGGAAAGTCTTGCAGCAGAGTGCATATACATACATGCCTTGCAGCAGAGTGCATATTCATATTGAGGATAGTAGAACAGCACACAAGACACCACATAGAAATCAAATCACTTTTTAAATGATACTTCACAGTTATGATTCGACAACAACATATTCTGAACACTTACTAATTCTCTGTTCAGGCACACAACATGGTAACATTGGTGTGAAAAAGAAGCTAAGACATATTTCATAATCTTTATTCCACAAGTGTACGGTATAGTACCCCAAAACTAAAATCAATAGTATTATCAGGTTATATCGATGGGCTATGTCGGACCTAGAACCAGTTTTTTTGGTGAAGCTACACGTTGGCTCGGTTCGCTTTATTTTTTGTAAATTTCTCCTGCGCCACAAATGCAATACTTATCTGCTTGCCGCTGGTATATCAATGAAAATGATATTCCTGAGATCAAAGCTTTTCAGAGAAGGTGAAAGCAGTGACTGAGGGCATGTACCTGATTCTTTGAGTCACACCAGTTCTCTACGAGCTTGATCTAGTCATCTTTCTCCATTTTAGGTGGAGGTTCTTTGGCCATCAGCTGTTCCATTGTCAGGGACTCATCAAAGTACTTTTTTTAGTTGCCACCTCCACTGCCTTACTCCCTTCTTAATGATATCAGTGCGTGCATATTTGCTTAGTCCTTCATTCTTTACATCTACATCCAACCTAGTCTGCAGCCACACAAATCATTTATTAGGCAAAATTTCTTACATGAAAGTACAACTAGTAATGAAACAAACAAGTTGTAGTGAAATAGATGTCTCACAGCCACTTTGTCAAGCACTTTTTGTACTTCAGCAGGCCCCCATCTTTTTCATAAAGCTTCCAAGATGTGAAGATAGGCAGGTTGTCTCTAAGAGCTACACCAGTTTCTGATACTAGCTTTGCTGTCTGAAGTGGGATAGCAGGTCTTTTCTTCCCTTCAGCCACTTCGATAGGCATCCTGTTTCCTCCCTTTATCATCTTCTCTATGCCAAGCCTAATTATTTTCTTGCGCACTTCCTTTTGGGCTACTGCATTGGCAAAAAACATGCATAATGGGTTATTATAGCAACCACAAATGTAGATATTGAATGTAGAAAACAATGGATGCAAACACAAATTGCTTACCTAGAATCAAGTCACCAGCTGGTTCTCCTTCATTTGTATGACCCTCTGCATTATCACCATAAACTTGGTCATCACCTTCATTGATGTCATTGCTTTGCCTGGAGCTCTGTACACCTGGAGAGGTTTCTATAGGAGCTGATTGGTTAACACTAGTTGTGGGAGTAAGTTGGGGAAATAGGGCACGATTGGTTGTAGGAGTAGGAGTAGGAGAAGTATGCTCAGTGTTTCCAGCTGGTGTAGACATGAGTGGACTGGTGCTGGGTTCTCTAGATAAAGATATGGGTTTATACCAGATGTAGACTTTGCTGTAATAAACCAGGTGAATGTATGAGGTGAACTTTCAGTTGGCTATGAGTTTTTGTTGAGGTGACCTTGTGGCTCGCTGACAGTGGAAATGGGATTAGTTTTAGGGTTGGCTTTTGAAGTGGTTCTAGGAGGCAAGGGCAGCCTTTCCCTTGGTGGTGGACGGCCTCCAGGCAAAGGCATGGCTGCCTGCTGCCTAGTCAATCTGCTAGGTGTTCGTGGTGGCAGCTGGTTTGTAGCTACCTTTTGCTTCTTTTGCGTAGGGCGAGTTCCTGGAACCATCGCTCCTGTCTGCTAAGAGAAAAATGCACCTTATCAAGTAATGAACAAGTGTGAAGTTCAGCAAATGAGTACAACAAAGTACATGATTGAAAAAGACTGTCAAGATACTTGTTAATTGTCCTAGTAATGCTTCTCACCTCATTATTATCCTCAATAGTTAGGTCATCATCAGTTTGATCATCACTATCACATTGATGATCAATGTCAGAGGATGGGTCATATTCAGTGTCAGGATCATGATTGTCATCAAACACTACTGCCTTTCGTTTGCACTTTTGCTTTTTGGATAAAACATCTCTAACTTCCTCAGCTAATACTAGAATACCCAGACACTTAAACTGTTCCGGGATTTTCCTTACCCTTTCATCCCTGTCTAGCTCATACTGGGTTTTTGGCATTTCTTACTTAGTATCATCAAACGCATAGAGAGCAGAAACTGGGATTCAGTTTCTATAAAGCAATTGAAGAAAAAACTAACAAATTAGTAGACAAATTTTAAAAGGACGAACTTAATATTACATGTTAGTATACTAAATCTTGATAGAGACAAGTTTAGAAGCACAATAACTAAAACATGAACATGACTGACATTAGAGCAAACAATGTACAAATCCAGATAATACTACTGGAGGATCCCAACACCGAGAAGCTTAGGCATCTAAGAGACCCAACACCGAGGAACCTGACTTCTAGCTTAGGCATCTAAGAGACCATACCACCCAGGATCCCAACACTACCATGTTTAGACAATGTTGCAGAAATGTGTGAGATCTAAGTCAATCACATTTTGCAGTGGCAATGGGCACCAAACCACCAGTACATACAAAATCACATTTTGCAGTGGCAATCGACTTCTAGCTTAGGCATCTAAGAGACCAAACCACCAGGCCACCAAACCACCAGTACATACCATTTCGAACAGAATAATATCTCACTAGCACAACCTAAAAATGCCAAGAACAAATCCTAGCACAACCTAAAACAACATCTGTATCTAGTACGGGCTCAACAATTGCATCCCAGAAGACAGAAGCATAAGGATTTTTTAGAAAAGGAGAAGACAGAAGCATGAGGATGGCGGGCTCACAAAGTGTCTGGCTGTAGCCGTCGAGGCAGACAACCCAGCAGGATGTGCGTGGACGGCCGGTTCTGGACTACTGCGGACAAATGAATGGGCGACTCCGATGTCCAGGGGCGGCGTGGCAACTGGATGGGCGCCTATGCCGTCTGGGGTTGGCGTGGGTAGGTGGAAGGGCACCTCCGAAGTCTGGCGTAGGCGAGGACGGCCTGAAGAGCACCTCCAATGTCCACCAGCGGCGTTGCTAACGGATCTTGCGTGCCAGTTCTAGGGTAAGGAGATGATGGTGTTGGGCGGTGGGGATGCCGCCGGCGGCATGTTGCGGAGGCGGGCGGGGTTGACGGCGTAGTGGTTGCGGGCGCTGCGGAGGCGGTGGGGTGGTGTTGACGGTGTAGTGGCGGTGGGCGCTGCGGATGCGGGTGTGATCGAGGCGAGGGTTGCTATTGACGGCGTAGTGGCGGCGGCCGCTGCGGAGGCGGGTGGAGGCGGGGTGGTGGCTGGCGCTGCTGAGGTTTAGGGTTGGAGGGATTGGGTATTTTTCCCCTTTGCTGACTGAGGCAAGAGGGGGTGGGCTTCGGTGGGAGGAGGCATGGGGTCCCAAATGTCAATGAGGGGGAGAGCGCGGGTGCCCCGGCAAAAATTTGGTCTGACGTGATGGGCCCGTTCTATCAATATGAGGTTTAGGGTTGGCCGATTTTGGTATGTGGAGCACTAGGTCCACATGTCAGTGACCCATTAAGTTATATTGTGATTTCTATATGATTTTTAAGGTAGTAAATGATAGAAAATAGAAAAATGTCAAAAACAAATATGTACAGCTCATCGATATCTACCATGTTTGTTATGGTTATATTTTGATTTGACCTTTGTTGTGGTGCAAAAGCCCCGGGAGCATAAGAATTGTACTGCCTCGGATACGGGCAGTATTTTGCAAAGTGACCAGGCTTACCACAACTGAAGCATGGGAGACTATTTGGCTGGGAGGTACGGTGACGAATACCAGGAGTATTCGGCTGTCGGGGATAAGAAAGAGCAGCAGCAGGATGGACAAATGTCTGTTGCTAGGCTTGGTATTTTGGTGGATGTTAAGGGGAATGGAAAAGGTTTTGGGGATGGTAAGTTATTTTTTGACACTTTTGATTGCCACCAGAAAATCTAGAGGTCACATTTTTCTTCTTCTTTGTTTCCATGTGCTGACGGTTCTTTTCTTCATAAGAGATAGCAATATTTACCGTCTCATGGAAGAAAGCATCGGAGTTCCAGTCATCATCCTTTGAATCTTACTATTCAAACCCCTAAGGAAACACTCCTTCTTTTTGCGATCTGTGCTAACATGATCAGGGCATACTGGGACAAGTGATTGAATTTGCCGAAATACTGCATAACTGACATATCACCTTGTCGCAGTGAAAGAAACTCTTCAAGTTTAATTATCATGATACCCACAGGAATAAAATGAGCACGGAAGCCTTCATGAAATTCTGCCCATGTGATGCAAGGCCCTTCTGGCTGAGCAGCAACAAAATTAACCCACCAAGCTCCTGTAGTACCTCTCAGCTAATGTGCTGCAAACATGTGTTTCTAATATTCTATGCAATCAATCAGTCCAAACTTTTGCTCCATAGTACGGAGCCAATCATCTGCCTCCATTGGTTCATCTACCCTGGTGAAAATTGAAGGACGTGTATATGTGAAGTCCACATACGTGGTCTCATCTCTATTATTTCAACCACGATTGCCCTGATGTGCATTCTGATTCTGATTCTGGTTCTAGGCCATCATTGTGGTGGCATTGACTAAGGCCGCAATGACATCGGCCAAATTTGGTGGAACAGGTGGGGGATTAGGATCATCACCTCCATGACAAGATGTTCCAGCATCACCTTGGGAACGAGTATGAGCAGGCATCTGTTTATAAACAAACCATATTTTATTCATAATAACTTTATTGAACTAGATAAGCAGATATTACAAGCGTACAACACACGGACATATTATTTTTATTACAACTGTCTTCAATCCGGCAATACTTCCCACACCTACTAGGGTTCAGAAAGTAGGGAAAGGATATATTACACAACTTACTACCCAAACTTATCACTCATCCTCCTCACTGTCATCCACTGGGATCACATCCTCCTCTTCTTCCTCCTCTTCGGGATCATCTTCCTCCTCAGGATCCTCGTCCTCTTCAGGCTCCTCTTCCACTATCTCAGGATCTTCTTCTTCCATATGATCCTCCAGATTCCCACCTTCAGGCTCTTCATTCTCATTCGCTGCATCCACATGATTTCCTAATTCCTCCACATACTCTTCCTCATTGGTGACATCATCATCTATGGGTAATAATTCTTCAGGATCTTCTTCTTCCTCATTCGAACCCATGACAAGGCCGAGGTCATTTTGAGCTGCCTGTCGCTGGTACTTAGGATCCAACAGGTCGTTCAGCCTCTGACATTCATCATCTGCTTCCTTAGCATACTCCTCCAGCTCTTCCACGTAGTCTTCAAGTTCTTGGACACGTTCATTAGCCGTATCCTTTTGCACCCAAGCCTGATCTCTCTGGTGCTTTGTGTACATTAGGAAACACCTCAGCTGACCAATCTCAGTAGCCTCACTAACCCTATCAGCTTCCACCCTCTCTAGTTTTGCTCTAAGCCTTGCTATTTCTGCTTGCGGATCTGGATTGGGGTTACTACTGTTTGAACCAATCTCATATCTTGGAGCTAACTGATGTCGAGGCACTCCCTTAGGTCTAGTACTCTTGCGAGGAGTCTGCTTAGTACGGGCCATCCTGAAGAAAGAAAGATCATAAAGGATAAGGATAGATAGGGAGGAATCTAAAGGTTAGCATGAATAGGTTTGATACTAATTAACCCAAACCATTTCAAAGGGGAAGGTAATTAGACAAATTAATTAAGCATGATGCATGAACAAACTTACAATCTAAACGTAAAAGATTTTTTTAAAGTAACACGTACATAAAGATAACTTTTATAACATAGGGCAATATATTACGTTATTCCACAACCACACTTTTAAACAAGAACAAGGGTCGATAGAAAAAATCATAGGTAAGAAATAAACAATTTGGACTCAAAATAGTCAAGTTAAAATTAGTTCACTGAAAAACTTTTGAATTTTTCGCAAAGGAATACTACAACAACTCTTTTTAATAACGATCCGGCTTTGATACCAGCTGTGGCAGAACCTCCTAAATAATATGGCCCACATGCACCTATTATTGTCTAAACAGACCTCTGCTAGCCGTGCATGGGTTCCATGAGAATGAAAAGGTCTGTCGAGTGAATCCCCGAAACATATTTCACTTGTTACTATGATGATGAACAGAGATCGAGTCTTCTTCTCCGATAAGCAACGACGATTCGAATCGATTGTACCCAGCTGGGACCTAGATCTTGATATACATGAGGCTTCAACAAACATGCATAACAGATCATACGATATACGTGGGCACCAACCCAAAAGTATATCGAGCACACGATACACAAGGGACCTCTGACCCACAGTGTGTCGATACACGTGGGAAGCAACCCTACGGTATACCACACCATTATATATGGATTTTCTAGTCTTGGTACACGCAAATCACCAACGGACAGGACCTAGGGCACCAACAGACGAAAACACTACAGAGGGACTCCTTTCCTAATGCAAGTTACTCGTCCGGGCTCGATTTATTAATTATCATCATGATTCCAACAGGTGAAGATAATCTCATTTTTTTCATTCTTTTACTATTTGAAAACCTAACTAGTTAAGCAGGGCTATGCATTACTAAGCATTTTCCAAATAACAGGTAACAAGGAATATGGAGATAAGACAGTAATGCAACTGGTAGGTTATCACTCAACTCCTATTACTTAATGCAACAAATCATAATTGAAGTAATAAAACTTTATAAAAACAAGGATAGGGTTTAAATGCATCCGAGGCTTGCCTTGGTGGTCGAGGTAGATGGTCTCTGGCTCTGGATCAACACCCAATTCCTGATTCAACTCTTCATTAACGAAGCTACACGATGTTGCGTCGCATGAAATCATAAAACCCAACTTTCTAATGTCATCCCCCAATACTTGGTTTATATTCTATGTACTTGAGGTGTAAACCGTGTTTACACTAGTGTCAAGCATAGTGTATAATTTTAAGTCCAATCCTTAAAAATAAATTCCATATTTGAAATTAAATTTGGATTTCAAAGCTTGTTCTCAAGTCTTGTAATTCAAATTTGAATTCAAATTGAAAAGCTATAAAAGGATTTTCAAAAGTCAACTTGGTCAACCAAGGGTACTATTGGGTCATTGACCTAAAAATGCCTTTGTATGATGTTTGTGATCACTAATTAACAAACAATCAATTTAGAAACCAAATTGAGTTTGAATTCGGTTTCAAAAACCCTAATTTCAAAACCCTGTTTTATTCCCCTTTTCTACAATTCAAAATCTATAAATAATTTTGGTATACTCTCAAAATATGGTTTGTAGAGCTTGACAAGAACTACAATTATGGTATCCAAAGTTTTTCAAGTTTATAAAAAGAATCTCAAATAAATTTAAAAATACAGTTTTCCAACATTTGTCCCCTTTTGATTTTAAACACATAATTCAAAAATTATGCTTAATTTGGGAAAACTTTGTATATGAAAAATGTTTGGTTTCAAAAGCTAAAAATTTCATAAAAAATCAAAAGTAATTTCAAATAATTATTTCTAGGGTTTTGTTCCCTTTTTCTTTGAATTTAAATTTCAAAAAACTAAGCAGAATTTTAAAATGTTGGTTAAATGAAAAATGTAGCTCTTAAAAAGTTATGCAAATGATATTTTAGGATATTTTCAAGTTCCTATGTAAATTCTGGAGTAATTTGCAAATTTTACCGAGTGACCTCAGTGCTACAGTGAATGATGACGTCATCGTCATCCTTCTCCCTCTCAGTTCCCCGGCGTCGCCGTGTTCATGGCCGCCATACCGGCCCAACGCGGCCGCCAGCTCGCCCCCTCACGCTCAAAACTTCACCGTCGACGTGTTGCCCGCCCGTGCGTCACCGTTGGCCTATAAATAGGTCGGCCATCG
Source organism: Bothriochloa decipiens (assembly GCA_023333625.1). Taxonomy (NCBI): domain Eukaryota; kingdom Viridiplantae; phylum Streptophyta; class Magnoliopsida; order Poales; family Poaceae; genus Bothriochloa; species Bothriochloa decipiens. The sequence continues at coordinate 64,116,389 of CM041628.1, forward strand.
CCGTTTTTCTTCTTCTTTTCCTCCCGTTCGCCACCACCACCGTCCTCCATCCGTAGGCGAAGTTCGCCGTCGTCGCTTCACCTATGACCTTCCCATCTTGCCACCAGCTCTGCCTCATCCTTGTGATCGTGTTTAGCCAAGAAGAGCAAGTCCTTGAAGCCTGTAACGCCTCTACGCCATCATGTTCTCCGAGTCCAGTTGGAGCGCCGTCGAGGTCACGCTGCCTTCTCCTGCCTTGCACCGTGAACCACAGGTTGCCCTTCTTCGCTTTTTAGTTCCGCTTTGATTCCGTGGTCATGATCGGCTCGTTTGTTTATGTAGCTGAGCCCCCCACGTCGCCGTGACACCGTCCTCGTCGTCGGAGCACGCTGCCGCCATCGACGCCGCCGTCTACAGCTCGCTCTAGCCCGTCTCCAAGCCAACCAACGTGCGCATCATGTTTGTGGTGAGCTCCTCTACCTATCCATGCCCTCTGTTTGGCCCGAGCTACCGGAGCTATGCTCTGCTGCCGTCGCCGCGCGCATAGCCGCTTAGTCTAGGAGCCAGGGCCAGATCAATCTTTTGGTCTATCGTGTTCGCGTTGGTGCTCTGCATGTGCCCGTGCACTCGCCATCGCCGAAGAAGCCTCTGGTGAGCCTTGCCGCCGCGTCCGAGCTCCGCCGTGCCGCCATGGCCGCCGACGAGCCTGCTGCTCCTGCTCCGCCGCCATGTCCTGCCCACCATCCGAACCGCCGTGTTGCGTAGAGCGCATTGGGCCAAACCCTGTGACCAGAGACCTCACCGTTGGCGATTTCTCGCCGGTCAAAATCGCCGCCGCCGCGCTCAACGTCGGGAAAGGATTTTCCTTTTTCTTTTCTTTTTTTAGAAAATGATTTAAATGTTATTTTCTTACATAATTCATAGTACTTCATGTAGAGCTCCCAAAATTCTAAACTTTTTTGTATATGCCCTTTATGATGTCCTCTACCTAGAAAAAATATAATATGCCAAGTTTGAGTAACCTTTTCATAATTTAAAATTAGTCCTTTTAATTACAAAATGCACCTTCTATGATTTTTAATAAATAAAATAATTGGCTTTTATTTCTGAAATTTGTTTTGCCATCTAATTAAACCAAGATCTTTTTAAAATAAAATTTTGAGCTTAATTAGACAACTTTAATTTTATGCCTTATTTATACTTTTTAAATAATTAATTAACCTTTTTAATCATGCTTCATCATTATAGGATTTGTTTGACTTTGGGATTGATTTATGACCTTAAGTCATTTACCTTAATGATCTTTGGTACTTTAATTAATTATTTGTGCTTATCTTAATTATGTCATTAGGGCTTAATCAATGTTATTTCATGTGCTTAATGAATTTCATTAAAAACGTAGTTAACCCTAATGAACTTAGTATGTAAGCTTTGTTAGCTTAGTAAGTAAGCTTTGTTAGCTTCATCCTTGTTTTTATAAAGTGTTATCACTTCAGTTATGATTTGTTGCATTAAGTAATAGTAGTTGAGTGATAACCTACCAGTTGCATTACCTGTCTTATCTCCATATTCCTTGTTACCTGTTATTTGAAAAATGCTTAGTAATGCTTAGCCCTACTTAACTAGTTAGGTTTTTAAATAGTAAAAAAATAAAAAAGATGATATTGTCTTCACCTGTTGGAATCATGATGATAATTAATAAATCAAGTCCGGATGGGTAACTTGCATTGGGAAAGGAGTCCCTTTGTAGTGTTTCCGTCTATTGATGCCCTAGGTCCCGTCCGTTGGTGATCTGCACTGTGGGTCAGAGGTCCCATGTGTATGGTGTGGTTGATATACTTTTGGGTTAGTGCCCACGTATATCGTATGATCTGTTATGCATGTTGGTCGGAGCCTCATGTATATAGAGATGTAGGTCTCAGCTGGGTACAATCGATTCGAATCGCCGTTGCTTCTCGGAGAAGAAGATTCGATCTCTGTTTATCATCGTAGCAACAAGTGAAATATGATAAAGGAAAAGAATGAAGTTGTTTATTGAGATAGAGAAAATCAACTTTTCTTTCTGTTGTTAACCAATGTTGAGTTAAAACTTGTTCTACAAGAGCTTTTCTGCAAAAAATTTTATTTCTTGCGAGCCTTACCTTGTCCCTCTGGCCTGCATTCCTGAGTCTTCACCCCTCTTTTTGCCGGATCAATCTTGTTAAGTATTTTTGTACTCAAGGTTTGTTGAACCCCTGTTGCAGGTGAGCCCTATGGGCAGGTTTGCTTTGTATTCTGGTGCATGACAGTCGTTGCGGAGAGTGACGATGAGTAGGACGTCCGGCTCTTGGGCAGAGCATATTGTCTGGGTATGGTAATAAAAGTTATCTATCGCTACTCTTCTACTACTATGTTTTGTAATATTCAAACTTATGGTTTGTAAGGTTTAAAACTAAACGGTTTGTAAACTTATGTTATAGTAATTTTTTCGCCTTTTTAGTCTGATGTATATTATTTTGTATAAACTATTGTAATACTGTAATACCTCTTTGTAAAGATTAATCCTGCTCGGAGAATCGTGGATGTTTCGGGGATTCACCCGATAGACCTTTTAAATCTTATGAAACATATACACGGCTATCAAAGATTTATTTAGACAATAATAGATATATATAGGCCATATTATTTAGGAGGTCTTGCCAAGCTAACAGTACTGGCGGGAGCACCGCATGATTACAAGGAAACATACTCTCTATGTCAACGTGACGCATATATTTATTTGGTCGTTAAAGGTGGAAAATCGAGGACGTGCTGCTGGTGGGCGCGCAGTGGCCCCTTTTCTCCGATCAGAAGATTTTTATATAACACTTTTTTTCTTGTAACATCTCCGATCAGCTGTTGGGCACTGGCTACCACAGTGTACCGCCACATCGTCCTTGCACGTTGCACCTTTCCTTTGGTCCCACTTTTCTTCCACACACACTGACGCGCCGATAACATAATAATAATCAATACACAATTTGTATTCGCCATTAGCAGTGGGGTAACTATTTTAGCTGCTAATATCGATTTTTTCTATTCTTTTGTGTATAAATTTTAAAAATTTTCCATTAATTGATGGATTTGGAGAAACAACACACCCAATGATAGAACGAAATTAAGGCAAGTCGGTCTTCCCTTCCAGCAATATGTATAGGAGATCGTTGCATTTGCCCTAGCATATGCAATTTATAAAGAAAAAAATTATAATAGCATGTGTGGGGGGTATATTTGTGTAATTCTTGTAAACCAGGCATTCCGATGTATATTTCTGTAATTTTTATTAAAATTCAAAAAATAAAGAAACCAATAGGGCCTACTGTACCTGCGCAACAAGGAATGATGCCGCAAAGCGTTGGGTTGCCCCATGCGGCCATGCGGCAGGTCTTTAGCATGTAACACTCTAATGTTTTAGTTGAATCAAGCATCATCGATATAAACAAAGCACAACAGTGGTGGGCCGGGGGTTTGAGCCCCCCTGCTGTTACCAGGCACATGCCGACTAAGAAGTCGCCATCGCCTTACTAGGCGTGGACAAGCAGGTCCATGGGCTTGGGAGGCACCGCCACCACCTCAGCTACAGCCCTGACGGCCAAGACATCCCCTTGTGTCGCCGCCTTAGCTACGGCCCTAACGGCTAGGACCGTCTCCCACGTCGCTACCTCACCTGTAGCCCAACCAACCAGGACCGAGATCGTCCCCGGGTCATGGAACTATAGTCCGTGCGAAGGTAGTCACCAGGGATGGAGGCACCGGTAGTGTAAGGGGCCTCGAGCCCCCATACTGCTTTCGATCCATGGAGGTCCCATAGAACCCTTTCAAATTTTAGCCGTAGGCATAGGGGTTGAGATTTTCTATAGAAGATACGCAACCAACGCAAAAAAAACTCTATCCCACCCACTATGCCCCTTCCCAATCCATCGCATCCAACGCTGAGACTGTCCCCAACACCAGGACCCAAACCTAAAATCCATGTCCCACAGTGCTTTTGCCTACTTGAAACACCCTCCAACAGATCGCCCATGCACCTGATCTAACTTGACTACCAGCCCAAACGATAGAAATAATGCATCGTCTCTCCTCACAACGTCTGAGTCCGGCAGGATGTGGCGGCTCGACGAGGGGAGCTCGCCGTGGGAGCACCTCCGGAGCCGCTGGCTTGGCTGCCTCGCTGGATCTGGGAGGGAATACCTGAGGGAGGGAGGCCACACAAGGGAGGGAGCTCGCCGGCGAGGGGGCCAGCGCCGTGGACGCCACCGTGCCGAAGCCTAGGACATAGACACGTAGTTGCCTCTAGACTGCTGCCGCCACCGTATTGAGCCGCTGAATCGGGCTAAGCGGTGAGGTGCAGCCCTCGACAGGGCACATCCGGCTCGGCGAGGCGAGCCCCGCAGCGGGGAGCCACCGGCGCTAACAGGCGGGGCGCGGACGGCGGTGCGATACGGGGAGCGGGTGAGGCGGGTCCTCAATGAACGCGGCCAGGCTGGACAGCGGCGAGGAGCCGCCGGCGCGACAAGGAGCGAGGAGCGAGGCGAGGCGAGGCGAGACGCGGTGACAAGCGTCCGCGGCGGGGGCGTTGTGCCTGCGACGAGCTGTCAATGCGGCAAGCAGTTTTGGATACCTTGCATGCGAGGTGGTTGTTGAAGGAGACTTTTGGGTGCACGACCCTTCGACTGTGCGCTACCGAAACCAGCCAATGCCTTGCTGCTGCCTAGCCGGGGGCAGCTAGGCGGGGCCACACCACACTATCAAGGGGCCTCTAGCCACATACCGAGTACAAGGAGATGCTGGCAGTGGCACGGATCAGCCGTTCGTCTCCTACTCGATCTCCTTTCCTCTCCCGTTGCTCGCGGCGCGGCCAGGCCCATGCATAGGTCCAACGCGTGGTCGTGGCGTCGCTTCCGCTCCTGGCCGGGTTCAGGCACAATGCCCTCCCTCGCCGCTTCAGGTTTTGATTCGATTCCCATGTAGGAGTAGGAGTGCATACATATTCTCCGGCGTTAGCCTTTCCGGGCAAAAAGGGCATCTGTGTAGTACTCTCCACGGATCGCTTGCTTTGCTTGTATGTGTGTGCTTGATTCGTCTCGTGATTCAAAACCATGTACTTCCTACCCATCTCCATCTGCTTCACGTGAATGAAAATCACTGCTCGCATATGGTACGTGTACATGGAATGCATTCTCTTCTCTTGTGTGCCTCATGACATGCATTCTCTACTAGTGCTAGTAGCCTAGTATGCTTCTTTTTGCCGCCAGCGAGAAGATACTAGCCACCAGGCAGCATCTGTGGCTGTAGACTCTGTTCTGCCCATCTGCTGTTGATGCCGCAAACAATGAAACTACTAGGCAGGCAGCCCCGATCGATGGTCGCCGGTTGGTATTTCTTGCCCTAACCCACTTGTTGTATTCCACAGCACCAAGCACCGAACCTACTCCGTTTCCTAAAATACAATTACCGGTAATTATATATTAAAAATATTAATATTTATACTATATAATTAGTATCATGAAAGATCTTTGAATCTAGTTTTTTAATAAATTTATTTGGAGATACAAATGTTGCACGTATTTTCTACAAATCGAGTTAAATTTGTGGCACGTACACCAACGGTGATAATTAAATAGGGACGGAGGGAGTATTTTTTTTCCTCATTCTCTTCTCTACTACTAGTCCATCATTCTATATGGATAATAAGCAATTAAAAATATACCTTGTTTATAAAGAGAGATAAGGGTTAGGTTAACACCTTATCAATATCTTTATGTAGTCTCTCCGTAATAATCCTAACGACGGCCCAGCGGAATTGGAAAAAAATTAAGCCAAATCGGGCCCAGAAGAGGAGGAGCCGCCGCAACAAGCCGCGTCTCGCGGGCCCAAGGCGTCGCACGTGTGGGAGAGGAGGGCGCGAGCGCTCCGGCGCCGCTGCCGCGGCTATCTACAGAAAGTGCCACGTCACTTAGATAAAATAGAAAAATAGAGATAAATAAAATAGGAAGCACGGATCCGTAGGATCGCCGGTTGTTTAGGGATTAAATCTTGTCAGGACTATAAATAAAGACCCTAATATAATCAATTCAATTAAGAAAAGAATAGGAGAAACCCTACCTTTAGCTTTTGGCTCCTGGTTTCCTCTCTGTCCTAGCCGTCATCCCCCAACCGTGCGCCACCCCTAGAGCGCGCGCCCGGGCACCGCCACCTCCACCTCCTCCGCTCACGGGATCGCCCTCCACGTGTCACCGGTATGCCGGACCTCTTATACTCTCTCGTATGTTCATTTTTCAACAAATACACGTAACTGCATTATGCATTCAATCCACTTCGTCAACCTGTGTATATTGGCAAAGAGATCGATCTGATCGGCATCAGCGACTGTTGTTGGCCAAGTAAAACTCAAAAAACAAAGAAAATGAGATAAATTACAAATTGCACTCTAACCATCTCTCAATATTTGTGAGGTACTTCTTTGCTATGCGCGCAGGATGACCAGGCGAAGACACTATTGAAAATAAACTTGCATTGATCGCTTGTGGGTTCTTCGGTTCTAAAAATATAGTTATTTCTTAGGTTCTAGCAGAGGAGGATGATGATCTCGATGACGAAAGGGACATTCCGCTGATCCTTGAAGTACTCCAAAATCCGAAAAAGGATCGAGAGAGGAGGGAACCACCGGACCAAGGAGGCTCCTGCAGGCTTTTGCAACTTCAGAATGGAGAAAGAGATGCTCAACCGTTCCTTCAATTAAATGATTATAAACACAGTTTTTGTTGAATGTGATCTAAAAGTCTAAAACTTATCGATTGGTTGTGATCCTATTATCTTCGAACTTGGCCAGACGAATCCAATCGGCTACGGAGATGCGGTTGCGTCCAGCCGTCTACAGACTACAGCTACAGGTATCAAGATTCGGCAACAGCATGTATGTATGGCTATGGCACGAAGAAAAGCAGGGCAGCATATTATATCGGGTATCATCCTCTGTGGTCTCCGGCCACAACTCAGACACAACGAGCACCTCACCTACCAACCTCATATCTTTCTTGTTCCTTCCTATAGTATGATATATCAACCTCATGTATACAATATACAACCCACGCCTGCCTGCGCGCAGCCGCCGGCCTAGTAGTATCTCGGAGCCACCTCATCATGACCTAACAATTCGGTCTCGGATCGGAATCGAACAAAGCACACAGCTAGCTAGCTCGATCGATCGGATGGAATGGAGGTTCGCGGAACGGACGCCTGCGAGGTGAAGGTGATGGGGGGAGGAGGACGTGGCCTGCCTGGTCAGCAGCTGCTCCGGCCGCTCTAGATGGGCTGGTGTATGTCATGGGGCCCGAATATGGAATACGGCCACTATCTAGTAGGCCCACAACCGAGTCACGCGTCGTCAAGATATCTCCACTACTCCCTTTCCCTTCCCTCCCGCAGTCCCGCTCTAGATGAGATGATGGATGTTCGGGTGTTCCGATGCTCAGCGCACGGCGGACCTAGCTACAGTAGGATCGGATGGTAACAGCAGCCTGCATCAAGGATCTTGTGCCACATAATCCGACATACTAATAAACACGAGTATTTAACATTCATAAAAGTGGCTCGAACAAAAAAAAAAGAAGAAGAAAAGAATGAAGAAATGTCCGTGAGCCAAGCAATCACGAGAATCTTGAATCTCCTCCCGGTCAAAACTGACAGCACCTGTCTTTGCTGTAGTAGCACTAAACTAGCACATGCCCATGCCCATGCCGCCGCGTTCTGGATCGTTCCTTTCCTTCACTATTCTACAGTACCAGTAGAAGCTTCAAGGAGCAGCTTGCTAGAGAGAACGCATGTTTGGCGGTCGGAAGGTAGTAGGTGGTTAAACCGTCAACAGCCCCCGGCGTCGTGTCACGTGTCAAGTGTGGCACACCGTACACCGCTCCAACAGCCAACGAGTACTTTGACCAGGCATGACTCGTTCATCGGCGGGCGACCACGTCTTCATCCCAAATCACAAGTCTCACGTGTCGTCATAGAGTAGACCACAAAACGTTCCTGCGGATCGAACCTGCACGCGTGGTGCTGTAGATACTCCTAGACCCAAAACGTACCTGCGGCATGTCGTGGAACGCGTGTTGACGAAGATAGGTTGGCAGAGCTCTTGGCGGGCCGGCGAATCGGAGATAGGTTTAGCAGCCCAAAGCGGGGAACGTTTCAAAGAGAGAGAAGAGTGGAGGAGGAGGAAGTGGGCTGGATGGTCAAGTGGAAAAGATATAGGGTTCATGGGTCAACACAGACAGATTCAGCCCAAGCATTTATTTGTAGGCTGCAAATTGATTGAGGCAACTTTCAGCCTTTTTCGATCTTCCCCCAAACTTCAGATTTGAATAGACAAGTAAGTGCACACACATGCTTGTAACGTTTATGCAACTTCATACTCAAAACTAGTGCATTACTATAACCAAGTTTAATACAAAGGTTCAAATAATTCTAAGAAGAAGAAAAAACAGGGTGTTACATCTAACGGCGAGCGACACAAACCCAAAACTACCGTTCCCACCTATGGAAGGACGACACGATCATCTCATCTTGGGTGGCGAAAGTTGAGGAAACCCCTTTCCGTTTCAAATTGTAAGATATTTTAATTTTTCTGGACATATTATTTTTACTATGCATCTAGACATCATGTATGTCTAACTAAAAGAGCCAAAAGGCCTTGCTATTTGGAATGAAAGGAGTATACGAGAGCACCTATGTATATGGTGATTCTTGGGTGATCTACATTAAGTCTTGTTAGCAGTCATGCATATAGTGTACATGTGGCTTGTATCCAAAGCAATGCTAGAGGGAGAGAATCATAATTCCTACGAGACATTACAGTCAGTCCATCGTTACCGATCCTAAGACCATGCATATACCTACTACTCCCTCTGTTTTAAATTATAAGTCACTTTGACTTTTTCTGGTTTATCTATTATAATTTGAATGAAACAAAGAAAGTAACTAATAAGAGAGAGGGATGCCATAAAACAACAACGCTGGTACTTTATTTATATATGTATATATAGGTTGATATATATAAACAAGAAACGGATTGAGCTAGAAAATGATGTAGGCAGGCACCTCCTCCATCCACCCATTTCCCTTTCCGTGGATTGCGGGGGTTTCATCCCTTCCGGCTGTGGCCACAGAACTCTCGGCATCATGTATGTCGTTTATATGTGCATCAGATATAGATAGATTGTTGATATGCACACTTACGGACGCTGCTTAACTCTCAGCTGAAGGCAGGACCAAAGAAAGAAAACGACTCAATAAACATCAGCTAGCTAGCTTACCTAGAAGCTGCTTGCAAGATCTGATAATGGGTATCTTATCCGGCATCCACATTCCCTTGTGTGATGCCTGTGGTTGCTGGAGCTTGCTCGCTCGATTCTCCCAGGCTGCCCACATATTGTTTGCATTGGAAGCTCGTCTGAACATACAGTGTAATCCAAAGGGGGGTTGGGGGTTACCACTGAAACAAAGCGCCTATGCAGACGAGCAGAGCATCCTGCCAAGTACTAGCTATGATGAAAGGGCATGCAAGCGCAGCACAGCACTGTGCTATATATGCTATCAATTTGGCTGGCAAACAAACGTCGTGATCGGTCCAAGGCTCAGCCAAAACCAGAGACAGAGACATGGCTGCCGGCGAGGCAAGGGCATCTGGGCACGCGTGCCAAAGCCCCTAGCTCTCTCGCGCCTCGTCTGTCTGGCCTATCTCTGCTGCAGCACCACCGCGTAGCAGCAATCAAATGGAGAGGATTTGGGAGCCACCGCTGGGGGCAAGCTCATCGTCATCGTCGTCAGCAGGGAAAAAAAGCGAGAAAACATCAGATCGGCACGCGTCCGAGCCCGATCTAACCAATCGACAGCAGAAATGTGTGGACAACCGATCAGTTTCCTTTGCCGACTTGCCGTCCATGTCTCTTCTTTTTTCTATCTTGCTGTTTTCTTCATCAGCAGCAATCGATTAATTAACTAATATTTATCGCTGCGGTGCTTACGTGTGGGACCTTCTGGAAAACCCAAACATGAGCCAACTCAACTGGTGACTGCACTTTCATATGTGATCTTCTGAATATCTGTTGCTAGCAGGGATGGTGAGACATCGTCGTCATCAAGAACGGACTACTTCGCGGTGACAGAGAAAGAAAGTTACTTATAGATGCTATAGTGGCAGCGCGCGCACACACACACAAGCAGGGTCGGGCAGTTGTCCAAGAGCAAAAAAGAAATTATAGTACAGATCAACAACTAGTAGGAAAGGAAAAATCATATTGCTGACGACAGGCGTGTAAGATTCAAATACTACTCGAAAACTTTGCCCCGCGGATTATTATGTAACCCGGCCAACGTTGTTGAATTGTATAGATGCTGAGGTTATGGCTAGCATTAGATGTTAATTCTAAATTAACCGACAAAAGAGCTGCCCATTTGTGTGTACTAAAAGTATGAGTAGTCCAGACGGTCACTGCACATCCACACCAAAAACACAAACAAGCACACTTTGCCGTGCAAGAACAAGGAAAAAGACCATTGAGAGAAGGATTGCTGAAAAACTTGCGGAAGGTGGAACACACAACTAAAAAGAGGCTTTGCTCTTGTCATGATCCAAAGGGCCTTGCTAAGGTACTCCCTTAACCTTTTAGGAAGTACGATAGCAAATAAATCTTAGCCCTTTTATTTTAAAAGTACTTGTAATTTTTTTAAATCTTGGTGCTTACACATTTTCCTAGGATTTTTTGGGATTTACCAGCACTACACATTAAGTGGTAGGTGATGTCTCCATCGACAGCTAGGCGTCTGTGATGACTACGTGAACTTCAAGATCTGCTCAGAACTACACATTAAGTCCAGGCAGAGTGTAGACTAGGGTCATAATTCATATTAAAAAAACAAAAGAGCATGTCTAGAATAAGAATAAGAGTAAATTGCACTCTAGGTGCTTCAAGCATTTTATGGGTTCCTGTCAAATTACTCAAACTAAAAAGTATCGGCTGGCTACTAGAACTGTATGTCTAGTAGAAATAAGTTTCTTATAGTGTAGCACATAAGAACGAACTTAGGAGGCCAAAATTTGGATTAATAAAGCTAGGATATTTGGGTTGCAACAAATGTTTCAACTAAACAGATGGTAAATTCACACGTAGCTGTGATGCAAAGGGCAAACAATAATCCATTTAGCTGGATAACGGGCATTGTGTTAGAAAAATAAATGAGAGAGATGAAAGTAGATAATTCTGATTACTTATGGATCCAAACACATCCAAGAACCTCTAAAACTTATTCTAACTATTTTACAATAGTTGGATCTTATAATTAAACTGGTATTTCATAGTGTAGGAGTAAGGTAGCTGAATGACATACGTAATTTTTTCTCATATCACTACTACATAAAACTTAATCGTGATATTTTTTTATTTACCGTGGTGGTTTTCCCAACCGTCATAGAGCCAAGGTCACGGTTAGTCTTGGCATTAACCGTGGCGGTTTCTCAACCATGACGGTATTTGTAACACAACTGTCACGGTAAATACGTTAACCATAGCGGTTGTCTTAAGAAAACCACCACGGTTAATTAATTTACCGATTAATTTACCATGACAGATTCCTTACAAAAAACCGTCACAGTTAATATTTTCCAAATTTAAAAAATGAATTTTCATATTCTGTTTTAAATTTAAATTTAAAACTAAATTTATCAAACGAAACACGTACAAAGTAGAGAATACGAGTATAGAAGATAGACACATATTACATTCATTCATAAGTCGCCCTTGTCGATGCAAGGTCCCCAACACTTAGTTCATATTACACTTAGTTTAAATGTCTTTGATTCAAAGTCCACTAGAGCACATCACATGTGAAGCTAAGGGCACCTAATAGAAGATGTCAGGCAACTTGTAGTCGTCCATGTGTCGCATGGTCCTCCAATTGCGTAATGTCTGGTACTTCTCTTCCATCAGATCACCGTCAAAGTTGAAGAACTTTCCCAATTCATCTGAGCAAACACAATGAAACATGACATACTTACACAAGCCGATTCTTGCAGTCATTGCACGGACAAATCATGCGATCCCGACCTAGACTCAGACCATACTTTTGCGCAAAGGGGAGGAACTTTTTCTTCACATTTTCAAGGAAAGATGGATCTAGCCTGGAAGTCTTGTACATCCAATCCAATCCATGTCCATGACCATGACCTTGCAAACACAACGAAAAAGTCATATTAGCAGAGTAGCATAAGAAAAATGCATCAGAATAACTCTAGATCTCTTATTCTCTCTCCACCATTTGGATCTAGAGGAAAAACACCCAAATCATGCAAAAGAGAGAAGAATGAGGGTAGGAGAGTAAGAATCAACCTCTTGTCGTGCCCCCCTTTGATTAATCCAAGGGCAAAACTTCTCCCCCCTAATAGGTGACCGATTTTTAGGGTTTTGAAGCTTAGTACCCGCAAAAATGGAGAAGCCGTGAGGAAGAAGGGTGGGTGACGGCTATATTTATAGCCCAGACTTAACTGTAGTGGTTTTCTTAACAAAACTGCTACAATAAATGGCTATTAACCGTGGTGGTTTTGTTACAAAAACTGCCATGGGCATTAACCATGGCAGTTGCCCACCCTCCCAGCTGTAAGGTCGAGATGGACTAGACGGGGGCGGGGGGGGGGGGGTTCAATAGTCTTTTCTAAAACTTATCGCGCAGCTAACCGAAACAATTACGGAATTAAACTAAATGGTCTAGCCAAGACTTTACCCCTCTAACTATGACTCTAGATGCACCTTGTAAAAGATCATAAATAAGATAGCAAGGTGCCAAACTAGCTAGTGCTCTTCTAATCAAGTCTAGCTTGCAAGATCACACAAACCTAAGCAACTAGTACTTTAGCAAACGAGGGAGCACCTACATAATTCTAATAAGCAAAAGCACAAAGCCAACCTAAGCTCACTAGATGCTCAAGGACAAGGCTACACAAGCCGAACCCAAGATCTCAATTACTACACAAACTAAGCAAAGCGAGAGATATACTCCTAGCTACACAAGCAAGAAGAAGATTACCAAGCTACACAAGCTATTTAATCAACAACACAAGCAAGATACATATATGAATGTAAATACAAAGCTTGTGAAAGGATTGCAAACCATCACGAAGAGTGGAACAGGATGACACGATGATTTATCCCCAGGTTCACTTGGTTGCCACCAAGCTACGTCCTGTTGTGTCGACCAACACTCTTGTGGTTCCTCCGGTATGACTAGCAAGTCACTTGGCTTCACACCAATGCCCCTCAAGGCACGCCTTCATAAAGGCACCGCGAGAGAACCCACACACAAGCTATCTTTCGGTTTGTCTCGCAAGGCAAGCTCTCACAAGAGCACCGCAAGAGTCACTCTTGAGTGAGGTAGCTCAATGACACACGCAATCCACTAGAGTAGCTTTTGGCGCTCTGCCGAGGAAAGCTCAAGAACCTCTCACAAGTCGACCTTTGGAGCACCGCACAATCACCGTTGCGTGCCTCACGAAGTCTCCAATCACCAAGCCGTCTAGGAGGTGGCAACCTCCAAGAGTAACAAGCTTGCAACATGAACACCTAGTGCCATAAGATGCAATCTCTCAAAGCAATCGCACTAGAATCGCTCACTCACACTATCGTATGATCTCCTATCAAGCATATGTGAGTTAGAGGGCTTTCAAGCACCACAACACAACCCACCAAGGGTGTAGTGTGCTCAGCAACCAGCCATGCGCGGCCAAGACCCATATTTATAGCCCCAAGGGATCAACTATCCGTTACTAGCCATTGCCAAAGATTCTCCAGAAAACGTGCACTCCGGACGCGTCTGGAGTTCACCGCCGGACGCGTTTGGTGCGTTCAATTTCCTCACACAAAGTCGATCTGACTGTTGGAGTACCTCCGGACGCGTTCGGAGCATACTGCCGGACGCATGACGTTTACTGTGCAGCGTCCAGACAGTTCAAATCAATTTTTCAAGAAACTAGCCGTTGGCAAGACTTGGACGAATCCAGTGCTCAGCCTAGGACACAGCCACCGCACATCCAGCGCTCTGCCCGACCGCCCGACCTCTCTGAGTTGCATCCGAGGGTAGCTGGACGTGTCCGTCGCTCCACGCGGCAGCCTCCGAGGCATGCCACCCCACGCGGCCTCCTCTGTCTTCCGTCCGGCGCTCCAAGCCGCGTCCGGCGCACCCCTTGGACACGTCCGGGGCTCACCTTGCACGCGTCCGGCGTGGCCAAATGCCGCGACCGGACCAGCCAACTGCCTGGACGCTCCCCCGGTGTCCGGAGCCTCTCCTTGGACGCGTCCAGCGCATGTAAAAATGCGTTTTTACACTGCCGCGACACTCCATCTCAATCACCTTTGCAAATGTGCCAACACCACCAAATGTACATCACCATGTGCATGTGTGTTAGCATTTTCAAAATATTTTCAAAGGATTTTCTCTTGATCTCACAGCGCCACACGATCCTAGCAACATCACAATGTTAGATTGCTCAAGTGGCACTAGATGACCAATATGCAAACACGTTTGTCCCTTTTGATAGTACGACCTATCAATCCTAAATCCGGTCATCAACTTCTCTACACACCTCATGACCGGTGAAATGAAATGCCCTAGGTTATACCTTTGCCTTGCATCTTCATTTCCACCGTTGCCTCCAATGGGCCAATGCAACGCATGCACGACACGATCAACAAATGATATGATCCATTTCATATCATCATATGACCGTCTTGATCCATCGATCTTGACTTCACTTGCTCTTCTCCATTGCGTCGGTCCATCGGAACCAAGTCTTGCCCAAGCTTCACCATCGCAATGGTCCTTCGCTTCCAAACCTCAACTTGCCCTTCACACTTGCAACCGGTCCTTCGAGTCAAGCCTCATCTTGATCTTCACCATGCTTAGGTCACATGACTCCATGTCATGTCTCATATGAAATAAACTCCTTCAACATGCAACCTTCTAGGTCCATTGATCTTGACCTTACTTGCTCTTCACCCTTGAGTTAGTGCATCAGCGCCAAGTCTTGCTTGAGCTTCACCATCGCATGGTCCTTCGCCTCAAAGCCTTAACCTGCCCTTCACACATTCAACTGGTCCATTGAGCCAAGTCTTGTCTTGATCTTCACCTCTTGGTCACATACATATACCTGTGGACTAATCCTGTGTATCTCAACCATAAACACATTAGTCCACCTAAAGTTGTCACTCAATTACTAAAACCAAACACAAGACTTTCAATCTCC
>CM041628.1:64131684-64340694 GCA_023333625.1 Bothriochloa decipiens
ATATCACTTATCCAACATTTAAGCTCAATGTTATGATTTGGATAAGTACCACAAAGTCAAGTTGATAGTGATAACTCCCCCTACATGTGTGCTTCAATGATTTGAATTCAAGCTTGCACACATGCATAAATATGGAAGTTTTGGGAGAGGTAGCACTACTAAGTGATGCTAAAGTATATAGGATAAACCTTTGAAGCATGATATACCAATCGGAGTTGCACCATTGAGTTCATCCTTAGCATCATTGTTAGCTAGATATCACATGAAGCACACTAGATACCTCATGAGATCAACATTATAAACAAGGCTCTAGTACCACATGAAAGAACACATATCTAGCTAAACCATCCTATGCATGCTAGTTATTAAATCATCAATCAAGTTCTATGACTAGCATACACCACACAAGCATTGCATATAGATTTAAAAACTTATGTAAATGCAAGCAAGCACATGAATATGCACATATCAAATGCAATCAACCAAGTTCATGAGCTTGCTCCCCCTACTTGTGTGCTTCTCTCTTGTCCAAGAATATTTGATCCTCCTCTATTCTTCAATGTTGCTCCCTCTTGGTCCATGTCCATGTCTTCTCCCATCTTTATCCAATTTTTCTCTCTTAGAATATGCTTCTCGCATATCTTTGTACATTTCTCTCCCCTTTGTCATTAATAACCATAAAAGGTATGCAATCAAATATCACATGAGATACCACATGAATGTGTCTCTTGATACCATGCAAGTGTGATACCATGTGAAGAGTAGCCTTTTGTACCACTTGAATACCACTTGTAAAATGAATATTTTAGATGCAAAGGGTTGGACTTGGATAGATGGTTGAGTCTTGAATCTTCATTTTTGATGGACAACAACATATGTTCGAATGACACCACTTATAAATACCACATGTAGTTGCATGAAACCCACTTAGAATGACAACATGTAGTCTATTTGTAGGATCTTTGACCTTGATACCGATGAGTTGGGGCAACTCCCCCTATGTCAAAGCATGGGTCAACCAACTTAGAAGTGAGGGTAGCTTCTCTTGATTTGGATTGATCACTTAAAGTTGAGGATCACTTGTGGAAACCGCCTTTTGATGTACTAGATACCACTTGAATGTATACCACTTGTAAGAATATCATGTATACCAAGTGTAGGAGTGGTATTCTAGACATATCTTGCAAGAACTAGAATTATGGTCACCACTTGTTGGATTTGTCAATTATAACCAATTCTTGAACATTTGACATCTTCATGAGCTTCTTTCTTATTGACTTGAACTAAAATATTTTGCCTATAAGCTTTCAAGTCTGGTTTGAACCAATGAAAAGCTTCTTCACACCTCACTAGAAGGGTTATCTTTCCAATGTTGTACTTGTCACTTATTTGTAATTCAAAATAGAACAAGTACTAGGTTCACTAGCTCATGAACAAATCCATCTTCATACCACTAGATCATTCAATCAAGCAAGCAATAGTGGTAGATTATGAATTATAAATATTTTATTTGTTATGCATGATCCTAATAAGCATGTACTATATGCACTAACCGCATACTAGTAAGGAATGATATGATCATGCTCATTACAATGATACCTTTGCTATGTTGGAGTAGAGGATAGTCATTAGATTCTAATTTCATTACTCCAATAGCAATGTGAAGTCCAATTAAAAGCTTGATGAAGACCAAAAGATACCAATTATAATTACATGCTTTATCCATATGAAGTGGGAACCACTAATGATCAAGTGCACTCTTCTTATTGTGGTTGGCTTGCTTTTTCTTCTTTTGATCTTGCTTGCATGAGAGAATGTCACTTGTGTTATCACTTGATTGTCTCGTATTGCTCTTTTTTGGGTGTTAGTTGCTTTCTTGATCAACCATTTTTATTTCAACTAAGTGTCTTCAATAATCTTGAGTTCCCTTTTTATGGTTGATCCGAGGACTTAACATGATGAGTAACCTTCAATTCTTCTTTTAAGTCCTTTCCTTTCTTCCAAATGATCTTCATTTGACACTAGGACTTAAACTTCATCTACATCTTGAGTTTGATCTTGATCTTCAATTTGAGTACCAAATGGTGTAACAAATACACTCTATAATTGAATGACCTTGTACTCATTACTTATCATGATCATAGATCAATTCAAAACCAAACATAGGTTCCTCAACCACTTATAATCATGAATCCAACTTGAGAACCTTTTAATTTGAGTGACTCTTGATTAATCCAATGTTTGTCACTTTTCTGGCAGATTCTATACCCTTCAAAGAATAATTCATATATCCTATTGTACAGATCCAAATACCATGAAATTAGGTGGAGATGTGAAAAAATAAGTCTTCTAGTTGCTTAAAAATTTTAGCTTCATTGGCCTTATAGATTTCTCCCAGATTTCACATCTTCCCACACTGCTACATGCTGAAAACTGCTGCAACATGGCTGACAAGATCTACTCCAAAACCGAAGTGATCCTTATCCAATTCTTATGAAATTTATATAGCATTGTGTATCATAAGTATAGAGCATGTATACCAAATTTCAAGCCATTCCAAATAGATTTGATTCATCAATCATGGCTATCTTCTCAGCTAGCTCAAATTTGCAATTATAGGACAGATTTAACCAATTGAGCTATGCTTCATCAGAAGTGAATCAAACTTGATATCAACTTGTTTGAATACCGACACAAGACATAAATCCATTAAAACCGCTTACTAAAAATTATCTTGTGATCATATACATCCAAATCAAACCAATTTTGATTATTATTCATTTAATCCATTCAAATACCTTATAGCAAGCAACATGTGCATATATATATATATATACAGTTCAATCAACTCATATGCACCCCAAAAGAATTAGATCAACTAAATATATAACCTTGTAGCTCATGATCATCAATAGCAAGCTTCTACTCAAATATTTGCAAGCCACAAAATATATCATCAAATTACCACAACTTGAATTATAGCACTTGTACGTTATAGCACATTTGGACTTCACTTTGTCATGACTTGGCATTGGGTTGTGATAAGCACTAAGCTTGAATTCTTGACTTAATCACATGATGAATGATTTGAGACCGATTAAATCAAGCCTCCAATGCCATGGTACCTACAAATAATCATCCACTTTTTGATGGTACCCAAACTAGTTTGGGTCCTCTCAAGTTAGGTGCAACATACTTAGGCAAAGCCTTAGTATGAGTAGCGGGATATTTTGCAATAGCAACCGTAGAGGTACCATTACCATCCTTCCTAAGCATATCATTTGTATGAATTCAAATAGGCTTAGGAGTGTTACCTAGGGGACATGAATGAGCCATGTGTCCCCTTTCCCGACATGAGTAGCATCTTCTCTTTGGTTGAGCCTTTTCTTCCTTGCTCATGTGATGCTTCTCATTGCCTTGCCTCTCATGAGTTTCTTGAGCCTTCTTCTCAAGCTTGGTAGGACAGCCCGAGACAAAGTGTCCCTTATCTCCACATTCAAAGCACTTGATGTGAGCCAAATCCCTCTTCTCTTGAGTCTTGCTCATCATCATCTTGGCATCATGGATATGAGTTGGATGCCTTCCATAATTTATTCCACCCCTTCTTGTTTTATTCGTCATCATCTTCAAGTCATCAACTTTAACTTCATTGTTGATTTTGACTTGATCTTGGAGCTTCTTTTCTTGATTGACTTGTGGCTTTTCTTGGGTTGGGCAAGCATTTGCAAGATGTCCCGTATCATGGCATAGATAGCACATGAAATGAGATAAATTCTCCTTTTCTTGCCTCTTAATCTTCATAGCAAATTTTCTTGCTCCTTTGGTAAACTTCTTCATTCCATAACCAAGACCACTCTTGTCATTGAGGCTTCTTGGATTCTTCAACAATTTTCTAAAGAGGACCTTGGAGTTGTTGCACCTTTCTAACTTGTTGCTCAACTTTTTCACTTTTTTTGAGCTCATTGTTCTCCTTCAAAATGTTAGTCTCACAAGACATAAAAGTAGAACAAATATCTAAAAGTGAAGAACTTGGCATAGATAAAGAATCATCACAAGAGGTGGATACATGCTTCTTTCCTACATCACAAAGGTTAGTAACAATATGTGATTGATCAATCAACCCATGTGATGAGCTCTCACTTGTTTTAGTATTTTCATTGGAAAACTTCTTAGTGAGAAAAGCATGTTCTTGCAACAAGTTATCATGAGCAACACTAAGTTTCTCATGAGCCAATTTTAGCACATCATGTGAACAAGAATTAACATAAAGTAGATGCTTTTGTTGTTCACATGTTGTCTTTAGAAATGAGTTTTCATTTTGCAATTCCATTGATTTAGCTTTATCATTTTCTAAAGACATGGTCATGCTAGAAAGTCTACTAACAAGCTCATCATATGAATCATGATCAATCACATTACAACTTGATACCTTTGTGTCACCTTATGACATGAAGCAATATGATGTTGTAGGAGAGCTTGTTGTAGCATCATCATTGGAGCATGTACCATCATTATCATCAAGTGTGCTTGAGGTAGAGTCATTTCTTGCATCACTTGAGGCATCATCAACATCCTTGTCAAGTGAACTTGAAGTAGATAGATCATCATCTTCACTTGACCATGAGGTGGAGCAATCCTTCACAATCACCATGTTGTGATCATGCTCAACATCCTCATGTGGCACCACCTTTGGCTCATCCTCCTTGTACTTTCCATCATCCCATGTGAAGGAGTCACCGTAGGTGTGCTTGATGTTCTCCCACAACACATGTGCGGACAACCTAGTGTACACCTTGTCAAATACATCAAAGCTCAAATATTTGATTAGATACAAGAGAGCATTTGAATCAAGTGTATAGAGAGCCTTTTGAGCTTCCGTTAGGTCATCCTTGTCCAACACATGGGTGAGGCCATTTGTGACAATCCACCAAACCTTAGGTCCCATGGCACGAAAATGGTCAAGCATATGGTGTTTCAGCCGTGCAAAGTATGTGCCATCAAAAAAATGTGTGTCACAAGAACAAATATCATATATCCCACTAGTTGCCATCCTCTCGGGTCGGTTAAGACCACTAAAATGAGTGACCTAGCTCCGATACTACGTGTAAGGTCGAGATGGACTAGAGAGGGGGGTGAATAGTCTTTTCTAAAACTTATCACGTCAGCTAACGGTAACAATTACGGAATTAAACTAAATGGTCTAGCCAAGACTTCACCCCTCTAACTATGACTCTAGATACACCTTGTAAAAGATCATAAACAAGATAGCAAGGTGCCAAGCTAGCTAGTGCTCTCCTAATCAAGTCTATCTTGCAAGATCACACAAACCTAAACAACTAGTACTTTAGCAACCAAGGGAGCACCTACACAATTCTAATAAGCAAAAACACAAAGCCAACCTAAGCTCACTAGATGCTTAAGGACAAGGTTACACAAGCCGAACCCAGGAGCTTAATTACTTAGCTGCACAAACTAAGCAAAATGAGAGATATACTCCTAGCTACACAAGCAAGAAGAAGATTATCAGGCTACACAAGCTATCTAATCAACAACGCAAGCAAGATATATATATGAATGTAAATACAAAGCTCGTAAAAGTATTTCAAACCACCGCGACGAGTGGAACAAGATGACACGATGATTTATCCCCAGGTTCGCTTGGTTGCCACCAAGCTACGTCCTGTTGTGTTGACCAACACTCTTGTGGTTCCTCCAGTGTGACTCGCAAGTCACTTGGCTCCACGTCAATGCCCAAGGCACGCCTTCGCAAAGGCACTATGAGAGAACCCATACACAAGCTATCTTTCGGTTTGGCTTGCAAGCCAATTACCTCGCAAGGAAAGCTCTCACAAGAGCACTGCAAGAGTCACTCTTGAGTGAGGTAGCTCAATGACACACGCAATCCACTACAGTAGCTTTTGGCGCTTCGTCGAGAAAATCTCAAGAACCTCTCACAAGTCGACCTTCGGAGCACCGCACAATCACCATTGCGTGCCTCACGAAGTCTCCATCCACCAAGCCGTCTAGGAGGTGGCAACCTCCAAGAGTAACAAGCTTGCAAACTTGCAACACGAACACCTAGTGCCCCATGATGCTATCTCTCAAAGCAATCACACTACAATCGCTCACTTATACTATCGAATGATCTCCTATCAAGCATATGTGAGTTAGAGGGCTTCCATGCACCACAACACAACCCACCTAGGGTGTAGTGTGCTCAGCAACAGGCCATGCCCGGCCAAGACCCATATTTATAGTCCCAAGGGCTCAACTAGCCGTTGCCAAAGATTCTCCAAAAAACGTGCACTCCAGACGCGTCTGGCGCGTTCAATTTCCTCGCACAAAGTCGATCTGACCATTGGAGTACCTCTAGACGTGTCCGGAGCATACCGCTGGACGCGCAGCGTTTACTGTGTAGCGTCGGGACCGTTCAAATCAATTTTTCAAGAAACTAGCCGTTGCCAAGCCTTGGACGCGTTCGGCGCTCAGCCTTGGACGCAGCCACCGCGCGTCCGGCACTCCACCCGACCGCCTGACCTCTCTGAGTCGCGTCCGGGGGTGGTTGGACGCGTCCGGCGCTCCACGCGGCAGCGTCTGGGGCGTGCCACCCCACGCAGCTATAACACCCCAAAATTTGAATTTTCGTTTGTTATTAGAAAGCTCTAAATATAATGTGCTTTTCTATATTTTTTTAGAAAATAATTGAATGGGTTTTGTTAATGTGATGCTCCCATGTTGCTTGTGCTTTGTGTTTTTAGTGTGCTAAGTTATCAAAAACGTGTTTTGACGTTGATCGATCCTTCCCAGGAATTTTCTAGACTTTTCCGGTGTATTTTCCTATTTATCCAAGAGCTTTTCTAATTTTTGGACGCTCTAAAATATCCTTTCCATGAGCTATAAATATTTTATTTGGATTCATCATGTCTCAATCTACCTTTGGGTGTTTTTCCATAATTTTTGGAGTTAAAGAAATATTTTTTAGGGCTTGAAAATGATTTCAGCTTTTTCTGGAATTATTTTTGCACTGAAAATGCTTTTCTATAATTCCCGAAATTATTAAAAATATCTGATTTTCTCTCGACTCTAAACCCTAGGAATATATATATGCCGGCGTAGCCCTTGACGCGCTGGTTCCAGATCAGAAAACCCCTTCACGAGCCGCCACTCGTGGCTCCCAGAATCGATCGCCGAAGTTCATCTCGGCTAGGGTTCCGACGAACGTTCGGCGAGTTTTTTCGGCCATCTCCTCCGTCCTCCGTGAGAACCGCCACCACCAAAAGGTTTGTTTCAATCTTCTCTACACCAGCACGCCTTTTGTTTTATGATTCCATGCCCATATGATGGTTTTTCTAACTCATCCTTCTCTTTTCCGGCGAGGTCTTCCATTGGAGGCCCTTCTTCTTCGTTCCCGTCCACAACGGCCTCGCGCGCCGCCCTGAGGGCCACCCTCAGCCTCGTGCGGCCCACGCCCACCGCTCTTCGCACGCGGCAGCCGGCCGCCGCCGGCCACAGCCGGCCACAGCAGGCCGCCGACAGCCGTGCTGTGCGCAGGTCGGCCCGTCCCGGCCCGTCGCCGCCAGGCCGCGTGCGCGCTGTGCCGGCCGCCATCGGCCGCTGCCTGCCAGCCAGCCCCGACCACCGGCCCTGCGCGGCCTTTGCCGGCCGTGCGTGGCCGCCGCCGGCTGGCCCTGTCCCGCCCCGTGTTGCCGCCCCGGCCGCCGCTGGCCTCACCCGGCCGGCCGCCGCGCGCCGTAGCCGGCCGCCGCGAGCCGTGGCCGGCCAGCAAGCCCCTGGCCAGGCCCCCCTCGGCTCCGGTGCTGGCACAGTAGCCCTATGGCTGCCATCTCCAATAGTCAAAAGTAGAAGATGATCTATTTACAATTTTTCCACCCAGCAGTTATTTACAGTTATGCCATCGATCGTCTAATCCCCGCCGTTTCACCGTTTTAACTCCGATTTGAGTGATTCTAGTTGCGTTAGTTTCATATCATCGCGATCTACACAGGAGTAGTAAAATTTATCATGTCTCTAATTTATGAATTTATTTATTTAAATACCTTTGATTGATAACTATTTAATAGTCTTCTAATTAAAAGTAACCTAGGGTTACATTTTCCGTTCTCGTTGCTTTGCGAACGTGTCGACGTATGTTGCTCGTTATGAATAATGTTTGTCACATCATGTGTCTATATAAGTAATCTTGTTTAATTAATTTATACTCTCTTGTGTAAAAGTAATTTTAGGTTTATACCTTGAGTGTTCGTACATGCCTGTCAATATGACTAGTACCAATTTACATGCTTCTTTATTAATTATGCCTTGTGTAGTTTTACATTGAAACTTGTTATGTTTCTTATAGTAGTTCTCACATGCTTACAAGTTGGATCATGTTAGTGTTTGACTTAGTTTACTTTCACATCAGTCTTTAATGCTAATATGTTTTATATCAGCAATAATATCTTTTTGTTAATGGCATGCTTAGTTCAACCTTGAATCATAAATGCTCTATGTTTAATATCAACATGTCTTGTAATTTATGTCCTGCTTAAATTAATCTTTAAACATATGATGTTTTCTTTAATGCTCTCGCATGTTCTAAGCTTTATAAATTATGAATGTTTAATTGGCTTAGATAATATAATTGCTTATAAATAGAGTATTACTAATGTTTAATCCTGCTTTACATTTCAACATCATCCAACTGATTTGACTTTATGTCTTTCTTATATGTTCTGCATCTTGCTTTAGTAAATGTATCAATCTTAAAGTTTGTATCTGTGCTTGTTGCAAGTACCTCGATAGCCGTGTTTTCTTTAACGATAGATCCATCATTTGTCGTTCTTGCGCTCTTACGATCGTAGCATCGAGTTTGGCCATTTAGACCATTCTGTTTTTAGTTCCCCTTTTTATTGGTGTATTGTTCTTAGTCTTGTCTTTTTGTGTGTTTGTTTGTGTTGTTTGGTTGCTGCGACTAGACAAAGAGCGGTTTGTTAACGCTGAACACTAAGTAGAGGACCGACAAGTGCAGCTGAAGCTGGAGGCCAGAAGAGTTGCTAGACTTTGGATTTAAGGCAAGTGCAGGCATTCTTTTGAACATATTGCGCCTATTCATGTTTAAGTAAATTTACTGCATGTGTCTTAAATCGGCAAACCATAGGACTTACTAGCCACTTTACCCAAAGATATCCTATGGGGGTATTAGTTGTTAGGTTTTAGGTTGCTAGTGCTCTATCTCACCTTTCACCATTTAATGAAGATAAAACTTGCTTCTTAAAATATGTTGGAGCCGTGGGCTCTTGGCTTTGGCCATTGGAGAAGTCGATGGATGTCCGCATCGTTGGTTGGCGGTGAAAGAAGGGGGAACGGATGTCAGTGGGCTTGTAGCGACGGGGGCATCCGTATCTCCTCCCCCTTGTGGTCCTTTCATGGAGCGGCAACCTGGGACTTTCGTACATCTCTAGGCTAATGGGCTCTGGCTTGGTCGATTAGCAGGACCATCATGGGTAGGATGAACAGCTTACCGACTGGTGGCTATAGCTATGGTCGCTGGGGCTTATTTACAAGTATTTAGTATGGGAGGGGCTAGAGATCCGTGATGGGGGTGGCCTCACGGGGAAGTCGCCCATACGCTTGGACTCAAGGCTGGCGAGTAGTTACTGCCTATGACCTTGTGAAAAGCCTCGTTGTGACCTCTGTCGGCCTATCACGGTAATGGGCTAAGGGGTTGGCCGCCTCGGGCATAAAGAGTAATCACAATCTGGAGTGAAAGTGTACACCTCTGCGCAGAGTTAAAATTGGTATATCGTCCGTGCTCACGGTCACGAGCGGCCCAGATCCTCGCATGATTAGCCAAATGGTTTAAGTGTGAAATCGTGGTGATGCTGTGAGGTTGCTACCTCGGGTTTTATCGGGGTAGCTACCCTGTGTTCCCTTGAGATGGCTATCTCATATTTAATGTTGTTAATGATATACGTTTATATTTATGATGCTAAATGACACATTAATTGTTACTCGAACCTTAATAAATGGTTGGGTTTTTTAACCAAGTTGATTAGAGAATATGTTGCAATAAGTTAAATCTTAATGTTACATTAAAATGCTACCATAGTCTATCTTTCAGCTTTACCTTGTACTAGCCTTGCATGTCATTACTTTCCATCTGTACTTGTTGAGTTTCAACATGGAACTCACTCTTGCTATAGTTTGTAGTAAAGTATTTCTCAAAGAAAGGATAAAGAAGTTGGGTATTGAAAGTGTTTGGCATACGGAGCCCCCAGTCAACAGTCCCTGAGAAGAATGAAGATTGAAGAGAAGTCTTAGCCAGCGTTTCGCGTTACTCTAATTGTGTAAGTGTTAAATATATATGTTTCCGCTATATAATACATTATTTTCCTGATATTACCATTTTTTGTTGTATGTGTGGACTTTCTGGGTACACATATGACAACCTCTGGTCTTCTTTGGAAACCAGGGTGTGACAGCGGCCTCATCTGTCTTCCGTCCGGCGCACCCCTTGGACACGTCCGGGGGTCACCTTGGACGCGTCCGTTGCTCTCCTTGGACGCGTCCAGCGCGGCCAAATGCCGCGACTCGGCCAGCCAACAGCCTGGACTCTCCCCCGGCGTCGGAGCCTCTCCTTGGATGCGTCCGGTGCGTGTAAAAATGTGTTTTTACACCGTCGCGACACTCCATCTCAATCACCTTTGTAAATGTGCCAACACCACTAAATGTACATTACCATGTGCATATGTGTTAACATTTTCAAAATATTTTCGAAGGATTTTCTCTTGATCTCACAACGCCACATGATCCTAGCAACATCGCAATGTTAGATCGCTCAAGTGGCATTAGATGACCAATATGCAAACTCGTTTGCCCCTCTTGATAGTACGACCTATCAATTCTAAATTCGGTCATCAACTTCTCTACACACCTTATGACCGATGAAATGAAATGCCCTAGGTTATACCTTTGCCTTGTATCTTTATTTCCACCGTCGCCTCCAATGTGCCAATGCAACGCATGCACGACACGATCAACAAATGATATGATCCATTTTGTATCATCACATGACTGTCCCATCGATCTTGACTTCACTTGCTCTTCTCCGTTACGTCGGTCCATCGACGTCAAGTCTTGCCAAGCTTCACCATCGCAATGGTCCTTCGCTTTCAAGCCTCAACTTGTCCTTCACATTTGCAACCAGTCCTTCGAGCCAAGTCTTATCTTGATCTTCACCATGCTTAGGTCACATTACTCCATGTCATGTCTCATATGCAACAAGCTTCTTCAACATGCAACTTTCTAGGTCCATTGGTCTTGACCTTACTTGCTCTTCACCGTTGATTTAGTCCATCGGCGTCAAGTCTTGCTTGAGCTTCACCATCGCATGGTCCTTCGCCTCAAAGCCTTGACCTGTCCTTCACACATTCAACCGGTCCATTGAGCCAAGTCTTGTTTTGATCTTCACCTCTTGGTCACATACATATACCTGTGGATTAATCCTGTGTATCTCAACTATAAACACATTAGTCCACCTAAAATTATCATTTAATTATCAAAACCAAACACGAGACTTTCACTAGCACAGCCTCGGAGGCATCTATTAACCGTAGTGGAAAGCGCCACGGTTACGAAAAACTGAACCATTACACAAAAGATTTTGTGTAGTAGCGTATGTTTTTAGCTGTCAAGATTTGCGCTGAAGTTTTTATCCCCCAATAAAGGAAGCTAGCATGCGCGTGCACATCAGAATTCAGAAGGAATTGGGAGCAAGAAAAACTACCAACAATTGAAGGGGCGAAATTTAAACGAAGCTGCGCCGTCACATTTTGTCCACTCTAAACGTACGTGGTACCGGTATGAGTACGACACCAATAGGCCGTGCGGTACGGTTGTAGCTCCTAGCTAGAAAGACAGCAAGCTAAGGACGAAGCAAAGTCATCAGAGAGCGACGACATGAGAGGTGGCTTGCTTGCCTAGCTAAAGTACTACGGAGTATACTATATATCTTTGCAACCTGCCATAAGGGCCGGGGCTTGAGCATGCTTATATAGGGCGTGTGTACGAGTAGAGATACGGTAGCTAAGCTAGCAGCCATGGCATCAACAAGTGCTGCTCTCGCTGTCCTGATGCTCAGCTGGTGGGCGGCGGTTCTCGCCGGCGCCGCGTCGCTGGACACGTCGCCGGTGACGTTCCAGGCCGGCTACATGCCGCTGTTCGGCGGGGGCAACCTCGTGCCGTCGCCCGGCGGCCGCTCCGTCCGCCTTAAACTTGACCGCCACACCGGTAAGAACGTCTTTACTCTTTGATTTTGTTTCGTTCTTCCTCTTCTCCTTTCAAATTTCTTCTAGCTTCTTGATCACTACGTATGCATAATAATAAACATATATATATGATTTATCAATCAATCATACATGATCGTCGTCCACCTGCAGGCTCCGGGTTCGTATCAAAGTCGGCTTACCACCATGGATTCTTCAGTGCTTCCATCAAGCTGCCCGATGGCGATGCCGACACCTCCGGTGTCGTCGCCGCCTTCTACGTAAGTTGCTTCTTGTCTCCACCGTACCTTCAAATTCCATTCATATCTCGCTCTAGCTAGCTAGATGCTAATGTAGTTGATGTCAAATTCAGATTAACTGCGGCATCAAGCCAATGTTCAGGAATTAACCACTTATTTGCTCGTCGATGTCGATTTCTTTCTTCATGCATACACAGTCCAAGGTTTTTATGTGGAATTTCGAAGGCCTACTCCTTATATGAATTATAAATCCCCTTTTTTAAAAAAGAATCAAAATAAAGGCTTCTTCCATACAGAAATTTCTAAATTCCCAGTGAACAAAAAAAAAAAGAAATGTGTACACAGTAGTGTGTTGATATAGATGTGCACGCCAGGCCGCTTGCTCGTCTTTCTTCCTTTCGGTCTGCCCATATGAATGAATTGATCATCAGCCATAAAATTTGGCCATGACACGAGCTAGGAAGCGTGTGCCGTGCCTACACAAGTTGGTTACCAGAAAGTACGCTAGCTACAACGCATGGGAAGAAAAGAGTGGTTCCAGAAAACCTATCCAGTTGCTTTTTTTTCTTTGTTTTTTTTCACGACAAACCCAAAAGGCCTATCCATGAGTACCTTTTAGAAGTTTCTGCTTTCTATACGCGCCGTCCTAACGATAAATGCTTGACATCCTTTTCTTTCTCAAAGCATATTTTGGACTATACCTTCTCTCCCTTAGACCCTTTTGTTTTCTTTATACTCCCTCCGTTTAAAATTATAAGTCTTTATAAAAATCTTAGAAAGTTAAAGTATCTCAAGTTAATTAAAATTATAAAAAAATACAAAAATCTATTACATCAAATAACTAATATTATAAAAATATAATTGATAAAGAATCTAATGATACTTAATGATATTATAAATATTATTATATTATAATATAAATTTATTTAAATTTAAGATGTTTAACTCTTTAAGATTTTTGTAATGACTTATAATTTGAGAAGAAGAAAGTACACATATATAATATTTTTATAGTTAGAGAATTAGGCTAGACATTTAGATTTTGTTGGAAATGGTCCCTTCCAGTAACTCTATATATGCCATGGTATTCAGAATAGGCATATCTAGAGAAGCCATTTTTTTCTGGCTTCACTAGCTTCCCATTTATTCTTTTAGGAGAAAAAATTTAAGGAGGATAGATAAATTGTCTAACCTGCCCACCCGGCAAGACGGAAGTAACAGATTAATTAGCCATTATATTTGTATGTCGACATGTCAAGTACGTATCTTATTTCAACTTAGCTTTTGTAGCTCGAAAACTACAAGTGCATCGCTGCCTTAGTGCTTAATTATGGCTCATGATCGAGTGGTTGATGCAGGGTTAGTTAAGAGTAGTGGTTGCAGATGGAAAGCAAAAGCATCCATTAAAGATGACGGCCATTACATTCGCTAGCTAGTTCAACTGTAGTAGTGCGTGGTGGAAATGGTAGTAGGCCTGTACCTGTCAGTTGTCACGCACTCACGCATCATGTACTTACCTTCAGACAGAACAAAGACGAAATGGCCTTGTCAAAAAAAAATGAAATGGCCGGCGCGTACGTAAAAAATGCTCTTCTAGCTAGCCGCGCATCGCATCTTCATCATCATATATTGTTCTTAAAGCTACCAGACACGTGTCAAGTCCTTGCTGATGAACTTTATTATGCTAGGCAATTTCTCATTGTTTTTTCCTGAAACAAAATCTCATTCTTTTTCATTTTTTTTACTAGCTCAGACATAATCCTGACCCATTAATTCAAAGCAGGCCCAACAGTAGTTACTCTATCGTTCTAAATTATAAGTCATCTTAAGTTTAATCATAAAAAAAAGGAAAACATAGATTGATCATCTTCATCTGAGGTTTAGATGCAAAGCAAGTATATGCAAGGAGTTGCTCAACACATCGCTCCTTCAGTCCTTCTATCTCTGGATAATAGCTACTTCCTTATTTTACAGTGGCTTAATTTAGCTAATAAATTGTGTGTGTGCTGTGCATTGATCAGCTGTCGAACGCGGACGTGTTCCCCGGCAAGCACGACGAGGTGGACTTCGAGCTGCTGGGCAACCGGCGTGGCCACGAGTGGCGCGTCCAGACCAACATCTACGGCAACGGCAGCACCTCCCGCGGCCGTGAGGAGCGGTACCTGCTCCCCTTCGACCCCACGCTCCGGGCGCACGCCTACGCCGTCGCCTGGACCCCCACTGTCATCCTCTTCTACGTCGACGGGACGCCCATCCGCGAGGTGGTCCGCGTGCGCGCCATGGGCGGCGACTTCCCGTCCAAGCCCATGTCCGTGTACGCCACCATCTGGGACGGCTCCGCCTGGGCCACCGACGGCGGGCGCTACAAGGTCGACTACGCCTTCGCGCCCTTCGCCGCCGACTTCTCCTCGCTCGTCCTCAGCGGCTGCCCCGGCGGCGCCGCCGCCGACGACGCCGAGTGCCAGGTGGCCGTGATGACGGCGGACTGCGCCGTCATGACCCCCGTCAAGCGCGCCGCCATGCGGCGCTTCCGCCGGCGGTACCTCCTCTACACGGTGTGCCACGACATGTACCGCTACAACGGCACCATCTTCCCCGAGTGCGACGACGCCGACGGCTCGGAACGCCACGACTTCCACAAGTGGGGCGAGTCCAAGCGCGTCTCGCCCAGCAGCCGCGGGTACAAGCAGCAGCGGCAGCGCGCGGACAAGGCCGTCGCCGTCGGCGTTGCCGTGCCTGGCCGGCCCGACACGTGGCCGGCCATCGGAACATTACGTGTCGACTAATAATGATTTACGGTGCCAGCGGTACGATTACTAGGAGAGATTGTAGGATTTATACTACACTAGTGCATACATGTCCAGGATACAAGAAAGCGTATAGCTGCTGCAGTACCATGTACTGCCATGGAGACACACATAGATAGATTCGATATATACTAGAACATCTCTACAATGATTTGAAAACAAATACCAATTTGGCTAACAAATATAGCATAAGATACTACACATAGAAATTGCCATTACCACCATTAGCATTAGTTCATAAAAATGATGGATATCAGATCAATAAATACTTAACACAAATTATTTTTTTTTCGCAAACATGCTCAACACATATTTCATTATTAAGAGGGTAGAAGTTTTACAGGATGTTGTTTACCAATGAACCAGCTGCACATAGCAAACAACGCCAGCACAAACAGAGAAGGAAACACACGGTGTTGATTCTTTTGCTTCCTATTACATTGCTCCTAATTTGCAACTTGGACGCTGTGATTCATCCTTTCGCCTAGCTTTTGGCATAGGCCAGGAATGCAAAACCCGCTGCCACCCAGCATTCCCTTCTTCCACGATCGCGCATGCAAGGTGTGTCTCTGTCGACTGGACTCCAAACACCCCATGCAATCATAACACAAATTATTAGCTTCCATATTTGTGCCAACTATGCATTACTCTACCAATATTTTCGTTTAGGTTTAGCATCCTTCTTATAACATCAGCCTTAGATTAAGATATTTGTAAATCCAAGATGCCTTCGATCGTTGCTAATTATGTTCAATCTGCATCAATAGGCAGCACTGAGGAATCTGAGCATGAAGCATGATCAAAGTAACTGACTGAAGTAGAATACAATTGAAGAAAAGCCCATTAAATTTTGATGGTAGGCACCAAATCAAATAATCCAAATAACTAATATAAGGACTAACATAAAACTCAGAAATGGCAGTTATTAAGAACTCATGGGAGGAAATGAACCACAACAAGCAATTATTAAGAACAATTCAAAATACTACAAACTAACACCGAAGCCAACAAGAGTCCATCTATCACAGCCTAGGAATGGCCAAGTAGAAAATAGATCAGATGTGTAAATCACTTACCACCAAAGAAACGTTACATCAACTCTCTGTTCATTGCTTTCCAAAATTCAGAAACAGAAGGCTAAATAAAATGAAAGCTTCAATAAATGAAGCCAAGATAACAACGATAACTGCGTAAAACATGCTGATTCGTATGCATCGTGTCCTGCACAAATCACTCAAATATAATGAGCAATTGCAATACCACCTTATCCCAGCAAGCTTTGAAGAATCTATACAATCCGTAACCACGTCTGCTTGAACTCAGAGTTATAGATCATCTAGAGACTGGATATTAGTGCTTCGGGCGCCCTACATTGACCATTTGAAGAAAATTATAAAAACTAAAGTATTAGGCCAAAGTTAGTAATGATCTTGCTCTACAAAAAGGCCAAACTAAAACAATGTTTATAAACACTATTCTCTCTTCTCGAGTATCGAGTTTCGTCAGCATCGTACCTGAGAGAGAGGGAGGGAGTCATCCCATGCACCTGAGAGCTGGCTAAAAAAATATCCGGTTAAATCGATATCATGTCTGCCATGGGTAATAAGCATGCGGTCTGACATACAACTAATAATTTTGGGACGCATCGGTATTAAACATTTCTAATCTATAATAAATATTTTTTCAAAAAGAACATTGGGCTGTGGCATATCTGATTGTAACTGAAACAGATGCTCTATCAACTTTTAGCATTTCATGAACAATTAATAAATTTCATATTTAAGCCCAATTGCTATTCAGGCATAGAAACAATTTGGTCAACTGAGGAGGTAGCACAAATATGTAGCTGCGGCTACCATTTTATTCTATCTATGAAATGCAGATAACTCAAGAATAAATTTGTAGCATCAAAGGGAAGTTTCAGCCCAAATGAATATATATGATGAGATCTCAGAAACATCAATTTTCCATAGCAAGACCAAGTGTCTTCAAAATTTGCCTCAACCAGTTTAAACTTTAACAAAATGTTTAACAACTTTCCGAATCATCCAGTTGTAAAACATGAGAATAAGGACATAAATATTACAGTAGAAGAAATAAGAACCAGTCTGATAGAACAATAGATACTTTCCATCATAAACATGCCTCTACAACCCAGAAACAGATAAATAAGAAGTAAATAAAGATATATTGAATAAGAAACTAAACTTAGGACCATGATAATGGAACCGAAGGTAACAAAACTACTCATAGCTTTCATAATGAAAAGAGAGCCATCCAACGTATGGTACCAGCAAGATTGTTACTCCAGTGTGTATGCATCATACATACTACAGCCAAAAGAATATCTTACAGCTTATTAGAATTGAATTTTGGTTTGTTCAAGATATTGCACAAAACACACATGGCCAAAACCCAATATCAAGAGTTCGAGAATCACAAAACTACATGCCTCATAATTTTCTTTGATAAAAACTTTCTGGACATATGAAATCACACAATAGAAGACCCCTTTATTTTGGAGTTTTTTCAGAAACAAAAATTGCATACCTCTGAGGTGGCTTTCCATCGAACAGGTGGTGTGCATCGGTGCTACAACTCCTTTATTTCGTTAGTTGATCTCGTTCATGACATGGCAAATCTTCCAGGTCTAGCCAATGTTATGCGTTGCTGCGGCTTTAGCCTCTTGCCACATATCGTGTGATTGGGCTCATCGATATGCCTGGTCTCTTTAGGGCTCTTGCTGTCACCAGGTCTACCGAAATCCAATGGGCACCACCCGGTTCTACTCAGTGGAATCGCCACCAATCACAGTACCCGCCTCTTCTGGTGTAGAGCAAGATGGCGGTCTTCTGCTTCCCCATGCCGTCGGTGAGCTCGCCATTAGATCTGAGTGAGAGGGAGCTGAACTCTGCTGAATACATGTCGGAGAGGAGGTCGAGATAAGACATGGGAAGCGAATGAGAAAATGCTCAGTCGTACCCTCAGATTCGCGATCTGTTGCTCTGAGCAAGCGCGCACCGCTGTGCCTTCTCTAAGAATGCGAGCACTATCCTCATGGCGCGTCCCGCGCGCGGAGTCCCCATGGGTGCCGATGTGCACTGAACCTCATACCCACGTGCTCTCCCGTGCCGCAGAGGCCGTGCAGCTTTCATGCTCAAGTGATAGCAATGTAGAGGTTGTGTGGGGAGGAGAGACCAGGGAGGGGCGGAGCTGCGGTGGCGGCGGCGGCGGGGAGAGGAGAGAAAGGAGAGAGATGACGCAGGGTGGAGTCGGGCCGGCCGGCCAGGGCTGCTGGTGGGAGGGGGTTTCTGAAAAATTGAAAGGGGGTTTTCGAAACACCAACCTACTTTCAGAATTTTCTCTTTGTCACGTAAAAATAAAAGTTAATATATGGATCTATATGAAAAATATTAGAACGCTGTTACTGTTAACGTTGAATGAGTTTGACTAAAACTAGAAGTCCTTTTTTGTAAAATATGAGACGCCGCGTGTCAACACGCGAGAGAGCCAGCAATGCTCGGATTGCTCTCGTGCGAGCAGGAGCAGTGGCTTTTAAAGAAGGCCGATTAGAACGCTGTTACTGTTAACTTTGAATGAGTTTGACTGCGGGTAGATTCCCAAAAACTGGAAGTCCTTTTTTGTAAAGTATGTGACGCCGTGTGTCAAACGCGAGAGAGAGCCAGCAATGCTCGGATTGCTCTCGTGCGAGCAGGAGGCAGTGGCTTTTAAAGAAGCCCGATTAGAACGCTGTTACTGTTAACGTTGAATGTGTTTGACTGTGGGTAGATTCCCAAAACCTGGAAGTCCTTTTTTGTAAAATATGCGACGCCGCGTGTCAAACGCGAGAGAGAGCCAGCAATGCTCGGATTGCTCTCGTGCGAGCAGGAGGCAGTGGCTTTTAAAGAAGCCCGATGTACACTTCACTTTTTTTCCGTTCTACTCGTAGTCTACGGGTTGACAAATTTTTATATAAAAATATATGGATCATACGATAAAAAAATAATATTATCAAATTAAATAAAGTATTAAATGATTTTTAATTTAATTTAAACAAGTTTGTGAAATTAACTCAGTCAAATAGCGGCACTGCAGCCCAACAAGACCACAAGCATAATCTCTTAGACAAAGCAAAACTGAACGTCATCTGAACATTAAAAATCTTAAAAGAATGTGTAAGACCGAACTTGGTTGTTCCTTCACGATCTGTCCATCCATTTGACTCGATGAACTGAAAACCTGAAATGCATAGCGTCATGATTTGTCGGTTTGACTTGACAAAACAAAAATTTGAAAGACTGCCTGAACTTTGCTTCCTTGTATTCTAGACTACCGGACTGACTGCTGAACACCTAAAAACTGTGAATTTGCTGTTTTCAGCAAAACTATAAATTCAACTGATAGGGAACAGACTGAAAGATTGAATCTGACTTTTGCTATTTTCAACAAACCTGAAACTGAAAGATTGAAACTTCCAAAAACCTGAAGAACCGAACATCACTTGAACTTGCTGGCTACTGTAGCCATTCTGCAATGCAAATAGAAAAACACATCATCCACCACATCAGCCTGCATGAACACAGATAAGACTTGAAAACAAGCTGTCCAGGCAGAGTAAGGTGATATTTTCAATCAAATGACATTTTTTTCGAAGTAAGAGATCCAAACTGCCAAAAGTCTGAGGTGCATCACTATAAAGAAACAAACTAAGATTAGTTCTGACTGATTACATGTCTAAAGTACCAGTGTACAATTCTGAACATTTCGAGTTTCTTAAAAAACTAATCCGGCAAACATATGTATCCCCTCCGGACTGACTTGTATACAGATATTTTCATGTGGAGATATTATTGACATGCATATAACAAAAGAGTAGAATGACCCTCCAAAGCCCCAGTACATGCAGAAATATTTTTTATCTATACTTATTAAAATAATTTTACATGGATGCACATATTTTTCCATACATTCAAATATGTTTTGTTAGACATTGCAATGGCTATGAAATTCCAAGTTCTGTATAATACCATCAGTGCCTCTTTATAGGAAGCGGAAATGTAAACCAATATCCATTTTTTATAAAAAAAAAAAACCTGCCAACTCCTGAACATTGTTATTATGTCAGAAAAAATGAAATAGCTAAGAACTGATTAATCATTAGTTTTGATTATGTGAATGATACTCTATGAAACATGTGCAGTGACTTTGGGCTTCCCATTCAACCAGAAAACCATACCCAGTGTATACAAATAGATATGAATTTGCATCACAAGAAAAAAGAAGAGAAAAATTCTTGGATCCTAATTTTAGTAGCCTGATCTGTTCACTGGTAAGCAAAACCACACCATCAACCACAGAAGATTAAGAAGAGTAACAGTATTGCAATGTGCATTGATAGATACAGAAAGGGAGTCCATAATTAAAGGACATAAAAATACCTTTTGGTTCAGCGGTTGCCTAAGGAAGGCTAAGAATCAACATAAATTGGCAAATCATATCTGTTGAAAGAGAAGGGTTAATGAATATACAAAAGTAAAGGTCACTTTGCAATATAAAAGGAAAATAATGCTTTGCTAATGCCATGGACCTGCAGAGATGGAACAAACAGATCTGTTTCCATTAGATGGCAACCCAAACATGAACATATATTAGTGCCTACGAATTCAGACATATGATTCATAGGAAATATCTTTCAGCTCAGGAAGAATGCTTACATATTTAGACATATTGTGCTTCCTCTGGGAATTAGGCCACTATCTATTTTTTTTCCTATATAGGTCAACATTCAGGAGAACTTCCAATAGAAAATGCATTGAAGCTAGAATTGCAGATACCAAAAATATAGAATTGACTACCTTTTAATACTGTATGCCGGTAGGCAGTGAAATTTTAGGGGCACAGAAAAAGTTTTAACATGGAGAAAGTGTGCTGGATATATTTGATATTCTCTATGTTACATTACTTTAGCTAGAACTGCTTAGTAGCTGACAGCATGGTCTGTTAATATTTTAGTTCACGAGCGGTTGCATTATATCTATGCTGGTCCATGAGGTGAGGCAGCCTGCATATGCAAGCAAGCACATATCAGCTAGCAAGCAGTTAATTTGCAGATTTTAATTTACACAAATGAAGCATAAAGTGCATTTAATTGTATACCATTTGCACTGTGCAGCATTGTCTTATCTGCCAACTCTTGTTGAGGCAGTAGATCAAAGGTTGGGACCTCCCTGTAGTCATGAAAATAGCACATTACAAATAATAATAATAATAATAACCAAATTTTAGAAAAAGGCTTCTGGAACAAAAATGGCAATACTGAATGCACGCAAAGACTTGTGTTTTTTTAAATTATTTTGGATACCTTAGCAAATGTGGCAACTCTAACTCAGCAAGCATCTCTCGTACTAATCTACAGAAGGAAGATCCCTGAGAAAATAGATCATCAGTCATTCAGACTCCAGAATTGGCACTAAACTACAATAGATCACAACTATTATCTGTATATATAATATGAAGAAATCACATATGTTAAGGATTCATACCTCATACACCCATATCAGTATTAGTTGTAGTAGAACTTTTGAAGCAGTATAGGAATTTCCCTGTAAACAGTGACACAATGCACATGATTGTGAGCAAATATTTAGAGGAAAACATGCAATGGACTTGGTTAGATTTATTTTTTCACATTGTACCTTTCCAAAACGACCAAGAGTAGCAAGCAGTGCTGTGATTGTCTACAAAAAAAGAGTAAAAGTTAACAAAACTGTAAACTGATCCTTGGAAGAAAATAAACCATTATCCTCATCGGATAGGCAAAAAGGTAATGGGAGAAAAAAATTAGCATCAACGAGCGACTTGGAAGTCTGGTACTAACAATTGTTCTCTAGAAATTGCAGAAAATAAATACTGCACATAGCATTCTATGAAACACATATTGCTATCTCTGCATACTACCTTATTGTATGGAGGTAGTTACTAATTTCTTAGGAAGGAAAATGGGGGGAAGGATGCTACCTTCCTATTCAGATCGCACAAATACAGTCATACAATATGTTTCTGATTGATGGACGTAATCAACCAATAAACACAGGGTTAATAGTAGTTAATTATAGGATCATAAATTCAGAAAATGTATCATAAATAGTCAGATTGTACTATTGCTAATCTCAGAAAATTGCTACCAAAATTATTATGGAAACACAGAACACATCAGTGGCGCATCTACGGCCCAGGCTTGGGGGGCTGTGGCCCGGGGCGCAGACCACAAACTCTAGGTGCAGGTCTTCAGAAAGCACAACCAACCTCACGAAGTTAAGGCTGCATGCTCAAGCTGGTCAGGGAACCTTCTATGTTTGGAGTTTCCTATCTCTATTATTAGTGTATGACTCTAAGCTTATAAAGATTTTTAACCTTGTAATGTTAATTAGCCCTCCCCGTGGTCGGTTTCTGGATCCGCCACCGGAACACATGATTCAGAAAACTATTGCTAATGGTTTGAGAATGATATCAGGCTCCCAAGACTGGAGTTGCATCCATATTTTTACTGCACAGCTCCGGTCAGCCTGTCACTATTTGAGGAAAAGAAATGCAAAACATGATAGATAAAATGGTTGGATGTAGCAACGGCAACCCACAGAAGCATTCCAACAAACACCTAGCATGCAACTTCTTGTATAGCCTGAGTATCTGAGCACAGAAAGATGGTAGAGTACGAGATGGATGGAGGGGTTTCAGAACGGGGGCTTACAATGTATCATAAAGAACTTGAAGCCGTGGACGTCCACATGGGCTGATCCGCTTGTTGAAATAAAAGACAATTTAGCGATGCATAAATTAATTTCGACAATAAGGAAAAGACCAACAACATGTACCACCGATAAAGGATTCAAAACTAGCACTACGATGTGAGATAAAAACATGTTCTCTAGCGCTAGTAACAGAGAGAAAGCGAGAACGAACAACATAGAGAGGACCAGCATTCTTACAATGGGGTTGCCGAAGTAGGAAGACGAAGGCGACCGTCAATGGAGATCCGGATCAGCGACGTAGAGGGAAGAAGACGTCTAGCGAGCAGTCACGATGGCGCTTCCCAAAAACCTAATACTCCTCCTACCCCGTGCAGGGACACAAGAAGACGTCGGTTTCGAAGCCTGCTCTCCCGGCACCGATGGCACGTCGGCGACGGGATGGGGAGGACGGCGGCAGCGCAACATTGTGGCAAGGAAGAGATGAATCTCTCGGTACTGAGGATGACGTCTCTCCCCATATTTATACACGCGTTGCAGCTAAGGAAAGTAATTAGGCACTCAATCACAGCATTATGGTAATTAACATGTCGTTTATGCACTTACCATAATACGAGAAGAATTGCTTACAAAATAGGCCAGCGCAATTTTCTCCATGCATGCAAAAATTTAGAGTGGCAAAAGGAAGTCGCGCACCCGCAAGGGTCGGAGCGGGAAATCGCCGGACCATTCACGCGCATGTCATGCGTGCGCGTCCATTAGCCCCGCCCCGCCCGGCCCAGCGAGGCGAGGCAAGCGAGCGCGTACGCGTGTGGTTCTTCCTTTTTCTCTCCCCAATAGCTTCAATAAGATAGAGATAGCTTAACTATTTAAGTTGGCCTCACTCCTCTTGAAGCAGCAAGGTGGGACTAAAGTTCCCCACCTTTTCATATATACATGCATGTGTGAGTGGGCCTTTAGGATTTATTTAGAATTGTTTGGCCCAAGACCCAAAACATCTAACAATCCCTCACCATATCCCAAGGGCACACGAGTCATACTTTCTGTACCATAGTACTGTTAATATACCAGCTATTCAGTGAAGACCGATTAAGGTTGAGCATCCACCTAGAATAACAAGATAGGCTCATCCGTAACTACGCAATAGACTAGGCCTTGAATTGGCAGTTTGGTGCGAATAGGCTTCACTTGAAGTCTTGACTGATACTAGACTGCCATAGCCAACCTCGCGAGTGGAGCGTATAAGTCATACTCCTAACTCACTTCATGAGCTTATTAAAGAATATCCAATTCTTATAAACTGCTACTAACAGTTGGGCTCACAAAGGTGTGTTCTTACAGGGATACTCGGTAGGACAGTATCTCGCTATAAAGCCCCAGAACACATTTAGGCAAAGTCAACCTAACTTACAGAGGTGAGAGTACTACATCTCCAACGGAGTGGGTCAGAAGAAAAGATTGTACTCTCCCATTAACCAACAGCTTGTTCTTCCCAGATCATAATTCATGGGATCTCCGATCACATAGGTTGGGTTACTACTGAGGTTAACTCACAAGGGTCTCAATCACATCTCCTTCGATGCATTGTCAATCACTGTGCGTGACAGTCCCTTTGTAAAGGGATCTGCCAAGTTCTTAGCTGTCTAGATGTAGTCTACAGCTATTACTCTGGAGCTCTTTAATTTCGTGACAGACTTCAGTCTACGCTTTATATGTTTGCTGGACTTCTTCCCGTTGTCCTAACTATTCTTTACCTTCGTGATCACTGATTGATTATCACAGTTAAAGAGAATAGCAGGAATTGGTTTCTCAACCAAAGGCAAGTCCATCAACATTTCTCTTAACCATTCAGCTTCAGTAGAGGCTTTATCCACTCTGCCTCCATTGTGAACTTTGTAAGTACTATCTGCTTGCAAGACCTCCAAGAGACAGCACCACCACCCAAGGTGAATATGTATCCACTAGTGGCCTTAAGCTCATCAGCTTCTATAATCCAGTTTAAGTCACTATATCCTTCAAGTACCCCTGGGTCCCCTGGGTACCCTGAATAGTGAATTGCATAAGTCATTGTGCCTTTTAGATAGCGCATTACTCGATCAATACCACGCCAATGATCAGTTTCTGGATTAGAGGAAAATCTACTCAACTTGCTTACAACAAATGAGATATTAGGACGGGTTGTGCTAGCTAGGTACATCAATGAGCCAATAATGTAGGAATATCTCAAATGATCCTTTCCTAGCGTTTTATTCTTTTGAAGTATTAGGCTAGGATCATAGGGTGTTGGAGAAGGTTTGCTATCCATATAACCAAAGCGATTCAAAACTTTCTCCACATAATGGGACTATAAAAGAGTAATCTCATTCTCACCCTTATTAAGTTTAATATTGAGGATCACATCAGCTTCTCCCAAATCTTTCATGTTAAAATTTTGGGATAAGAATGATTTTACATCATTAATCTCATCGATACTTATCCCAGAAATTAGTATGTCATCAACATACAAACACAGGATTACTCCTTTGCCCCCACTATAACCGTAATACACACAAGTGTCGGCTTCATTTATTGCAAACCCAGCAGAGGTCAAAGTCTTTTCGAAATTCTCATGCCACTGCTTTGGTGTCTGCTTTAGGCCGTACAAGGATTTGAGTAATCTGCACACCTTGCCCTCTTGTCCTTGTGCTATAAATCCATCGGGTTGATTCATATAAATTTCTTCCTCTAACTCTCCATTAAGGAAAGCCGTCTTCACGTCCATCTGATAGACAAGAAGCTTATGGGAAGCAGCCAAGGATACACTCGGATTGTAGTTAATCAGGCAACAGGTGAGTAGGTATCAAAGAAATCCTCATCTTCTTTCTATGTAAAACCTTTAGCAACAAGCCTTGTCTTGTACTTTTCAATAGTACCGTCAGGCCTAAGCTTCTTCTTAAATACCCATTTACATCCAATCGGTCTACAACCCGCTGGTTTATCTACTACCTCCCATGTGCCATTTGTAGTGATGAAGTCCATCTCACTACGGACTACATCTTTCCAATAGTCTGCATCTGGTGATGCATATGTCTCTGCAATGGTCGTGGGAGTATCATCTATGAGATACACAATGAAGTCATCACCAAAGGATTTTTTAACTCTTTGTCTCTTACTCCTTCTAGGAGTTTCAATATTGTCATCCTCTTCAATACCAGGTGGGTTTATAATTGGCTCTATCGAGGGTGCGGGTTCAGGAATAAATTCATTAGGCGAACTAGGTAAAGAATAAGCAACATTCATCGGGAAAATATTCTCAAAGAAAGTAACATCCCGTGACTCCAAAAGTGAATCAACTAAACCATCAGGCGCTTCAGATTTTATCACTAAGCACTTATATGCTGTGTTGTGGTACGCATAACCCAAAAAGATACAATCAACGGTCTTTGGTCCGAGCTTGCGTTTCTTATTAATTGGTACACTAACCATGGCCAAACAGCCCCATGTACGCAAGTAATGGAGTGATGGTTTCCTACCTTTCCATCCTTCATACAGAGTAATATCACTATTTTTAGTTGGAACTCTATTTAGAACATGACATATTGTTGAAACAGCCTCGCCCCACCATGCTTTAGACATACCAGATGTTCCTAACATGACATTCACCAAGTCCATTAATGTCCGGTTCTTTCTTTCGGCAACCCCATTAGATTAGGGCGAATATGGAGGTGTCCATTCATGAA
This sequence comes from Bothriochloa decipiens, assembly GCA_023333625.1. Taxonomy (NCBI): domain Eukaryota; kingdom Viridiplantae; phylum Streptophyta; class Magnoliopsida; order Poales; family Poaceae; genus Bothriochloa; species Bothriochloa decipiens. The sequence goes on from CM041628.1 coordinate 64,158,482, forward strand.
TTATTCCATTCTCCGCACAGAAAAGATCAAACTCATTGGAAAAAATACTCCCCACCACGATCAGACCTAACACGCTTGATTTTCTTTTTCAATTGGTTCTCTACCTCAGCTTTATAAGTCTTAAAAAATTCTAGCGCCTCATCTTTAGTTCTTAGAAGAAATACATAACAATATTTAGTTGCATCATCAATTAGAGTCATGAAGTATCTTTTTCCTCCTTTTATCAACATACCATTCATTTCACAAATATCAGAATGTATGAGCTCTAATAATGTCGTGCACCTCTCATCTACAGCCTTATGAGGCTTATGAGGTTGCTTCACTTGCACACATGCTTGACATTTAGAGCCTTTGACGGCAGTAAAATTCAGGATTAAACTCATATTGGATAGACGCGACATACAACCAAAATTAATATGACACAAACATGAATGCCATAAATCATCCACCGAATTGTTTGAATCACACACATGGTTCACAACTTTATTATAGAAATCAGAGAGTGAAAAGCGGAACAAGCCTCCACTATCATAGCCTTTGCCAATGAATTAGCCATACCTCAAGATGACTACTTTATTAGACTCAAATACCAGCTTGAACCCATCTCGACATAAGAGGGATCCACTAACGAGGTTCTTCTTTATTAAGGGAGCATGCTGCACGTTCTTGAGCCACACGATCTTTCCTGAAGTGAACTTCAGATCGACCGAACCAACACCAAGAACAGAAGCATGCGGGCCGTTCCCCATCATAACGGTTGAACCTTGTGTGACCTGGTAAGATGAAAACATAGAAATATCAGTACAAACATGAATATTAGCTCCTGTATCGATCCACCAATCATTAGATTGACATACAAAAAATACACTACGTAAAGAATTACTGTACCCAGATTCACTAGGATCGCCAATAGTTACGTTGGCAGATTTCTGCCCCTGCTGATTCTTCTTGCCCTTGCGGTTCTTACACTTCTTGGCGAAGTGTCCATTCTCACCGCGAAAGAAGCACACAACTTCATCCATGTTGATCTTCTTCTTCTTGAACTGAGTAGTCTAAACAGGCTTTTGCTTGTTCTTGCCAGCATGCTCAATCACATTGGCACTGGACTATTCTGGAGATTTTGGTGGAGCATCCTTTGCCCGAGCCTTCTCTTCAACATCAAGACAAGCCAACAGATCCTCAACGAAGATCTTCTGTCTTTTATGTTTTACAGTTGTGGCGAAGTTCCTCCAAGATGGAGGCAACTTAACAATGATGCCACTGGCCACAAACTTATCAGGCAAGGCATGTCCGAGCCGTTCAAGTTCCCTCACAATAAGTTGGAACTCATGAGCCTGTTCTACGACTGAACGATTTTCAACCATTTTGAAGTCATGGTACTTCTCCATCACATACAGCTCGTGTCCAGCGTCTGCAACACCAAACTTATGTTCAAGTGCCTCCCACAGTTCAGCAGCGCTTTTGATGTTCATATAAACATCACACAACTGGTTAGAGAGAACGCTAAGGACGCATCTGATGAAAATCGTCATAGCCGCGGTAAACTCCTACACCTCTTTCTCAGATCCGAGAGGTAGTGCAGGAGGATTACCGATGACCCAAAACACGCCCATAGCCGGGCCCTCGTCTGCCATCTCTTGAAATTCACACCAGTAAACTTCTCTGGTTTCATCGCATCAGTATATCCCTTAGTCATCGCTAAAGGGCTATCAGGTTTTTGGATTGTTGAAAATAAAGGCAATTTAGCGATGCATAAATTAATTCTGATAATAAGGAAAAGACCAACAACATTTATCACAGATATAGGATTCAACACTAGCACTACGATCTGAGATAAAAACATGTTCTCTAGTGCTAGTAACAGAGAGAAAGCTAAAACGAACAACATAGAGAGGACGAGTATTCTTACAGTGGGGTTGCCGAAGTAGGAAGACAAAGGCGACCGTTGATGGAGATCCGGATCAACGACGTAGAGGAAAGAAGATGTCCAGCGAGCAATCGCGACGGCGCTTCCCAAAAACCTGATATGCCCCCTACCCCGCGCAGGGACACAAGGAGACGTAGGCTTCAGAGCCTGCTCTCCCGGCACCGATGGCACGTCAGCGACAGGATGGGGAGGGCAGCGATAGCACAGCACTGTGGCGAGGAAGAGATGAATCTCTCGGTACTAAGGACGACGTCTCGCCCCATATTTATACACGCGTCGCAACTAAGGAAAATAATTAGCCGCTCAACCACAGCATTATGGTAATTGACCTGCCGTTTGTGCACTTACCATAATATGAGAAGAATTGCTTACCAAATAGGTCACCGCAATTTTCTCCATGCATGCAAAAATTTAGAGTGGCAAAAGGAAATCGCGCACCCGCAAGGGTCGGAGCGGGAAATCGCCGGACCATTCACGCGCATGTCGTGCGTGCGCGCCCATTAGCCCTGCCCCGCCCAGCGAGGCAAGGCGAGCGAGCGTGCGCGCGCGTGTGGTTCTTCTTTTTTCTCTCCCCAATAGTTTCAACAAGATAGAGATAGCTCAACTATTTAAGTTGGTCTCACTCCTCTTGAAGCAGCAAGGTGGGACTAAAGTCTCCTACCTTTCCATATATACATGCATTTGTGAGTGGGCCTTTGGGATTTATTTGGAATTGTTTGGCCCAAGGCCCAAAACATCTAACACCACTTTGGTTGTTGTTTGTCTTCATCAGCACAGCCGCACACCTCGGGTGAGGATTGGGAGGAACACGATGAAGTTGGACGCGTCCCCGCTGAACTCCACGGTCACGTAGACGGCGACAAGGGCAAGGACGCTAGGACGCCGAGCGCCAAGGCAGAGCGAGGAGCAACCGGCAAGGACGACGACGACGGCGCAAGGCTGCCGATCCGGCCCCGCCGCGGAGATGCCATGCGCCGATACGTGATGCACGCCGGCGGGAAGACGCGATACGGTGGTACAGCGCCAGAGAAGTTGTCTCACGGCGGCGCGGCGGACATCACGGAGACGGCATCGCTGGACCCGGCGTAGGTTCCGCCCGGGCAGCGGTGAGGGTGAGGCGCGGTGGATGCTAGGCTGGGAGCGTGGGGCGGCCAGGCGGCGAGGCCGGGCGACGCGGCATTGTGTCTGGGTGGCGCGGTGATGGAGGAGTGGGAGCCGGGCAGGGCAAGGGGCGGGAACGATTTGGAAGGGGCTGAAATTTGTGGCACAGAGGAGAGGATTGGTGGGCTTCAAATTTGGAAGTGAGGGTGGGATTGGTGGTCTAAAAATTGGAGCGTGATTGGAGGAGGGTCGCATAGAAGGAGCAGCCGTGCGGGATGGATTAGGTCACATGGGCGGCAGACGGAAAAGCCAAAAGATTTTTATCGCACCAAAAAGTGTTAATTTTTTATTTTTTTATTTATGGGAGAATAACATATATCTTCTGTTTCATAAATGAAAAGCATATATCTTTTTTTAATTTGATTTGTACAAGCAGTGCCTCAGGCAATGCAATAGAACAAAGCTGCTAAGTTGATAGCAGCATCAGTTGATCGTTAGGTCCCATTTAGCACTAACTTCATTTGAAACTGCTTTAATTTTAGTTTAATGAAGAGCTCTACCGGTGTGTATTTGTGATTCGATCTGTTTAATTAGTAAGATAGCTTCAGAGCAACTCTAATAGTTTTGTAAATGGACTTTGCATTTTTATTTTTACAGATATGTCTACAAAACTCCTATCCAACAGTTTTATAAATGAGTTTTGCATTTCTGTTAACTTGAGAAAATCCTGTGATGGATTGGCATATATGCAAGCTTATGATCGGCTTAGTATTTCGTCTCGCACACTACTCCTACGCGCGCTCTTTCCTTCCGCGCTGTAGGGTTTTTTTTTTAGATTTTGACAAATCAATTTTGCCAAACTGTTGAAGATAACTTTTTTTCTCCTTATATTGATTTGAGAGTTGACAAACTTCATGTTTTTTCAAACAAAAAATAAAACTGTTAGAGTTGCTCTTACACTGGATACAGTACCATTGTCTTTTCTTTCTTTCTTTCGTTTTTCTCCCAACGCCTCTGTTCTTGGGACGAAGAACGCGCCCGACTGTGCTTGGTCTGGATGGCGGCCCTTGCCCCGTGCCCGGTAGCCAAGCTAGCGCCGGTGCATCAAAAACGAGTGTTGAAAGGACTTTGTAATGGTTTTGCGTTCTGACCATGCTAATTGTAAGGGATCATGTAATTTTGCCTTGCAGTTGATTGGTGTTGCAACGGATCATGTAGTGGCAACATTGGATATTGCGACTGTAGAAGCATTGATTTACCACGCATATATTTCGTGTCCGTAGAGAAGCATGTCATGCATATATGTCCGTGCAAATATGCACTGTTACCACGGAAACTATATCATGGTAATAACATTGTTGCAACAAACTCTATCTCATATCATTAGAGCATTTTACAACGTATTAGTGTGGTGGCAGTAGACCATATTGCAAATGGGAATGGTGGAAGCCGCGCCGGAGCCAAGAACTAATTACCGAGCGAGCTCCGAGCGTCTCTTCACTTTTCAGCCGGGCCACATGCGCGTGGGCCTTTCAATCCCTCGTCACGTGAACGCGGCTCAAAATGTCCAACTGCGGTACCTATTCAGCGGTTGGTGGGGCCTTCACTCGTCCGAGCTTCTTCCTCCGTCAGACTGCGCTCGCCGAGAAAGTAAAAAACAGAGCTTCAGAGGTAGACCATGGCTGCCAGGTCTGATCGCGTGGGAAGAGGGGATGGGGTCTCGCCGGAGGAGAGCGCCAGACCTCGCCATATTGGTGGATCCTCCCCATGCTGCAAAGGCTCCGACCCCGCCCATTGCTCTGACGTTTGACCCCGCCCACGGCCGGCAATCGCAGCCTCAACGAAGTTCCTGCAGGGTTCGACGCCGCGCTGCCCACCGCCGCCGGAGGCGCGGCCACACAGCCCTGCTGAAGGGTACAGTCAGATTGCGAGGAATAAAAGGTAATCGCCCGACCTAGCAAGCTTGATCCTTGTACTCGTGTTCGTGTATATGCATCGTTCCTGGTACGGAAGGAAATCGCATACGCTTGTGGTTAATTAGATAAATCCGCGCGATAGTGCCACCAGCCAATAAGAATCCAGTGTTTGCCTACACCAATCCGCGGCTCATCCTTAATCAGAGGCGTCCGATCAACGATCATGCAGGAACCGACCTGAATCCATAGGGCGTCGCTCGCGTACGTGCCTATATAAATAGCGCCCCCTCCCCTCCCCTCCCCTCCCGGCAAATCACATCACGGGCTCACGAAGCTGAAGAGGGATCGAGCTCTAGGACTACAGGCAGGCATCATCAGTAGTGTAGAAGTTGCTAGCGCACAAGATCTGTGAGAGGTAACTGAATCGACCCATCTCCTTCGTGTTTACTTATTCTTCTTATTACTACTACTACTTTGATCCATCTTCTCTGTGTTTACTTATTATATTCTCCTTGTTACTACTTTGATTTGATCCATCTCCTTCGTGTTTACCTGATCTTCTCCTTTTCACAACTATGATTTGTGCAGTACTAACAGATTTGGTGATCTTATATTCTTGCTTTGTCTGATATATATCCATATATCTAGCTACAGTTGTTTGTACAGTTCATTCTACTGGCTGTGCTTGAACGGGTTGTTGCTTTTATAATGTGTATGTGTTTCTAGGGTTTTCGTGTGTGAAATTATGGATTGCAAACTCTAAGATGATTACGCTTGACAGTAATCTATATATCCCCACTCTGATCAGGGTTTTATTCATCATTTTTGTCGCGTACAAGTGTTAATAAATATCGTTGTATTAGTACTGAACACATGATTTTGTTTGCACTTCACAGATCTATTCTCTTGACAGTACATCTCTAAACATGTTTCTGTGTACTGTTTATGCCCTGACATTGTAACAGAGAGAGGAAACCCCTGCTGTTGTACCGTGTAGTTCCACATCTCAATTCATACATCTGTCTTTATCTGCATATGTGTTCTCAATTTATTTTCCTACTATTACATTACATGATACAATTAGATATGCTAGTGTGTGAAAGTATGTAGTTCCTTGCACATTTCAGTTAGATTAGATGCAGGATACTAACATATAGTACACACTTATTTCTGTTCCAAAGCATTTCACTTCAGTTACAATATACTCGGGATTTATTTTGCACATGATCAATCATCAACTTACTATTTTGTTTGCAAGATGGCTCGTACTAAGTGTACAGTGCGTAGGGCGACCGGAGGAAAGGCACCAAGGAAGCAACTCGTTCGAAACATCTTCGTACGTATTGTATATGTAAAATTTGTCTGATAAGTATCATCAGTACTTGCGTGTTGAAACTTGTTCTAACATTAGTATGGCTCGGTGATCATTTATAGGCTGCTGCTCGCAAGACAGCGCCAGTAACCGGAGGAGTGAAGAAGCCTCGCCGTTACCGCCCTGGAACCGTAGCTCTTCGGTACGTGCAAGTGCAGCACAGCAAGCTGATTTTAGTTTTATGGTTGCTTGCTTTGCTATCAATTCAATTGTAAGGCTCTAATTTTCATGCAAGTAACCAGTGTCACGACTCACAACTGAATCTGAACCTCACATCTATTTTTTTCCAGTGAAATTCGCAAATATCAGAAGGGTGCCGAGCTGCTCATCAGGAAGATGCCCTTCCAGAGGGTCGTCAGGGAGATTGCCCAGCTTCACAAGGTACTATACGGTTGCTAATTTGAACACCACATGCACGATCGGTCTGCAATTTTTCTTGGGTTTTTCTTTCAAAAACATTTGTAATATCTGAATGCAACTTCATGCATGGCTATATATATGTGCATTGCAGAGTGACCTGCGTTTCCAGAGCAATGCGATCCTTGCTCTGCAGGAGGCGGCAGAGGCCTATCTCGTGGGTCTCTTCGAGGACACCAACCTGTGTGCCATCCATCCATGCCAAGCGGGTCACCATCATGCCCAAAGATGTTCATCTGGCTACCAGGATCCGTGGCGAGAGGCACTAATCGTATCGCGTCGTGAATGACAGAATGAGTGGAGGTGCCGACAATCTGCTGGCTGCTGCATACTAGTAGTTCATTTGGGAATTCCTGGTCTTTGCTTTGTCGAGAAACAAGCGTTACCTTAAGTTTGTGTAAAAAACTCTCTATGTGTTAACTAAGTTTCTGCTTGCTTTCCCGGCCGTTGAGTTTCTTTTGAGCAAGTCGTGAATCGTGATACAAGAGACGATGCATGATCGCAAATACAGAGAAATCACCACATATTGTTAATTCTGCCTCCTCGTTTACTTGTTTGATTGATACATTTTAATTGTGTCCTTTTTTCTCCTTTTTTTTGAGGAAACTTTTTTTTTCTCCTGCTCAACTATTACCTAAAGTATTTCCTGTCGTTCTAAGCCATAATTTCATAGTCCTTCATGTCGTGCATAATTTCATAGTCCTTCATGTCGAGCAATGCATTTATGATACTGTTGTGATAAAAATACGTGCCTACGGCGTGGTGTCAAAAAAAAAATTGTTGTGATAGGCAAATTGCAGAGACACTGCCTTCATCAATTGTTCCCTTGGGTAGCAAGTTCAGACCTTCAATTGTGTACTGTTGTTCTATTATCTGACTTCAATTGTGGGCGTTCCATGTTCTGAAAACCATGCACATGAAGTACCGAGTGATGCCATCTCAATTTTTCATGTCATGTAATATGTGGCCTTTGCTCTTTGCTGGCTGCAGGCACCGAAGAGGAAGCCGCAAAGGCGCACAGCACAATCGTGGCACTCTGAGTTTACATGGGCCTCTCTATTTATTATCGGAATTCCTTTATTCTAACCCTATTAATAAAACGCTAAAATTTCTGGAGTTTCTGCTTCCGTTACCGAGTTTTTCTTTTCTGCCTTCCGTCGCCTCTTCCACCCGCGGTAAGCGCTCGGTCCAATACGTACAGAAGTTCGTACAGAAGTCCAACCGAGATTAGAGTAGGGAAGCGAATAAAAAACAGTACAGGGATCCAGATGTAAAGATACATGAGAGAGGGAAAAAATAGAAGGACTTTAATTAGTTTTTAAAATAAATCAGGGTTCCCAATACAAAATGTCAGAAATCTTGCAAAATTTACCAAAAAATCAAAGAAAAATCAGAAAAATATCAAACTAGTTTTATTAGTTTTATAAAAATGTGATTTATCCATATATGTTACGAATCTTAACCTATACTTTTTAACAATTATTATGATTATTTCTTCATTAAGTTTTGATGAGAAAAGATTTAAACCATGTATATAAATTATGAGAAAAGATTTAAACTATCTATGTAGTTTTGATAAAAAAACTTATTTATATTTTAACAATCATTACGATTATTTCTACATCAAGTTTTAAGGAGAAAAGATTTAAACCATCTATGTAGTTTTGATTAAAAAACTTATTTACATTTAAATATAGATTAGTCATTGTAGGAGTAGTTATTTCATGAACCGAAATGTCGAGATGTAATTTCTGACAAAAGCTGCCATGTGAAAAAACAATAAAGAGAGATCTCCCGTTATAATCATCGGCAGACAGACCAATGATAATGCATAAACAAAAAGTTACGAAAGTTGGTATGATGTGTCAAAAAAGCTACAAAGGTTGATATCTATAAGAAGTATAAAAAAACTAAGTTATAATATATTTATTTATATCTAAATAGCTATACGACTTTGCAACAAAAGAAAAAATATACCAAAGTGTATTTTAATTCGATAAAGGTTTAATAGGATATTGTTATTTATGTTGAACATTAACTTATATTATGAATGAGTCACCATAATGTAAATTGTATAAAAGTATAAAATAAAAGTTTATCATTTTAAATAAATTTTAGTATTTTTCTTCCCGTTGCAATGCATGGGTATATTTATAAGTGGTCCACACGAGGATTTTTCGCAGAAAAAATAGATGGTCCACACCACACAGAAGAAGGCCAGTCAGGCCCGCAAACGAGGAATCGACCCTGACCACAACCCTTGCAGGTTCTGGAATTTTTTTTATTTTTATTTTTTTTAAAAAAAATTTACAAAATTAATTTTTTGTTTCGAAATATGACAGAACTAGTCGCCTACAGTGGGCGTTTTTTAAAAAACGCCCACTGTCTGGGCGTTATATGTGACGTGGCACACAGCCGGCTGCCGCCGGTGCCGGCTCTTGCGGGTGGCCCACTTGCGCCCAAAAAACGCCCACTGTGTAGGCGTTTTTTGGTGGCAAGGGGCCGCCTGTAAAAGTACGCGCTGTTTTACGGGCGGGCCTCGGAGCAGTAAAAAACGCCCACTGTGTGGGCGTTTTTTACGCTGCAGGGGGCCGCCTGCAAAACAGCGCCCACTTTTGCAGGCGGCCCCCTGGTGCGCAAAAAACGCCCACACAGTGGGCGTTTTTTGGGGTCCCCCTATATATACCCAGCCCCCTCTTTAGATTTTCATTATATTCACTAAATTTTCCAGAAAAAAAGAAAGAGGAGAGGAGGGAGGAGAAGGAAGTAAACGGCGAAGCCCTGTCAGTTTGAGACCTCGACTTTTAGGTAAGTTTCTCATACATTACAAGTCTGTTGCTATGCATTAGTAAAATATAATGTGCACTAGAGTTGTTTAGTTTTTAGTTGACTCTGGATAGATCCGTGAGTAGTATGTATATTAGATCTATAAATAATGATGTTAGAGCATTGCAGTTCATGTTAGAAATAATGATGTTTCTTCTATGCTTTAAACAATGGATTGCATGATTTAAAATGTGACGAATATCGTATTTTCTCTGAATTGATATATTTAGGGTTTAGGAATAATGATGTTTATGCTATGCTTTAAACAATGGATTGCATGATTTAAAATGTGACGAATATCGTATTTTCTCTGAATAGATATGCAAAACTTGTGGCGGACGGAGTTTTGAAAAAACGAGGTCGCCCTAGAGAATTATATCCCGACGTGTCTAGCAAGGATGCTCCTGTTCCTCCTGCAGTCCCTGTCCCAAATTGTGACTGTGGAGAACCGGCTGATATTGGCCAATCTCGCCATGAGGACACAGCTGCCCGTTGCTACTACACATGCGGTGGATTCAATGTAAGTAATTGCACCTCTGTCACTACGCCTTTATTCATTGCTAGTAATTGCAGCTCTTGTATCTCTAACAATGTCGTTAGCAATCATGTTTTGTAGGCCCATGAGCGATGTTTTTTCTTTCAGTGGATTGACGGTCCAGACAAATTCGATCCAAGGTATCTCCAGTTTGACGAATGGTGGAAAGGGAAGCATAATCCACCCGATCAATTCGAGCGGTGGGTGGCACCTCCCCCTGACCCCCCCAATGACAGACGAGGAGAAGAAAATAGCCCAATTGAGACGGCTTGAATCTCCGCCTCGTTGCAAATGCGGAGATTATTCTGTAATAAGTTCAGATAGGCCTAATGAGTTCGAATGTCCTAACCCCGCCGGAGTAAGTGCAAATTATATGCGGTCATGGCTTTCTTAGTATTTGTGCATGTACTAACATTTTACATTGTAGGGTGGGTATACCTTGTTGCGGAAGTGTAACTTCAGGGAGTGGCTGTGGGGTCCAAAGAACAAATGGCCGGAGCCGAAGGTGGACAAGAAGAGAAAAGTGGTTACCCCCAAGCCTCCTGTGTTGTGCAAATGGGGTGTCGAAGCGTATTATGGCCTACTACCATCGGTGCTTGGAATAGGCTATTGGTGCGGCCATATGGTTGATTACGATGAGGTCCTTTTGTTCCACTTGTTGCTCACTTGATATCCAAACTTTTTGTATTTGCTGACTTTAAATTGTTCCGTTCGATCACAGAGCTTTAGGAAATACAAGTGGGAGGTTTTTGCCCATGTTGAAGACCGCAGGGAATACATGGATACACTGAAGCAAAAGCAACTAATGGACCTGAAGTTCAGGTCTGGTACTCAGCTTGTGGACAACTACATTAAGATGCGGAAATGAGCGCAGGTTGACTGTGCCCGACGATTGTGTGTCCAAACCCCAAGTGCTGCTCGGTGGAAGAAAGACTGTGATGCATGAAAAAAGAAGAGAGAAGAGGAAGCATCCTTGCATGCGAGAGAGAAGATGGAGGAGGCCGAAAAGAGGAGTGCTGATGCGAAGATGAAGCAGAAGATGGCAGAGGCGGAGATGCCGATGAACGACGAGGACGAGGAGTATGATGAAGCGTTCACCCAAGCCCTCGATGACTTGGAGTCCGCTTACTACAAAAAAAAGGAAGAAGAGGAGTATGATGAAGCGTTCACCCAAGCCCTTGATGACTTGGAGGCCGCTTACTAAAAAAAAGGAAGAAGAGGCCAACGCAGCTGAGCGTAGCCGTACCAATGAGTTTGTGGGAGAGGATAGTGGTTCTGAAGATGAAGACTTGCTTCCCGGTTATGTTTCGGATTATTAGGGCCGTTTTGTTAGATGAATTCGGATTAGTAGCTCATCGCCCTAGCGGACCTATAATTTTATTGTAATGAACTGTTTCCGTGACTTTTTAACTGTGCTGTAATGGACTATTATAACAGATGTAATGCAAGCATGTAAGGGTTTAGGGTTTAGGGTTTTTAGGGTTTAGGGTTTAGGGATTAGTGATTAGGGTTTAGGGTTTAAGGTTTTTTGGGTTTAGGGTTTTTAGGGTTTAGGGTTTAGGGTAAATTTTTATAAAAGGATAGTGCGTATCATACATCAAGACAGTAATTACATCGTACAGGGTACTACTGTCCCCGAGCCTGTCCCTGCCCCTGCCTCCTACCCCTCTTCGGCCTCCTCGGTCGCACGTGCCCCAACGAGTAGGTGTGGCGATCCGGTGGAACACCTCGAGTCGCGCGAATGTGCTGCACTGGAGTCATCTATGATAACTCTTGCGTGTAGGGCGGAGGTGCTCCTGCAAGCTGTGAAGGGCCGATCTCGACCTCCTCGTCGCTGATCGATGCGTCAGTGGGGGGTCATTAGGTAGTCGGTAGGTCCACGACGAGGTGCCGGCTCCCTGGCCCGACGTCGAAGCTGCTCCCTGCGTGGAGGTACTCACTCCATGGGGCGAAGGCAAGACTCCCCAGGCTGCTCCCTGAGAGGAGGTACCCACTCCATGGGGCGAAGGACAGGCTCCCCAGGCTGCTCCCTGAGCGGAGGAACCCTCACCAAGGGCTGACGCGCTGGGTGGAGCATGAGTGAAGTGCCTGGATGCCTCTGCTCCGTGCACTGAGGACCCCGCTCCGGAGGAACGAAGGTACGGCGTAGTGAACGCTGTGAAAGGTGTCGTCGTAAGTCACACAGTCATCCAGATTGGAAAAACATAGGTAGACGAGGTAGGGTACACGGAGTTACCTCTGTTCTGGGGTGCAGGAGGACGTGCTGCGGGTGCCGGTGCAGAAATTTGAGGCGCTGCGTCGGAGGTCCAACAAGTCAGAGCCCTCAGCACGGATCTAAGCGTCGTACGCATCCGCGTGTATGAGGTGCGCTGCTTGTCCACTGTCAATGCCAAGCCACCCTCCAAGCGATGACACACGGAGTCAACCTCCGTGTAAAGTAGTTGCGTACCATTGACCTAATTTCAGTTTTAAGTTAGATGAAAGATATACGTAATGAACTACTGATATATATGAGAGATTGAAGTACTCACAGCGTGGAAGTAATCCTGATCACGGTGCACAGGGTAAGCGTCACCCACAGCGGTGACGTGTGGCTGCTGCTCTGGAGGAACGAAGGTGACACGTGTGCGGGTACGAGGCTGGTACCACCGGAGGTACATCATGTACGAGTCCTCGGTGTGGGGGCGGTACTCATCAACGACGTCCTCTGTGGCAAGCAACCAATCGTCCACGTATGGCTGCAGACGTGGAACCCATAAGTTGCCGCCGACCTGTCCCCTCCGAGTCAGCCTGAACACAAATTTGAGTAAGACATGTCTACTGCGATTAATTTTTCAAAGTCAGTTGTTAGTAGTACTTACCTATGAGCATCTGCAGGGACGGTACGGATGATAGGGACGGGGGACGGCTGCATGAGACCGAACTGGCGCAAAACATGCCCTGGGCAGTGTGGTTCGACGAATATGTCGAACACCATCGGTCGGAGCGTCAGCCAGAAGGCCTGGTCACGTGTGCACAATGTGGACAGCCCAAGGGGAGCTCGTGCGTGGATAGCCTCCTGGCTGTAAGGCTCCCAGATCACGTCGGTCGGTTGTATCCTGTCGAACTCCAGCATAAACTCGTTGTACGACCGCGTGACCTGCACATGTGCCCATCGTCGCTGAAATATAACAATAAATGGGTTAAAAGGTACGATACGAATTAACTATATACGTCAGCTAGGAACACGAACCTGACAACAGCACCAGACTATACCCATGGTGGGGAAGTCCTCGGGCGGATGCTGCAAGTACAGGTCCTCCTCATAGGCGGTGTGATCCACCACAGGTCGACCAGTCACGAACCGTTCAGTTGCCCATAGCTGTAGAAGGAGGGGGCAACCAGTGAGCAAAGAACCTGTTTCTATCTAGGTACACGCTTCGCAAAGCCCCCTGTACGTCGCCGCCAGTACTGCAGATCCCCAGCTTCACGGTGGCACTGCTCCCTCGTCAGCATCAGCGATCGCGCGCGCGTAGGGGATCACGACCTTGTCGACGGCATGTCCCACGCTGCTGGTGAACATGACCCAGCCAAAAAGCCACAACAAGTAGGCCTCCAAGCTCCGTTGCACAGAGTACAGTCAGCCTCTGGGTGTAGCTGATCGGACTGAAAAAGATACAGTTAATAAAGTTGAGTACAACTGTAAATTGATAAAATTCTTTTAAAATAGGCCTTACGGTAAACTGCATGAGCCACTGCTGCGACGAGCCCATGGTCGTGTACGGAGGGAGGCTGCTCATAGCTAGAAGTGCAGGGTGACGCTGTACATGGCCGAAGCGGGCCATCATGTCGTCTCGCCAATCATGAAGTCCGTCGACTGGCCCAACGGCATCGCCAGCCAGGGGAAGCCCAAGCAAGAACGCAACGTCCTGAAGCATCGGTACGACCTCCCCGCACGGCAGGTGGAACGTGTGTGTCTCCGGCCTCCGTCGGTCGACCAGGGCTGCTAGAAGAGATCTATCGAAACTCCACCTCCTCGTCTCATCGGCCTCACCAGCTCGAGCCTCCATAAGACGACACAACGGGAGGAGGCCTGCCTCACGTAACCTGCACATAAAAATTTTATGTTATTAAGAAGCCATGTGTACTTAATTGGGAGACCTCAAAGAGTCAACGGATACCTGGAACAGAACCGAGGGTCCACTGAAAGTAGACGTCTGGACGGTCGCGGTCAAAGTACGGGCAGATTGGCGTTCTGCACCACAATACGGTACGAGCGGTGCTGCAGATCGATCCCTCGACCTAGCAGCTCTGATGTGTCGTCCGCCATCCCTGTATGACATTATCACAGTTAACACATATGACACATGCAAATAGAAAGTGAAAAAGTATACAACAATAAATTTAAGGTACAACAAGAAATGATCGAATTTAAAACATAAAGAATGCACATACAACATGTAACGGAAATATATTCAAATACAAGACTGAGATTATGAACATTACATCCGGAAGATAGGTTGAAACAACAAGTTTGTTCACTTCAGTTACAACAAAGGAAAAACCGTACATTACATAATCTTAACCAAGCTTACTACACATCACTACACGACCGAACCATGAGGCACGCGTGCACGCCTTGGCCTGGTGGGCCTAGAAGTTGTCCCTTCTTCTGTTGGCGAGGTACCATCCAATCCGGATCCTGATGGCGGGGCTTCTGCTGTTGTGGGCATGTCTGAGTCCTTCGGGCACTTCTTGTGATACGCATTTGCTGCAACGTTTGTACCTTCCACCTGCTTCGGACTCATCCATGGCGTTTCGAATATGTCTTGTCTTCTGACGCCCAGCCTTGTCTCTGATCTTACTTGGGTCTGGAATATAGGTAGATTGCGGTACTGTACCTGTAAAATTCCCCGCTATGCCAAAACCATAAATTTCATGTGACCATGTATGCAATATGGCTTCCTTGGTGAAATAGGGAGATACAAAAGTACGATCAAGTATTCCACACTCCGAGCTCGCTGCAATAACATGAGAACATGGTTTGTGGTAGAGTCTTGGCTTGTGGCACGTGCATGCGCAATACCCATCCTCTTTAAGTATGTATTCTTGCACAACTCTTCTTCTATATATTCCATGCTTGGCCCTATAGCACACAAGATTTTAAATCGGTGCTCTCTAGTACCTTGAGTTATAACTCTATGCTCCTTTACCTTCTTACGTTTTTTCTCCAGATAATTTGTCAGCATATGTCTGAAGAAAACACCTCGCACTTGCATTGATAGGGCAGCGACTTGGTACCGGTCTCTAAAATATCTGCATGTTCCATGCAGGATGAACTCAACAATGACAACCAAGGGAAGGTCTCTAACACCACGCATCACCCAGTTGTAAACTTCGGCCAAATTAGTTATCATAATACCAAACCGCGCTCCGCCGACATCATGCAGCAAAGACCACTTCTCCTTAGGCTCATTCTCTATCCAGTGCGAAAATTTTCTCACAGCAGATGCCGATCTCCTTCTGATGTTTGGACCATCTGTGGGCAGCGGTCCTAAGAACTCTGGACCATCCTCACCAACAGGTGCTGATCGGCTTGAGTGCTCTTCCATTTGCTTCGTTGTGAGCTCGTCCAACCTCCTCCAAAGCTCGTTGAATTTTTTCTCTTGATTCTGTCCGCACAGCCTCTTGAATAGATCCATCAAGCTCTTGTGCTTAAACTGCTTGTAAAAATTAGCACCCATGTGACGCATACACCACTGACTTTGAACATCTGGCCAATCTTTACCATATCCCATCTCTGCATCACCGTTCTTCAGATATTCAATTGCCCGAAGAAGGCCAGCGTGACGGTCATGAATTAGGCATACACCAGGCCTCATACCAACAACGCTAATCTTCACCTGCTTGAGAAACCAGTACCAACTATCGGTATTCTCGCTCTCCACAAAAGCGAATGCCAGTGGTAGAACTTGATTGTTCTCATCCACGGCAATTGCTGTTAGTATCTGACCTCTGTATTTACCTGTCAGAAATGTCCCGTCAATACAGAGTACTGGACGACAATGCACAAATGCCCTGATGCAAGCACCTAGTGCAAAGAAAGCTCGTTGCAAGACCAATACTGCACGGTCATTCTCCATGGTTGGGTATGTTATAAGATCTGTACAAGTCCCTGGATTTCTGGCGGCTATGCATTGAAGAAGAGATGGTAAATTATCATATAAGGCTTTGAATGTGCAAATCTCATCTCGATAATCTTCTGTTTTTCCCTCCACGCCTTAGCATATGAAATGGTGTATTTGAATTTATCTTCGATATGTCTTATTATTGACCTTGGCTCGTATCCCAGATTATGCACAACATCTGAATACATCTCTGCAGCAATAAATGCAGATGTCATGTTTCTGTGGTACTTCTGTACACCTTTCAAGTGGCAGTTGTGCTGAGTGACTATTGACACTTTCCAATAATCCTTCCACTTTTTCTTGAATGCATGCACCCTCCACGGACAACCATCGCTGGATCTCATGCACTTAACTTCATATACACACTTTGTGGACTTTGCTACCCAGAACTTCCTCTGCAGTGATACAGCCCAAAGCTTGACTGCCTCCATCAATTCTTCCTTCTCTGCGTACATCGCTCCCTCGATTACCCCATTCTCCTTATACTCCCATGGAACATGGTATCCCTCTGAAATAGCAAGTCCAGAGAAGTCTTCATTAGACCATTGCCACGGATTCACATTGCATCCTTCCTCATCAGAAGATTCATCACCCTCCACTTCCTCATTCGTCGCATCTTCATTTTTCATTGCCTAAACAATGGAGTTGATCCTCTCACCCTCATCTGCCAAGCCTCTCGGCTCACTGGCTTCTCCTTCTCTTTCTGGTTCCTGCACATCATGTCCTTATTTTTCTCCTTGCTGAGCACGGTCGTTTCTCTCTTCTATTTCAGCATCAGTCCTAACCATGCTTGTACCCTCCACATCTTGCAAGGTTGCATTGTCTTTATCGTGCACCTTCATGAAAATGCTAGGTTCCCAGACCCGCTGCAATGTATTTTCTACGTACCATTTCTATATTTCGGTGCAATCTACCGACATCAATTCCCAGAAGCATTCTTCGTTGCCACGGTTGACTACTACATTTACTTTTATTGTGTTCACCTCTAGGTTGATATGAAATACCCTCATTAACCAGTTACACACTGACCGAAAATTTCTTTCTGCTGGCCTATCTATCCCCTTTAGTGTTGACCCAAATTCAGACAGATCTATACCATACGGGCCATATCTGACAGTGCCACTACCATGGAATAACCGAAACATCACTTTGATTGACATATCTATTCAGAGAAAATACGATATTCTTCACATTTGAAATCATGCAATCCATTGTTTAAAGCATAAAAGAAACATCATTATTTCTAACATGAACTGCAATGCTCTAACATCATTATTTATAGATCTAATATATACATACTACTCACGGATCTATCCAGAGTCAACTAAAAACTAAACAACTCTAGTGCACATTATATTTTACTAATGCATAGCAACAGACTTGTAATGTATGAGAAGAAACTTACCTAAAAGCCGAGGTTTCAAACTGGCAGGGCTTCGCCGTTACTTCCTTCTCCTCCCTCCTCTCTTTTTTCTTTTTTCTGAAAATTTTAGTGAATATAATAAAAATCTGAAGAGGGGGGCTGGGTATATATAGGCGGAGGTCAAAAAACGCCAGTGGGCGTTTTTTTGGCGGCGAGGGGGCCGCCTGCAAAAGTGCGCGGCCGGCCTCGCCTGTTTTGCAGGCGGCCCCCTGGACCGCAAATAACGCCCACGCAGTGGGCGTTTTTTTACTGCTCTAAGGCCCGCCCGCAAAACAGCGCGTACTTTTATAGGCGGCCCCCTCGCCAACACCGGCCGGCCCTGTGCCACGTCACAAAAAACGCCCACACAGTGGGAGTTTTTTAAAAAACGCCCACTATAGACGACTAGTTCTGTCATATTTCGAAACGAAAAATTAATTTTATAAATTTGTTTTAAAAAAATTAAAAATAAAAAAAGTTCGAGGTTCTGCAGGCCCAACCCAGCAGCAACAAACCACGCAACGGCTAGTACGGAGGGCAGCAAGCAGCGCCGTTCGGCCTTCGCCGTCTCCGCGTCAACGGTCATATTACCGTTGTCCTGCCACAATCCAATCCCGACGCTTTAAAACCCACACCCCACGCGCCCCTACGCCGCCGTCTCCACCCCCGTCTCTCCCGCTCCCTCGCCCTCGCACGTCATCTCCCTCCTCGAGCCTCTGCTCCGCCAGCGAGAAGCGCGACTCTCTCTCACCGAGGAAGGAAGGAAGCGCCCACCCACCGATGGCGATGGAGACGCCGCTGTCGTCCACCAGGAGGATCACCCGCTCGCTCGCCCCCGCCCGTGAGTCCTCTTATTCTCCCAACCTCCGCTTCTCCGTTTCTTGATCGCCGGATCGATTCTTCAGCTTCTCTGTTTCTTGATCGCCGGATCGATTCTTCAGTCTCGACGCATGTTTCTTGGATTTGTTGTACTGACGACGCCCACCTTCTATTCGATTCTCTTTCTCCGCAGAGAAGAGCGCCGCCGCCGCCGCCGTCGGGTCGGACTCCGCCTCCCTCTTCTCCCGCGCCAAGAACGCCGCCGCGGGGGAGACCCAAGCCCAGACGCGCGCGGCCCTGCAGGACATCTCCAACGACTCCCCCATCGTCGGGCTCGCTGCGGGCGGCCTCCACGCCACCGACAAGACCCCCGCCTCCACCGCCGCCAAGACCCGCCGCAGGGCGACCCCGCGCCGCACGCCCGGCTCCGGGGAGGCGCTCCTGCGCGGCCAGGTCAAGGCGCTCCTGCACAAGGTCAAGGAGGAGCAGGGCGGCGTCGGAGCCGCCGCCGCCGCCCTCGTCAGGCCCGCGCGCATCCAGGCGCTGCTCGGCGTCGCCAGGTCCCCGGCCCAGCTTCTTGCGCCCACGCCCGCCAACACGCCGCAGATCGGCCCCGTCTCCGCGCCTAGGGAAGGCCACCTCCTGCTTGATGGCGCCGCCGTCGTGCCCTGCGTCCTCGACGAAGAGGAACTGCTGATTCCTAAGCTTCAGGTAATGTAACTGTCGATTCAGCAATTAACGGATGAAAAATTTCCACTCTTTGAGGAGCAACAGTCTACAATTCGACATTCTTGGAACAACTTTGATCCAATATTTCTGTTCTGATGAGTAGTGGATTTCCAATTTCAATTATGTTCTTCTGGTCATATGATGCAGAAACTTGTATACCATTTTGCACGTACATGTTACTTTAGTTGCAATTCTGCACGACCTGTTGTATGATAAGTAGTAATCTTGACCTGTTGTGTATGTTAAGTAGTAATCTTGAACGACATGTATGCTAATTTCTCCCACCCTGTCGGCTACTTCCTGACGCATTACAGTAGTAGTAATCTTGATATATGATGAATTTTCTGAATGTTTTCATGCTGCATTGTTTAGCTGCATCTAGCCCGTACTCGAATCTCAATGGCATGCCAGCTCTTTCAGAACTGCAAATTGATTTCTACTCATATCATCTCACCAGCATGGTAGAGTTTTGATCCAATTTTTCTGTTCTGAGTAGTGGATTTCCAATTTCAATCAGGGTGTCAATCTGATGTAGAAGCTTGTGTACCATTTCATCCAGTATCTTTATTCGATAACCTTCTTTGTGCACGTACATGCTAGTTTAGTTGCAATTCTGCACGACCTGTTGTATGACAAGTTTGATTCAAGGATTCTCACAACTTATGTGGGCTGAGTAGGCTTCCAGACGCGTAGCAGCAAGTAGTGATCATGATATATGATTGAATTTTCCGAGTGTTTTCATGCTGCATTGTCAGGTCTCTTGCATTTTTAGCTGCATCTAGCCCGTACTCAAATCTCAATGGCATGCTAGCTCTTTCAGAACTGCAAATTGATTCAAGATTTAGGAGCAATTCCTCGCAGCCTAAATCTGATTCAAGGGTTCTCCTAACCAGGCTGAAGTGTAGGATTCCTGCTGCTTATATGATGAATTTTCGTTATCATGTCTCTTACATTTTTAGCTGCATCTAGCCCGTTCTCAAATTTTAATGGCATGCCGGCTCTTTCAGAACTGCAAATTCATGTCGTTCTACTTCATTTTGTTGTGTAGTTGCTACTGCACTTGGTGCTAAGGTGTTTTGCTGCTGCTCCCCTTGTTGTGCAGGTCATTAGAGCTTCCCTGCCTCCACCTCAGCCAGAGGAGAAGCTGGTCGACTGCCAGCTGAACCGTCCGCTGGTGTTCGACGACTCCCCTGCAAAGTCCGAGGAGTCCAGTGGATCAGCCGTCTCCCTCCAGGAGAGCAGCAGCACCGGCAGCTACATGGACAAGTCATCGTCACCTGAGGACGACAGCTCGTCTGTCTGGTCCACTCAGGTCCATGCCAGCTCCGAGAAGGGCGACGAAGAAGAGCTGGACGCAGAGGAGCTGGCGGCGGCAGAGTACACTGAAGAAGAAGAGGAGGAGGACTGGGACGAAGACAGCGATGACGGCTGCTACGATGATCTGTGCGAGGAGATGAGCAGGATGACCGTGCTGGATGGAGAGGAGAAGAAGGACGCCGGGCTGCCGCAGTTCGAGGGCAAGCACACCAGGTTCATCTACAACAGTGACGACGAGATCGAGCGCGAGGAGGTGGCAGACGCAGCTGAGGCCAGGGCGGAGCTTGGCGCCTTGATGCTCAGGGGCCTGCCGGTGCCGCAGGGGAGGCACCTGCGCTTCCACGACGAGGATGACGAGGAATAAAGAATGTCAGTTGTGTTTCAGATTGGGTATCTGCAGTGGTTGTCTTTCCCTGACACCAGCCAAAATTCTTTTGGGGGGCTAGCTCCGGTTCTGTATTTTCATTGATTCATGTCTCCGTTCTTCAGAGAAAGAATAACACTTTTACCGATTGAACTCTTGTGAAATGCAATATACTATGTTTTGTGGAATTCCATTGCATGGCAAGCCTTTTATGGCTGTCTCAGTATATTGTGCTGTTTTGGATATCTGTTCCTGGAGAATTAGCATACTCTGGGGTAAACCCATTTCTGCCAAGCCAATGGGACTCTCCGGTTGTATAGATGAAACTAAAAACTTTTCTGATATTCAAAACAAATACGTATCTTAACTACTTGGAAAGCGACATGTGCAGATGGCCTGCTGAGTGCTGACTCCCGTTTTGTTTACTTGTGCTATTTCTTCATGGCATCGCGTTAAACTCGCCCAATTCTTTTGACGTTTGTGTACGTTGCATTGCATGTCCAAGCAAACACCTTTGTTTACGCAATGCACTGCCTGGTGCAATCAGTTTAGCTTTTCTTGTTACACACCTGTCATGAAATTGACGGCGGCTGGTTTTACAGCAATATTGACGTCACACCATGCCATAGGTTCCCTGTTTTTTAAGGAAAAAATAAATAAAATTGTCTGCAAATCATGGGTAGCAGTTGCAGTAAATTTAACAGTAAATTGCAGTACAGTTCCACTTTTGCAGTTTCAATTGCCCCTAAAATATATTTTTTTCATTACATTATTTTTTTATCTCCGTTAGCTTAGTGTTGTGGTAAATTTGACACTATACTTCAGTAAATTTGTTGTGTGGTGCTTGGTATATTGTCTCAGTTTGCAGTTTCAGTTATCACAACTCCATCTTTGTATCAGATTTGTATTTGTTCTTTCTTGTAATTCAAGCAAACGCACGCTATGGGTTGTTTCTAGCGATGTAGATATGGAGGGCCTAGAATACATCATATTACACCACCTCTCACATGGTAGGTAATCTGGACCAAGGCCTTATTTAGTTTCTAAAGTTGGAAGGTGTCAGAATTTTTTGTAGCGCACTGTAGAATTTCTCTGTAGCATTTCGTTTATATTTGTGAATTATTGTCCAAACATTGACTAATTAGACTCAAAAGATTCGTCTCACAAAGTTAAAACAAGCTGTGCAATTAATTTTTAATTTCGTCTATATTTAAATACTCCATACGTATACCGCAAGTTTGAAGTGACGGGATTTTTTTTTGCATAGTGCATTTTCCAGTAGTTTAGGAGGAACTAAACATGGTCCAAACATTTGTCCTATAAACTTGCTCATGGCAACTTATTATTGTTGCTCCAAGTTATAAAATCCCAAAGAAAGCTTGTGGAGGGCACAAGTCCACTCTGCCATCCGGGCCAGCTTCATCAACTCGGAGCCAGAGGTACAAGCGTTGCCGAAGACCATCCACAAGTAATCCAACAAGCTCATTGAATTGCCAAATCCGGAGTTACTTCCATGTTGTCCTATTTTCCGCGTGACATCCACGCTCAAGTGGCATCTCTGTCAACCTCAATAAAAATATGGCGACAATGAGAGTATGTTCACCTATCAATCATGGGCATGGATCATTGCCTCGTTGGCGCACTCGTGTCATCTTTGGACATGGAGATCGGAAAGGAGGATGGATGAATTGGGTCTCTAAAACATCTCGGGTCACATTTTCTCGCTAGTGATTGCATTCTCTATGAAATTGGAGTTATCTGGTGCATTTGCTTTTAGAGGTACCATCTTGTGACACTAGTATCTTTTTCGTTGAGATTTTCTTATTATTCTTGATGGTTTTCACGATGCCTAGACGGCTTCGGGAGCATTAGTGACTTTGTTGACATAAGAGGATCATAAGGGTGTTAGATAGTTTCAACATAAAGCTCTATGCTTCAAGAACCACCCCGAACATGGTGGAGCATAAGTTAGACATGAGTATAACACTTGCTAGCTACCACAATAATTTGCAGGATACCCCCGCTGTCCTAGAATTGTAGACGCTCTAGGATTCAAAATTTGTACCAAAAAGGAAGATGTTTTAGCCTCAGGCAGCTTAGTGCGTGCGCAACAGCCTAGCCTGGCACCCCCACTCACTCTCCATCGGCTCATCACCCACCCTTTCTATACGTCCATTCATAGCAGCAACTTTTTGACAGAGGAAGTAAGGGTAACAAGGTCATTTATTTGCTTCCTTGGTACATGCTCTAACTGCTAGAACGTCAAGCATTTTAGGACAGAGGGAGTAGGCCTTAAACATAAATAAATGATTATTATAATCTAGACACCACATCTATACATGTTAGTATCATGATCCAAATTCCTATTAGAGATTAGAGCACTCATACTCAATACAAGAGTAAGAACTAAAATTATTGAACCAAAGTTTTTTCTCGAATTCATTATCGAACCAAAGTAATCAAGTTACCAAAAATAGTCCAAACGTTTACTCGAAGAAGAGCTATATCCTTGAAGAGCACGATAACCATGACTCTTCTCCACACTTCCCCTTCACTCTCTCTGTATTTTCTTAGTACCCCGCCTTCTTGCTATGCTTTGCGTCGAGCTTCTATATTTATAGCATCTTTATGTCAGTTTATTACAAGCTTTCTATATTTATACCAACGGTAATACGTCGCTTGTCGTCTAGTGATCGGAGGCAACAATGATGGACGGTTTAAAATCTGTATTTGAAAAGTAATATTGTAGAGGCTAAGACTAATACAAGTACATAATCCGTCCTCGTATATCAATTGCGTCAATAGATTGGATTATCATTACGTACGTGGAACAAAACCGTCAGTCTGGAGTCAACATGTGGCCAGTAACGTGGGCTGCTAAAATTGAGCCGCCCTCCCTCCCTTCGCGGGCGCCGACTACTATAGCACTGCGCGTTCACACTCGCCGTCGAGGTGACAGGGAGAGAAGACACACCCTGCAGGCTGCAGCACCGGAATTAATTATAATATTAACCGAATAATAATAACCCGTAGGCTGGTTGTGGTTAGCTTCCACGTAGTCTCCTCCTGAGGTCCCACTGACACTATACTAATAATAATACCAAATAAAATGCACTGATGGATGCGATGAATTCAGCGAATCGCTCAGCAGCACGTCAGAATTGAGCATGGCGTAGTCGCAGTAACCATTCCCGTAGTAGTTACTCGTTGTTGCCTGTTGCTCATGGCCACTAACCTCCGCCGTCACCACCACCATAACTGGAGGCTGCTGCCGATGATAATTACAGGAAACGGACAGGGAAAAGGTTTTTTTTTTTTTTTTTTTTTGAAGCTGACAGGGCAAAAGTTGGGTGAAGGTGAAGCAACAGAAGCAGTGCCACTCCGGAGACCAAAATACGTATTACTGTGGAGGAAACGGATTCTACAACGGAGGAAACGAACTCTCAGACGGAAATACGGAATTGGCAGCCACTCGATCCATCGGCGGCAGCGGCAGCGGCACAGGCAAAGTCAAGCGCGCCGGTCTCCGTCGCCCGCCCCCCGCTCTGGCCCTCAAGCAAAGCAACCTACTCCTCACTCTCCGCCTGCGCTCCTCCTCCACTTGCCTCTCCCCTCCTCTTCCGTGCGCGTCCCGTCCACCGCCCCCTCCCTCTCCTGACTCCTCCCCCGGCTCGCCCTTCCCCCCGCGCTTACGCCAGCCCAATCAACTCGCCGCGGACCGCGCCCATGCCCTCGCCCCCCTGCTCCTCCTGCCCGAGCTCCCAAAATTGACCACCCAATCAACCGGCTCCCCGCCCCGATCCATCCGTCCGTCCCCATGGATCGCGCCACCAGCAACAGCAGCAGCAGTAGCGCCGCGACGGCCGCCAGCCAGAACCCGCACCTCGGCGTCAACAAGCTCGGCCGCTCCATCCGCAAGGCCACGCCGCCGCCGCCTGCTCCTCCTCCGCAGCAGACACAGCCCGGCGCCAACCGCCCGCCGCAGCCGCAGCCGCAGGTCTACAACATCAGCAAGAACCAGTTCCGCGACATCGTGCAGCAGCTCACCGCCGGCACCCCGTCCCCTCCTCCACCACAGCACCACCAGTTCGCGCACCGCCCGCCGCCGCCGCCGCAGGCGCAGCCCAAGACGCCGTCCATGCGCCTCCAGAGGATCCGCCCGCCCCCCATCGCGACACCCGTCGCCCGGCCCCCGCCGGTCCACCCCAACCACCACGCCGCCGCCGTCCCCCACCACAACAACCCCGTCTTCCACCGCCCGCCGCCGCCGCAGCATCAGCATCAGCCTCACCCCCAGCAGCTGCCGCAGCACATGCCCGCGCCCAGCCCCGCGTGGTCGGACTCCCCGGTCTCCGCCTACATGCGCATCCTCGAGAACTCCCTCTTCAGCGCCACCCCGCCGGGCGCCGCGGCGGCGGCTGCGGGACACGCGCCACGGCCGCAACA
The DNA here is from genome assembly GCA_023333625.1 of Bothriochloa decipiens. Classification (NCBI taxonomy): domain Eukaryota; kingdom Viridiplantae; phylum Streptophyta; class Magnoliopsida; order Poales; family Poaceae; genus Bothriochloa; species Bothriochloa decipiens. The sequence continues at coordinate 64,183,820 of CM041628.1, forward strand.
CCCTCTCCCGCAGCCTTCGCATCCTCACCCATCGCCTCCGCCGCCGGTGCCGTCGCCCGGGATACTCCCTTCCCCGAGCGGCTTCCTCAACCTGCTCTCGCCCACGCCCAGGTCGCCCTACCCGCTGCTCTCGCCGGGGTTTCAGCACCCGCCGCCGCTCACGCCCAACTTCCCCGCGCTGTCGCCGCTGCCGGGGACCGGCATCCTTGGCCCAGGGCCCATGCCGCCGCCGCCGTCGCCGGGTCTCTGGTTCCCGCAGTCGCCGTCTGGGCTCCTTTCTCCATCGGGCTTCTTGCCGATACTTAGCCCAAGGTGGAGAGATATATAGCAAGTGCAAGGCTGCCCCTGATGACATTTGACGGTAGGGACGTAGCCACGGTGAGATTAGTTGGGTCGTCCGCCGGAGTTGGCCGGAGAAACACACAGGTGGGTTGTAACTTTGGACACCGATATCTGTTGCTGCTACTTACTGCTTCTGTGTAGTCTGTCTGGCTGTAAGGTGTCTCGGTAAAGGAGATTGGTTATATATTTGTAATTGTATAACTGGGGAACATTTCAATTCATTCACTTTTCTTATCATTAGATGCAAACTCTCAAGAGATTAAACTGGGCATGTTGTAGTTTAGATTCTCGAGTGACTAGGCTTGGAAATCTGTAATTGTAAACCTCTACTAGTTCATGAAAGAATAGCTCTTTCAGACAAATCTCAAACTGACGGGTATTGTTGGTCTGCCTATTAAAGCATGGAATGTTCTCCCTATTCTTTTTTCCCTCTTTCCTTGTTACTTGTTGGTCGAGAAGATTAACTTCCTGGACATAATCTGGCGAGAAGATTACCATCAAACAAATGTTACTTATCCCAATCATGAATTACTGAAGGGCCTAGTCTTTAAGATTGACACTGTTGTTGTTGTTGTTGTTATGATCATCAGTTACTCACTTACTGCTCAAAGGATCCTGTGCTAATCGTGCCCATATATGTCATAGAAAGGTTGCTCTTTTGCTCATTTTGGCAGTGTTGTAGTAGCATTTTCTGATCACTAAATGGGTCATACATATGCAGTTCAATATGGCAATCAACATATGCAGCACTTCTCGTCAGGGACCACATCGTATACCTTTGGTATTTGGATTTCAGATAGAAAATACTTTGGCTCCTAGTTACTGCCTGGGCTAGCATAGTATAAGATAATATTGTCCATGCCTATGTCAGGATATTAAAGGAAATCTAATCACATTCTTACAGTCATACAGGCTTGGTGTGTCTATTTTATTTTCTTTCTTACCTATAATAGTTGAAGTACCCATAAGGTTATGCAACACCATAATTGGGGACACACTCCTTTTGTAGCATATATTTGAAAATTTTCAATGACCTATATTTTTCTGGACTGCTTTTTCTTCAAGTGGTGTCCTTTGATGCACACTATGCCTGGAGTCCCCAAAGTTCAAGTCCTTTTCCTAGTGGGAACTCAAGCTATCTGAATGGTCTTCTAGGTGATGTGATACCATGAGTTCCAGTAAACAAATGTCTTTCCAAGTGGGGGTTCTCATGCTGCGTAATCATTTCATAGTTATATGATGTGTGTGACATATTGTAGTTTGTTTGTGTCCTCTGTTTAGAACTAATATACGAAATATTCTACTGGACCCCCTTGGTATCCAGCGCTAAAGAGGGAATAATCAAAGGGTGGTCGTTGTTGTTCCAACTAGTATTATTTGTACACAGCATCTTCTTCTAATTAGATATTGTTTTTGTACAAATGTTCTACAAATACTACTCAAGAAACCACTGCACCACTGTTTCATCTTGTAACTTATCCATGTGTGAAAATATATACAATGATTCTATGTAGCAAGTTGATCCTTTAAATCTTACCGAAATGTTTGAGGCATTCATTCCTGCATCTTTAGCGGTTCCACTGGACTGGACACTATGGTCTGCATGTTGCTGATGTACCTAGAGCAGCTACCAATTCAAATACTTGCACACTTGTGATACTTAAATGACTACTTATAACAACACTCAAAATGGTTTATGTGCAAGTTGTCTGTTATTTTCTTGCAATATGCCCCTTTCCACGATATTGGTACTCATGATATTGGAACCATTCTGTTGATGGATACATGCTCTGTAACTATAATGTGGTAATGTGCCCATGGATGTGAGTCTGAGATATAATATTTGGTGTTACTCCACTTCACCATTCTGCCCACCGGAATGGAATGGTGTACTGATCTTGTTGGTTTAGCTAGGCCCAGAATTCCAGAAAGAAATATTTGCTAGAGTATAGATTCATAAACATTATGCACTTTGGTGCTGGTGTGCCTGATTTGTATTGGGGCCTATGGATTCTAGATGGTCTACTGATGTTTGTGCTCACGTCCAGCTGATGCTAACGGATGGAGAGACTAGTTCTGGATAATTTTCTGAAGTGTTTTTTTTTTCTGTTGACATTTGTTAATTTGATCTGTATGAAGTCCGAACTTTCGTGGGATTTGGTGGTTGGCAAACATGTGTCCCCCATGTCTGTTGTCTTTGGTTGACTTAGAAGCATTGAGAATGGTATGGATAATGCTTGGAGTGTTCTCACACCCTTCATCATTTCCTTGTTTTATTTGGCTCGCGATGCAAGCTGTACCCTCAGAAATGAAAAGAAAAGATTGTGACAAAGGCATCTAGCTTGATTGAGTTATTTGTATGTGTAGTGGATTATTCCAGTGCACGTCCTTTTTTGGTTAAATTGCTTGTGTGTAGCGTGCCCGCGTGTAGAACAACCAACTCAGCCGAAATATTGGGAAATCAGGTACATATTTCTGCAGCCAAGCAAGGAACTGAAGTGATGTGGCATAGTATATTCCATTTAAATTCAATGGAATTTTCCATTTTCTCTTTTTTTCCTGTCGTCCCCACAGACCGTTGACTTGCATGGAGCTAGAGAGCTAGCAGCGTGTAGCGATGCTTGTGTCATGGTGTGTGGGGAGAGGGTAGACTGGATCTGGTCACTGGTCAACAAAATCTGAAACCATCGACCTCTGGTTACTGACAGAGGCAGGGCGGCTTGCAGATCTGTCTGTCTGTTGATCTGGCGCTAATCCGAGTAAAGTTAACTTGAGTGGCTGTCATGGTCTCATCATCACTTGTTTACTTGTTTACCAGAGCTTACCTTGTCGCCTTTTTCCTTTGTTCTCCGGTAGAGGGCACTTGCTTCCAAAAGAGACCGGAGAATATTAAGCGGCCGATTAGAGAGTGAGGACAGCGACGCGCTTTTGATCCACACATCTATCCGTCCGCCATCTGCTTTTGTTTGGCCGAACCTGCGGGAACTTTAGCACTGGATGCGTAAAAATCAGTTCTAATCTGTGTAATCTTTACTGATGATAATTTTAATCTGGATTCGATAGGAACTAGTAGAGCACAGCACTATGAAAAAGGGCGCTGGGAATCCACAGGATATTTTTGTGTTTTCTCCATCAAGGGAGTATACATCCTAACAATATCTTTAGTCCAGCCGCTGTTTTTGCAGGAGACGGAGGACGGGGACGTGCCAGCCTTGTGCATCTCCCGTCTCGTCTTCCTGAGTGGGCGCCGGAATGATGAGAGCGATGGCTGCTTGCCATCTCAAACTCTTCAAGGGCCGCCGCCTGGAAAATTTGGCCTGGAACTGCAACGGGTCACTGGAGCAAAGCCGCCGGCTGGCTGACAGGTTGCCCGTGACACCAAGCTCCAGACGGGCCGAAACAACAGCGAAAGGACACAGGACGCAGCCGTGCATATGATCTCGTCACTGTGTGCCATGGTAACCCGTCACCTCAAGCTCTATCTTCGGTGTTGCTCTTACCTTTCTCTGCTCTCCTCCTCTCTGTTGGCCTCAAAGTCATAGACTGGAGGAATTCGATCATTTTAGGTTTTGGCTGTTGAGTTTTTATACTACTTCATCATAGTTCTGATATGTTTAGGCTAATGCAGATGGCAGCAGCTCTCTATGATAGATAGTCATATGATAGGCTTTGTACTGTTTCTTTAGACATTCAGCAATAGGCGCCATGATTCAGCAACATTAAATAGTGTGAATGTGTAGTATCTTAGCTTTAGTATTTAGTATAGATAGTTGTCATAGCAATCCAGAGCATGATTCATTCAGCCAGGTACAGACTATGATAATAATTGAGTTGACATTTTAACAACCAAAGAATAATAGCTGAAGGATGTGCAGCATAAAAGTACAGAAGAAACTAATTGGAAGGAATGGGATGCAAGTCGCTCTCTTGAATCTCTGGTCACTACATGTACATGCCTTTTCTTTTAGACTCATAACTCATAACTGCAAAAAAATTGTTCATAAACGACCAACAATCATAATCACATACTCGTCATCGTATAAAAGAAAGTCCTTTACTCAGATGCCCTTTTTTTGCCATCAAATTGGAGCTACAATCACCCGGTGTCACTGACATGTGGGTCAGGATCACTGTATCTAGGAATGGTAGTGACTGCTCAGCTTAGTGAAGTGAGCTTTCTTCTTCAGTAGGCTCCCGAATTTCTTGAGCAGAGCCCTCTTCTTCTTCTGGACGACGCGCTGATCCCGGTTGAACGACGATGTCGGGCCATGGATTAGCTGCCCGTTCATCTGATCCACGAGTGCATCGTCCCCCGTTGACTCAGTGTCCTCATCGTCACTCGGCTCGGAATCGTCGTCCCTCTCTTTGGACAGGTCGTCCTCTATGATCTTGCTGTTCTCCAAAGAGTTGGCGTCCACTGCTGATACACCGCTTTCCTGCTCATGCTTCACCTGCCTGACCGTCTCCACTTCAACGTGCTTGATATCCTCCTTGGGGTTTTGGATGATCTCGCCATTGTTCTCATCGTCTCGGACGTCATGGTGCATCGGCGAGCAGATCATCTTCAGGAGCACGCTTGGCTGCTTCTTCGGGCTCCTGGTGATCGCCGACGCTTCCCCATTCGATAACTCTCCTCCTTTCCTGGCTGTGGCTTCTGCTAGCAGCACGGCGAGCTCGTCGATCTTCACATGCGCAGCCGCTTCTCTCGCCCGGATCTCTCTGTTCTCCTGTACAATGCTCGCCAGCTCGCGCTCCTTGCCTTCCAGCGTCTCCTTCAACCTCAGGCTGCTGAGCTTTGCCTCCTCTGAGGTCAGGTTGGCCTCGGTGATTTTGGACTCGAGCAGCCTCAGCTTGTTCTGCAGCTGCACCTTCTCCTTCTTGGCAGCCTTCGCTTCGCTCTCTGCGGCCTTCAGTGATTCCAGCAGTTTGTCCATTTCCAGCTTGGCTTGCAGGGCCTTGGACTTGTCGGTGTTTTCTTGCAATGTTTTTCTCGCTGTCATCTCTTCAAGCAACTTGGAGACCTCGCTAGCTTTCTCCAGTGCGACGCTCTCTCTTAGTCGCAGCTCGGTGAGCTCATGATTCAGAGCAGCCAGCCCCTTGTCCTTGGAGGACAGCAGGTCTTTGAGGTGTGAGCTCTCTGCCTTCGCTTTGTCTTCAGTATTCGTGGCCTGGACTACGAATTCATGCAGCTTGCCGAGCAGCTGGGTCTTGTCTGCCCTGAGCTTCTGCACTTCGTTCTCTGCAGCTCTCAGTGACTCCGTCAGCCTATTCATTTCCAGCTGGATAGAGTTTATTCCATCATCAGATCTCTTGAGCACATCAACAAACCCAGCCTCTTTAGATACCCAATCATCCTTCGAAATCTTTTTCTCTGCATTCTTCATCGCCGCCTTCAGTTCTGACATCTGAAGCCGGGCATCATCTAGCTCTGCCTGTTTCGCGAGCACCCTTTCCTTGGCCTCTCTTGCCTCCGATGACACTTCACGTAGCGCGGCCGCCAAATCTTCGACGGCCTTCTTCGCCGTGTCCCTCTCTTCTCTAGTGTCGGCAAGCTCCCTGAGCAACCTGTTCTTGTCTTTGGTGAGGTGGCCGGCCTGCGCGCTTGATGCCTTCTCGGCGCGGACGGCTTGTTGATGCGTCTCGTGCAGCAGCTGCTGTTCAGACCTCAATCCATCAATGGCCGCATGTAGCTTATTTGATTCCTCTGTTGCAACCTCGAGGCGCCTGCTTCTCTCAAGGAACTGTCCCTTGTACTCGCTTGCTTCCTTCTCCAAGGCTGCCACCTTGTCTTCGAGCTGGACGAGCTGTGTCTGCTTGTCCTGGATCATGGACTTGAGCCGGGCCACCGCGACCGTCAAGACCTCCACCTTCTTGGCATTGCCATTGGCGATCTCCTGCAGCTCGTCGGCCTGTTTCAGAGCCGAGTCCCTGTCGCGCGCGGTGGCGGCCAGCTCGTCCCTCACGGCATCGAGCTCCCGGGCCGTGGCGATGAGCGACGCGACGTCCTCGGCGTGGCGCTTCCTGACGCTGTCGTACTTCCTGCGCCACTCGTCCTCCGTCCTGTGGGCGAGGTCGATGGCGGACTGCTCGCGCTCCGTGGACCTGAACCTCTCCAGCTCCAGCGCCTCCTCGGCCGCCCGCCGCGCGAGCAGCGACTCCTCCAGCTTCCCGTGGGCGTCGGCGGCAGGCGCTTGGCGACGGCCAGGTCCTTGAGGATCTGAGCCCGGTCATTCTCGATGGAGGCCAGGTACTCCCTCGCGGTCCTGAGGTCCTCCTGCACGTGGGTCAGCTGCGCCTGCAACTCCGACGTCCTCGCCGCAGCCCTCGGCTGTTGTTTCTGAAACCAAGACCGAGACATACATACGACATGAATGACACGAGACATTACTACAGTTACATCGGTAGTGCGTCGCCTTGTCTTACATCGGTTGTGCTCCCGCGGGACGCCAGCGACGCCTTGACGAAGGATCGGCGTTCTGCCGCTGCTCCCGGCGATGCTTCGTCGTCGGCGGCGTGTGCAGGTCAATGGACGCCGAGGACCTGTCGAGAGCATGGTGGTGCAGTGGGAAAAGCGCCCGATCCGCTGGCTTGCTTGCAGGTTTTGCGAGCCTGCCGACTCGAGGTACCGCCGACGTAGCCCTGCGGTTGGACGGTTGTTTGTGGCTGGGACCTTCAGAGAGACCGCTTGGACTGCAAGCAGTAACACGCGTACGCTCCATTAGACCATAACAAATGAAGCAGTTCATTCTACTAGGCATGTGTGCAAGTTCAGAGCTGCATGAACGTCTGCTGAGTTAGCTATAGTAGAGGAGCTCGAAAAACATCACGATGATTGAATTTCAAGGCCTAAAGTTTGTGATTAGCAAGACAAGTTGGCTCACTTATGAGCGCAAAATAAACGCTATGAAATGCATAGAGAGATTCAGAATTTGTAAGAGCAGTGCTGTCTGAGAAAAGAAGATACAAGTAGTAATTACTGGTAGGAAATAAAGAAAGATGCAGGGGATTGGATGATTCTTGCTTACTTGGGTTTGGAGGCCAGCATTGTCGGATCTCAGATACCAAGTTCACCGGAAGGAGCAGCAGTAGTTTCTTATTGAACTGCTTTCAGGCTCAGGCTCCAGGATTTGAGGAGATAAGAGGGGTGATAAGGAGGAGCCGCGGAGGAAGAAGAAACCAAGGAGGATGACCATCCATGATGTTGGAGGAGAGCAAATGGGGATGATCGTGCAGCTCATTCATGCTCAAAGCACACTAAAAAAATTGGTGTTGCAGGCCGACGTGCAGGGCAGTTCTTCTGAGCATGGGCACTGGATTAATGGCAGCCCACTACTGTACAATACAAGTTCTTGTTTTTTGAGCACGATTGCCATGAGTTTTCAGGGCCTCAAAGGTCTACTAGAGGCTATTCTTATTCCTGTGGAGCTGACACTTCTTACACTCCCTCCCTCCTAAAAAAGAGTGCAATTCTCACTTTCTAAATAGTAAAGAAAGTTTAAGTTTAACCGAATCTATAAAAAAATTTCAAACATTTATGTTACTAAATAAGTACCATTAGATTAATTACAGGATATATTTTATAGCAAATCTAATGAGAAACATAAATTTTAATATTTTTCTATGAACTTAATTAAATTTAGAAAAGTTTCACTTGTCTAAAACCTATAATTACACTCTTTGGGACGGAGGGAGTAGCTAATTTTTTAGCAGAAACATTTAACTTTTCCTTTCTCGATTGTGCATTTATGTTTTTTGATGCATTGCTCTTATATGTGAGGTGGTTGAGTTTTTTTGTTGTTTAAGCAAAATATAATTTTATCATTGTTTGGCTATATAAAAAACTTGTGGATGGTCTCTTGCTTTATATTACGAGTTGATTGCATAAGATTGCTGCCCACCTAAAATATAGCAACTCCTGCGTGCAAGGGGTGCAATCATGCGAAAGAAAAGAGCTGAACATCTTGAAGGAGATGATATCGATGTTGATGATTGCGATATCGACACAGATGATTTCTACTCAATTCTCATAATGTTCAATCAAAAAAAATCATGTGCAAGAATTAAGTTGTAAAAAGTAAAATTGTTTTCCTTGGAAAGGTCCATTTTTTACCTTCTGAACTTCGAAGTCGAACTTTCAAAACTGTTCAAAATTACGTCCTTGTCCTATTTTGGATTAGTTTTCAAGGTATTTTTTAAACCTTTTTAGTTTAAAAAATATAGAGTAAAATAGTTGATAAGGCTATTAAACCACAAAAGATGTATCTAAAGTTCTAAAAAGTTCAAAATAGTTCTAGATATAGGTGGGGATATGACAATACAAATAAAACATTTAGAGTTCCTAAAAACATCTTAAGAACCTTTCAAAAATAGATTTAAATCTATGGGAACTGATAAAGTATCTCAAAAAAATCTAGAAAATTTTCCAAAACATTCTAATTGATGTTTATACATGTTTTCAAAATACAATTGTAGAGCTACATCTATTTTTTAAGATTCTGTACGTATTTTCATGACCTATAAATTTTTAGTTGGATTGTTCATATCCCAATATGTCTATATAATTTTGTCTTGTTGGAGACATTTTCAACGGTTTTTGAAGTATTTATACAATTTTTTTTAACTAAATGGACAATTTGTTTAGCAATAGTTCGTGGAGATAAAATAAACTTTTGCAGTGACACGGCCCGGGAATTGATTCTGTTCCCGGCGGTGTGCAAGAAATCAGAAAAATCGAGTGCCCTTTTGCAGGGAACAGCGGCCACTTTAAGCCCATTAGTAGGGATTGGAGCAGGCCCCCCGGTCTTGTTTCGATGCAGTTGGTATCTTGCTTTCATTGCGCAAACAAAAAAAGAAGTTGGTACCTTGTTCATTCTAGTTACATTTTCGTGATTCTCAAAAAAAAAAATTGTTACATTTTCGTCTCCCAAAAACAAAACAAAACAAAACAAAACAAAACAAAATCTAGTTACAATTATTCTCTGTTCCTTTTTCTGTGAACTGGTGATCGCACATGCTTTGTAGGCCTGTGGCTGATGGCCGCTGGCTAAGCTGGTGAAACAAGATCGCCTGCCTCATGATTTAGTGAAATGGAAATTAAAGGAATGATGGAAAGCCTGGTTTTGTTGCTCATCCACACGGCAATGGCATGATTTTTGTACAGCAAACAGGCCCATGCAGGGTCCGAAATCACGAGGCGGTAGATCGTAGGTAGCAGTGGATGAGAAGCGCTGCGCTGCTACCTGTGTGGGTCAGTCAAAATTTTTGATGCACTACAGTAGGAGCAAACTCTCAGCTAGAAACCGACCTTCCTATTCCTATTCCTCCTGGTTGGCCGATGCTGATTTGTTGTGAGAGAAAAACACTGCTGATCGTTGGCTGATAAGAGCGGTCGAACAGGACGAATGTATTCGATTTGCATTGCCCACAAAGGTAAGAATAATTATGATATCTCACATGGCATCCTTCACGCTAACCACTCCGCGCGTACGTTGTGCGTACTTTGAGCCGATCGATCTCCTCCCCTTCATCCTGCAACTGTAAGTAGGTCCCTACCTAGCTTGGTTAGTTAAGCAAGTCACATGGGCTACACTTTGTTTTACAAATCTGTGTGTGCGTGCACTTTTGTTCAAGTCTTGTTTAGGAAGCATGCAATGCAGCTACCCCTTGATGTGTAGTGGTATCCACTAAGACGGGCGGACAAGGAAGCTCGGAACAGAGCGATGATAGTATGATGGTCTGTTATTAACGGCCCAGCTTGGCCAAGAACAGAGGAGAAAGAAACAAAAATATGTGACTAATATTTGTGGTCAACTCTAAATCCTGCTGAGGGCTTCTCCGACGCGCCAGGGCGGCGAACCACCCTAGCCTCTACCTCGGCATCAACACTCCTTGTCATTTCGTCCGGTGGTCTCGTACGGGCCTAAAACAGCTTGTAGAAGAAAGCGGAGAACACCCGGTCTCCGGAAGGAAGAAAAGAGAAAAGAGGACCGGCAGCTGGTGGCCTTAGAGTGAGAGGATGGTAGTTTTATTTTTCCAGCCAGTGTGGAACCTAGTGTGTATTTGAGGCTAATGACTCTACGTTGCATATGTGCCCTAAGGGATCCAAAAGTGTTGTCCATTCCTTTCCTCGCCATCCATCTTAAACACAAAATAAAGATAACCCCATCCATACCTAACAAATACCGTAAGAAGCTAGTATTGCCAGTCCTCGATGAGGTAACACATCACAAAAACATTGGCATTGTTGTGGTCCTCTATAATGGAGGTGCTAGAGAATATTGGTGAATATGGAATTGATGACCAAGAGAAACTACAGTACCTAGATAGATAGGTAGAAACCATGGAGTCATTTTGAGTTTGTGATCATGTTATGATCAGACTATTCACTATTGGGGAAGACTCAAAAGCTATCACAATGTTTGCAAACGAAAAAAAAAAAAATCATAACATTGTTCATGCAGTAGGATTAATCGGATATGTGATGATAAATATGAATGACATGAGTTGAAAAATGGTTGGGATTCTCTTTTTCTAGGAGGTAAATAAAAAGCTTTTGTCTCACTTGTTCCATATTGTCTCACTTCTTCCAAAACCAAATTAACATAAACCTTACGTCACTTGGCTCTGCCTACTCCACCCTATTGCTAGCTGTATTTTACGACTGAAGACGATCCTCAACCCGTCAAGGCGCCAATCGTGTCTCACCCGGCCTGGATTGCGACCAACAAAAAGACAATGACAAAAGCAAAGCAAATGGTCAAAAAGGCCGAAACATGCACGACGGATGCCCTCCAAAGGGGAAAGAGATGGAATGCACACAAAGGAAAAAAGATACCTAATGCATGGTTAGCGGGTGATGAGTGCATTCCACCAAACAAACCTAACCTTACCTAATGGATACTTGTCCTTTGGGTATTCACGTCACGGCCAAAGCTACCAGAGATTCATGAAGCACACTGTGAAATTGAGCATGAAGATTCAGTTTGAGAAATAATGGCCGTGCTGCCTTTGGTTAGTTTGATGCTGAGGCGAGGATTGTTGGAAGAGCATCGATTTCGGCTGATGCATTGCTGTCAAGCAGCGCAGTCGCTTCCTCCCCAACTCCAACGCACGCAGTGACGCAGAGGAAGCAGACAGCAGGTGCAGCAGAGGAAGGCTCCAAAAACGCAGCTGATGAGTATCGTATCGGCTCGTCTGGGGTGCTCTGCTATCCTAGTCGTAGCAGTTTGCAATGCATGGCCCAGCGCAATTTATCTTTGGTCTTTTGCTAGCTCTAGCTAATCTCTCCAGAACCATACCCAAAGGACGCCACTTGATGCCAATGTGGCACCTGCGACTGACGTCGACAAGACTACGTTACTACAGTACGTGCGTATACTACTAATAAACTAGTATCATTTTCATAAAAAAAACTAGCTAGTATCATGTGGCATATAGTAATGATCTACGATTAGTTAGAGCTGTAAGGCCTCAGGAAGTTGCCTCCCTCTTGTAAAGTAAAGGTAGTAGAAGGAACCTCTGCCACTATATACCTGCTGGATCTACCATGTCTGTCTGTCTGTTCTTTAAGCAGGTAAATAGTTGGTGAATTTACGCATGAAATTTCCTAAACATCCATCCGGCCGGACCACAGCATGAATGCTGCACCCAAACCCAAGTCAGGAGAGTCAGCAGGGGTAGGTGCTTACAATAACAGTGGCCACACCACACAGGCACACACCCTGTAGCAAGACGCTGCAGTACTACGGCGTGCCATGAAGAATATACTCCTAGTACTCACGTAGTAGAGGCGATCCCCACAGGTTGGGACAAGATGGTTGGCGATGCCAATTGCCACAGTAATAGTAGCACAACGTTGCTTCAATTCATTCGGGTTGCACGTCGCCATCGGCATCAGATCTCCAGCCTTCGGCGTAGGACTCATGCCATTACCTCCACGGCATCGACCTCGTTTAGCTTCTGGATTTGGGAGGTGTCAGAATTCCTGTAGCATACTGTAGCATTTTCGTTTGTATTTATAAATAATTATTCAAATATTAACTTAGGCTCAAAACGTTCGTCTTAAAAAGTACAACCAAACTATGCAATTAGTTTTTGATTTCATCTATATTTAGTACTTCATACATGTGCCGATATTTTGATGTGACAGATAATTTTCTTTTTGTATAGTGTCAAATATTGAAATTGGACCTTGTTTAGATGCCTGAATTAGGCTCTCAATTCTAGCATTTGTCACTATGCAAAAAGAAAATTTTCCGTCACATCAAAATGCCGGCACATGCATAGAGTACTAAATGTAAATATAGATAAAATCAAAATCTAATTGCACAGTTTGGTTGTACTTTACGAGACGAATATTTTAAGCCTAATTAGTCAAAGTTTGAACAATTTTTATAAAATACAAATAAAATATTATAAAAATTCTGCTATAGAAATTCTAGCCCCAATTCAGATAATTAAACGAGGCGACGGGAACTAAACAAGGCCCAACATGATTGGCGATGCCAATTGCCACAGTAATAGTAGTACAACGTTGCTTCAATTCATTCGGGTTGCATGTCGCCATCGGCATCAGATCTCCAGCCGGGCCCTCTCGGCGGGCGTAGGACTCATGACATTACCTACACGGCGTCGACGTCTCCGGCAGCAGCAGCACCTCGGGTTGGGAGGTTCCTGTCCGGAAAGGAAGTCACAGGGCGCACGGGACGACGACGGGCCGGAAAAGCGCAGCGAGGCCAAGCCAACGCCCATGATTCGACGTCGGCGCCTCGGCGGCTAGGACTCCAGCCATCCAACACAGGTACAGGAATTCACACGTCATTTGCGCTCGGAACAGCTCGTGGCTGTGGTTGGAACCGACGAGCTACCCAGCCGTCAGCCGTGGCGTGGCGTGCGTCAGGACACGCACAAGGGGATAATGCGTTGGACGAGATATAAAAAGCCTCGAGACCGGAGGGGACCAAGCGCCTTTTGGTTTTACGAGACTAAACTAAAATGGGCTAAATTTTAGTTTTTTAGAACTAAAAATTCAAATAAAAAAATTAAAATAAGACTAAAATGTATTAGTCCTACTAGTCCACTAGAAGCTCCTAAAATAGACTAAAATCCAATCTTTACATGCAATAGGGATAATTTTTGCATGCAATAGAGACAAATTAGTCTTCGAAACCAAACAGAAATGATTAAAATTTAGTGATTAGTTTTAGACACTTTAGTTTAGTCTCGTAGAACCAAACATGCCCTAAACAAACCCTAAACCTGTGTGTTGGCAGAAACGATACGATACTTCCTCTGCTGTCAGTGTGGTAAGAAGAGATGGCCAACCTCCAGTGCAGTGCATGCCTATAATGATTCCAATCTAGTCACACCTGCTGCACCTTTTTGTGCACCTGATCTGATCGATGCCATCTTCCTAAGCAACCCACAAAAGATTAGGAGGCTACAACCACACAAAGACAATCATGAGCCGACTCATTTCATTGCAATTCATAAGCCAACTTATTTCATTGCAAGTGTTCAACACTATGATATCAACTGCATGCCAGATAAAATTCTCTCCTCAAATACCTCTAGTTAAATAGTAAGTAACAACATCATATCCAGGTTAGGTCACTGGCGCCTTACATCACATTACATTACAATCAACCAAGGAGCTGCATAGCTTCAGAAACGAATAGCCATTCTGATTAGGAGGAACTCAACTCCATTTACACAAATGAGATCTGACATAACCGTGTAGATAGCAGCATCCAACACCATATATGTCCCAAGTTAGAAGGAACAAAAAAATCACGACACCCACAAACTTCTCCAATCACCACAAATACAGGCATTGGCAGTAAACGCATAGGAAGCACAACACCGCGTCAAACAGACCAAAAAAAAGGACATCAAAACAACACTGTTCGGCTACTTGCTGTTTTTCTTTTTCAGTAAGCTCCCAAACTTCTTCAGCAGAGGCTTATTCTTTTTCTGCTGTTCCGGTGGTTTTGTAGGAGACATTGCCACTTTAGTTGCCGCCGTCGTCGCCGTATCCTCTTGTACGGTCGTCCCGTTTGCACTCTCACTGCTGCTGTCCTTCTTCGCGTCTAATTCATCATTGGATGATTCAGTTTCTTGCCTTTTGTTTTCGGTCTGCGCTTCCTTCTCGAAGCTAACTTTGTCACTCTCTTGTAAGCTGAGCTCACTTTTCAGTTCCTCCTGTTCCACCTTGCTGTCATCTTTCTCTTCATGCTTCAATTCTCCGTTCAAGTTCATATCTACTGCATCAACTTCAAGCTTTGGTTTTTTATCATCAATTTCTTCCGTATCTTCATTTTCTGCAACAGAACGAATAATTTCTTCACGCACAGAATTGTGCGCCTCATCAACAACCACCAGCTTCTCTTCCTCCTCAGGATGCTTCTTTGTCATGGCTTCAGCAAGCAGAGCAGATAACTCCTCTATTTTCTTCATGGCGTCAGCTTCTCGCATTCTGAATTCATCATTCTCCTGGGTTATGCTCTGCAATGCGTTCTCTTTGTCAAGTAATCGCTCCTTCAGTTGTGAACTCTCAGACTTTGCCTCCTGCACAGCCTTGTTGGTTTCAGCAACCACTGAATCCAAGTGTGCCAGTTTCTCTTGAAGCCTATCGATCTCAATCTTAGATTCCTGTGCAGCCATTTTGGCCTCAGCAACCTCTGATTCCGTGTGTGCAAGTTTCTCTTGAAGCCTCTCCTTCTCGGCCTTTGCCTCCCGCACAGCATCGTTGGCTTCAGCAGCTGCTGATTCTGTGCACGCCAGTTTCTCCTGAAGCCTCTCTTTGTCTTCATTGACCGCTTCAAGCTCCTGCTCTGCACCTCGCAGTGATGCACATACCTGCTCAGCTTCTTCTTTAAGAGCAGCAATTTCTTGTTCTGACTGTTTGCTAGCCGTAATAAGGTCAAGCTCCTTAGATTCACATTCTTCTCTGTACTTGCTCACCTCAGCTTCGAGCTTCTCCACAGTTCCCCTTAGGCCAGCTATGTCCTGTTTTGCTTCATCAAGCATTCCCTCATAACTCTCTTCCATACTCTTCAGGGTCATCTTCAGATCACCTATCTGTGCAAGAGCATGTTCATAATCATCTTCTTTCTTCTGAAACCTATCATGTGCTTCCTGTGCTTCGCAAGATGCCTTATCCAATGCAGCAGTAAGATCCTCAACTGCCCTTTTCTCTCTCTCCTCTCTAGCTCTAGCATCATCCAGCTCACTAATGAGCTTGGTTTTCTCCTCAGTCAGGCTTTTGATCTTTGTGATAGCAGTCCTCTCATTGTCCAAAGCCTCTGAGGCAGCTTGTTCGGCAGCATCAAGCTTGTTCCTCAGAACATCTATTGTAGTCTGCAGCCCAAACACCTCTTGCTTAGATGCATCCAGATGCTCACTTGAATCATTTACATCTGCTAAAAGCCTAGCCACCTCAATTTCCAAGGCAGTTGTCTTTCCTTTAAGAACTTCAATTTCTGATTCTCTATCTTGCAATATGGACTGGGTCTTGCCCAGCTCTTCAGTCGTGGAGGCAAGTGACTCACTTTTGAACTTCTCAGATAGAGTAACTTCCTCCAATTTCATCTCAAGTGATCCTGACTTCTCCTTCCATTCTTCTAACTGCTGACGGATGTCTGCCTCAACCTTCTGTGCATCAGCTATCTCTGATTTAAGCTCCTCAATCATTTTTTCTGCTTCGGCCAACCTCTCCTCAAGAACTCTTGCCTCCTCAAGTTTTCCTTTCAGAGATGAAACCTCAGACTCCAGATTCTCAACGAGAAGCTCAGCTTCACGGCTTTTATTCTCTTCGCTGGCGGCAGTCGAATCAAGCAACCCTTTCAAGCGAACAACTTCGTTTGAGAGGATCTCCACCTTCTCTGCGTTGGCCTCGGCGATCTTCATTGCATCATCTGCGTGGCCAAGTGCAGCCTTCTTGGCCTCGTTGGCCATGGAAAGATCACGCCTGAGCCTCTCCAGCTCCTCCGTCGTGTTGACCAACGACTCCAAGTCGGCGGCGTGCTGGCCACGCACGCACTCAATCTCCCTCTGCCACTCCTCCTCCCGCCTCTGCGCCTCATCGATGCCAGCCTGCTCGAGCTCATCCGCCCGGAACTTCTCGATCTCGGTGGCCTCCTCGGCCCAGCGCTTGGCCATGAGGGCATCCTGGAGCTTCTCGTGAGTCTCGTCAGCAACTCTCTTGGCCTCGTTGAGCTCCCCGACGAGACGGTCCCTCTCGCCGAGTATGAATGCCAGTTGGTCCTTGGCCTTCTTGAGGTCCTCCTGGGCGGACTCAAGCCGCGCCTGCAGTTCGGCCTCCCTCCGGAGCTGCTTCTGCAATCCATCCGAGCGACAATGCATCAAGAACCGAACGGACAAGATTTTAGCAATGCAGCCCCAGTTTCTTCATCAGTGAAAGAAGAAGAAAACAAAACCAGAGGCAGGGCAGCGCAGTTTGGTGCAGTAGTAGTCAGTAAGCTTACTTCAGGCGTGTTGCCGATCTTGGGCACCCGGCGCTCGACGACGGGCTTGGTGTCCGCGGATCTCGGCGAGCGGTCGAACGAGAGGCGCGGCTTCTGCGCGCCCGCCGACGGCGGCGAGCTGGGCTCGGACTTGAATGCGCCCCCCGCGCCGCCGTTGCTGCCGCGGGAGCCGCGCGGCGTGGACGGCGTGCCGCCGACGCTGCTCCTCCTGGTTCCGCCCGGCGTGGAGGGGCGGTGGTTGGAGCCCGGGGTGGACGGGCGGTGGTTGGAGCCCGGCGTGGAGGGCCGGTGATGGTTGGACGACGGCGTGCTCGGCCTGCCCCTGCTGCTTATGGGGGACTCGTTCGGCCCAGATCTGTCAATGGCGACACCATCCATCGTTAATTATTAAAAACCAAAAGTCTTGTTTTTGTACCGTCTTGACGAATCGAGCGCGAACTAAATGGAGTGACGGTAAGCCACAGGTTGGAAGCAGGCAGGCCGGCTCGATTTTATCTTGTTGGAATGGATCAAAATGAAATCGAAGCAGAATAGCAGGAAGTTGGAGATGAATTGGGGCGTTAGGATTGGAGTTTTGAGGATTTACGGAGATGAAACGGCATCTGAACAAAGGCACATTCGCGTGTGGCGGAAATCACACGAGGGCACATCTATTTGGCAAGAGAAGCAACTACGGCGCAGGGAAACCCGACGAGAAATTCACCAAATGAAGCGGCGGCGGTTCTAACTGGATTACTACTGGATACTACTAGATCTGCTGCCATTGAAGGAAGAAAGAAGATAAAACCGACAGGCGGAACGAGCGCGCGAGCAAATAAACGAGAGAGAAAAGAAAACGCAAGAAAGAGAGTCCGGGAGCGAAAGAAAGTTCACCTCGATCTGTAGGACGGCAGCATTGTGGACATGTGGTGGTGTGAGGCCGGGGCAACGGGGGGGAGTGCCCGGCCGAGGCCGAGTGGAGAAGAAGAGAGTGGGGGTGGGCCGGTGGTGGGGAGGCGGGAGCCGGATTGAGTAACTTTGCTCAATAAAGTTACATTGTAACTTTTGCTTCATCTGGTGTGTCCATTCAAGATCCAACGCATGTAGTCATCTCAAACAAAAACAATTTCTAAACTTTACCATTTTTAGCCTGGGCAGAGCCTGCTAGGCGACCACGGACGCGTCCTGGCTGGCGGCAGAGCACGGAGGTGAGCATGCCGACGCGGAACAGAGTCCAGGAGACCTCGTTGGCGTCCTCGCTGCCTAGCTGAAACAGGCAACCATGTCAATGGCGTATTGGCGTGGATCGGCACAGCCCTGTGGCCACGCTCGCGACGCCGCCCTCACAGCGCTAGCCGCGAGCTCGCCAGCTCGGCCGTGCGCTCGCGCCGCGCTCCGCTATGGCGGCACGCACTCTCCGCATCCCATGTCCGCGACGTGCAGCCCTCCTGGTCAAGTCCATGGCTCACTGTTGGCGCAGAGGACGACGCGCATCTGCAGCGAGGCAAGCGAAGCGCGACCGTCGCGGAGGGAGACACTGCGCAACTGGATCGAGGCGAGCGATGCGCGACCGTCGCGGAGAGGAACGCAGCGAGCGTGCACGGCCAGCACAGAGAGCGGCACGACCGTGCTGATTGGCGTCAAGCTAGCTTCCTTGGTCCTCATCTCCACGCGGATGCGCCCGCGAGAGCTCGCCCAGTCGCCCCGCGCGCTGCCGAAGTGGGGACGCGACCCTGGCCGCGTGAGCACGCCTGCGCCTCCATGGCCGCACGCGGATGTGCCCTGGCTAAGCGCCGCCGTCGCGGGGCTGCTCCCCGGCCGAGCGTCGTCCGCGCAGATGCACCCCAGCCTCCCACCACTGCAGCTGTGCTTGCTACTCAGAAAGGAAAGCTAATGAGTCACTGACAGATTGGCCCCAAGCGAAGAGAAAGGATAGCCTTTGGATCTTAACTGGATGCACCAGATGAAGCGAAAGGTACAATGTAACTTTATTGAGCAAAGTTACTGAATCCAGCTCCGGGGAGGCGGAGGGGAAGGAGGGGGTAGTAGCAGGCGGACAGGAAAAGGCTGCAAAGGCTGCAAAGGCAAAGGCGGCCGAAAGGTGGGGGCCAGGCCAGACGAGCAGCGCGGGCAGGCAGATCAGATCAGATGCCGAGGGAAGAAAGAAGAGAGAGGAAATGTCGCGTGCACCGTCGTCGCCGACGGCTACGAAACTCCTCTGCCTCCGGTCCTTTCCCACCCCACAATTCCAACCCCGTTCCGGCCTACGTCAACAACTACTAGTACACTCCTGCATCTCTGAGTCTGAGGACGGAGAGGGTGAGAGGTCGCTGCCGTTGCCGGGCCTGGGGGCCTGGGGTATAGTAGGGCGTGTTTGGTATCCCGCGTGCGGCCAGCCTTGCACGCTCTCATACGCAAACAGCTTGTTTAATTTCTGGAACTCGCTCGGAGCCTGGTTGTGCGCATGCAAAAGGACGGTCGGAGCGTGGCTGCGGAGGAACGCAGCTGAGGTCCGTTTTTACTCGGCCTGGACGGCGCGAGACGGCAGCTTGCATGCGCATGTGTGTTTGGGTCATAATTTGCTTTTTGTTCAGCTAACCAAACAAACTCCTTACCCAGCCTGGTCATATGCATGCAGTAAACCAAATAACAGGCACATGAATACATTTGACCTGTCCCAATCTAGCCTGGCTAGTGGATGCGACCCGGCTCTCAAGAGAAGTGAACCAATCACGCCCTAGTGCATTGGCATCCTTTGCTTTGCTTTGCTTGTGCGTGTTAGTGTTAGCAGTTACTGCTGGTAATCAGGAGGAGGAACAAGTACTGGTTGCTGCTGCTACTAGAACTGGAATTAAGGGCTGGGAGGTGAGACTGGTGGTACGCCAGCGGCACCTACTGATTATTGCAGTGCCGCGTGGACGGACGCCACCGTGGCTTGCTCATGCTACATACCCGGCCTACCGTATCGGCACTTCTGCTCTGGATACTGCACACCCAATCGCCAGCCGTTTTATTATGATCCTGTCCTGTCTGCTATTATAATTTTAGCTCGGATAAGAATTAAGTTCAAGATATTGCTATTTGCTAATGCTAGCACGGTTACAAGCCTGGCTGCTTCAGTGTCCTCCGTATATAAAATAAAATGCATCAAAGATACTTCTAGCAGTTGTAACGGCATCAAAGATCGAGAAAAGATCGGACCCCATGGTTGCGGTTGTTCATCCGACCCTGGCCGTCCCTCCCGTGTTGTTGCCGACGGGACGCAGAGTCGAGAAAAGTCTCGACGCGGGTTGCATCGTGCCCTGTATATATATATATATATATATATATATATATATACTGTCCGTCCAATTAATTATAATTATATCTTTATCAAACTACTACTCTCTAATAAAAAAATTTGTAGGAAAAGTATCCACCAAATATTGAAATATATAAAACTATAATTGAATTAGAACATATTAAATGACGGAATCGATAAGTACTATAAATAGTATATCATTTTATATCTGTACATACTTGGTCAGAATATAATGAAACGGGGGATTATAAAAGTCACAGCGCCAGCAATGCATGGAACCGCAGAGCGCGGCACGGATGCCGATTAGTATCGTCAGCGACGCGCCACGCATGCATGGTTTTCAAAGCTAAGATACGGTACCGCCTCGTACGTAGTATCGTCGAGGAAACGTTGCAGCACACCAGATGAACGAAGATGAACCACCAGACAAGCCTGGTATTATTATCTGCAGATTAAGAGGGACGTGCTGTACGTGCTGCTCTTCTTGCAGCGGTCGTTTCGGTTGCTGTGTGGTGTGGATTATTAGCAAACGGGACGAGCGCGAGAAAGACGACGACGACCCCGGCCCAGGGCACTCCAGTGCCCCCGCGCGGCGCTTCTGCACGGGATGGATATATGGCGCTTTTCCGTTGCGTGCATTGGACGGCTGCGTGAGTGTGGGCCCTCGGCCTCGCTTGTCTTTCCCAAAAGGCCGCCGAAAACGCTACTCCAACCGACAAATCTCATTTCTCTCATGCTCCTTAACAATTCGGGTGCACTCAGTTACGACGCTGACGTGTGGTGCCCGCTTGGACCTGGGCCCGCGTAGTCAGTGCCCTAGTCAAGTCAAACTTGGGTTCTAATGTACTGGTACCTCGGTACTCTGAGATACCACGTACGGGATTGATGATGCTAACGAGCCAGCCGACACATCCAACGGAACGGAACGGCATGATGAATTTCTAAGCCAGGAGACAATTATTTTACAGAAACGAATTGAAAAAAGAAATGATCCCATTCCGGCTTAGTCCATCCCATCTGGATGCCTGGCCTGTAACAAAAACAATTGGCCTGGCTGGCATCGTCACCCCAAGCTCACTTGAAATGGACCGGCCTGATGAATTTCTCACTTTTGGATTAGATGGGCCATTAGTTCGAAAGTCAGCGTCTTGATCATTATCCATGGCCGAGCTTATAGGAAGGAGCCAAGGCCGTCCAGGCCCAACGGGGTATTTCCTTCTTTTTTTCACTTTCTCTTTGTCAAAACGTGTGGCCATAGTGTGAGAAGGAACACAAAGGCATGTTTGCGCTGTGTGAAGGCCGACTCGGTGAAATGCTTGCTTAGCTCTGAAGACAAATACCGGGTCCAGACACTCCATCTAAATTTCGACTAATCTAATCGTAGAGGTTAGAGGCGAAGCTGAGCGAACGAAGATGCTAGATATTCGTTCGTTTCCTTCGGCCAGGTAGTCCGCTTGTAAAGAGCAAGCAGATCGAGCCGTCACCGCTTCATTTCTCCTCTCGTTTGCTCTGCTACCAGTTTGCCACGTCTGAGCAGTCAGGTCGAGATCGAAACCCCCACCCCCACCGCCTCCGCCTCCGCCTCCGCCTCCGCAGTAGTTGGGGTTCGTCACCATCAGCAGTTCGCGTGGGGAACGAGAGGGCGGCCGCGATGTGGGTGGAGATCCTGTGCGGCCTCTTGGCCTACAAGGTCATCCAACGCGTCTTCTTCGCCGGCGGCGACGACGCGTCCTACCTCGCCGACCTCGACTCCTCCCACTCCGACCTCTGCTTCGCCGTCGCCTCCAGGTTCTACTTTCACCCTCTCCCCAACTCTTTTGAATCATCAGGACGAGAGAAGACCACCACCCTACTGACCCAACCGTCGGTTCCGACGGATTCCCCTTCTTCCAGGCTCGAGAAGCTCTACGCCGGCCGATGCTTCGTCGGTCTCCGCATCCCCGACCCAGACACCGGCGAGCGCCAGCATATCGACGTTGTCCTCGTTACCAAGAGGTCAGTCTGCCACGGTATCTAGGCGTCTACTACTACTTTGCAATTTCCAGCCTTGTCTGCTAGAAGAAGTTTTCCCCCTTTCTGAAGTTATTATCAGGACCTGTGCTCCTGCATCATGCTCACACCGTGACAAGTAGAAAATTTATGTGCAGCTAGCAATTGGGTATAGTGTCTTCAGAGATAGTGTATTGCAGAATGATTAAGTTAGTACCAAATAATTGTAGCCTACCTGATCTATTAGTTATTTGTTATCCTCAAGTGCCCAATCTCACTCTTGAACACTTCAACATCTTCCTAGACCCTCTAGAGCAATGTTTGCACGTGCCATTCGGTGGGGTAGGCCCTCCCTTTGCAACCATTTGCAGCGTGCATCCCTGTGCTTGCTTATAGAAATAGCATTTCTGTGTGATACCTCTTCAGCACTATTACTGTCTTCTAAATAGCTTCTTAGCTTTGCCCAATTTCACTTTAACTTGTCTAGATGTCATCATTACTGGCTCATGCCCGATGTCAACCTCCTTGGACAGTACATCCATATGACGTTGAAGTTACTTGAGTCTGGACTATTGTTTTGCCCAAACTTGGAAATTGAGGTTTCGATCTTCTAATAACACTAAAACAGGGAGGTGATGGTGGTAGCGATCAAGAACTTCTCTGGTTTTGTTGAGGCTGACAAGGATGGAAATTGGTCTTGTCCAACTGACAAGAAGCGTAAGCAAGAGATAATTCCAAACCCAGTATGTGGCTTGACCACTACTCTTTCTTTGAATTCTTTGACAGCTTCAATGCTATGCTATTGCAGAGTCTTATTTACTCATGAATTGTTAATGAACATAGTGAGGTCGATCTACTGTGTGGACATTACCATGTGTTTCAGTATGAGACCACTATCCAAACTGTTGTACTTACCAGTGAAAATTTAGGCAGAAAGGCTATGTTTTCTTTATTTTTGAACTGTGAGGCATATAATGCTGGAGTTGTGCCTTTGTATTTCTACACTCTCAAAAGGGAATTCTTTGTTGGAAATATTCTTGATAGTATTTTTTATGCTCTGCGGTCACTTGTTACTACTCCCTCCATATTCTTTTATAAGGCACACACACATATCAAGCTGACTTTAAAATCTTTGACCAATAATTTGGCTAACAATTTTGAACTATTATAATAAAATTTTATACAGTTAGATTTGTGATCGAATGTACTATCCAATCACCGTAACTTCATAAACAAAAACAATATAATATAAAATAAATAAATGGTCAAAGTGTAATTTGGAGACCATGTCATGTCAAGCCGCGCCTTAAAGAAAATGGAGGTAGTAAACTAGTGCTGTTTTCATACCCAAGTCACATTCCAAATGTGGAAAATCAAGTACTTGCATTCAATGGTTTTTTTAGGTTTGCATGTCCTGCCTGTATGTTAATCTTCAACCATTCCTGTTGTTTTCCTGTTTCCCGTCTATTAATTTTCTGCAATTTGTTGTTTAGGTATTAGAAGTTAACAGACTAGCTGCTAATCTTCAATCGTACTTGGAGCAAAGGGGAGCAAAATTGCCTGATGGCCATATCGTCGGGAGAGTTGTTCTGCCAAATCCCAATTGCAGGTTAGTTCTCTTTATGAGATTATATTCTGTTCTCTTCTGTTGGATTGGAAGCTCTTTTGTTTTTTTTTTTTTTCATTATTGTTGTCAGGCACTTTCTATGTTGTAGTTTTAACTATCTAAGCTGTTCTCCATCAGGCCTTCGTATACCATAAGCATCCAACCAGAGGTCATGTTGTCTGATCAATGGAAGGATCTCAAGACAGACTCAAAAGGTGGACTCTCAGCATGGATTAAAGGTGCATTTACTGGAAGCAAAAGTGACATGCAAGATTCAGTACTCCGGAATCTGCATTTTATTCTCAGCTCATCGCCTATGTGGGACAGGTGAAGCACTCTGTTTCTTGTTGCCCTTTTAAAATTCCTTTTCCACTCTGCTTCCATTTTGGTATATTAGAGCAGTTCTCCATGGCGAAAAAGAATGACTACAATCGCAATAGTTATGAGTTGTCTAGGTTCAACTTCATGTTTCTTATTTTGTCTCTCAAAAAAGTTCTGTTTTAATTTAAGGGCATCTTGAGGTAGATGGGGCTGTTTACTTGCTGCAGTCCAGTGCAAAAATGTAGAGTCGCAGGCTATTCTTTTTTATAATATACTTAGCTTCCTGTTTCCTTTTATAGGTTGGAACTCAGAGGAGACAAAAATGTTCTTGGTGAATTCATTGAGTTCAAAGGTAGGCATGAGGACATTCAGCTTCTCAAAAATCTTAAGAGGTCAAAAGTCAGTCGATTCATCATCCAGAAGTCAACTCTTTTTGGTGGTTTTGGTAAGCTCTACGAATGTTTCGTTCTTGTCCTTTTTGCTGGTTATAATCTTCACCTATACTTTGTAACGTGATCTGTTTGTGGTGAGAACTTAGGTGTGTCTATCACTTTAGGTTAGTGGAACAATGCATTTGCTGCATAGCTTATTAGCTTTGTTGTGCAAGGGACTAGGGAGGATAGAGTCAGAGGTTAAAGTACTAGATCCATAGAATGCTTATAGAAATGTCATGTGTGCATGGTCATCTCGGTGAAATCAAGGACATTATAATGTTTGGTCATGGATTGTTCTGTACTGGATGGAAATCTTATGATAGTTTCTTATTCTTACAAGACATCTCTGCCTAAATGCTTAGATGATGTGCTTGGCTTATAGTTGTTTGGTTTGGTTTGCTGTTAATGCAAATGCACTAATGCAGGTAGGTCACGAGTTCAAATATTGTATTCTCCTCGTGATTATCGAGCTGAGGGGACTTCATCTTCAGAGTGGAAAGAGATTTCTGTGAAGCAATACACAGAGATTGTTTTTCAGCCACTGCATTCCAAAAAGGCTCGGAAGTTCAAGCTGTCCAGTGTTGTTTCTGTCACACTGAGTGGCTAGCAAACAGAAGTTTGCCTGTCAAATTTTAGGCTCGCCACAAACTCATCAATTGTGTGCTTCTCTGTTTCCACCCGTAATTATGTGTCTGTTCTTGATGATGAGGGAAGTGATTTATAGTGATGCCTAACTGAATATGCTTCGTACTGTTGCCTGACAGTGTGTACGATATGGTACAGGGATCTGATCTATCTCAAACGGGTTGGTAATCCCGGTGAGGGTTTGTCAGTCCAGGCCCAGTTTCTTTCGTAGCGCTGCCTTGCCTTCTACCCTTCTAGGGCTAAGGTTTGAATGGTTGTTTTCTGTGGTGGAGTCCTGAAAGCAAGAATGTTTGCGATGGGCTTGGTTGATACTCTGAAACCCCTGTTTCCATCACACACCTTTAACATGTCGCGAGCAAGCCTAATATTTTAGTTGGGGAAAATGACGTTCTATCTTCTATAGGTGCTTACTGATTTTTGCATATATCACTTATTAAGATTTGTCAACCAGGCTACGGTTTAGCCATGGCTAGACTTGGCCTGTCTTCTGTCTACAGCTGGGAAAGGACTTAGTGTTTGGTTGCAGGAAAAGTTTGGTAAGGTTTTTACGAAGACAGTGTTTGGTTGTTTTTTGAATTGTGTATTCTCTTGTGAGTTCTAACACCACTCACCTCTTTCTCACAACTCGCCAGGGTGATCATTTGACATTTGGTAGTGATATCACATGAATAGCAAATGGATTGAAAAGCTTCACGTTCGTCAGTTTAGTCGCCTCTGCTGTTTGCCAATTGAAAAAGCTTGAGACCCGCTGGGAAACGCATTGACAGGGCGATGAATGGCAAAGCTGTGAGGCCTTTTATATTGATCTGATAGGACGAATGCATCTTGAATTCAAAACACAAAGATGATGACACGCCGCGCCGGCATGCGCGTGCCTGCTGTTCAACCCCAAACCGCACCGGGGAACAAAACGCAGAGAGGATGACACGCCGCGCCGGCGTTGTTGAAGACGACGTCGAGTCAGCCGCTCCGAGCAACGGCGAGGAAGACCGCTGCGGTGACCTACGCCTCGATGGCGATGTGGAGTGGAGGAACATGACCTGTATGTGCGCATAACCGAATATAAATTCCGTATTGCTGCAAACTTGTGAACTCTGGAATGACGAGAATCTCTGACTCTGATGAGGGTATTGCTGAAGAGGGTTTGTGAACCAAAGCCCCACAGGTTTCTTTTTTGGGTAGTACGTCTTAGTTCTTTTGGGCTAGGATTTGAATGGTCGTTTTCCCGCACCACCCCATTGGTGCGCCAATTTGGCCTAAAACGACTCTTCCGTAATCATGTTTGTTGAAGCTTGAAAGCAAGTATTACGCGGCGCATGAACATGAATGTTTTTTATGATGGTACACAGTTTATTTTTTTTTAGAACATGTCCGTCAATGTATAGCTTCACCTTATCATGCGCAGGTCTAGGACAGAGTCTGGGGAAAAAAACATTTTGTAGGTGTTTATATTGTGATTTCGTCACTTACAAATTTTTTTTTTCTTGTCAGACCAATTACTCATGTGATTCTGCTGTCAACATTTTAAGCTTCCTTTTCGCAAGAGAAAAAAAAACGTGTTAAGCTTCCATGCAACTAATGGAATGCAGTGCCTTGTAAGAATGAGGTTTCAGCATTTCATCGTATTTTCTGTACATACAAGGGCAATAACAGATTTGCAATTTTTCCTGTAACTCACGGACCTAGATAAATAGTACTTTGTTGGCAATGGATCACTCAAATGCTCTCTCCCCCTTGGCAGGGCTGTATGTATCAATACACGTGGCGTGTTTGGCTATGCACAGCATATGCACATTTGACCAGCCAAACAGATTTTCCCCTTTTTGAGGGGGTGAAAATTACAAATACTACTACAAAAGAATACAACAACCCTAGTTGCATTGCATTTGCATCTGTGGGGTAATTATAGTAATTATAAATAAATAATAAATAATAGAACAAGAGGAATTCCTAATCCAGCTCCCCGGATACCCCGCTGGCAAACTCCAGCATGAGCTTGTTGAGCTTCTTGCTCTGAATCCTCTGTGGTATCACCTTCAGCTCGTCACTGCACAAATATACAAATAACAGGAATGCCTAGTCAGAATAGAAACAAGACATGTCTGTCTCTGTCAACACAAACACGATTGCATGCCAGCATGGTTATTACCTTGGTGGTGGTGGCGATCGTGGCGCGGCCGGCGAGAGCATCTGCGCGAGCTTGACGGCGTCCTCGGGGCGGCAGACGGCGTTGTTGAAGCAGAGGTACCGGCCGTAGGCGGTGGGCGACTCGTAGGCGGCGACGTGCGCGTCGGCCAGGAAGTCGACGTCGACGGTGACGAGGACGCCGGCGCCGTACATGTCGGGCGCGCCCTTGAGGTAGGGGTGCGCGGCCGTGAGCCCCGGGGCGCCGGTGAGCAGGCCGGCGTTGATGGCCACCATGTCGACGCCCCGGTCCATGGCCAGCGCCCACGCCGTCTTCTCCGACAGCGTCTTGGCCAGGGCGTGCCACAGCTGCACAAGTGTGCAGAGACAGGAGGTGTCAGGCCAGGTCAGCAGTGACGCAATCAGGATTATAGCAAAGCAGAATTGTGAAAGGAAAACACTCTTGGTGCGTGCGTATGCGTCTGATGACGATGATGTCGACGCCCCGGTCCATGGCCAGCGCGAGCTTGGTTGGTATTAATATTAATTATTACTACTCAACTCAACTCTCTTTGTGTGTCCTAACCCCGAGCCATCTGAAACCTGATTTTCTTGGCAAGTCTATCTAGACCATCTAAGAGGGGTCCCGAATCCCGATCGTTCCAGTCACTCCTTCTCGGCTCTTCATTTGACGCGCACAGCACAGGTTTGGACTTGTACAGCCAGCCTCAAGAGGCAGAGGCAGAGACAGCTCTGAATCTGATTTGGCGTCCCTGTGCTGTGCTGTGCTCATCAAGGTAATTAAGGGAAGCAGAGCAGCAAAAACGCAAGATGGAGTTGGCCACCAAGAACCCAGATTGCCGAGCACGCACGCTGGCCGCAGGGCAGGAGTGGCACGCGACGGCACCCGGGCCACACAAGAAGAGAAAGAGGTGCGGGAAGGGAAGCTACAGCGAACGGATGAGGAGGCCCGGTAGAGGGACGACGTCGCCCCCACATATCTATATCTTTGGCACGGAGCGCCCGGCCGTCCCGGCTGCAGCCTGCAGGCAGGCAATTGGATGAGGACGACGTCACCCCCACATATCTATATCTTTGGCACCACCTGTCCCGACGACCCCTCACCTCTCTTCAATGAGCGGCTCGGCTTGACCAATGACCATGCCGCGCTGAGCCGCTGACCCAAAGTATACGTAGGCCAGGGCGCCGCAGCCTCGTCCAACCATCCATCGGTTCTGATTTGATGGTGGGTTGGGTAATTAACTTTTGTTTTGTTGGCTGATGAAAATTGCCTACGCACGGACTGACGGCACCGGAAACGACGGCCAATCCATGCAATGGAATGGAACAACTGCTAGTATTAGTAAGTGCGTCAGCAGGTGCAATAGCAAGTCAGCACGTACCTTGAACTTCCTGCAGAAGGCGAGGTCGCTCCAGCTCTTCTCGTCGGCGACCTCCTCGTCGCCGTGGCTGCCGGCGCCGCCCCAGACGACGGCGGTGACGGAGGAGGTGAAGACGACCCGCTCCATGGCGTCCGTCTGCGCGCACGCCTCCAGCACGTTGTGCGCCGCGCGTACTTCCGTCTCCACCGTCGACTCCTGTGCACGGTGCAACAAAAACCAAAACATGCGTGCTCATCAGAAAACCTGTTGCTCGTGGAACCTGCCTTGATGAAGAGCAGGCCAGCAGGGGCCGAAGCGCAGCCAGCTGCCATGCCCCATGTGAAGAGTTTAATGCACGCGGAAAGGGTTCGGTTCCCTTCCCGTTCCCGTGGTCTGTTGGTTCGGTTTGGTGTCCCAGTTCTGCACTGCACCCTCCGTTGCCGTTGGTGTTGTGTGAGTGCTACAGCTTCTTCCTCTCACCTTTGGCCGTGTAGTCGAGCCATTACTGCGCTCGGCTACTCTACTGTACTACCAGTACTCGTGGTAGGACAGGACCAGGAGCTGGAGGCTGGAGGCCGGAGGCCGGAGGAAGACGGGGCGGTGTCCTACTCCCACCGCTCGCTCACTCACAGCCACACATGAGCTCAGCTCTGGAACGAACCAAACAGCCTAGACCAGGGAGGAGGAGATGGAAGATGCAACTATTGCAAGGGGATGGAAAGAGCGAAAGAAAAGGCAGAGGAAAGCAGCGGCTCATCTTCGTTCTTTGCTCTGCCCTGCTATCCCTGTTCGGCTGTTCATGCTACAGTGCTAGACTGCTAGTATAAGCTAACCTCTGTCTGGGTCTACTATTATAAAATAGGAGAGCATATTCCAATCCAATTCTATGCCGTAAGTAACTGGTGCTAGCTCTAAGCTGCTCGGCCAAAAGAGCTTTCATTTGTTCGATTGATTGATGAAGAACCCAAACTAACAATCATAGAACACATAGAAAGGAAGATGAAGAAAGAGACTGGCTCTGTTTTGTACTCACATCGCACTGGGCCTGGTCGTCGGGCGTGTTGAACATGCAGAAGACGCCGGCGCACCCCCGCACGGCGTCGGCGATGGCGTGGTAGTCGAACGGGTCGGCGCGGAACAGCTTCAGCCGGTGCCTGTACGCCTCCACGTCGCACGACAGGTGGCTCAGCAGCGCCGCGGTGGCCGCGGCCTCCTCCTCCTCCTCCTCCTCCTCGTCCCCATCGCCGCGGGCGTACGTGGCGGCGTGGACGGTGTAGCCGCGCCGGAGGAGGCGGTCGACCAGCGCGTGGCCCAGCGGCCCCGCCGCGTCCATCACGCACACGCTCTTGCCCTCCGCCGCCGCCGCCGCCGACTCATCCACGGATCCTGGACACATGCTGCTCTTTCTGCTCTCTGCTTCTTTCTTTCTTGGACCAAGCAGGATCGAGGAGCAGCTCAGGTGGTGCTGGTCTGGTGGATTGACGAGGCGAAGGTGATGATACAGATTGCAAAGAGGGGAAGGTGAGGCGCCGAGTATATATAACAACAACAGAAAACCAAAAAATAAATAATAAAAAAAGAAAGAAGAGGAGAGGCCGCCCCGGCGGCCGGCAAGAGAGAGAGAGAGACGGATTCCGAGCCGGGACCGGGAGCGGAGAGAAGATACTAGTCCGGGTCCGGGTCGGAGGCAGGCAGGCGGGACGGTAGGGGGCATTCAAAGAGCGTGCGTGCGCGCCGGACTCCCGGTGCGGTGCCGTGCCGTGCCGGACCGTCGTGTCTCTTCCCTCTTGTTGTGTGGCTTGTGCTTGTACCGTTGGTGTGGTTGGGCGTCCTCGCCCACCAGCTCTCCTACTACGAGTCTTGAGCTGCAATACCAGCTCGCGAGATCAACATATGAACGAAATAAAATCCCCTAAACAAAGGCGCACAAGATTAGACCTCCTCGATCCAATAATAAAATCAGATCATATCGAGCACAAATCAAACGGCAATAAACTATGTATCCCCAAATCCAAACCTAATCAAGCACACGATCGAATCCAATTATCCAAACACTGCACAAATCACCCAAAACAGAGCCCAAATCAAATATAATATTCGAACTGGATTCCACGTGCCGCGAGGTTGTGCGGCCTCCTTTGCACTAAACTTAAGACAAACCACGCTATATATCCAACTAAACTATCTCCAGGAGGCCTTCCTCCACTAGCATGTTTCTTCGAAAAACTCTATCTATTTAGGTGTAGATAGCAAACATGCCTATATTTTTTGGTTTTAGTAGGACTCCTTATTTATTAAAATTCTATTGGCCAATAAAATAGAAGAATTATATATTTCTAAAATTATAAATAAGAATAACGTGAATAAATTCATTGCGACCCTATAAAAGGAGTAGTCCTCTAACCCTAAGCAATTTTCTCATATTTTGAATTCAAGGATTTCAATAAACTACATGCGAATCCAACTATTCAAACATAGCATAAATCCAACTGTCTGAACATAGGATAGTTTGTCTTAATTGGTGTTGCCTCCTGTCTCTTTAGCTACATTTGACTTCGTGTTTTACAACTTTGGTTTGTGTAGAGGCGAGAACCAGCAGTGGACAACACATTGGCATGAGCGAGCAGGTAAAGGACGTCATAGGTAAAGTGGATAGTCGAGCGAGTGGTTAAGTGCGCCGCACATGTGACATTGGTCACCGAGAGAGCAAGTTTTGTTGTTTTTTCTTTAAAGAAATTGAGTTTTCCCCCATGTACCTTCCGCCCCTTCGGGTGTAAGAAATCAGGTGGACACTGATTGAAATGTGCATACATATGGCGGTCTATGAGTTCTTTTTGTCCAACTCTAGTCTTATACTACGAATACGGAGTACCAGCGGTAATCGAATTATGGATAAGATCATTCGTAGTGGAAGTTTTATTTGCATCTAATAAGCTGCCAGATATGCCTTTTTCAATAACGTGGCAATTTTTTTAAGAAAATATAAGAAACCGAGTTTTACGAGAAGAAGATTCTCTTAACAAGATTATTAACTCTCGTAACAAGATTATTAACTCTATTGTATGCGATATGACGGTTTCAGAAACCATGAAACTCGTTTCGTCGGGGCTGATCGATCAGACTCTGGACGTTTGGGAAGCGAGACGCGTACGCATCCACGCCGGTTGTTAGCTGGTAGCTGGCGCATGTGGTTTCCGGTGGTCAGCGTCCTCGCGCGCGCGCCGGCAAAGCGAAATCTCGTACCCAACGTTCAAGACTCGCATGCCTTGAAGCGGCAGCTGCAGGGCCGGGACGCCGAGACCGATGGGGTTGGCTCAGAAAAAACCAATGGCGACACAGGGCGTGGCCCTCGCGTTGGCCACCGGTTGCACCTGCCTCCGCCAAGCTTCGGCTTCTCGGCTTCGCCTCAGCCTCATCTGCCAACCGATTCCGAACGCCGAACGCTTCCACGATCAGAAACCACATGCTTCGGTTCAGTCCTGGTGTTTTTTTACTTTTCGTTTAATATAAAAAAACAGAAAACACACACACGGTTCACATCTCAGAGCTGATCGATAGCCCTAACGGCCTAACCAACAAACTCCTGCCAGAAATGCAGCTCAAAGTGCACGTTTTCTAATGTGTTGGGTATGTATATTTTTTTTCCGAAAACAAATCTGTACATGAATTTTTTTATATATTATATATATTATGCTGGCATCGTGCAGCTTATATTTGCTTTATAGAAAACATACAAATCTGTATCAGTCAGTCGCTAATGAAAACCTTTCATATCTTTAATTTTTTATTAGGGAACTCGCTTTCCACCACCCCCCACCCACACACCCCCCAAATTACTAACGCCCCGATGCCTTTTTTTGAACAAAAAAACTATTCCCCCAATTTCAAATTATAACTATACACCTAAGCATAGGGTATAGTACATATAAAAAACTATATACATATATGCAAAAACTAAAAACGATTTATAATTCCGAACAAAAAAAGTAGCATATGACAGCCAATTTTAGGGCCTGAATTTTCTTGAATAAAGAATAGTATTAGTATGCATAATATTCACAACACGACTGAAATCGGAATGGGACAGGGACGAAAAGTATTTGAAAACAAAAAGGTACCAAAGAAACAATTTTGGCCACTTAAGAAATCTATCCCTATCTTCATGGGCATGCATGGCATAAATAGTCCAAACACTTAGATCCGCCAGAAAGTTTGAGAGTTTGTTTCATCCTTTTGTGACCCTGTAGTTACGGTATTTTCAAACATTCCGATGAATACAAATTAAAATCATGCGTCACAATTTTCCTGCTTGCAAGCTGAAGTACCCTTAATTAGGGCAGAGCCAGGATTCTGCTATAAAAAGAGGCTTATTTGATCATGATGTTGGCTCAAAATTTATTGACTTTGATGTGGCTTAAAAATTTTATCGACTTTGATGTTGGTTTTGAGAGTTTGGGTTGGACAGAAAAGCAAGCAAGCATACACGCGTCCTTATACAGTCCATACATGGACGATTACAGCGCGTGTACACTCTGGGCAATCAATGGTGTCGGGGAATTTTTTTTATTTTTAATTTTTTTTAAATTTTTTTTATAATTTTAATTTTTTGTTTCGAAATATGACAGAACTAGTCGTCTACAGTGGGCGTTTTTTAAAAAACGCCCACTATGTGGGCGTTATATGTGACGTGGCACAGGACCGGCCGCCGCCGGTGCCGGCTTTTGCGGGCGGCCCACTGGCGCCCAAAAAACGCCCACTGCGTTTGCGTTTTTTGGTGGCGAGGGGGCCGCCTGCAAAAGTGCACGCTGTTTTGCGGGAGGGCCTCGGAGCAGCCAAAAAACGCCCACTGTGTGGGCGTTTTTTGCACGCCAGGGGGCCGCCTGCAAAAGAGCGAGGCCGGCCGGCCGCACACTTTTGCAGGCGGCCCCTGGCGCGCAAAAAACGCCTTTGGGCTCTGCCTATATATACCCAGCCCCCCTCTTCAGATTTTCATTATATTCACTAAATTTTCCAGAAAAAAGAAAGAGGAGAGGAGGGAGGGGAAGGAAGTAAACGGCGAAGCCCTGTTAGTTTGAGACCTCGGCTTTTAGGTAAGTTTCTCATACATTACAAGTCTGTTGCTATGCATTAGTAAAATATAATGTGCACTAGAGTTGTTTAGTTTTTAGTTGACTCTGGGTAGATCTGTGAGTAGTATGTATATTAGATCTATAAATAATGATGTTAGAGCATTACAGTTCATATTAGAAATAATGATGTTTCTTCTATGCTTTAAACAATGGATTGCATGATTTGAAACATGACGAATATCGTATTTTCTCTGAATAGATATATTTAGGGTTTAGGAATAATGATGTTTATGCTATGCTTTAAACAATGGATTGCATGATTTAAAATATGACGAATATCGTATTTTCTCTGAATAGATATGTTTAGGGTTTAGGGTGTAGGGTTTAGGAATAATGATGTTTATGCTATGCTTTAAACAATGGATTGCATGATTTGAAATGTGACGAATATCGTATTTTCTCTGAATAGATATGCAAAACTTGTGGCGGACGAAGTTTTGAAAAAAACGAGGTCGCCCTAGAGAATTGTATCCCGACGTGTCTAGCAAGGATGCTCCTGTTCCTCCTGCAGTCCCTGTCCCAAATTGTGACTAGAGAACCGGCTGATATTGGCCAATCTCTCCATGAGGACACAGCTGCCCGTTGCTACTACACATGCGGTGGATTCAATGTAAGTAATTGCACCTCTGTCACTGCGTCTTTATTCAATGCTAGTAATTGCAGCTCTTGCATCTCTAACAATGTCGTTAGCAATCATGTTTTGTAGGCCTATGAGCGGTGCTTTTTCTTTCAGTGGATTGACGGTCCAGACAAATTCGACCCAAGGTATCTCCAGTTTGACGAATGGTGGAAAGGGAAGCGTAATCCACCCGATCAATTCGAGCGGTGGGTGGCACCTCCCCCTGAGCCCCCCCAATGATAGACGAGGAGAAGAAAATAGCCCAATTGAGACGGCTTGAATCTCCGCCTCGTTACAAATACGGAGATTATTCTGTAATAAGTTCAGATAGGCCTAACGAGTTCGAATGTCCTAACCCCGCCGGAATAAGTGCAAATTGTATGCGGTCATGGCTTTCTTAGTATTTGTGCATGTACTAATATTTTACATTGTAGGGTGGGTATACCTTGTTGCGGAAGTGTAACTTCAGGGAGTGGCTGTGGGGTCCAAAGAACAAATGGCCCGAGCCGAAGGTGGACAAGAAAAGAAAAGTGGTTACCCCCAAGCCTCCTGTGTTGTGCAAATGTGGTGTCGAAGCGCAGTATGGCCTACTACCATCGAAGCTTGGAATAGGCTATTAGTGTGGCCATATGGTTGATTACGATGAGGTCCTTTTGTTCCACTTGTTGCTCACTTGATATCCAAACTTTTTGTATTTGCTGACTTTAAATTGTTCCGTTCGATCACAGAGCCTTAGGAAATGCAAGTGGGAGGTTTTTGCCCATGGTGAAGACCGCAGGGAATACATGGATACACTGAAGCAAAAGCAACTAATGGACCTGAAGTTCAGGTCTGGTACTCAGCTTGTGGACAACTACATTAAGATGCGAAAGCGAGCGCAGGTTGACTATGCCCGATGATTGTGTGTCCAAACCCCAAGTGCTGCTCGGTGGAAGAAAGACTGTGATGCATGAAAAAAGAAGAGAGAAGAGGAAGCATCCTTGCATGCGAGGGAGAAGATGGAGGAGGCCAAAAAGAGGAGTGCTGATGCGAAGATGAAGCAGAAGATGGCGGAGGCGGAGATGCCGATGAACGACGAGGACGAGGAGTATGATGAAGCGTTCACCGAAGCCCTCGATGACTTGGAGGCCGCTTACTACAAAAAAAAGGAAGAAGAGGAATATGATGAAGCGTTCACCCAAGCCCTCGATGACTTGGAGGTCGCTTACTACAAAAAAAGGAAGAAGAGGCCAACACAGCTAAGCGTAGCCGTACCAATGAGTTTGTGGGAGAGGATAGTGGTTCTGAAGATGAAGACTTGCTTCCCGGTTATGTTTCGGATTATTAGGGCCATTTTGTTAGATGAATTCGGATTAGTAGCTCATCGCCCTAGCGGACCTATACTTTTGGAATGTATTAGTTGTGTTCGAAAGGGTATGAATAAGGAACTAACGGGGATTTCTAGATATAGTACTCAAAAGAATCATCACAATACGCCAGGGCCCCGACGGGAAACGAAGAATATAACAAAAGGTAAATTTTGACAAAAGAAAAGTACGTATCATACATCAAGACAGTAATTACATCGTACAGGGTACTACTGTCCCCGAGCCTGTCCCTGCCCCAGCCCCCTACCCCTCTTTGGCCTCCTCGATCGCACGTGCCCCGACGAGTAGGTGTGGTGATCCGGTGGAACACCTTGAGTCGCACGGACGTGCTGCACTGGAGTCATCTGTGATAACTCCTGCGTGTAGGGCGGAGGTTGTAACACTCTGGTGTTAAGCAAGCATAATCATTCACATTCTTAAGCATAAGCATCATTATGCATAGCATTGATGAAAAGATCGATCGTCATTTCATGTATCATGCTTGATTGTTCGAATTTTGCTTGCCTTTCACATGAAGTGCATATGTGGTATGAGTGTTTGGTGTTGGATGACCTCTAAGGTAACCTAGACATGTTTAGAACACCAAATGAACCTAGGTTTATGTTCATGGTTTTGGCTAATTAAGCTTTGTTGTTATGGTTGACCAAGGTGGACCATTAGAGTAGTTTTGTTTGACTGAATTGGAAGTAGTAGCTAGAATGCTTGCATGTGGGTGCACCCTAAATGAAGTTTGTAGATAATTTTATAAGGAACAAAAGTTGTTTTTACCACTCTTCTTGGAAGGTGTTCAAAAATGTTGAAAAAGGGCCAAATTGGAGGCTGGTTTTCTATTTTGGGAAATTTTAAAAGGTATTTTATTTGGATTTTTGTAATTCAAAATCTAGGCAGAATCTGGTAAAATTTCTTTAAGATGAAATGTTCTACTCTTCAAAAGCTACATTTCATCTATTTTGAGTTTTTGCTAATTCGGCTTAGTTTATGAGTTATTAAGCAGCAAAGTTTGTTCTGATTTAATGGAAATAGCATTTTGGTGACGGCTGTACCCTGGCCGTCAGGAAAATGTTCGGCCACCGCCCATGTCGCCCAGCCCGCGCGCTCCGCGTGGCGCGCGTCGACCGGCCGTCCGGGGCGGCAGCGGCCGTTCGGACAGGTTAAAACGAGGCGCCCGCTCTCCCTCTCGCTGTCCCCTCCTTCATTTTCCTCTCCCTACTCCTTCCCGCAGCGCTGCAAGCTCTCGGCCGCCGCCGCGCAGCACCGAGCTCGCCTCACCGCCGTTCAAAATTCGCCGCCTTCGGCCACGCATTGACCCGCTGAGCCCCACAATCGGACGCGCCCGAGCCCGCTCCACCTTCCTCCACCCTCGCCTCGGCCGGTTGCTCCAAGGTATACTCGAATCGACGCGTTTTCTTCCCGGCCGCCATGGCCGCACCTCGGCTTCGCCATGGACTCATCGCTCCACCCGTCATTTTCTTGCCGTTTCATGCACATCAGATGCGCTGTGCCCCGTAGCCACTAGAGCCCTAGCTAACCGAGCCGATTAGGGTTCCTTCGTCGGGAATTTGGCCGCGCCGCCGTGCGGTTGGTCGCCGGTCCGCCGCGCACGTGGCCGAGCCACCTCGGTCGTGCCCCTGTCCGTTTTTAGCTGCTCAATAGAAGCGCGTCGACCTGCTTGTCCTTTCCCTCCGGTCGGTGACGCCGGGTAGCCGCCGTGTCGGCCGGCGAAGCCACGCCGGCGGCCCTCCCTGCCTTTCCCCGAAGGAGGACTTTCGTCCTGGAATTCAAGAAACCCTAGGGGCCTTTGTGCTAAGTTGCCAGACACAGCAATTTACCGGTTAGGGCTTGGTTAGTTTCTGGAAATGTTAGGGTCCCCGGTGTAAAGTGGTTTTTCCTTTTTCTTTTTCAGAATAGATTTCAGATTTGGTTTAAAGCTTTGGAAATTCATAACTTGCTCATTTTTCATCCAAATGAGTTGGTTCAACTTGCAGTATTTTTCTTATGAGATGATCTATGCATGAAAAATATGAAATATGGAATTTGTGAAACTTTTTTTTATAGCTTTATTTATCTCTATTAATTGTATTTATCTTAGGAAATGCATAACTAATTCTCTGTTGCTCAGAAAAATGTGAGACCAAGTTTGTTGGTCTTCTTATGTCATGCTCTATCTGTAAAAAATATTATTAGGCTATGTCATATGTAAATTTTTCTATGTCTAGTTATGGTGCCTATTTTCATGTGAGGATAATTAATTCATAATAAATAATGTATAAGGAATTTGTGCATGAAACTTTTTGGAGAGTGTTTTTATGTCAATCTAGAGCTAATTATGTTCTGAGATCTGTTGTTTGATATACTTTTATGTACAAAGTATTTTATGCGCCTGAAATTGTGCTGCCTTGTCATTTTTGTGCAGGATAAAGTACTTACTGTTTTGACTTGAAATTTTTATGGTAGTCTTTGTTTAGTATGATTAAGCTTCTGTAATTTTTACAGAATTTTCTGAGTAGTCTAAAGTCATGTTGTAGTTATACCCTGATTTCTTTCGTTTATAAATAATGCTTTAGAGTTATCATTTCATATGTGTAAAAATGCTTTTTATGCTATTCAGGATATGTATGATCTTCTATTGGTTGTGGTTCAGTAGAGTGTAGTGTGCAAAACAATGGTTGTTTATAATTCTTTATAGTGTGCGAGTAAATTGTAATGCGAGTCCTATTTGGAGATTTGTCGGTCGAAGAGAATGCAGATGACATGTGCTTATCATACATGTTTTCAAATATCATATCATTCATCTTAGCTGAGCATTCTTTTACCATCACCATCAGCATTGTATTTATATGTATGCACGGTATTCATACGTACTATGCATCATACAGGATCGTCAGAGCTCGCGACGGTAGTTCCCGGAGCACCAGGAGAGAAAGGCCAACAGGAAGCTTTGGTTCGGGAAGCAGCGGCAGAAGAGGATCCCGAAGCTGATCTTCCGGAGTGTCTCGACCACCAGCCAAGTGCTTTCTTGAAAGGCAAGCCCCGGAGCATTCTCCCTGTGGTTTGCAAAATATCTAACTTGAGTCTTTTACTTGTTTGCTGCATTAAGTTATAGGCGTTGTTTTATACCGTTGCTGCATTACTTATATTCCTTGCCACTGTTTATACTTCCACCCTGTTAGGTTCAGGTACGATTATATGCTTAGCCCTGCTTAACTAGATCGGTAGAAGTTGGGTGATTTCCTGTCATCCGCGAGTTATAGGTGGTAACTCGGATGGTTGAATACATTGTTATCTTGGATAACCATGTGGAGATAATAAGTCGAGATCGGGCGGGATTGGAGTTGAGAATGAACTGGAGGTTTAATGTGGTTTATCCCGTCTGTGTCGAACTAGGACCCCGTCCGTTGTACGTCCTCAAGTCATATTGAATTTATGCCTCACATTTAGCTGGAAGGATAAGTCGTTCCGACCGCGAAGCCTAATTTTGATTTGGGCCGGGAGTCGACCTGCTGTACGCATCGCATTGGTGAAGATGGGGGACCACGGGTTACGCGGTTGTAAGGCCTGAATATAGCATGGTGCGCCCTGCTGGCAGCCGGACGGTGCCCGGATGTGATGGTACCTGTTGATCTCGCGTTTTTCCTGAATTGGATGTCGGTGACCTGTAGCTCACCGTGGCTGGTGAGTGTGGTTTGTGTGAGGAGTACCCGCCAGCTGGTTAGTAATCGATTATAATCGCCATCGTTCCTGGACAGTGAACACTTGACTTGAGCAGCGGCATCGTAGTAAGAACTTGAACAAGAGGTGAGATGGTTGAGCTGATGAGGTGGAAAGACACTCAACCGGAAATGGTTACTTTCTGTTGAATAATTATTACCATGCTTGTTTAGTGCAGGTGCTAATGTAGCATGATAAGGATAATCAGATTAAAATACATTGCTAGAAGGTTGTTATTAATTGTTTCTTAATGCAAGCTTTTCCGCAATTTAAATGAGTCAGCTATCCTACTTATACAGCCTTGCATACTCCTTGGAGTCTTTATTTTAGTTTATGACGGGTAAGTCTAGCTGAGTACATCCTCGTACTCAGGGTTTTATTTCCCATGTTTTGCAGATGGTGAGATGCTTTATGGTTATTGTCAGAACTGTTTCTATCCCGCCTTGGGAGATGACTAGACCTTGGGCATGGTCACTCTTCTCGACTTGATGCTTTTGCTGGATGTGGACCAAGGACCTGGCACTGTATTTCAAATGTGTGTGTGTGGTATTTGAACTTAAATCACTTCCGCTTTTATTTGAATTTGAACTTGGTTTTGTAATAACTCTATTTCGTACTCCGATGATGTTTTAAACTATGTGCGAACTGTGTACTTGTGAATGGAATCGCTAAACTATTACGATCTTGGTCGTGCCAAAAAAAGTTTGAAATCCTTCGAGATTTCACGGACTACCGGGTTTATTAGGTCTCAATCATATGATTTGCTGAATTAATGGCGGGTTATGTGCTTGTGCTCTAATAAATTGGTCGGTTCTGTTACAGAGGTGCTCCTGCAAGCTGTGAAGGGTCGATCTCGACCTCCTCGCCGCTGATCGGTGCGTCAGTGGGGGCGTCATTAGGTAGTCGGTAGGTCCGCGATGAGGTGCCGGCTCCCTGGGCCGATGTCGAAGCTGCTCCCTGTGAGGAGGTACCCACTCCATGGGGCGAAGGCCAGACTCCCCAGGCTGCTCCTTGAGAGGAGGTACCCACTCCATGGGGCGAAGGCCAGGCTCCCCAGGCTGCTCCCTGAGCGGAGGAACCCTCACCATGGGCCGACGCGCTGGGTGGAGCATGAGTGAAGTGCCTGGATGCCTCTGCTCCGTGCACCGAGGACCCCGCTCTGGAGGAACGAAGGTACGGCATAGAGAACGCTGTGAAAGGTGTCATCGTAAGTCACACAGCCATCCAGATTGGAAAAACATAGGTAGACGAGGTAGGGTACACGGAGTTATCTCTGGTCTGGGGTGCAGGAGGACGTGCTGCGGGTGCTGGTGCAAGAATTCGAGGCACTGCATCGAAGGTCCGACAAGTCTGGGCCCTCAACACAGATCTAAGCGTCGTACGCATCCGCGTGTACGAGGTGTGCTGCTCATCCACTGTCAACGCCAAGCCACCCTCCAAGCGGCGGCACACGGAGTCAACCTCCGTGTAAAGTAGTTGCGCACCGTTGACCTAATTTCAGTTTTAAGTTAGATGAAAGATATACGTAATGAACTACTGATATATATGAGAGATTCAAGTACTCACGGCGTGGAAGTAATCCTGATCACAGTGTGCAGGGTAAGCGTCACCCACGGCGGCGACGTGTGGCTGCTGCTCCAGAGGAACGAAGGTGACACGTGTGCGGGTACGAGGCTGGTACCACCGGAGTTAGTTCATGTACGAGTCCTCGGTGTGGGGGCAGTACTCCTCAATGACGTCCTCTGTGGCAAGCAACCAATCATCCACGTATGGCTGTAGACGTGGAACCCATAAGTTGCCGCCAACCTGTCCCCTCCGAGTCAGCCTGAACACAAATTTGAATAAGACATGTCTATTGCGATTAATTTTTCAAAGTCAGTTGTTTGTAGTACTTACCTGTGAGCATCTGCAAGGACAGTACGGATGATAGGGGCGGGGGACGGCTGCATGAGACTGAACTGGCGCAAAACATGCCCTGGGCAGTGCGGTTCAACGAATATGTCAAACACCATCGGTCGGAGCGTCAGCCAGAAGGCCTGGTCACGTGTGCACAACGTGGACAGCCCAAGGGGAGCTCGTGCATGGATAGCCTCCTGGCTGTAAGGCTCCCAGATCACGTCGGTCAGCTGTATCCTGTTGAACTCCAGCATAAACTCGTTGTACGACCGCGTGACCTGCACATGTGCCCATCGTCGCTGAAATATAACAATCAATAGGTTAGAAGGTACGATACGAATTAACTATATACGTCAGCTAGGAACACGAACCTGACAACGGCACCAGACTGTACCCATGGTGGGAAAGTCCTCGGGCGGATGCTGCAAGTACAGGTTGTCCTCGTAGGCGGTGTGATGCACTACAGGTCGACCAATCGTGAACCGTTCAGCTGCCCATAGCTGTAGAAGGAGGGGGCAACCAGTGAGCAAAGAACCTGTTTCTATCTTGGTACACGCTTCGCAAAGCCCCCTGTACGTCGCCACC
The DNA here is from genome assembly GCA_023333625.1 of Bothriochloa decipiens. Classification (NCBI taxonomy): domain Eukaryota; kingdom Viridiplantae; phylum Streptophyta; class Magnoliopsida; order Poales; family Poaceae; genus Bothriochloa; species Bothriochloa decipiens. The sequence goes on from CM041628.1 coordinate 64,225,731, forward strand.
AGTATTGCGGATCCCTAGCTCCACTGTGGCACTGCTCCCTCGTCAGCATCAGTGATCGCGCACGCGTAGGGGATCATGACCTTGTCGACGGCATGTCCCGCGCTGCTGGTGAACATGACCCAGCCAAAAAGCCACAACAAGTAGGCCTCCAAGCTCCATCGCACAGAGTACACGTCAGCCTCTGGGTGTAGCTGGTCGGACTGAAAAAGATACAGTTAATAAAGTTGAGTAGAACTGCAAATTGATAAAATTCTTTTCAAATAGGCCTTACGGTAAACTGCATGAGCCACTGCTGTGATGGGCCCATGTGATGAGGACATCGCTTCTTCTTGTGCACCTGCTGATCCTCTCCAAGGCCCAATGACCCGAGCTTGAATGCGTCAACTATATTTACAGGTGAGCTCATTTTTAAGCGATACTTTTCATACTTTTGAGAATGGATTACTACCTAATGATTTAATATTGCTTAGGAACAATGGAGAGGCTTCTGAAGAACTTGGACGAGGAGTTGGAGACGAGCTGGGCCAGCAAGGGCGTGCAACACAAGCTGATTTCGCGTCTGTCTCGGACTGCCAGACCTGCCTGGACTAGAACTGGTCATACGGACTCATACGGACTCCATTTTCGACGTTCTACATATGGTTGGAAAGCTAACTTCATAAGGAAGCCAATAGAAGTGGTCTCACGTCAAAACCTCTTCGGAGTCCATAGGAATTGTTGAAGCAAGGCAGCATTCTAAATCTGTCTTGGTGCTGCGTCACCTTATTTTGGTCCAATGGGCCGTGTATCGTTTATGAGCCTGTTAGTGGGCGCGTCCAGGGTAGGCGATGACCCTAAGTCCTTTATAAACATACGCCGCCATCATCGTTAGGTTTTGGGTTTTGCTTAGATTATTCTGTCCATCGACAGCCGCCGTTCATCGGTTTGTGGAACCCCAACTCGAGTGCTTAATCATTCATTTGCAGATTGTCCCATTAATTGAGCTGCGTTCTTTTGAGTTCTTGCTTGTGTTCTTCGTTTCGCAGGCAGGGATTAGCCTTCGTGGTGAGGTCAACCGGTTGGAGACACGGTTGATAACCAGAGGAGTCGTGGTGCTAAGATTGCAGGATTCGGGTCTTTGGATCTGAAGCCAGATCGGTGTGTCGTGCTCCACCAAAACGATAGTTATCTCCATCTGACGGAAGATCAGGGAATCACGTCCCCATCACCATGATCGTGTACGGAGAGAGGCTGCTCATAGCTGGAAGTGCAGGGTGATGCTGCACGTGGCCGAAGTGGGCCATAATGTCACCTCGCCAATCATGAAGTCTGTCGACTGGCCCGACGGCATCGCCAACGAGGGGAAGGCCAAGCAAGAACGCAACGTCCTGAAGCGTCGGTGCGACCTCCCCGCACGGCAGGTGGAACGTGTGTGTCTCCGGCCTCCATTGGTCGACCAGGGCTGCTAGAAGAGACCTATCGAAACTCCACCTCCTCGTCTCATCGGCCTCAGCAGCTCGAGCCTCCATAAGGCGACACAACGAGAGGAGGCCTGCCTCACGTAACCTGCACATAAAAATTATATGTTATTAACAAGCCATGTGTACTTAATTGGGAGACCTCGAAGAGTCAACGGATACATGGAATAGAACCGAGGGTCCACTGAAAGTAGACGTCTGGACGGTCGCGGTCGAAGTATGGGCATAGTGGCGTTCTGCACTGCAATACGGTACGAATGGTGGTGCAGATCGATTCCTCGATCTAGCAGCTCTGGTGTGTCGTCCGCCATCCCTGCATGACATTATCACAGTTAACACATATGACACATGCAAACAGAAAGCGAAAAAGTATACAACAATAAATTTAAGGTACAACAAGAAATATTCAAATTTGAAACATAAAGAATGCACGTACAACATCTAACTAAAATATATTCAAATACAAGACAGAGATTAAGAACATCACAGAACATTACATCCACAAGATAGGTTGAAACAACAAGTTTGTTTACTTCAGTTACAACAAAGCAAAAACCATACATTACATAATCTTAACCAAGCTTACTACACATCACTACACAACCGAACCACGAGGCACGCGTGGACGCCTTGGCCTGGTGGGCCTAGAAGTTGTCCCTTCCCCTGTTGGCGGGGTACCATCCAATCCGGATCCTGATGGCGGGGCTTCTGCTGTTGTGGGCATGTCTGAGTCCTTCGGGCACTTCTTGTAAGTATGTCCCTCCTTGTCGCATTTGCTGCAACGTTTGTACCTTCCACCTGCTTCGGACTCATCCATGGCGTTTCGAATACGTCTTGTCTTTCGACGCCCAGCCTTGTCTCTGATCTTACTTGGGTCTGGAATATAGCTAGGTTGTGGTACTGTACCTGTAAAATTCCCCGCTATGCCAAAACCATAAATTTCATGTGACCATGTATGCAATATGGCTTCCTTGGTGAAATAGGGAGATACAAAAGTACGATCAAGTATTCCACACTCCGAGCTCGCTGCAATAACATGGGAACATGGTTTGTGGTAGAGTCTTGGCTTGTGGCACGTGCATGCGCAATACCTATCCTCCTTAAGTATGCATTCTTGCACAACTCTTGTTCTATATATTCCACGCTTAGCCCTATCAGCACACAAGATTTCAAATCGGTGCTCTCTAGTACCTTGAGTTATAACTCTATGCTTCTTTGTCTTCTTACGTTTTTCCTGCAGATAATTTGTCAACATATGTCCGAAGAAAACACCTCGCACTTGCATTGATAGGGCAGCGACTTGGTACCGGTCTGAAATATCTGCATGTTCCATGCAGGATGAACTCAACAATGGCAACCAGGGGAAGGTCTCTAACACCACGCATCACCCAGTTGTAAACTTCGGCCAAATTAGTTATCATAATGCCGAACCGCGCTCCGCCGACATCATGCAGCAAAGACCACTTCTCCTTAGGCTCATTCTCTATCCAGTGCGAAAATTTTCTCATAGCAGATGCCGATCTCCTTCTGATGTTTGGACCATCTGTGGGCAACGGTCCTAAGGCCTCTGGACCATCCTCACCAACAGGTGCTAATCGACTTGAGTGCTCTTCCCTTTGCTTCGTTGTGAGCTCGTCCAACCTCCTCCAAAGCTCGTTGAATTTTTTCTCTTGATTTTGTCCGCACAGCCTCTTGAATAGATCCATCAAGCTCTTGTCCTTAAACTGCTTGTAAAAATTAGCACCCATGTGACGCATACACAACTGACTTTGAACATCTGGCCAATCTTTACCATATCCCATCTCTGCATCACCGTTCTTCAGATATTCAATTGTTCGAAGAAGGCCAGCGTGACGGTCATGAATTAGGCATACACCAGGCCTCATACCAACAATGCTAACCTTCACCTGCTTGAGAAACCAGTACCAACTATCGGTATTCTCGCTCTCCACAAAAGCGAATGCCAGTGGTAGAACTTGATTGTTCCCATCCACGGCAATTGCTGTTAGTATCTGACCTCTGTATTTACCTGTCAGAAATATCCCGTCAATACAGAGTATTGGACGACAATGCACAAATGCCCTGATGCAAGCACCTAGTGCAAAGAAAGCACGTTGCAAGACCAATACTGCACGGTCATTCTCCATGGTTAGGTATGTTATAAGATCTGTACATGTCCCTAGATTTCTGGCGGCTATGCATTGAAGAAGAGATGGTAAATTATCATATGAGGCTTTGAATATGCCAAATCTCATCTCGATTATCTTTTGTTTTGCCCTTCACGCCTTAGCATATGAAATGGTGTATTTGAATTTATCTTCGATATGCCTTATTATTGACCTTGGCTCGTATCCTAGATTATGCACAACATCTGAATACATCTCTGCAGCAATAAATATAGATGTCATGTTTCTGTGGTACTTCTCTACACCTTTCAAGTGACAGTTGTGCTCAGTGACTATTGACACTTTTCAATAATCCTTCCACTTTTCCTTGAATGCATGCACCCTCCACGGACAACCATCGCTGGATCTCATGCACTTAACTTCATATACACACTTTGTGGACTTTGCTACCCAAAACTCCCTCTGTAGTGATACAGCCCAATGCTTTACTGCCTCCATCAATTCTTCCTTCTCTGCGTACATCGCTCCCTCGATTACCTCATTCTCCTTATACTCCCATGGAACATGGTATCCCTCTGAAACAGCAAGTCCAGAGAAGTCTTCATTAGACCATTGCCACGGATTCATATTGCATCCTTCCTCATCAGAAGATTCATCACCCTCCACTTCCTCATTCGTCGCATCTTCGTTTTCCATTGCCTGAACAATGGAGTTGATCCTCTCGCCCTCATCTGCCAAGCCTCTTGGCTCACTGGCTTCTCCTTCTCTTTCTGGTTCCTGCACATCCTGTCCCTATTCTTCTCCTTGCTGAGCACGGTTGTTTCCCTCTTCTATTTCAGCATCAGTCCTAACCATGCTTGTACCTTCTACATCTTGCAAGGTTGCATTGTCTTTATCGTGCACCTCCATGAAAATGCTGGGTTCCCAGCCCCGCTGCAATGCATTTTCTACGTACCATTTCCATGTTTCGGTGCAATCTACTGACATCAATTCCCAGAAGCATTCTTCGTTGCCACGGTTAACTACTACATTTACTTTTATTGTGTTAACCTCTGGGTTGATATGAAATGCCCTCATTAACCAGTTACACACTGACCGAAATTTTTTTTCCGCTGGCCTATCTATCCCCTTTAGTGTTGACCCAAATTCAGACAGATCTATACCATAGAGGCCATATTTGACAGTGCCACTACCATGGAACAACCAAAACATCACTTTGGTTGACATATCTATTTAGAGAAAATACGATATTCGTCATATTTCAAATCATGCAATCTATTGTTTAAAGCATAGCATAAACATCATTATTCCTAAACCCTACACCCTAAACCCTAAACCCTAAACATATCTATTCAGAGAAAATACGATATTCGTCACATTTCAAATCATGCAATCCATTGTTTAAAGCATAGCATAAACATCATTATTCCTAAACCCTAAATATATCTATTCAGAGAAAATACGATATTCGTCACATTTCAAATCATGCAATCTATTGTTTAAAGCATAGAAGAAACATCATTATTTCTAACATGAACTGCAATGCTCTAACATCATTATTTATAGATCTAATATACATACTACTCACAGATCTACCCAGAGTCAACTAAAAACTAAACAACTCTAGTGCACATTATATTTTACTAATGCATAGCAACAGACTTGTAATGTATGAGAAACTTACCTAAAAGCCGAGGTCTCAAACTGACAGGGCTTCGCCGTTTACTTCCTCCCCCTCCCTCCTCTCCTCTTTCTTTTTTTCTGGAAAATTTAGTGAATATAATAAAAATCTGAAGAGGGGGCTGGGTATATATAGGCGGAGCCCAAAAAATGCCCACTGTGTGGGTGTTTTTTGCGCGCCAGGGGGTCGCCTGTAAAAGTGCGCGGCCGGCCTCGCCCTTTTGCAGGCGGCCCCCTGGCGTGCAAAAAACACCCACACAGTGGGCGTTTTTTGGCTGCTCCGAGGCCCGCCCGCAAAACAGCGCGCACTTTTGCAGGCGGCCCCCTCGGCACCAAAAAACGCCCACGCAGTGGGCGTTTTTTGGGCGCCAGTGGGCCGCCCGCAAAAGCCGGCACCGGCGGCGGCCGGACCTGTGCCACGTCACATATAACGCCCACACAGTGGGCGTTTTTTAAAAAACGCCCACTGTGGACGACTAGTCTGTCATATTTCGAAACAAAAAATTAAAATTGTAAAAAAAATTTAAAAAAAATTAAAAATAAAAAAAATTATATTCGAGAAGATCGTGCGCTCATTCTAGACGTGCACAGTCGGAGTAAATTCGGCTAGGGCTTTATGCCCGGCCAGGCCCAAAGGCAGGCAGGCCGCAAGAGGCAGGCCCACAGGCCTCCTGAGTCCCTGCTGGCTGCTGCTGCTGCTGCCTGCTGGTGAGGTCGATGAGAGAGTGGACCATCCAGCCGCTAGATCAGCTGTACGCGTGCGGTGTGGAGTGAGCCGACTCTCTACTCCGATCCTATGAGGACCCGACTTGGGTGAGATCGTAGGTTGTAAACTCACTGGTCCTGGGTTCGAATTTTGAGCGACTCAGGATTTTCTACCTATAAGAGATTTTCCTCACTGGTTTTCGAATGGGTCTCGGTCTAGGCTAAAGGGTACGCATATGTGTGCGCGTTTAGTGGTATTGTATATTTTTTTGCGCATCGGAGGCTTTGTACCTCTCAATCCCTTCCTAGATGTATGCAAGGACGCGTACGCGTGTGCTGTGACGTGAGTGTGGCGTGTGTTCGTGGAGTCATGGTTGTACCCTCTCAAAAAAAATCTACTCCGATCCTCTGCTGCACCGTGTCGCCGGCCGTCGATCTTTTTAAATGCTCACCTCGCTGGCCGGCGGCCACTGCCCACCTACATATATACATGCATGATGATGATACTGATGTTACGACCAGGAGACGCCATACTACGTGCTAGAGTAGTACTCCGTATACAGGAATAAGTATATACCATGACGTAGTACACCACCAAGTCAAATCATATGTGCTCCCAGGCACACACTCGATCGGCATCATCCCAGCTAGGATCTGCAGTCCTGCCATTTAATTCGATGCTACGATACATCACCAGCTGGCTGTTGTTTGATTACATTCAACGACGGGCATGATAGTAGAGTCTGTCCTTGTCACTAATCTATCAATACTACTCTTTCAATTCACAGAACATTGCAATTTTTTTAAGGAATCAAACGATCGTCTGCACAGTGCGATCAAAGTTATATAAAAGAATACTAATGCCGCTGCCTTCGACACCCCGGTGAATGGTCTATATATCTCTGAAAATTTGTTAACGATGGGTTGAATACTAGTACTAACCGCTCTCTATTACTTGTGTGAATGCCCATGACGAAGCCTCTCTACTTCCTTATTATATATGATGGTTCGATCATTGGTTACCTTACGGGGCTCTCAGTATTTCCCACCGCTGTCACATACAACTTGGCCTAACATTTCAGTGTAACGTGTTTTCTAGACTGATTTTAATTTGATTTATGTCTAAAGGCCCAGACTTACTAATAACACTGCTAGCTAGTGCCCAACGAGCCAGCTTTCTCACTTGTCTGCACAGGATTTCAATCTCTGCTGGGACGATCCATCCAGACGAAAGGCTCCTACGGCTAAACGGCAAGCCTGACACCTCCTAGCACAATCAAGTGCTAGGAGTACGTCTGTTCACAGTCAAAGTGCCGCAGAATACGCCCATGCACGGTATATGACCAAGAGAGAATGCATATGTAACGCGGTACTAGCTAGCACACGTATACGAGAGTCTCTAACTGAGTCAATGTATTCGCTTTAGCAGCGGCTAAGATAAACGTTAGAGCATAGTTAACAGCAGAGTCAAGTGTTTGGGTATAAGTCAAGTAGTACGAGTTAAGCTATTGTGGCAGAACCTCCTAAATCATATGGTCCATATGTATTATTATTGTCTAAACAGACTTCTAATAACTATGAATATGTGCCATAAGACTTAAAAGGTCTGTCAGGTAAATCCCGAATCATCCACGATTCTTCGAGCAGGATCAATCATTACAAAGAGACATTACAGTATTACAAGAGTTTTATACAAATAAGGTATTTCGGAGTAAAATAGCGGAATGATTACAATAACATAAATTTACAAACCATTTATTTCACAACTTACAAACCATAAGTTTGATTATTACAAACCATAGTAGTAGTGGAGTAGCGATAGATAACTTTATTACAATACCAAGCGATAAGCTCTGCCCAAGAGCCAAACATCCTACTCGTCGTCACTTTCCGCAACGACTGCATGCAGCAGGATGCGAAGCACTCCTGCCCATGAAACTCACCTACAACAAGGGTTCAACAACCCTGAGTACAAAAGTACTCAACAAGACTGACCCCACGAAAAAGAGGGGTGAAGACTCAGAAATGCAGGCTAGAGGGACAAGGTAAGGCTTGCACAAGCTAAGAATTTTTGCAGAAAAGCTCGACAGAAAGTAAAGTTGTCTTGCTCTAGATCAAGATTATCAATCAACTTCATTCTTAAACCTTATGTATTATTCAAGTTGTTACTACAATGATGAACAACGATCGAGTCCTCTTCTCCGAGAAGCAACGGCGATTCGAATCCATTTTCATACCCAGCTGGGACCTAGATCTTGGTATGCATGAGGTTCCAACCAAAATGCATACCAGACCAAAGACATACCGGGATAACAACTGCAGCCATATATCACCACATGATACACGTGAGCACTCAGGCCCAGGGTACCGATATACATGGAAACTTAAACCCACAATATACCACACTATGACATATGTGGGGACTCTGGCCCCACAATATATCACTCCATGACATACCTGGGCTCCAACCCTTAGTATGTCACTTCATGCACGTGGATTTCTAGTTCTCGATATCACCAGATCACCATCGACACGGGACCTAGGGCATCATTATATGGAAACACTACAGAGGGACTCCATTCCCAATGCAAATTACCCGTTCGGACTCGATTTATTAACTATTATCATGATTCCGTCAAGAAAAGCCATCCTCATCTTTTTCATTCTTTTTTTTGAAAACCTACTAGTTAAGCAGGGCTAAGCATTACTACACATTTTCTCATTTAACAGGTAACAAGGAATATGGAAGTAAGACAGGTAATACAGTTGGTAGGTTTTCACTCAACTCCTATTATTTAATGCAACATCTCATAGCTGAAGCGATAAAACCTTTATAAAATAGAATAGGGTTTGAATGCATCCGGGGCTTGCCTTGGTATTTGGGGTAGACGATCTCGAACTCTGGATCAACTCCCGATTCCTGAATCTGCTCTTCCTTGGGATCTGGTGCGACAACGTTAAACTCTCCGTTAACGAAAACTATACGATAAAATGATATGCTTCAACATGATGGAATAGTAAACATGATGCTCGATGGATGTATGACCATATTAAGGGCTTGAGTACAACTTTCCTTCACGATAAAGTTGCAAGCCAACCAAGACTTACTAAGTTCAGTAGGGTTAACTACATCATTTAATAAGGTTATTAAACACATGAAATAACGTTGATTAGTCCCTAATGATATGGTTAAGATAAGCGTAAATAATTAATTAAAGTGCCAAAGGTCATTAGGGTTAATGACCCAAGGTCATCAATCAATCCCAAAGTCAAACAACCCTATAATGATTAAACATGATTAAAGGGGTTAATTAATTAATTAAAAGCATTTAAATAAAGGCATAAAAATTAAAGTTGTCTAATTGAGCTCAAAATTTTATTTTGAAAAGCTTTTGGTCTAATTAGATGGCAAAATAAATTTCAGAAATAAAATCCCATTATTTTATTTATTAAAAATCATAGAAAATGCATTTTTCAATTAAAAGGACTAATTTTAACTGATGCAAAAATTACTCAAATTTGATATTTCATATTTTTCCTAGGTATAGGACATCATAGAGAACATACAAAAAATTTTTAAAATTTTTGGAGCTATACATGAATTACTATGATTTTTCAAAGAAAATAGTATTTAAATTATTTTCTAGAAATAGAAAAAGAAAAAGGAAAATTGGCTCCCGACGTTGACCGTGGCGGCGGCAATGTTGACCGGCCAAACCTCGCCGACGGTGAGGTCCCCGGTGATGGGACTTGGCCCTACAGGTTCATCTCGGCACGGGGAGCAACTTGGGCTGGCAAATGGAGTGGCGGAGCAAGAGCAGCCGGCTCGCCGGCGGCCATGGCGGCACGACGGAGCTCGGGCGCGATGGCAAAAGCTCAGCGGAGTGTCTCCGGTGATGGTGAGGTTTCCTACATGTGCTGTGCACCCTCACGAACACAAACATCCACAAGATGAGACTCAATTTGACCCCAGCCGCAACGGCCACGTGCGCGGTGGAGCGACATGAACATGCCAGCGGCGAGCCACGGTGGCCGGACGCTACGACTCGGCAGAGGTGAAATTGAGAGCATGGACAGGTGCAGGAGCTCACCGCGAGCACGGTGCGCACGCTATCGGGCTCGGAGGCGGGCTGAGTCGAGCTGCAGACGGCGGCGGTGTTCTGGTGGCAAAGACGGTGCTCCGACGTGTCCTGTCCACCAGAGAGCGAACCACAGTGCGCATGAGGAGCAGGCGAAGATGGAGGATAGGATAAAGGGGTAAATGGGAATATGTTTTTAACCTTGGTGTCTGTGTACGGCGAGAAAGCTCGCGGCGGCTCGGCGACCGGTCGCGAGGAAGATGACGGCTCGCGGGCGACTCGGGCGGGGAGAGCGATCACAGACTAGCTCAAACGAACCATAAGGATGAGGCGGAGCTGATGGAGAAGAAAATGAAGGTGGGGCGCGCTCGTGGTGGCATATTTCAGCGGTGGAGCGAGGTCGTCGGCGGTGAGTAGAAGAAAGAAAAGAACACAACGGTGGCGATCACGCCTATATATAAGGCAGAGGCGAGGTGTGGACGGGCGACACGGGGCGGTGAAGCTTCGCGCGCGAGGCGAGCTGGCGACTGCGGTACGCCATTATGGGTGACGGTGGATGGCGGCGCGGCTTGAGAAGCCGGCCATGGCGGCCACCCATAGGTTTTGATGTGTTCAAGCTAATTACAGAAATGCCACTCATTTAAAATAATAAATTACTCCAAAATTTATATAGAAACTTGAAAATATCCAAAAATATAATTTTCATAACTTTTTAAGAGCTACACTTTTCATTTAACAAACATTTTGAAATTCTGCATAGTTTTTGAAATATGAATTCAAATTCAAAAAGGGAGCAAAACCCTAGAAACAAATATTTGAAATTAATTTTGATTTTTCAGTAAAACTTGAAAATCTTAAAAACTATGAAATGTTCAAATCTTCAAACAAAACATCTTTCATATACAAAGTTTTCTCAAATTGTGCATAATTTTTGAATTATGGTTTTTAAAATCAAAGGGAGACAAATGCTGAAAAACTATATTTTCAAATTTAATTGAAATTCTTTGTGGAAACTTGAAAAACTTTAAATACCAACTTTGTATCTCTTGTCAAGATCTACAAACTATCTTTCTAGAGTATCCCCAAATTCCTTATAGATTTTGAATTATAGAAAAGGGGATAAAATCAGGTTTTGAAATAAAGGGTTTTTGAAACCGAACTCAAACTCGATTTGGTTTCTAATTTAATTGGTTGGTCATTAGTGATCACAAACATCATACAAGGACATTTTTAGGTCAATGACCCAATGACACCCTTGGTTGACCAAGTTGACTTTTAGAAAAATATTTTATAGCTTTCCAATTTGAATTTAAATTTGAATTGCAAGACTTGGGAATAAGCTTTGAAATCCAAATTTAATTTCAAATATGGAAATTATTTTTAGGGTTGGACTTAGATTTATACACTATGCTTGGCACTAGTGTAAACACGGTTTACACCTTAAATAAATAGAATATAAACCAAGTATTTTAGATTACATCCGAAGGTAGGGTTTCATGATTTCATGTGACCAAATATTTCAGAAACACAATCAACCTATGAAATGTAAACTCATTTTAGTTGATGCACATTAAGGTTGACTTAAACATGAATGATTTGCAATGCATATGATGACATGGTAGGTTTTAGTTAATATAACACCAGGGGTGTTACAGCTATACAACAATTAGTCTTCTATTTGGCTACAAGATTTCTTTATTGTTTTATGTTTTTATTCTTTTTCCTAATCCTTCCTATCTTTCATCTCTGCCGGGATCCACTAATGTCTATGCATTCATGCCCAGCTTGGTGCTAGAATAGGAGCAAACTCTCTTCTCTCTCATCACTTCTTTTCTCCACATCATAAAAAATGTTGATTAGTTTGACTATAAACCCATTCCTGTCATGGACCGAGCCTCTCGGAGGCAAAAGTAGGTTCTTGCCCCCTCCTCCCCCCTCTTCTAAAAATTCTTTGAAGTTTGAACGCCGCTTCAGTCTTTAACTCTTTGTTTGCCAATCTGGCCAATTGCAAACTTGCTCAACAGACTGCAGCTAGTCTTTTCTATCAATTATCATTTTATGATTTGACTTCCTATTTACTCATGGAGTAGTAGTGTATAGTGCATCAGGTTGGTACATACTAGTACAAAGACCGAGCTTGCTACTATAATACTTGCTAGTGCTGCTGAGCTTGCCCCCTGCTGCGCTCCTCGACAGCACAGAAGGCAATTGGAGTAATACGGCTAGTGGTGTCTCCTTGTGTATATCGGCTTCTAACCCTAAGCTCACACATTCACAAATCACCCCCTTAATTTTGGTTCACGCTTTGCCACTGATTATTGTACCTGCTCTTACGCTCTCACTTTGTTGGTATTTGCACCTGCCTACCTGCCTTCGCTGGGGGAACCGGAGGATGGAGGGCGATGGTCTTACCACACATGAATACAAAAGGAGAAGAGTAGGGACAAATTAGTAACTCGGTGGGCCCACAAGGGCAAAACACATCAAATGGCACTAAGAATAGAATAGTGCTCTCTCTATACAAGGTGTCTCACCCTTGGTATTTATAGGGCATACCAAGGGTCAAGGGCTTTTTACACTAGGGTTCTCTAATACATTACACTACAGGTGGGCCCATGACGCGGCTATTTCGGGTACCGTGACTGAGTGGTCCAACTACTTTCCCAGGCCGTGAGGGCACCATGTGTGTCAGCTTGTCGGTGTGCCACGCCAATGCGGTCCACAGCAGTTGCTCCAGCACATGTGACCTTGGGCCACAACTTCGGATGCGAGGTCACGAACCTCCGATTCCTGCATGTCTGAAAGTCCCTAGTTTGGTTTTGGATAATTGATGAAACCTAGGACTAACCTTGTTTCTAAGTGGATGATTTAGAGAAAGTTAGTTTGTGCCAAGTGAAGCTCGATGGATGAGTCATGACATGGAGTTATGTGACTAGAAGGTGAAGATCAAGATGGGCTTGGCTCATTGGACCGTGTGGAAGTGTCAAGGGCAAGTCGAGGCTTCGAAGTGGGGGACCATTGCGATGGTGAATCTTGGGTAAGACTTGGTGCCGATGGACCGACCAACTATGAAGAGCAAGTAAGATTGAGATCGATGGACCGAAACGGTTACATGATGACATGGAGTGTCACGTCTCATGTGAAGGCTTGGCGGTTGATGGAAAAGCAAAATGGTCTCAAGGCAAAGGTATAACCTATAGGGCCATTTTGTTGTGCACTCAAGACACCATAGAGGGTGTGAGTGGTTTAGGATAGATAGCCAAACTATGAAGAGGGGAGATCTTCAGTAATTTGGTTCACGGGTTCCACTAGGTCTATCATTTAATGTGAATACATTAGGATCTAATTCTTATTGGAAAATCCCTTGAAAAATGTTTGGAAAATGCTAACACACATGCACGTGGAGATGTACACTTGGTGGTGTTGGCACATTTGCAAAGGTGATTGAGTTGGAGTGTCGCGGTGGTGTAAAAACGCATTTTTACACGCGTCGGACGCGTCCAAGGAGAGGCCCCAGACGCCGGAGGAGCATCCAGGCTGTTGGCTGGCTGGGCCACGGCATTTGAACGTGCCTTACGCATCCAAGGGGTGCGCCGGACATGGCTTGGAGCGCCGAACACAAGACAGAGGAGGCCGCGTGGGTTGGCACGCCCCGAATGATGCCGCGTGGAGCGCCAGACGCGTCTAGCCACCCCGGGATGTGACTTAGAGAGGTCGAGCGGTCGGGCGGAGCGCCAGACACGCGTTGACTGCGTCCACGGCTGTGCCCTGGATGCGTCCGGAGGTGTAACGGCTAGTTTTCTTCGGTTTCGTGAAATGAACACGCCGGACGTTGCACAGTAACTCGCGAGCGTTCGGAGAAGGGCGTAGGATGCGTCCACAGTTCATGTTTGAATGGAGATTGTTTCCCATGCAAAAATTACACGCGCCGGACGTGTCCAGCGGTGTGCTCCGGACGCGTCTTGAGGTCACGTTTTTGGGAGAATCGAGGGGTAATGGCTAGTTTTGCTGGCTTATAAATAAGTGGTGGTGGCCCTTGGGGAGGTCCCTCACCCATTCTTCATTCTTGAGAATCCTTTGAGCAAAAGCTTCTCCCTCCTACTCATCTCTCTTGCTTGGTTGCACATCATAAAGTGAGATTGAATGATTCGAAGTGCATTTGTATGAGGTGATTCATCTAGTGGCATGGCGAGTCATTTGGCCAATGATTTCTTGTTACTCTTGGAGAGTACCACTCTTAGCCGGCTTGGAGGATTGTTGGAGGTGTTGGGAAGAGTTGGTGATTGTTCTTGCCCACCTCTGGTATGATTTGTAAGAGGTTCTTGTGCGTGTCCTCGGCGGAGTACCATAAGCAACTCTAGTGGAATGCACGTGTCATTGCACTACCTCACTTGAGAGTGGTGTCTTGCGGTTCCCTTGCGAGGGAGTGCCTTGCGAGGCAAGTGGCTTGCGAGTCACACCAAAGAACCATCTAGGTGTTGGTCGACACAACCGGTGACGTAGCTTGTCGGTGCACAAGTGAACACCGGGTGAACAAAACAATTATGTCATCCTCTTGTCGCTCGATGATTTGTTCTTCATTGATATATATATTATTGTCATTGTGATTGATTAAATATCATCTTGGTGATTGGCAACATCTTCTCTTCACCGTCGGTATTGAAATCACCTCTCTACCTTGTATTTACTTTCTAGACTATATTATGCAGCTTGTGTAGAAATAGTTCTCTTGCTAGCTCAATAGAATAGAAAGTACTAACATAGAGATCATAAGATATACTAAAATTGTCATTAGGAGGCTTGCTCACCCTCTAGGCTAGGCAAACCCGCAATTACGCCATTTGTGTTACTAATAAGTTTTGTCTAGTGGTTTGTAGATTTTTTAATATGTTATTCATCCCCTTCTAGTCATCTTGGACCTTACATGTGGTATCAGAGCCGTGGTCACTGTTTTAGCAAGGCTTAATATCCTTCGGTGCCGAAAAGATGGCTCAAATTGTGTTCAATCATGTGGGGAGCAAACCACCTTTCTTTGATGGCATTAGTTCTTTTAATCATTGGAAGAGAAAGATGAGTATGCACCTTGGTTCTATTCATGAGAGAGTGTTGGAGGTCACCGAGAATGACTATGCTATTATCAACCCCAACAATCTCACCGATGAAGATAGAGCAAATAGAACATGCAATAGAACTGCTCTCAACACAATCTATAATGGCATTGACACCAAGATCTTTGAGGGCATTAAGGACTTGGAAACATCACATGAGGTGTGGATAAGGTTGAGTGAAACATATGAGGGCACCAAGGTTGTCAAGAGTGCTAAGCTTTATGAACTCAAGAGTGAGTTTGAGAACTTCAACATGAAAGAAGATGAAACCATTCTTGAGATGTTCCATAGATTGCAAGTCATTGTCAATGATCTGAAGAGCCTAGGGTACAAGACCCAAGATCAAGATTTTTTTCACAAGTTCTTGTTGAGTCTTCCCGGGAGATTCAAGATGTTGATCATGATGCTACAAAAAGATGGGCTTGATACAATGAAGCCAAATGATTTGATTGGGGAAGTCTTGACCTTTGACAAGTATGATAAGAACATTGACAAGAAGGACAAGAAGGAGGAAGAGAAGATGAAGCCAACCATGGCATTCAAGGCCACCTCCTCCAAGGGTAAACTACCATCATTAAAGAAGAAGAAGACAATGGCGAAGAGGAAGACTTTGAGATTGATGATGAGGCACTTGCTCTTGTTGTTAAGAAGATGGGCCACATGTTCATCATGAGAAGAGGCTTCAAGAAGAGATATGACAACACCAAGAGCAATGAGCAATCAAGGAGGTGCTTCAATTGTGATAGTCCTAATCATCTTCAAAATAAGTGTCCCCATGAGAAGAAGAAGAACAACAACTTCAACAAGAGGGGCAAGTTTGAAAAGAAGAAGAGAGAAGCAAGGATGACTCTCAAGAAGAGCAAGGATGGTGCCTTTGTGGTCACTTGGGAGAGTGACAATGAGGAGGAAGAAGAAGAATCTTCCAACAAGGCTTTCGCTTCTATTGCTACCAACAAGAAGCCTTCACTCTTATCTACATCACACTCATGCTTCATGGCAAAGGAAACTAAGGTACATTATGATAGTAGTGATGATGAAAGTGAAATAGAATGTGCTCATGATAATGATGATGATAATAATGAACCTATTAAAGAACAACTATGTGACTTGATGCAAGAAACTAGAGACATAGCTATTGCCAAGGACAAGGAGTGTAAGAAGCTTTCAATGAAGGTTGAAATACTTGAGAAAGCTCTTAGTGAGCTTATGACCACTCGTGAGAGTCTAAAAGAAGACCATGAGAATCTTGGTCAAGCTCATTCCAAGCTTGAAAAGGCTCACTCATTCCTTCTTGAGCAAAAAGCAAAGAAGGAGGTTATTGCATCTTGTGATATAGGTGTAACATGTGATATCATTCATGAGACTAACCCTTCTTGTAGCTCTTCATCCATCACCACCCACTCTACCTCTACTAGTAGTGATGGTTTCACTTGTGATGCATCACTAATGGTTGCCCCTCTCAAGAGAGACTCTCAAGAGAGAGGTGGATGAGCTCACTCACGCCTTAGGCCAGGCCTATGGTGGTGAGGTCCGCTTGCTAAAGTGCTTGGGTAGCTAAAGGTTTTCTCTCAACAAAGAGGGATTAGGCTACACCCCCAAGAAGGGCAAGGTGTCTTGTGCAACTCCAAAGCCTAGCTTTGTGAAGAGCAATGGCCGGTTTTGTCAAAGATGCAAGAAAGTTGGGCACCTTCAGCATAATTGTAATAAAATGAACAAGAATAAGAAAAATGTGAATACTATACCATTTGATTCTTGTTATGTGCTTACCAACGGTGAGAAGGGTGTGAGAGCTAAGTTTGTTGGTACACCCATTGTTGGCCCAAAGAGGAAAGCTATTTGGGTACCAAAGATCTTAGTTACTAACCTACAAGGATCCAAGCAAAAGTGCGTACCTAAATCTCATTGATTTGCTTGTAGGTGAACTATAAGGCCAAAGGAAAACATTGGATTATTTTTTTTGACGCAAAAAACATGGGTGAGTTCCCCACGGTAAACCAAATAATTTTATAAAAAAGAGAAAATAGCGTACAGGGTTTTAGGGCATACTTACAGAGCATAAAAATAAGAAGAGAGGGAGAGAGGAGGGAGGCAGGGAAGGAGTGGAGGGAAATCTACACAACAGCAGACTATGAATTACAAACTGTCCAACCAAAGACTAACAAGCCGCCTATCCTGATCCTGGAGTCTATGATCTTGGAGTGAAGCTTTAGCTTTAAAGAATTGGATTATTGATAGTGGGTGCACTCAACACATGACCGGTACATCAAGAATGTTTGATTCTGTCAATGATAATGTTAGTGGCATTGACTCTATCACATTTAGCAATAATAAGAAAGTCAAGGTTATTGGGCTTAGTAAGATTGCAATATCAAATGACATGAGCATATCAAATGTGTTGCTAGTTCAAAGCTTAGATTTCAATCTTCTTTCGGTGGTACAAATTTGTGATTTGGGTTCCAAGTGCATATTTGGACCAAATTATGTTGAGGTTGTGAGCATGGATGGTTCCAATGTGATATTCAAAGGGTTTAGATCTGAGAACATTTACCTAGTTGATTTCAATGCTAGTGAATCATCTGTATCAACTTGCTTGATATCAAAATTTAGCATGGGTTGGCTATGGCATAGAAGACTTAGTCATGTTGGCATGAAACAATTGAAGAAATTATTGAGTCATGATCTTATTAATGGCTTGAAAGATGTTGAGTTTGAAAAGGATAGACTTTGTAGTGCTTGTCAAGCCAGGAAGCAAGTTGGTAGTGCACATCCAAAGAAGAGTACAATGAGCACATGCAAGGCATTTGAGTTGTCGCACATGGATTTGGACCAACAACATATGCTAGCATTAGAGGAAACAAATATGGATTTGTCATTGTTGATGATTTCACAAGATTCACTTGGGTGTTCTTTTAGTGACAAGAATGAAGTGTTTGATATATTCAAGACATTTGTCAAGAGAGTTCACAATGAGTTTGAAAGATCAAGAAGATAAGAAGTGACAATAGGAATAAATTCAAGAATACAAGAGTTGATGATCTTTGTGATGACTTTGACATTGGACATCAATTTTCAGCCAAGTACACTCCACCCTCCAATGGTATTGTTGAAAGGAAGAATATGACATTACTTGATATGGCTAGAACTATGCTTAATGAGTACAATGTGAGTCACAAGTTTTGGGATGAAGCAATCAACACAGCTTGCTACTCAATCAATAGGCTCTATTATCATCCATTGCTTGAGAAGACCCCATATGAGCTACTTCATGGAAGAAAACCCAATATTACATTTTTTAGAGTGTTTGGATGCAAATGCTATATCTTGAAAAAGGGTACAAGATTGGGAAAGTTTGACTCTAGATGTGATGAAGGGTTCCTACTTGGATATTCAACTATAAGCAAAGCTTATAGAGTATGGAACAATGCTGGTGGCCTCATTGAAGAAGTCCATGATGTGCAATTTTATGAAACAAATGGGTCCCAAGATGAGGAAGATAACTTGGATGATGTTGGTGGACCTCGGTTGGTAGAAGCTATGAAGAACATGGACATTGGGGACATTAGAGCAAGGCAAGTGATTGATGTTGATGATAACAAAGATCAAGTACTCACATCACCCATCAAGCAAGCAAGTGGTTCTCAAGATCAAAATGCTAGTTCATCTCAAGAAGACAAGTCAAATGATCAACCAAGTTCAAGCAATCAAAATGAAGTGCTCCAACCCACACATATTGCAAGAGATTACCCAATTGATAGTATCATTGGTGATATTAGAAGTGGTGTGCAAACTAGATCTAGATTGGCAATGATTGCATGCATCATTTGTGTCAACCAAAGAACCTAAGAAAATTGATGAAGCTTTGAAGGATGCTGGCTGGATCATGGCAATGCAAGAAGAGGTCAACAACTTCACTAGAAATGATGTTTGGGAGTTAGTTGAAAGGCCTCAAGATGATAATGTCATTGGCACCAAATAGGTATTCAAGAATAAGCAAGATCAAGATGGCATAGTGGTGAGAAAAAAAGCAAGACTAGTTGCACAAGGATACACTCAAATAGAGGGTCTTGACTTTGGAGAGACATATGCATCGGTGGCAAGACTAGAGGCAATTAGAATCTTATTAGCCTATGCTTGTGCCCATGATATCAACTTATATCAAATGGATGTGAAAAGTGCATTTCTCAATGGGATCATCAATAAGCTAGTATATATTGAGCAACCTCCTGGTTTTGAAGATGACAAGAAACCCATCCATGTGTACAAGTTGAAGAAGGCACTTTATGGCTTGAAGCAAGCACCTAGAGCATGGTATGAGAGGCTAAGAAATTTTCTTCTCTCAAAGGGATTCATTGTGGGAAAGGTTGATACTACTCTATTCACCAAAAAGATTGGAAATGATCTATTTATTATACAAATATATGTTGATGATATCATATTTGGGTCAACCAATGAGGATTATTGCAAAGAATTTGGTGAAATGATGGCCAAAGAGTTTGAGATGTCCATGATTGGTGAACTTAGCTACTTCCTTGGTCTTTAAGTCAAGCAATTGAAGGAAAATCTATCTCAACTCCAATGGGCACCAATGAAAGTCTTGATAGTGATGTTTGTGGCAACATGGTGAATCACAAGGAGTATAGATCATTGATTGGAAGCCTACTCTATGTCACCGCATCAAGGCCGGATGTCATGTTTAGTGTATACATGTGTGCAAGATATCAAGCCTCACCTAGAGAAAGTCATCTCAAGGCCGCAAAAAGAATATTGAGGTATTTGAAGCATACACAAGATGTTGGACTTTGGTATTCCAAGGGGTCATAATTTGAGTTGATTGGATATTCGGACTCCGACTATGGGGATGCAAAATTGACAGAAGAAGCACTAGTGGTACATGTCAATTTCTTGGAAGATCACTAGTATCATGGTCCTCAAATAAACAATATAGTGTGGCAATATCTATCGCCGAAGCCGAATATGTTAGTGCGGGAGCATGCTGTGCACAATTGCTATGGATGAAATCAACTTTGAAGGATTATGGATTCAACTTCAAGAATATACGATTGTTTTGTGACAATAAAAGTGCAATTAGAATGACACAAAACCCAGTCCAACATGGAAGATCAAAGCACATTGACATAAGGCATCACTTCATAAGGGATCATCAACAAAAGGGTGATATTTCAATTGAAAGCATTGGCACCGATGATCAACTTGCCGATATATTCACCAAGCCACTTGATGAGAAGAGGTTTTACAAGCTAAGGAATGAGATGAACATTCTTGATTTCTCAAACATGAGTTGAATGCACCCCACACACTTATTAACAAGCCTCTTCTTCGACTAAAGCAAGGTAAAATTGTATTGATATGTCATCATGGGATATTAGGACTTGATAGATCATATAGACATACAAGTTGCATCCTAAGTGCATTCATGAAAATTCAAATGAATTTGATGGATATATAGCATCACTATTGCTTCTATGATTAATTTGATCTAGTGATGATATATGCCATGTTTATGAGCTTGCAATCCTAGTGTTGAATCTAGAATATTTGCTATAAGTATTTAATTCAACATAGGCAAGATAACCCTTCTAGTGAGGTGTGAAGAAGCTTATCTTTGGTTCAAACCGAATTGAATATCTTTGGCAAGTAAGATAGCTGAGACCAAATTTGATAAAATTTGATTCTACCTCACCAAAAGAACTAATGTAACTTACTCTCCACAACTTGACCATACCCTTTTAGTAATCAATGATAAAGGGGGAGAGATATGTCACAAAGATATGCCAATGGAAAGGGATAAATTAAATTTTTTTGAAGCACACAAGTAGGGGAGCAAGCTCATGAACAATTTGTTGCATTTGGTTGTGCATTAATCATATGACTTGCTCTTGCACATGTTTTTCAATTCATATACATGCTTGTTTGATGTAGTGCTAGTCTAGAATTTGAATGATGAAATGATCTACTAGCATGAATAGGTTGTAACTAGACATGTTTAGTTTTACATGTGAATCAAGAGCCTTTGCTATAATGTTGATCTCATGGGGTTCTTGAGTGCTGATGCATGTCTAGTGCAACAATGGTGCTAAGGATGGTGTAAAAGGCAACTCCGGTTGGTATCATGCTTCAAAGGTCCATTTCTTACACCTTAGCATCATTTTGGTAGAATTACTCTCCCACAAATTTTATATCCATACATATGTGCAAAGCTTTCAATCCAAACTCTATGAACATATGTAGGGGGAGCTAATCCTACCAAAACTGAATTTGTGATGATTGTCCAAATCTTATTCATGATTCAAATTGCTTGGACAAGCATGACAAGTTTAAAATCCTTATTATAAAATCATCTTGGTGAGGTTGTCTTCAATTACCAAAAAGGGGAGAATGAAAATCTCTAGTTTGGTTTTGGATAATTGATGAAACCTAGGACTAACCTTGTTTCTAAGTGGATAATTTAGAGAAAGGTAGTCCGTGCCAAGTGAAGCTCGATGGATGAGTCATGAAATGGAGTTATGTGACTAGAAGATGAAGATCAAGATGGGCTTGGCTCAATGGACCATGTGAAAGTGTGAAGGGCAAGTCGAGGCTTCGAATTGAGGGGCCATTGCGATGATGAAGCTTGGGCAAGACTTGGGGCCGATGGACCGACCAACGGTGAAGAGCAAGTAAGATCGAGATCGATGGACCAAAACGGTTATATGATGACATGGAGTGTCACGTCTCATGTGAAGGCTTGGCGGTTGATGGAAAAGCAAAATGGGCTCAAGGCAAAGGTATAACCTATAGGGCCATTTTGTTTTGCACTCAAGACACCATAGAGGGTGTGAGTGGTTTAAGATTGGTAGCCAAACTATGAAGAGGGGAGATCTTCGATAATTCGGTTCACAGGTGCCACTAGGTCTATCATTTCATGTGAATGCATTAGGATCTAGTGCTTATTGGAAAATCCCTTGAAAATATTTGGAAAATGCTAACACACATGCACATGGATATGTACACTTGGTGGTGTTGGCACATTTGCAAAGGTGATTGATTTGGAGCATCCAGGCTGTTGGCTGGCTGGGCCGCAGCATTTGAATGCACCGGACACGTCCAAGGGGTGCGCCGGACGCGGCTTGGAGCGTCGAACGCAAGACAGAGGAGGCCACAGGGGGTGGCACGCCCCGAACGCTACCGGTGGAGCGCCAGACGCGTCCAGTCGCCCCCGGACCCGACTCAGAGAGGTCAGGCGGTCGGGCGGAGCGCTGGACGTGAGGTGGCCGCGTCCAGGGCTGTGCGCCAGACGCGTCCATAGGTGTAACGGCTAGTTTTCTTCAGTTTCCTGAAATGAACACGCCGAAAACCGCACAATAACTCGCGAGCGTCTGGAGAAGGGCACAAGACACTTGCACAGTTCTTGTTTGAATGGAGATTGGTTCCCGCACAAAAATTACACGCGCCGGATGTAACAACCTGAAAACTCGAGCTACAAAATTTTTTTGACAAAACCTTGAGTGATGAGTGTGACATGTCATCATCTACATCCTAAACATGCACATAGCCCTATCATGTCATGTATAGCATTCATGTGATCATAAATAAATTAATGTCATAAATAAATTAATGTCTTATGTCATGATCAATGTTTCATATGATATAATATATTGTTGCAATGGTTTTACTTCAATGTTTCATTAGCTCTCATGCCATGTTGCATCAATGGGTGATTTGGATTTTCATTTGATTTATGTGATGATTAATAAAATAAAACCATAATATTTATTTTCACAGATAAATATTAAGGGAATGATACCCTAACAATAGTAGGGCCTTGTATGCTCACTACTTTGCTAATTAAAGTTAGCACATCACATATATATATGTAAGTATATGTATACATGTATTTGAAAATGAAAAAGAGAAAAGAAATGAAAATAGAAAAAGGAAAAGCATCTGGCCCGAACCTGCTTGCCAGCCCAGCCCGGCCTGCCCCTCTTTTCTCTTCTCTTCCTGCCGGCCAGCCTAGCAAGCAGCCCAGCAAGATGGCCTAGCCGCTCGCCCGCGCTCCCGCTCGCCGCGCTGGCCCAGCAAGGAGTCGCGCACGCGTCCACGCTCGCGCCGCATCACCAGCCACCGTCGCTGACGTGTGGGTCCCGACATGGGACCCACCTGTCATATTTTTCAGGGGTGAGGTCACCCCGTGCCGCGCTGCTCGCTTGAGCACCACGCGAGATCACCTTGGCCGCCCGATCCTCTGCTGCCCTGCATCGACGGCCATCCCGCCTGCTAGCTCGGCCGACAACTCCTGCACATAGCGCCCACGGCCACGGGGATTTCCCCTCATGCACCCGCACTCACAACCCTCGCACGCCCGCTGTCCCCTAGCTGTCCCCCTATTCCTTAGCCCCGATGGAAGCACCCTGAGCCGCTGACCGACGCGCCCCACCAGAGAGGGCGACGTGGAGCATCCCTACGCCACGAGCCTGTCCGGCCGCGCGCACACACCACCTACCGCCACGGCTACCATATAATGCAAGTGCCCCGGACGCCCTAGGGTTCCAAGCCCTCCGCCACCGCTTGGGGCTCGCAATTTGCCTCTCCACCACCCCAATTCCAGAGAAGAAGGGGAGAATTGGAGAAGAAGGAGGCGGGAAAGAGGGAGAAGAAGTTTCGCCGCCGTCGGAGTTGGGGAAGAAGAAGAAGAAGGACGCCATCATAAAGCTGCTACTGCTGCCGCGTCGGGGGCAAGAAACCAGAGCTGTACCATGAGCTGGAGCTATTGGACGTGTACCGCAACTTCATCCTCGACCACGCCGGTGAGCACCTCCGCCATCGCCCTCTTCCACCCCGACCTCTGCTGCCGGCCATGGTGCTCTACCTCAGAGCGCGTAGGCCAAGGCCTCACCCGGCCTACTTGGACACCCGCACCCGCACTCATGGACCAGCCGAGCCCCTTGGACCATGACATCAGGCGGATGCCAGACCGGAGTGCCGCCATGCCAGTTGCCACACGCCGAGCGCCACCATGGCGAAGATGTCTTGATCGCCTCTCCGTTGAGCCCTGCCTCCCTTTGATCTCGAATCCGCGCTCGCCTTGATGAGACAGATCCCATGCGCTTCTTGGCTTCGCATTTGCCTTGTCGGAGCACTGTCCTCGAGCCACCTTGCTGCTGTCATGCCGCAACCGTGCCGCTCTAGAGCGCCGCCGTTCACTGCCATGTTCCCACCGTCTTCGACCGTTGCTGGGAGCAAGAGGATGAGGAACGTCTCTATCCAGACAAGCTGCGTTGGCTGGACAAGAAGATGGAGACCGTGGACCCTCTTGGAGTGGCATTGCCATGCACCGAGGTTCCACCGGAGCTCCGCCGTGGGAGTCGCTGCCTACGCGGACTCCGCCATGGCTTTTGGTCACCGCCGGCGCCTCGGAGAGGTGTTGCGTGCACCGAATCACAGTTTCATGCCCTGTTTTGGACTTAAAGTGACTCATTGTTGAAATGCCACTGAGCGCCATCACTGCCGACCCACCGTCCACCGTGGAGCGCATCGTCGAAAGCCAAGACGCCATCTTGATGACCACCATCATGTTCGCCTTGACATCCTGGAGCTGATGGGCTAGTTGATGGGACCGGAGAACCACCAGACCGCTTACGAGCACCTTCGCAACATGGAGTTTCATCTTCTTTCTCAGGCCTTGAACTCTCAGCTCACACCAGAGCAGTAGGATGACCAAGTCAGGCCAGTCATCCTAGCTGAGACCAGTCTTTGCAGCCGTGCCTCCACCGCTCACCTCTTCAAGCAGAACTGTAACAACCCTAGAAATCCGGTCACCAAAAATACGGGCTTTCAAAAATTTTTCTAAAGTTTACCAATGCATGATGGATGTCATGTAGGAAAACCCGCCAACAGATGCACAAATAACACCTGACGATAGGCCGAGCATTGCATATAATTTACCAACGCTCGATTCGCCTCTTATTCGATTTTATGTGATGTTAATAAAATCGAATAACCTTTTATCACATGTATATATATATGCCCGCTAACTCCGGAAATGGATCCATTATGACCTAGAGACCCTAGTGGACCCACCATGGTGTATACATCGTGGTCACTAACCTCACTAACCTAGGGTTGTGGCTAAATTAGTTGCTTTGCAAGAAATAGAAATAGAAAAAGAATTAGGAAATAAAAAGAAATAGAAAAAAGAAAACTAGCCCGGAGCAGCTTGCAGCCCAACCTAGGCCGGCCTGCTGTGCTGTCGCCAGCCCGCTCGCCCTCGCACACGCGGCCTGCCAAGGCCCGCAACACGGCGGCCCGCCAGCGCCACGCTTGCCCGTGAGGCCGGCCCGCTGCTTGCTCGCCCAGCCTGCGTCGCAGCACAGCAAGGCGGCCCGCCGCAGCGCCGCGCGCCCACGCCGACCGCCTGCTCGCTCACGCGCGCGCCGCGACGGCCGCCAGCCCAACAAGGCGGCCCATCAAGGGCCTACCGCCGTTTGCACCCATGCCTCTCCCCTTTCTCTCGCTGACAGGCGGGGCCCGCCTGTCAGCTTCCACTTTAGGCCACCCGCCCGTCGCGTCCGTGGTTCTAGAAGTAGAACGGCGAAGCTCCGCCGTCCACCCGCGTTCGACCGCGCGCCGAGCCATCCATCTCACTCGCCCGCTTGCACCACGCCTCAACCAAACCCTAACCCTAATCGAGGCCGCGCACAGCCGCCCGATGGGCGTCTTCTGCCCCTGCTGTCCATGGCCAGCCGCCGTGCCTATTTAAGGAGAAGCCCGGCACGCTAGGGTTTCCTCCATGCCCAGCCGCCTTGCTGACCATCCTGCACCCAACCGTTGGCATTGAAGGAGTTGGAGAGGGAGGGGTAAAGAAGGCGGGGAGGAGCCGGACCAGAGCAGAGCGCCACCTCTGCCGTCCGCGTCCGTGCGCCGGAGAAGCCCGATGGACCCGCTCGGCCCCGACTTACCCCTCCGATGCTACGGCACTGCTACTCCCCCACCAGGCCGTCGCTTCGACCTCAGCCACGAGCCACCGGGACAGCCCCGCGTAGGTGAGCTTCCCCGCTCTCGCATTGGCCTGCCATGGCCGCCGCCCAGAGCGCCGTTGTTTTCCCGCGCACCCGGCTCCCCTCTCCCCTCATCAGCTTGACCAGAGTGTCCGCGCTAGTCTAGGACGCAGTTTTGGCAAGGTTTAGGGAGCCAGCGGGGACTACAGTGAGGGCACGCTGCTTTGCTGCCTTCAGACCCCCGGGCTCTGGCCGCCGGAGCGTTCGCCGTGGCCGCCGAGCCGCGCACGCCCCCGCCGTGCCTCGATTAGCCCCGGTAGCTAGCTCAGGGAGCTCCTAGCTGCTCCAATCGAGTAATGGGGGTGAATATGGAGGCCCATGTCCAGCGACGTCGACGAATTTCACCGGTGAGCCTCCATTGCCGCCCTCGGGTCGTCGTTGTCGCTCGTCGTGCCAGGAGCCCCGCGACCAAATTAACCCGGCCTGTCACCTTTCCCTGGACCTCACAAACGTGATGCACAAATCGAAGCGTTCCCTTAGCCTCCACTGCGCCCCGCAGCCGCAGCCTCGCCGCCGGCCACCGTCAAGACACGAGCGCCGGCGAACAGAGACACCCCAAGCCTGCCTGCGCCCCGTGGCCGCACCCGCCTAACCACCGCGCTCACCTAGCCGCTGCACTGCCTTGCCCTGACCATTCGCAGCCGCTGCTCGCCTGCACGTCACCGGCGACGTGCCGCGTCGACCGCCGCGCGAGGCAGAGAAGGGAGGGGAACCTTCCCGCGCCTGAGTGGACCGGGTCCACACGGCCACGTGGACCCAGCTAGACCAGTCACCGTGAGCCACGCAGCCCCTGTGTCCACGGTCCACCATGGACTGAGTCCATGCGGCACCAGTCAGAACTGGCCAGGGACTTGGCCCATTAAGGGCCCAGACGCGCCACGCGGCCTATCTCCCTGCTCGACACGTGTCCGGGCCAGGCCGGCCCAACCCGGCCCGGATCCAGCCCTACCCAGGCCCACCGAGGCTCGGTCGAGGCCCGATCGGCGTTGACCGTTGACCGGTCAACATTGACCATTGACCGGTCAACGTTGACCTGGCCCCACCTGTCAGTGACTGGATCCGTGGGCCCCACTGTCAGCTACTGACTGGGTCCCGTCAATGCTGACGTCAGCATGACATCATCCAGCCTCAGACCCCGCGTCAGTGCTGACGTCAGCATGACATCAGCATGACATCAGAATGACGTCAGCACAGCCCCGGTTGCACTGTTCCCGTGCGCCACGTGGCCCAATCAGGAGCCGCCACGTGTCAGCACAGGTTAATCTGCCCTTTTTCTTTTTTTGAAAATAGAATAAACTTCGAAAATTCATAACTTCTTCATACGAACTCTGAAAAATATGAACCAAGTGTCAAAATTTTCATAAAAATGAGCTCTACGTCATAGGCTTGTGTATGAGTGCATTTGGAGTTATTGAATTTTATTGCTTCTTTGTGTTGACTCTATAGGAGCCGCTAACGCGGCTATTATGTCTCATTTCAGAGGAGGAGCAGCTTGAGGAGGACGACTACGAGTACGAGGAGGAGCTCGGTGACGACTTCGTAGGTGCCACACCCCATCCAATCTTGTAGATCCTATTATGCATGGTATAATATCTAGTTGCTAGAGCTCTAATTATGAATATCACCTGATGATAGGTTGCATGATAGAACTTCTTGATGAGCCTTTGCCTTGTCGCAACCATACTCCTGCACACCTGCTGATAGGCTAGACGCTTGCTTATTTACTTATGATGCTTTACTTCTTCTACGCCGATATCTGTGTGATGTGGTGCGTGGTGGAGAGCATGGTTACATGGATAAGGCACGTGGTGCCACTTTACTCGGGGAGAGTGCTGCGTGCGTCTTGGGTGTGTGGTGAGGGTTGAGTCGATCGGACAGGATTCTACGATGAGCCATGTGGGCGAGTCTTGCCAGGGAATGTGTTCTAGGCATTCTCGTGTGAGGTGCTTGTGGCGGGCACAATGTGAGGTATAAGGAGATCCCGTGGGTGAGAACCTTCATGGAGCGAAGCCCCGGGTAGGAGGTGCTATTGTAGCACGGACTATTGTAGTCCATAAGGGAAGATAATCCTGTCTGATCCCCCTAGGACCTGATATCTCTTGAGGACTGGAACCTTGGGACTTATGTGCTCACCATTCGCTCTTGTATGGGCGGGAGACGGATGTCTGACTAGCTAGGACGGTGCCACTACTACTAGGTGGTTAGCAGATAGTGTCGGGAGGTACGGGCGTGGAGACCCACACCCTCCTTAGACAACATAGTGACCTCGGAGGCCCGGTACTATGTCTCACAGTCTCAGTGTGCTGGTGGTGCCTATCCGGGATGTCCCAGTACTGAGTGGTAGGGTGGCATCGCACCAGTTAGAAAGCAGCCAGAATCAGCTTAGGCGAGGCACCGCCGATGATAGTGATCTTGTAGTTACAGGAGTACACGCTCTGCAGAGTTTATGAATCTATATATAAAGTCCGCGAGCCACTGGTATGGCTTTTTCCTAAGACCCACGCTTCTCGGGAGTGGTGAGAGGAGTCCTTCTATTTCTCCCCCTGGTATTACCCTTCCGGCTGTGAGCCGCTGAGACAGGCTCCGAGAGGGAGTTGGACCTGTCGACTGAGTGCGAGAGGGTGAGATGTGTGTGATGGAGATGGAATGGGTTTGGATGTGTGGATGAGATGGGTTAAAACTTGATGAATTATAATATATGATATTGGTCCCTGTTTGCATAGGAAACTACAGCCCCATATTAGGTCGAATTGATTACATCCTTTGCATCCCACCAAATACTACATAGCAAAAGAAAAGCATAGGGTGGGAGATGTGGCCAGTACAAACCGTACTGAAAATTATTTGGCAGGTCAGCCCGACTACGACTATGACGATGAGGAGGAGTAGACGTCTCGTTCCTACGCTCAGGCTTCTTTTGGAGATTTATGTACTTCCGCCTTCCATAGCTGTTCCAGACGCTGCAGCTACTCTGATGATCCCGCCAGTGTGGTGATGAACTATTTATGTAATCCCTTCTAAATGTATTCTTTTGTTCGAAGTATGGATTACTGTATCAACTAACGCTGGATGATATGATGGTTTGAGCTTCAAACTATTGAATTATTCGCCAATCTGTGTATCTTCCCTTCATGGAAAATTGAGGATGTTTCAGTTGGTACTAGAGCCATGCTTGACCCTAGGACGAGACCCATAGGATTGGAACATAGAATTAGGAAGATCTTAAAATCTCTCGGTTATACACCGACCACTGCATACGCTTTTATGCATGGCTTACCTCTCTCTGCAACTTTTCTAACTTCTTTCTCGTGTCACCTGCAGATGGACCCCAACTTGCCGCTTGGTCCATTACCACCAATGGATGTCGTTGAGTTCAGACTCGACAGAACGGAGCATGGAGGCTATGCTCACATGCTTCGTGAGGTTCTCACCGAGCTGGGTGTTCCCGTGGAAAACGTCAAGTATCTTTGCCGCGGCAAGCCCACCCTTGGAGGAGGCATCAAGGACTACAAGGCAGTCCACATCAATGTGCCTGCAAGCATGAACCTGCCCGAAGTTACCGCCTTCACTGACTTCGCCTTCGACAACGACACCGGCATGTGTGTTCAGACCGTTTCGCGCCAGGCACTCCATACTGTGCTGTGCAACGGAGCTAACTATCTGAAGGAAAGTCGCTTTTGTCTGCTTCCTCATGCCCTCGATGATCAGCAGGGTACTTGGGGAGAGGTCATCTACATCGAGCAGAATACCAGAGTCGACCGCAACCCCTGCCACCGCGCCTCTATGATGTACATGCAGTGCCAGGAAATGTACATTACTGAGTTAGAGCGGAAGGGATGTTGTGATCGTCGCTACCTGATGGAGGTTGACGAGAGGATCCGCAAGTCAGAGGATAAGGAAGCGGCATGGAAGCAAAAGATTGCAGATCTAGAGCGTGAGATAGCACGCAAAGAGCACACTCACCAAGATCAGATCACTGGTCTGATGAGCGAGTTGGATAAGCTTCAAATACACAACAACCATCTCAACAAGAATATCTGGGAGCTTGAGGCCACTATGGCTGAGAAGAACGAAGACATTGCAAAGAGATTCCAGGAGAAGAGTCAAGATGCTACCTACAGGGACAAACTCTGCGAGCAGTGCAAGGCTCAACGTGAGAAGCTGCTGTAGGAGTACACTCTTGCTAGTTACAACCAGGGACACCTAATCAACTATGTCCATAAGATGGCATACCTCATGGATAAGCTCAAACGCACTATGGCGGCTTGGAAGAGGTCAGATCGCAAGAGGGTCAGAGAGTACGAGGAGTTGCAGGACGAGCTTCCCTTACATGCCCGTAAGAGGGTCAGGGTTGTGACATTTGAGCTGGGGCAATCTCGCCTCAACTTGAGTGGATGTCCCACCACTGGACTTAGTGGACAGGCAGTGTCCACCCCTTAGCTCGAGGAGGCCCGTCGCTATGTCTCTCGCCTTCAGATGACTGATGAGCAGATCCAGGATTCTAGCATCAGTATACCTCCCACAGCTTACAGTTTAGACCAACCTCTAGAAATGGTCTAGAGTAATATCAGGTCAGGAGATGATGAGCCCTGTATGGCCAAGTGACCAGACTCACCATGATACTGAGTAGTTGTCCACCCTTTTTGCTAGACTACCTGCGTGTAGTACGTTTCTCACGAGTCTCCAAGCGTAGCCGCTAAAGACATCGCCATGTATCCCCCCTGATGTAATGAATGATTTGGTTTTTATCACATCTTATTGGATCTTCATGCTTCTTCATCTGAGTGTTGGATATATTAGTAATGTTTTAAATAAGTATATCTTTAATATCAAAGTTATATTAAGCGCGTATGCCCTAATCTGAGGTTTATGTTGAGCAGGATGTCCACTCATCGTGCCAGCCGCCTGAGAAACCGCTCTCCTTCACCCGTGCCTGCCAGGGGCCGCGGACGCAGAAGTGGTTGTGCACGCGTTGGTCGCATACCCCTCGACCTTGAGGAGCCACCCCGCGCTGCCACCCCACGGCCTGCACACCCACCGCCACCGCCGGTTGTTGAGCTAGAACCAGCTGCCGGAGGCGCGGCTGGAGGACAGCCACAGCCTGCTGCTGGGCCCGAGCCCAAGCTTGTCGCAGGAGGAGATGCAGCTCCACCACCACCTCCCGTGCCACTCTTGGTGGACGTGATGGCCCAGCAGACTGAGCTTCTTCGAGTCTTAGCTGAGAGCGTGCTACACCCCCAGCACTGGGAGCCCCGTGATGATTACTACAAGAAGCTGGAGTTCTTTCTCAAGCTGAGGCCCCCGACGTTCGACGGCACCAGCATCGACCCCATCGCTGCTGATGATTGGCTTAAGGAGATTGAGAAGAAGCTGGACTTGACCACTTGCACTGACAAGGAGTGTGTTGGCTTGGTAGCTCACTAGCTTGTGGGTGCTGGGTGATCTTGGTGGGACAGCCTCTGCGAAACCCACGGGACCCCGCCAACATCTCCTAGGATGAGTTTGTGGACGAGTTCCACGCATTCTTCATCCATGAAGGTGCGCTGGAGAAGAAGGAGAACGAGTTCCGCAGCATCTCCATGGGAGCTGACAAGGTGCATGAGTACACCACCCGCTTCACTAACCTGCTACGCTATGCACCCGTCTCAGTGGTGAACTCTGAGAAGGAGAAGATGTACTACTACCGCAAGGGCTTGTCTAGCCACATCAGGCTCTCTCTCTCAGGCACCAAGAGCCACACCCTGCGTGACCTGATTGACCGATGCATGGAGATTGAGAAGGACCGCGACGAGGTTTTCGCGGAGAGGAAGGCGCTTGGCAAGAATAAGAAACGCCGTACTGAGGGCACCTCCTGCGCACCTGCCCCACGGAGGTCGCGTGGTGAGACCTCTCAGCCTCCCCGCTCTCACTTTGCCCAGGGAGCGGCTCACGGTTCGAGCCGGGGTGGTGGTACCCACACCAGCAACTACCCCCACCCTGCTCAGGACCACCAAGCATACGCTCGTGCCGCACCTGGAGGTAGCACATGGAGGTCCACCGTGCCAACCCCCACAGGCGGCGTGACCTACACTTGCTTCTCTTGTGGCCAGCCAGGTCACAAGGCCGCCGAGTGCCCAAACAAGGCTGCGCCTGCTACGCCAGCGCTCGCCAGGCAGAACCAGGGCACCTCGCACAAGTAGGTGCCATCCGGAGCACCCCGTGGCCGCCTCACCCACATCTCAGCAGAGGCTGCCCAGAGTGCCCCCGACATGGTGTACGGTATGTTTTTAGTGCATGGAGTTAAGGCATCCATGCTGTTTGATTCGGGTGCTACATGTTCATATATATCCTCCAAGTTTGCACGAGAGCACCTTATACCTGTGACTCCACGAAAAGAAGTCTTATACACTAGTTCACCTCTGGGAAACATTTGTTGTACCAAAATATGTAAGGGAGTGAGTATCTCCATCGAGGGTCTTACCTTTCTTGCTGATCTTACCTTACTACCCTTCGAAGGCCTAGACGTCATTCTAGGGATGGATTGGTTAACCCAGAACAAAGGAGTGATATCTTGCTCACCCAGATTTGTGGATATAACCCATCCAAGCAGCCGTCAGATCAGATGTGAGCCAAACAATGGGACAGATATATCCATGCTGTGTGCCTTGGAAGAGAAGTCACTTGAGGAAGTGCCCGTAGTTTGTGAGTACCCGGATGTCTTTCCGGAAGAGCTACTAGGAATGCCACCGGACAGAGATGTTGAGTTTGTGATCAACCTGATGCCTGGTACAAGTCCGATTTCCAAGCAACCCTACCGTATGGCAGTTGACGAGCTTAAGGAGCTTAAGAAACAACTTGAGGAGCTATCCAAGAAAGGGTTCATTAGGCCCAGTGCCTCGCCCTGGGGATCTCCTATTCTGTTTGTTAAGAAGAAGGATGGAACGCAGAGGATGTGCGTTGATTACCAGAACCTGAATGCCGTAACTATAAAGAACAAGTACCCTTTGCCGAGGATAGATGACCTGCTTGATCAGCTCCACAATGCCAAGTACTTCTCCAAGATTGACCTCAGATCAGGCTACCATCAGATGAAGATCAGAGGGGAGGACATTCCTAAGATAGCATTTGTCACCAGATACGGGCAGTATGAGTACACCGTCGTGTCCTTCGGTCTTACGAACGCGCTGGCTTATTTTATGAACATGATGAATTTAGTGTTCATGCAGGAGCTGGATAAGTTCATAGTGGTCTTTATTGATGACATTCTTGTCTATTCTGCCACCGCCGAAGCGCATGAGCAACATCTAAGGATAGTACTGGAGAAGTTGAGAAAACATCAGCTCTATGCCAAGTTCAACAAGTGTGAGTTCTGGCTTGAG
This sequence comes from Bothriochloa decipiens, assembly GCA_023333625.1. NCBI lineage: Eukaryota > Viridiplantae > Streptophyta > Magnoliopsida > Poales > Poaceae > Bothriochloa > Bothriochloa decipiens. The sequence continues at coordinate 64,259,301 of CM041628.1, forward strand.
GAGGTCGCTTTCCTAGGTCATGTGCTCAATGCTGACAGAGTAGCTGTTGATCCGTCCAAGATTGAGACAGTGAAGGAATGGGAGCAGCCACAGAATGTGACTGATGTGAGAAGTTTCTTGGGATTGGCTGGTTACTATCGCCGATTCATCGAGAACTTTTCCAAGATAGCTTGCCCCATGACCAACCTCCTGAAGAAGACCAAGGAGTTTGAATGGACGCCCCAATGCGAACAAATTTTCCAAACCCTGAAGGAGAAGCTCACCACAACGCCTGTTCTAGCCTTGCTCGATATCCGTCAGGACTTTGTGGTCTATTGCGATGCATCTCGCCATGGGCTTGGTTGTGTTCTAATGCAGAATGGGAAAGTCATTGCCTATGCTTCCCGCCAGCTTAAGGAGCACGAACAGCGTTACCCCACCCATGATCTCGAGCTTGCAGCTGTGATCCATGCCTTGAAGATTTAGAGGCACTACCTGATAGGGAACAAATGCGAGATCTACACCGATCACAAGAGCTTGAAGTACTTTTTCACCCAGGAAAATCTGAACATGAGACAGCATTGTTGGCTTGAGCTGCTTAACGACTATGACGTGGAGATTCTCTATCACCCTGGGAAGGCCAATGTGGTCGCTGACGCTCTTAGCCGCAAAAGTCATTGTCATGCCTTGTTCACCACCGCCTTGCCCAAGGAGTTGCAAGAGGGCATTGATGAGTTACAGATGGAGGTGATACCTCATGGCCTGTTGAATGAGCTTCACGTACACTACACCCTCATGGATAGGATCCATGAAGCCCAACGCCATTGCCTAGAAATTTGGGAGATACACGAGCTCCTGACACAAGGCAAGTGCCCAGAGTTCAGTGAGGATGAGCTAGGCACTTATTGGTACAAGGACAGAATTTGTGTGCCTGCCGACCCAGCTATCCGTAACAAAATCCTATCAGAAGGTCATGACTCCAAGTATTGTATCCACCCAGGCAGTACTAAGATGTACGCTGATTTGAAGGGGAAATTCTAGTGGAAGAACATGAAGTCAGACATAGCAGAGCATGTTGCTAAATGTGACATTTGCAAACACGTCAAAGCTGAGCACAAGAGACCTACAGGGCTGTTAAAGCCACTGGATATACCTGAATGGAAGTGGGATAGCATTTCTATGGACTTCATTGTGGGTTTGCCTCGAACCCTGAAGGGCCACGATGCCATATGGGTGATAGTCGATCGCTTGACTAAGGTAGCTCACGGTTGATGCAAAAAGGCATTGGATCTGCAAACACACCGGGCTAATACCCTAGTTCGATATCAAGGCGTGCCAGTTGATTTGACCTGTTAATCAACAAGGATGATAAATTTGAATAAGATTCGAACGAGACGACAGCGATACGCCCGAACGTCAAAGCTCAGAGGATATTCGATAACTGTTGAACAGATCAGACGAGACGACAGCGATACGCCCGGACGTCAAAGCCTGAATAATGCTTGGTAGACGCGGAACCTGCAAGGTCGCCGGAGATCAAGTTGATGCAGCCCGCCGATTCTTGGAAGAACTCGTTGAAAAGGAAAAGGTACTGGTGACGAAGTCGTTGAAAAGTAGATTGCTTGAAAAGTAGATAAAAGTAATAGATTTGTTGTATTTGATTGTGTATATCTTTTACATTGTCTCTCGGTACATATTTATACCCTGGTACTATGAGTCCTAAACAGACATGACAAAGTATTACCTAAACAAGTCTTATCTCTAAGGAATAAAAAATAATGACTCGTACCAAGGTCGGACTCAAAAATAAACTATAAAAATAATGGCATAAATATTGCCAGTTTCCTTATCCATTGCTTTACGATGAAATCTCTATCAGCACACTTTTCATCTCTATAGATTCCATAGGCAAAACCCATCGATAATGACTCAGATCTGCTCTCCACGTTCTTCAACTCTGCTTTCCATCGGCAACCATGCCTCTCTCTCCATCGGCAACAGCCCTCTGGCTTCATCGGCAATGTACGAGATCAACATGTCCTTTATCGGCAATCATCCATCGGCAACTCGGAAGCAATACTGGAGAATAACCACTCCCTTGCCGATCGGCACAGTTTTCGGCTTATATTGGCACGTGTCAAAAAACGGTGTCAACACATGCCCCCCAATTTCGGAGTATAAAATACGTTATACGCCGAAATTTCCTCTAGGTCATAATTGCCCAAACCGCTTGAACTTCTCCTCGAGAGTTGCGCGCGCGGTAGTGGAGATCCTGTACCAACAGGCCCATATAATGCTTTCTCCGCCGTGGCCTATTTTTCATCTGCGATTCAAACCCTAGCTTTTCTCTCTCCAGCGGCGACATCAACAGACGATCCTTCGACGAACTCGATCATCGGCACTCTTGACGGTGATCCTTAGCCTCCATTAGCATTCTTTGCCTTCTCCATCTCCGTCGCGGCCATGGCTATCCGTTTTGGCGTCCCCAAGGTTAGTCTTTTTCTTTTGCCTGTCCTCTGACATTTCGTTTCTCCTTCTCTGCGCAGTTCATGACTCTTCCTTGTTCCCAATCTTTAATCTCAGGAACTTTGCAATAATCTTCTTATTCCAACGCATCAGAATCACTTTATCTGCCTAGGCCCAATGGGAAATCTGGACCCAACCAACATCATAAACGCAGAAACCAATCGAATCCCCTTTAGAGCTCAGAATTTTGACTTGGGATTCTGGACTGATACCTTCCGTTCCTGGCCAAAAACCACCAAGGGATGGAAAGATTGGTATTTGAGGGTTGCTAGGCCAATGGAGCTATATTGGGCGGAACGCAAATTAGAACAATGCATCAGAATATCTATTGCCGGTATGGAGAGGAATGAGTCTTTGTTAATTGCCGCCTCCTATTTCTGGTCAGATACCCTGAATGCCTTTATCTTTAAACATGGGCCAGCTTCTCCCACCCTTGCCGATGTGTACATGCTCACTGGCTTGGACATCTCCTCTGCCGATGACAACTCACTGTTCCTACGAAAACCTGAGCATCGGCTGACCACCAGGAACATTGGTGGCTGGACTGGCTATATTAGCGAGTATAAGAAATCTGGTTCAGTCAGTCACAGGGAACATTTAGCTTTTTTGAATATGTGGCTTGAGAAATTTATTTTCTACGGCAGAACAGTTGGACCGACCAACATGCACCTTCCTACAGCAGAGCTGTTGGCTAGTGGCATCAAACTCCCACTGGGTCGATAACTTCTTGGCTTAGTCTACCATCTCCTCCACCAAGTATCACAAAGGCTGCTGCAAGGTAAATCCATCGGCAACCTAGGGGGTCCCTGGTGGTTCATCAATATGTGGTTGAATGCCCATATGCACAAGTATTTCCATATTGACCTGTTCTCCCAGCAATTCCCTCGAAGTCTTCCTGAAGATTATCAACTCGAGGAAGAAGAATCGGCAACGCGCCCCCCTATCAACTTTGGAGAAGCACTGGCAGTACTACCAGGGGCAGAGGCAAACAGAATCCAGATCAGCAATCTCTTCCACAGCCTCTACATCGGCATCCCTTCTGAGCTTCGGGCCTGGGTCCCGTATGTTGATGAAGCAGCAAGATTCCCTCTTTCTTTTAACCTTACCGATGAGGCCCTGAACCAGGATGCCGACATTCTTAGGGCAATAATCACTCCTCGTGCCATCCCGGTCAACATTTTTGGAAGCGGGAAGAACATTAACCCCACATACGAGTTCTATTATCCATCGGCAGCAGCAAGACAACTAGTCTTTGGACAACTGCCCATCAACCTCTGTTTTGCCGATGTGATTAAACCAAGAGAGACTATTGCGAGCCGTGTGGATTGGCACAAGATTGTTACTCTCCTTCCCGATGCTGATACCTCAAATGTCGATCTAACTAATTGGGTACCGGCTTCTTTTGTCACCGAGTAATTCAAATTGTGGTGGCAAGAATGGAAAGAGCAGCTATTCTTTGCCTCTCCTCATTTTTACTGGAACCTCATTGATCCTGATCACGCCATCCCTGCCGATGCAGTAAGTCTGACCCTCTGTACTTCTTTCAACTCCCCTTTAATCCATCGGCAACTAACCCCCCCTTTTTTTTAAACAGGTCGATGACCCAGTTCCAACATTGAGTAAGAGTGGCAAGGTCATACGGCTGCAGCCGATTTCCTCGGTATCCATCATCGGCCACAAGGCTCCCTCGCTAGATGCTTCAGTGGGCCGTGGTCATACCAAGAGGAGTACCAAATCGGTCATATTTTTGGCACAGTCATCTCAGGTAACCATCTCACTTTCTTTTGCAGATGCCGATTGCTGTGATTTACCGATTTCACATTTCAGGGCGCGAGTTCTACACCACTAGAATCTTCATCGATAATTCGCCCTTCGTCTCCTCCTGCAGCACCTTCGTCGCCCCACCTTGTTGTCCTTGACGATTCTCCAGAGGTATTCTTTATTTAAACCTTAATTGCTGAATCGGCACTTTTACTCATCTGTCTCTTGCAGCACCGAGTAATTGCATCGGCAACCGTCCCAAGTGTACCGATTCCTCAGCCATCTGTTGCCGATGCCCCCAAGCCGTCCGATGCCGATATCTTACAGCACAAGCGTAAGGCTTCATCGGGCGAAGAATCACAATCCAAGCGGGCAAGACTTACACCATCTCCGTCGGCGTCCTCGCCTCGCCCGATATCGCCTGATGTATCTGTGCGGACCTCTCCATCGGCACCTGCTCTTCCATCGGCCATTGTACCCATACAAGGATCTGAGGTTGTTTCTCTGAGCCAAAGACGAGAGATTGCCTTGAAATAGGTGCGTTAACTCCCTTAGATAACCTTTAACACTTTGGGCTCTTCTGCTGACATCATCTTTTCCTTTTTAGGAGCAAGATTCCCCTGATAGTCTATTCTCCTTCTCTATCAGTGGGATTGTTCCTGATGATGAAGATTCTAAAGAAAGCTCTGCTCCAGCCCTTGGAGTTCTATCACCTGAAACCAAGTCAAAGCTGGAGACGCTATTATCATTGCTGCAACAGGAGACCTCTTTACTGATCCAGGATTCTGATTCTGCAAGAACAACTTTTAAAGGAATTCGAGGTCATATTCCTACCGATGTTGAGGAAGCACTTTTCCAGGCTGCATATCTGGAGAGCCGGCAGTTGCAGTATCAAAGGGCTGCCCAGCGGATTGCCGATAGAGCCACTCAGGCAACACTCCAGGAGGACATGATGAAGCATAAGCAACTTGCCGATGAGAAGCATAAAGACATTGGTAAGCTAGAAGCCTCTTGTGCAGACCTGGAGGACAAGATTGCTCGACTATCGGCAAGAAGAGAAACCCTGCTAGCAGAGCTGAGACAGTTTGAAGGAGCCTTGGATGCAGCAAATCATGAGAAGGCCCAAATGCCCGAAGCCGTCAAAACTCTTCAGCAAGAAAGAGACAACCAAGTCCTCAAGACGCTGGCGCTCAAGAAGAAGATCAGGCTAGTTGAAGGTAGTGCCGATGAAGATGAAAAGATACTGGAGGAAGCTGATCAAATTCGCCTGCGTGCGATATCAACTATCCATTCATTGTTGAACTTGTAAACCTCCCTTTTCATCGGCAATGTGATGAATCGGTGATTTGTAAAACTTCACATTAACGTAGTGCCGATACATTCTTTTTGAACAAGCACTTTATCTATACATATATTATTTTATTGGCAAATGCTAAGAATCTCATCGGCAATAAGAAAACCATGTTGATGTCTGCCGATGGACCTTCACTTTTGTGCTTCAGCCGTCATACTTGAGTTTTTGCTCCACGGGAACTTTCCTCTTTGTGCTCACGTTGCATTTTCCTCTTTTGAGTCCTCGTTAGACCTTTAGGGCACCATTGAGGAAGCTACATCTTCCAGACGGGTTGATAAATTTTTGCACTTGAATCTGAGCAATTTGTATTGGGATCCCTACAAAGAATTATTTCATCAGGGACTCTCGTACTGGCCATCTCCCTGAGCTCCTCTTGGTTCATTAGCAAACGGTCGTCATGCCTGCCCAGCCTTTCATGCACACTGGTCCTGCCCCCCAGCCAATCATGTACTGATGCCCTCTCTCTGATCGGCTTACCGATGTATTTGCTCCGATCATCATAGCGCGGCCTTCTTTCTGCCCGATCGGTTCGATCATAACCATTGCACTCGGGGCAACTATCAACAGTAGGCAATTTAATGCCTTCTTCCTAACAATAGATGAAGAAGGGGCATCTCCAATGGTCTTTGTGCCGATGCCATGCTTCCCAACGCAACTCCTCTTGCCGATGCCAATAGCGGTTACTTGGAATTCTGTACGGAGCTGGTCTAGGAAGCCTTCCTGAACTACTGCTTTCTTCAACTATCTGTTTCCCCTTCAAGTCATCGGTAGTTGCTTGATTTCTTGGATCCACCGATGCTCTCCTCTTAGCGCTTACCGATGTCAGCACTTTGGTCTTGTTTACGGCCTCCACTATGTTTGCTAGGTAAGGATGCTAATCAATTTTCATCGGCCTCTGAGCTTTAGAATTGTCAAACTTGATCCTCCCAGATTCAATTGCCGATTGCAACTGCTGTCTGAAAACCTTGCAGTCATTGGTACTGTGCGAAGTTGCATTATGCCATTTGCAGTACCTAATCTTCTTCAGTTCATCTGCCGATGGAATCACATGATTGGGTGATAGCTTGATTTGGCCCTCTTGAAGTAGTAGATCAAATATTCTATCGGCCTTTGTGACATTAAACGTGAATTTCTCTGGCTCTTTCTGACCAAAAGGACAAGATAAAGGTTTTTTACCTTTTACCCACTCAGCCAGGCTGATAGTTGGTTCTTCATCTGAATCTGATTCCTCTGCCTCTACAAAGGACACCTTCTTGTTCCAGCTCTTTCTATGTTCTAGAGCTTGAGCACTTTGATTAGAGACCCTCTGCACAATATGACTTAAGATTTCAAACTCCTGAGCATCGTATTTGTCCCTGAGATGCGACAACAAACCCTGGAAAGCCAAACCAGCTAACTGGCGGTCATCAAGCACTAGGCTGTAGCACTTGTTCTTCATGTCTCGTACCCTTTGCACAAAACTCTCTACCGATTCATCGCTTCGCTGTCTTAATTTCATTAAATCGGTAAGCTTCTTTTCATGGACACCAGCAAAGAAGTATTTATGAAATTGTCTTTCCAGATTGGTCCAAGTAAGAATAGAATTTGGTGGTAATGAGATGAACCACGCGAATGCCGATCCAGACAAAGAGGACGAGAACAATCGGATCCTTAGCTCATCCCTGTTTGCTGCTTCCCCGCACTGGATGATGAATCGGTTAATGTGCTCCATCGTTGACGTATCATCTTGCCCAGAAAACTTAGTGAAATCTGGCACCTTGTACCGATTCGGGAAAGGAATTGAATCATAAGATGAAGGGTATGGAGTCCAATAAGAGTAAGTATCGATCTTGGGCTGAATCCCAAATTGTTCTTTCATTACTTCTGCAATCTTATTGATCAAGAGTGCATCCTGATCTTGCCGATGCACTGGCTAGATCTCTACTGGAGGCGTTGGCTGATATGCTTCTACATACCCCTGTGGCACTTGGCTTGGATAAATCGGCATATTCACGGCACCAATCTGCGGAGTAAAGTTCATCGGCTGTTTTGCCGATGCTTGTTCCTGGAAAGTTGTCTGTGGACTATACCGTTGAGTCCCTATTGCTTGGTAACTTGGCTGAATAGCAGGTTGCTGAATCGGCGCTTGCCCTAACCAATTGAGATTGTAACTCATCGGCATCTGACTTGCCGATGGCTGATAGCTTGCAGACAATTGATGCTCTTGTATAGATGGATGATAGCCAGCATAATTGCCCTGAATTGCAGGTAATCCAGACTGAGATATGTATGGTACTATGGGCTGCTCTGCAGTGGAAGCTCTCTATTGAACTAGTGGAGGATTGGTCAATGGATTTGCATAAGATATCTGTTGCGGAGGCGCGTAGAATCCCATTGACGATGGCTATATAGCAGGAGGTACAGTAGAATAATGCAGCACTTGAGCCACCGGCCGAATAGGAGTAGCCGATGTCATCGGACCCTTCCCTGCTACATCATGCACTTGAGGCAGTCCAGAATTGGCAGTAGATGGACCTGGAGGCATACCGTAACCCCACCAATTAGTAGCAGTTTGACTATGTTGACCTGAAGGACCTGACATTGCCGATGCCGATAGATCTGTGCTCAACTGAGTACTAGGCCTCTCCTGAGATGTTAGATCTGATCCTATCGGCGTGGCTTCAATGATGGATGGTCCTGATATAGCTGGAGTAGGCGCTTCCATACTCTCAACGGCTGGAATTGCCGATGGAGTACTGTTAGATGCCGATCCCGGCTGATGATATGCCGGCCCGACATACCCTGGTGCTTGTCCGTCTCTTAACGTTTGCACAACAGCATTGTAGACAGTATTGGACAGCACGGTGGAGTGGTTGATCAAAGCTTGATTTAATGCAGAATTAACCATCTCCTGTAATTTACCAGGGTTGGAGTCAAAGGTTACCTGCCGAGGCAACGGTAGATCTTGCTTCTGGATGACTTCTCCTCCCCTATTCATGCTGAAAGACTTCAAGCAGAGCTACCTGTAATCCTCCATAGCTTTTTCCATGGCTTGCCTCTGATCCTCCTTGAGATCTGATTCTAATATCTCGATGATGTTTTCTGGAGTGATATCAGTAGGATTCTTCATGGTAAATCTGTTGACTTGGTCCCACCGGGCGTGCCAAAAGATGTGTTGATGCAAAAAGGCGTTGGATCTGCAAACACACCGGGCTAATACCCTCGTTCGATATCAAGGCGTGCCAGTCAATTTGACCTGTTAATCGACAAGGATGATAAATTTGAATAAGATCCGAACGAGACGACAGCGATACGCCCGGACGTCAAAGCTCAGAGGATATTCGATAACTGTTGAACAGATCAGACGAGACGACAGCGATACGCCCGGACGTCAAAGCCTGAATCGTGCTTGGTAGACGCGAAACCTGCAAGGTCGTCGGAGATCAAGTTGATGCAGCCCGCCGATTCTTGGAAGAACTCGTTGAAAAGGAAAAGGTACTGGTGACGAAGTCGTCGAAAAGTAGATTGCTTGAAAAGTAGATAAAAGTAATAGATTTGTTGTATTTGATTGTGTATATCTTTTACATTGTCTCTCGGTACATATTTATACCCTGGTACTATGAGTCCTAAACAGACATGACAAAGTATTACCTAAACAAGTCTTATCTCTAAGGAATAAAAAATAATGACTCGTACCAAGGTTGGACTCAAAAATAAACTATAAAAATAATGGCATAAATATTGCCAGTTTCCTTATCCATTGCTTTACGATGAAATCTCTATCGGCACGCTTTTCATCTCTGTAGATTCCATCGGCAAAACCCATCGATAATGACTCAGATCTGCTCTCCACGTTCTTCAGCTCTGCTTTCCATCGGCAACCATGCCTCTCTCTCCATCGGCAACAGCCCTCTGGCTTCATCGGCAATGTACGAGATCAACATGTCCTTTATCGGCAATCATCCATCGGCAACTCAAAAGCAATACTGGAGAATAACCACTCCCTTGTCGATCGGCACAGTTTTCGGCTTATATTGGCACGTGTCAAAAAATGGTGTCAACGCTCACTTCTTAGCCATTAAGACTGATGCCCGAATCGGCCAGCTAGCAGATCTGTATGTTGAGAATACTCTCAAGCTGCATGGAGCTCCTAAGAGCATAATATCCGATTGTGGGCCGTAGTATACGTCCAAGTTCTGGAAAGCCCTGAACAAGTCAATAGGGAGCAAGCTAGATTACAGTACCGTATACCACCCTCAGACAGATGGACAGACAGAAAGAGTGAACCAGATACTTAAGGATATGCTTCGTGCTTGTGTTCTGAAATATGGGACTAATTGGGAAAAGAGCTTACCCTTTGCAGAGTTCTCCTACAACAACAGTTACCAGGCTAGCCTCAAGATGTCATCCTTCGAGGCTATGTACGGAAGACCGTGCAGAACACCCTTGATGTGGTCTGAAACAGGTGAAAGATCATTCTTTGGCCCGGCCACCATTAAGGAGGCCGAGGAAGGAGTCGCCAAGGTGTGAGAGAATCTAAAAATTGCCCAGAGCCGTCAAAAGAGTTATGCCGACAAGAGGCGCAGAGACCTTGAGTTTGAGGTAGGAGACTATGTCTACCTCAAGGTCTCCCCGCTTCGAGGGACCGTCAAGTTCCATGTAAAGGGAAAGCTAGCGCCAAGGTATGTGGGACCGTACAGAATCAGTGAAAGGATTGGCAAGCTTGCCTACAGAATAGAGTTGCCCCCTCAACTGGCGGGAGTACACCTAGTGTTCCATGTGTCATAACTGCGCAAGTGTTTGTAGCCGCCAGACCATTCGATACCCATAGAGGCACTCGATATCCAGGACACTTTGGAGTACAGAGAGCACCCCATCCGCATTATGGGCAGAACCACCAAGGAAACCAGAAACTCCAGCATGCCATATCTGAAGATTCAGTGGAGCAATCACACAGAACGGGAAGCAACTTGGGAGAAAGAGTCAGAAGTGAGGAAGCTCTACCCCTACCTTTTTGAAGAGTAAGTTGCACTTTTGAATCTCGAGGACGAGATTCTCATAAGGGGGTAGGACTGTAACAACCCTAGAAATCCGGTCACCAAAAATACGGGCTTTCAAAATTTTTTCTAAAGTTTACCAGTGCATGATGGATGTCATGTAGGAAAACCCGCCAACAGATGCACAAATAACACCTGATGATAGCCCGAGCATTGCATATAATTTACCAACTCTCGATTCGCCTCTTATTCGATTTTATGTGATGTTAATAAAATCGAATAACCTTTTATCACATGTATATATATATGCCCGCTAACTCCGGAAATGGATCCATTATGACCTAGAGACCCTAGTGGACCCACCATGGTGTATACATCATGGTCACTAACCTCACTAACCTAGGGTTGTGGCTAAATTAGTTGCTTTGCAAGAAATAGAAATAGAAAAAGAATTAGGAAATAAAAAGAAATAGAAAAAAGAAAACCAGCCCGGAGCAGCTTGCAGCCCAACCCAGGCCGGCCTGCTGCGCTGCCGCCAGCCCGCTCGCCCTCGCGCGCGTGGCCTACCAAGTGCCCGCAACACGGCGGCCCGCCAGCACCACACTCGCCCGTGAGGCCGGCCCGCTGCTCGCTCGCCCGGCCTGCGTCGCGGCCCAGCAAGGCGGCCCGCCGCAGCGCCGCGCGCCTGCGCCGACTGCCCGCTCACTCGCGCGAGCGCCGCGACGGCCGCCGGCCGCCGGCCCAACAAGGCGGCCCATCAAGGGCCTACCGCCGTTTGCGCCCGCGCCTCTCCCCTTTCTCTCATCGACAGGCAGGGCCTGCCTGTCAGCTTCCACTTCAGGCCACCCACCCTTCGCGTCCGCCGTTCCAGATGTAGAATGACGAAGCTCCGTAGTCCACCCGCGTCCGGCCGCGCGCCGAGCCGTCCATCTCGCCCGCCCGCTTGCACCACGCCTTAGCCAAACCCTAACCCTAATTGAGGCCGTGCACAGCCACCCGATGGGCATCTTCTGCCCCCACTGTCCAAGGCCGGTCGCCGTGCCTATTTAAGGAGAAGCCCGGCACGCTAGGGTTTCCTCCATGCCTAGCCGCCTTGCTGACCATCCTGCACCCAACCATGGGCATTGAAGGAGTTGGAGAGGGAGGGGTGAAAAAGGCGGGGAGGAGCCGGACCAGAGCAGAGTGCCACCTTCGCTGTCCGCTTCCGTGCGCCGGAGAAGCCCGACGGACCCGCTCGGCCCTGACTTACCCCTCCGACGCTGCGGCACTGCTACTCCCCCACCAGGATGTCGCTTCGACCTCAGCCGCGAGCCACCGGGATAGCCCCGCGCAGGTGAGCTTCCCCGCTCTCGCCCTGGCCTGCCATGGCCGCCGCCCAGAGTGCCGTCGTTTTTCCGCGTACCCGGCTCCCCTCTCCCCTCATCAGCTTGACCAGAGTGTCCGCGCTAGTCTAGGACGTAGTTTTGGCAAGGTTTAGGGAGCCAGCGAGGACTACAGCGAGGGCACGCCGCTTTGCTGCCTTCGGACCCCCGGGCTCTGGCCGCCGGAGCGTTCGCCGTGGCCGCCGAGCCACGCACGCCCCCGCCGTGCCTCGATTAGCCCTGGTAGCTAGCTCAGGGAGCTCCTAGCTGCTCCAATCGAGTAATGGGGTTGAATATGGAGGCCCATGTCCAGCGACGCCGGCGAATTCGACCGGTGAGCCTCCATTGCCGCCGTCGGGTCACCGTTGTCGCTCGTCGTGCCAGGAGCCCCGCGACCAAATTAACCCAGCCTGTCACCTTTGCTTGGACCTCACAAACGCGATGCACAAGTCGAAGCGTTCCCTTAGCCTCCACTACGCCCCGCAGCCGCAGCCTCGCCGCCGGCCACCGTCGGGACACAAGCGCCGGCAAACAGAGACACCCCCAGCCTGCCTGCACCCCGCGACCGCACCCGCCTAACCACCGCGCTCGCCTAGCCGCTGCACCGCCTTGCCCTGACCACTCGCAGCCGCTGCTCGCCTGCACGTCGCTGGCGACGTGCCGCACCGACCGCTGCGCGAGGCAGAGAAGGGAGGGGAACCTTCCCGCGCCTGAGTGGACCGGGTCCACACGGCCATGTGGACCCAGCTGGACCAGTCACCGTGAGCCACGCAGCCCCTGTGTCCACGGTCCACCATGGACTGAGTCCATGCGGCACCAGTCAGAACCGGCCGGGGACTTGGCCCATTAAGGGCCTAGACACGCCACGCGGTCTATCACCCTGCTCGACATGTGTCCAGGCCAGGCCAGCCCAACCCGGCCCAGATCCAGCCCTACCCAGGCCCGCCGAGGCCCGGTCGAGGCCCGGTCGGCGTTGACCGTTGACCATCAATGTTGACCGTTGACCTGGCCCCACCTGTCAGTGACCAGATCCGTGGGCCCCACCTGTCAGCTACTGACTGGGTCCCCGTCAATGCTGACGTCAGCATGATGTCATCCAGCCTCAGACCCCGCGTCAGTGCTGACGTCAGCATGACGTCAGAATGACGTCAGCACAGCCCCGGTTGCACTGTTCCCGCATGCCATGTGGCCCAATTAGGAGCCGTCACATGTCAGCACCAGGTTAATCTGCCCTTTTTCTTTTTCAGAGAATAGAAGAAACTTCAGAAATTCTTAACTTCTTCATACGAACTCCGAAAAATATGAACCAAGTGTCCAAATTTTCATAAAAATGAGCTCTACGTCATAGGCTTGTGTATGAGTGCATTTGGAGTTATTTAATTTTATTGCTTCTTTGTGTTGACTCTATAGGAGCCGCTAACGCGGCTATTATGTCTCGTTTCAGAGGAGGAGCAGCTTGAGGAGGAGGACTATGAGGATGAGGAGGAGCTCGGTGACGACTTCGCAGGTGCCACACCCCACCCAACCTCGTAGATCCTATTATGCATGGCATAATATCTAGTTGCTAGAGCTCTAATTATGAATATCACCTGATGATAGGTTGCATGATAGAACTGCTTGATGAGCCTTTACCTTGTCGCAACCATATTCCTGCACACCTGCTGATAGGCTAGACACTTGCTTATTTACTTATGATGCTTTACTTCTTCTACGTCGATATCTGTGTGATGTGGTGCGTGGTGGAGAGCATGGTTACATGGTTAAGGCACGTGGTGCCACTTTACTCGGGGAGAGTGCTGCGTGCGTCTTGGGTGTGTGGTGAGGGTTGAGTCGATCGGACAGGATTCTACAACGAGCCATGTGGGCGAGTCTTGTCGGGGAATGTGTTCTGGGCATTCCCGTGTGAGGTGCTTGTGGCGGGCACAATGTGAGGTATAAGGAGATCCCGGGGGTGAGAACCTTCATGGAGCGAAGCCCCGGGTAGGAGGTGCTGTTGTAGCACGGACTATTGTAGTCCATAAGGGAAGATAATCCTGTCTGATCCCCCTAGGACCTGATATCTCTTGAGGACCGGAACCTTGGGACTTACGTGCTCACCATTCACTCTTGTATGGGCGGGAGACGGATGTCTGACTAGCTAGGACGGTGCCACTACTACTAGGTGGTTAGCAGATAGTGTCAGGAGGTACGGGCGTGGAGACCCACACCCTCCTTAGACAACATAGTGACCTCGGAGGCCCGATACTATGTCTCACAGTCTCAGTGTGCCGGTGGTGCCTATCCGGGATGTCCCAGTACTGAGTGGTAGGGTGGCATCGCACCGGTTAGAAAGCAGCCAGAATCAGCTTAGGTGGGGCACCGCCGATGATAGTGATCTTGTGGTTACAGGAGTACACGCTCTGCAGAGTTTATGAATCTATATATATAGTCCGCGAGCCACTGGTATGGCTTTTTCCTAAGACCCATGCTTCTCAGGAGTAGTGAGAGGAGTCCTTCTATTTCTCCCCCTAGTGTTACCCTTCCGGCTATGAGCCGCTGAGACAGGCTCCGAGAGGGAGTTGGACCTGTCGACTGAGTGCAAGAGGGTGAAATGTGTGTGATGGAGATGGAATGGGTTTGGATGTGTGGATGAGATGGGTTAAAACTTGATGAATTATAATATATGATATTGGTCCCTGTTTGCATAGGAAACTACAGCCCCATATTAGGTCGAATTGATTACATCCTTTGCATCCCACCAAATACTACATAGCAAAAGAAAAGCATAGGGTGGGAGATGTGGCCAGTACAAACCGTACTGAAAATTATTTGGCAGGTCAGCCCGACTACGACTATGACGATGAGGAGGAGTAGACGTCTCGTTCCTACGCTCAGGCTTCTTTTGGAGATTTATGTACTTCTGCCTTCTACAGCTGTTCCAGACGCTACAGCTACTCTGATGATCCCGCCAGTGTGGCGATGAACTATTTATGTAATCCCTTCTAAATGTATTCTTCTGTTCGAAGTATGGATTATTGTATCAACTAACGCTGAATGATATGATGGTTTGAGCTTCAAACTATTGAATTATTCACCATTCTGTGTATCTTCCCTTTGTGGAAAATTGAGGATGTTTCAAGAACTGCTACATAGAGCACTTGGAGAAGAAGAGACGTCTCGACCACAACACTCTGATGGAGTACCAGGAATTCTATAAGAAGGAAGATGAGGAGAAAGAAGGACTTGAGACTACCGTCGCCTAGCTGAAGGACAAGCTCGCACGTCAGGCAAGGGCTCACAAAGCCGAGGTCGCTGACCTGCGAGACAAGGTTGAGGACATTGGGCTATGGAACTACTACCTCAATGCAAGAGTTCTCCAGTTGGAAGGAGAGAAGATTGACAGGGACAAGGAAATCAGAAAACTGCAGAAGAGAAGATGGGAAGATGGCAAGAGCAACTTCACCGTGCAGTGTGAGAAGTCAATGCTCGTCAAAGCCCTAAAGAAAGCAGAAGCAAAAGCGCAGTGCAACCAAGGCCATCTGATTGCCCTGATGATTCAGAACAAGACCTTGGTGGACAGGTACAAGAGGCTCAAGACAGCTTGGAAGAACGCCGATGAGAGACGCTGCCAGGAGTACGTTGAGTTGCGGGACCAACTTCCCTTATCAGCCAGATGCAAGGACCCCTTCAAGGAAACTTTCCAGATTGGCCAGATTCTCTTGAAGCATGACCACTGTCCAGCTCCCACCAACCTGCCGCTTACCAAGGAGTTCGGAGTAGCTCAGGCTTACGTGAAGCGCCTTCACATGTCACAGGAGGAGCTGATGGTTCTTGGTAGCCGCTTTCACCCAGCAGTGTATAACACACCGATGTACGAGTCAGAGTAGTGTGGACCCTGCGTGGCCATGTTATGAGGTAGAGTTAAGCTAGTTTTTATCCATGAGTTCTGATGAACCTACCCTGATGTACCCTCCATGAGTTACCTTCTCCTAGTGTGAGTCTCGCACGTCATCTAGCGTAGCTGCAAGAGATGATGCCATGTAATGCAAACCATGTAATGAATGATCAATCTTATCGCATTTTTATGGCTCTTATTGCTTCTTTGTATGAGTGTTGGATAGATTAAATGTTTTTCCTTAAATCATTGAAATCATTTAATTATATTGAATCAATAAAGTACTAAAACAATGTCGACCCGTGTCACAGATGTCTGCATGTCGCTCCGCACATTTGGGCAACCGTCCGCCTCCACCCGAGCCTGAGCTTGGGTGTGGAAGACGCTATGGACGTAGGGGTGGTCGCGTTCCACCCGTCAACCTCAACCAGGTTGGGAACGACCATGAGCAGACCCCACCAGCTGGAGGTGCCGCTGGAGGAGGTGATGCCAATGGCAATGGGCCTCCACCTCAGCTGAACCCTCCACCGCAGCCGATCCCGCCACCACCACCGCTGTCGAACCTGGCAGAAGTGATGGCGCAACAGACATAGCTGCTTGCTGCATTGGTCAATGGAGCCAATCACTGCTTTGGAGGAAACTCGAATGACTTCCAGAGGAAACTTGACGGTTTCCTTAAGCTCAGGCCACCCACTTCTGATGGCACCTACAAGGAACCACTGGAAGCAGATGATTGGCTTTGTGAGATTGAGAAGAAGCTAGAGCTTACCACTTATACCCCTAAGGAGCGAGTCAGAATCAATTCTCACCATCTCACTGGAGCTGCACGCTCCTGGTGGGACAGCTACCGCCAAGCTCATGAGGACTCTAACCACATCACCTGGGATGAGTTCGCAGATGAGTTCATCGAGTACCATGTTCCTGAGGGAGTCATGGAGCAGAAGGAGGAGGAATTCCACAACCTTACCCAGAAGGGATGTGATATCTGCGAGTACACCAACACTTTCACCAGTTTGCTGTGCTATGCACCTCTGCATGTTGCGACTTCTAAAAAGGAGAAGATCACTCAGTACAAAAAAGGTCTGAACCCCAAGATCAAGGTGGCCCTGGGAGGCACCAAGAGTCACACCCTTCGTGACATGATCGATCGCTGCATACAGATCAAGAAGGATCAGAAGGAGGTAGGAGAAATGTCCAGAAGGGAGAAGAGGAAGTCTGAGGGCTTCCACCATGACCATGAGTGCAAGAGGTTCCATCGGGACAGGTCTTCCAGCCGTCCTCATTTCGGCAAGGACCCTACTTATGGCTCGGGTAAGGGTGGTGGTGCCTACTCTGCTGACCACTTCCGCTCTTCTCATGACCATCGCTCTCGCGACCATCACTCTCGTGATCACCGCTCTCGTGACCGCTCTGGGAAGGATCGGTACCCCCGTGAGCACTCTTCACAGCCATGTCACAGGTCCGATAGCTCTACACCTGCTCGTGCTGCGCCAAACTTAGGCAACTGGAAGGCCGCTATGCCAACCCCCACAGGCAATGTGCCGTTCACTTGCTTTGGTTGTGGCAAACCTAGACACAAGGTGTATGAATGTCCTAAGAAGACACCCGCACCTACTGCACCCAAGTCTCAGTACCGTGGATCTGCAAGCCGCGGTCGCCTCATGCACATGAACGCAGAAGAAGCTCAAGCTGCCCCAGATGTTGTGTATGGTATGTTTCTTGTTAATGGCATTAAAGCATCCGTTCTATTTGATTCTGGAGCTACATGTTCATACATCTCATCCAAGTTTGCATGAGAGAATAAGATACCTACCACTCCATGTTTGGAGCCTATAGTCACCAGTTCTCCTCTTGGTGAGATGAGAAGCACCCATATCTGTAAGGGAGTGAAGCTTTCTATCGAGGGTCTAACCTTCTGAGCTAACCTTACCCTTCTACCTTCAAATGGTTTGGATGTCATCCTAGGCATGGATTGGCTTACTGAGCACAAGGGTGTGATCTCTTGTTCACCCAGATATATTCAGATAACTCACCCTTCTGGCCAAGCAGTTAGATGTGCACCTCAGAAGGATAAGTCTGTATCTGTGTTATGTGCCCTGAACGCACTCAAGTCTCAGGCAGAATCTCAGGAAAAGGAGAAGACTCTCGCTGATGTCCCCGTTGTCAGGGAATATGAGAACGTGTTTCCAGAAGAGTTCCTAGGCATGCCACCTGATCGTGATGTTGAGTTCATAATTGACCTCGTGCCAGGAACCAGTCCCATTTCTAATCGACCGTACTGCATGTCAGTTGATGAACTAGAAGAGCTCAAGAAGCAGCTGAAAGAGCTTTCTGATAAGGGCTTTATTAGGCCTAGTGTCTCGCCCTGGGGATCACCAGTTCTGTTTGTGAAAAAGAAGGATGGCTTGATGAGGATTTATGTTGACTACCGCAATCTCAACGCGGTTACCATCAAAAACAAGTATCCTCTGCCAAGGATCGATGACTTGCTTGATCAACTTCGTGGTGCTAAGTACTTCTTGAAGATTGATATCAGATCTGGTTATTATCAAATGAAGATTCATGAGGAATACATTCCCAAAACAGCTTTTGTCACTCACTATGGGTAGTATGAGTTTACCGTTATATCCTTCGGTCTCACGAATGCCCCTGCCTACTTCATGAACATGATGAACAAGGTGTTTATGGATGATCTTGACCGGTTTGTGGTAGTCTTCATTGATGACATTCTGGTTTATTCATCCACTGCTGAAGAACATGAAGCACACCTGAGAGTAGTGCTCAAGAAGTTGTCACAACATCAGCTCTATGCCAAGTTCAGCAAATGTGAGTTCTGGCTTGAAGAAGTTGCTTTCCTTGGTCATGTACTCTCAACTGATGGTGTTGCTGTGGATCCTGCAAAAATAGAGGCCGTGAAAGAATGGGAACAACCTTGCAATGTGTCCGAGATCAGGAGTTTCTTGGGATTGGCAGATTACTATCGCCGATTCATTGAGAACTTTTTGAAGATAGCTCGTCCTATGACAAATCTCTTGAAGAAGACCAACGAGTTCGAATGGACACCCGAGTGTGAGCACAGTTTCTAAACTCTGAAGGAGAAGCTCACTACCACGCCTGTCCTAGCCTTACCTGATATCGCTAATGACTTTATCGTCTATTGTGATGCCTCTCGCCAAGGACTGGGTTGTGTGCTGATGCAGAATGGGAAAGTTATTGCTTATGCTTCCTGACAGCTGAAGGAGCACAAGCAACGATACCCCACTCATGATCTCGAGTTAGCCGCCATTGTGCACGCTCTGAAGATCTAGAGACATTATCTCATTGGCAACAAGTGTGATATATACACCGATCACAAGAGCCTGAAGTATTTATTCACTCAAGAGGACTTGAATATGAGACAGCGCAGATGGCTAGAGCTAATCAAGGACTACGACATGGAAATTCACTATCATCCAGGAAAAGCGAATATAGTCACAGACGCTCTCAGTCTTAAGACCTATTGTCATGCTCTGTTCACCTCAACCCTGCCACCTGAATTGAAGAAAGAGATTGAAGATCTCCAGCTAAAGATAGTACCCCATGGTCTGTTGCACAAACTTCACATGGAGTATAACCTCATCGAGTGAATTCATGAAGCTCAGAAGAGTTGCGAGGAAATGGAATACATTCAAGGGTTGATGAAGCTAGGCTACAGCCTAGATTTAGAGAAGATGAGCATGGAACCATCTGGTTCAAGGATAGAATCTGTGTGCCCAGCAATCCTACTTTGCGTAAGGAAATTCTATCAGAAGCACATGACTCTAAGTATTGCATCCATCCTGGTAGTGAAAAAATGTATCAAGATGTGAAGAAGCACTTCTGGTGGAAAGGCATGAAGACAGACATTGCTAGACATGTGGCCAAATGTGACATCTGTAACAGAGTCAAGGCCGAACATCGAAGACCCGCTGGATTACTCAAACCACACGATGTTCCTAAATGGAAGTGGGAGAGTATATCCATGGATTTCATCATGGGTTTGCCTCGATCACCAGCTGGTAATGACTCCATTTGGGTGATTGTGGATCGTCTGACTAAAGTTGCCCACTTTGTGCCTGTCAAAACCACCGTTAGCACTGAGAAGCTAGCAGATATCTACATCAAGGAGATATTGAGGCTCCATGGAGCTCCAAAGAGTATTGTGTCAGATCATGGAACTCATTTCATGTCCTGATTCTAGCAAGCTCTTCATGAGTCCATTGGGACTGACCTTGATTACAACACTGCTTACCACCCTCAAACAGATGGTCAGACAGAAAGGTTGAATCAGATTCTTGAGGATATCTTCGTGCTAGTGTTCTCAAATATGGAGCAGATTGGGAGAAGTGTTTTTTGTTTGCGGAGTTCTCTTACAACAATAGCTATCAGGCTAGTATCAAGATGTCACCCTTCCAGGCTCTTTATGGCAAGCCATGCAGAACCCCGTTGATGTGGGACCACCCAAGTGAGAGAGCTGTCTTTGGCCCCACCAAGATTAAGGAAGCCAAAGAAGGAGTAGCTCAAGTTAGAGAGAACTTGAGGATTGCTCAAAGCCGACAGAAGAGCTACACTGATAAAAGGCGTCGAGACCTTGAATTCAAAGTTGGGGACATTGTCTATCTCAAAGTGTCTCCACTTCATGGTATCGTCAGATTCCACGTGAGAGGGAAACTAGCTCCAAGATATGTTGGACCTTATCGTATCTGTCAGAGAGTTGGAAAGCTCGCATATAAGCTTGAACTACCCCCACAGTTGACAGGAGTACACCCCGTATTCCATGTCTCACAGTTACGAAAGTGTTTGAGGGTACCAGAAGAAGAAATGGTTTCTACGGATGTGCTTCATATCCAAGATACTCTAGAATACAAAGAGCACCCCATCAAGATTCTGGGTTATGACACCAAAGAGACCTAAAGCAAGTCTATCCCTATGTGCAAGGTTCAATGGAGCAATCACACTGAACGTGAAGCAATGTGGGAAGATGAGAATCAGCTACTGCTATAGTATCCTTACCTCTTTGAAGGGTATGTCATCTCTAAAATCTCGAGGTCGATATTCCAATGAGGAGGAGGACTGTAACAACCCGAAAATTTGAGCTACAAATTTTTTTGACAAAACCTTGAGTGATGAGTGTGACATGTCATCATCTACATCCTAAACATGCACATAGCCCTATCATGTCATGCATAGCATTCATGTGATCATAAATAAATTAATGTCTTATGTCATGATCAATGTTTCATATGATATAACATGATGTTGCAATGGTTTTACTTCAATGTTTATTAGCTCTCATCCCATGTTGCATCAATGGGTGATTTGGATTTTCATTTGATTTATGTGATGATTAATAAAATAAAACCATAATATTTATTTTCACAGATAAATATTAAGGGAATGATACTCTAACAATAGTAAGGCCTTGTATGCTCACTACTTTGCTAATTAAAGTTAGCACATCACATATATATATATATGTGTCGATGCAAAATTCTTATCTGCAAACACACCGGGCTAATACCCAAATTCGATATCCGAAGCGTGCCAGTCGATTTGACCTGTTAATCGACAAGGATGATAACTTGAATAAAATCCGAACGACACGACAGCGATACGCCCGGACGTCAAAGCTCAGAATGTATTCGATAACTATTGAACAGATCAGACGAGATGACCGCGACACGCCCGAAAGTCAAAGCCTGAATCGTGCTCGGTAAACACGGAACCTGCAAGGTCGCCAGAGATCAAGTTGATGCAGCCCGTCGATTCTTGAAAGAACTCATTGAAAAAGAAAATACTTGACGAAGTCGTCGAAAAAGTAAAGTACTGGTAGAAGTAAATTGCGATAAAAAGTATATTTGTTTATTGATGCTTGGATCCCTATTACAATGCCCCCTGGCATATATTTATACTCCGCTAATCGAAGAGTCCTAATTTAACACGCAAAGCTCAAATATAGAAGAAATAAACTAATTCCTTATACGAACTCTATCTCTTTAAGGAAAGAAATAAAACTCGTATAGGAGTTGGACTTAAACTATAATACGAAAATCATAAGCTCCGTGTCGCCGATCCTCTGTCCGCTTCTATCATGATGAAGTTATCTCTTCATCGGCACATTCCTGGCATCGGCAACAACCTTCTAGTCTTTCTGCCTATCTTATCGGCAATAGCCTTTCTGTTTCATCGGCAACGATCCTCTAATCAGCTTTTCAGCTTCATTGGCAATGATCCCCTAGCTCTCTATCACTCTCATCGGCAATAGCTCTTTAGCTTCATCAACAATGTACGGAGAGTAGACGGCCGAGAGTATACTGTGCTCGAGGGTTGCCTATTTGCTCGAGGGAATTTCCATCCTCGAGGAGTCAATGATTCGAAGGGTCGTATTCAAGGGTTGGCTCAAGTGCATTAGTAACACGTCTTCAGCCCAATCGGCAATAATCTAGATCAACCTGTCCTTCATCGGCAACCACTCATTGACAACATCAGAAGCAATATCGAAGAAAAAAATCCTCCTTGCCGATTAGTCCAGTCTCCGATCCTTATTGACACGTGCCAAAAAACGGTGTCAACACATGCCCCCAATTTTGGAGTATAAAATACTTTATGCACCGAAATTTCCTCTAGGTCATGATTACCCAAGCCGCTTGAACTTCTCCTCGAAGGTTGCGCGCGCTGTAGTAAAAATCCTGTACCAACGGGCCCATATAATGTTTCTTCCTCAGCGGCCCATTTTTCGTCTGCGATTCAACCCTAGTTTTTCTCTTTCCAGCGGCGACATCAGCAGGCGATCCCCCGGTGAACTCAACTGGTGACGTTCTCGACGACAGTTCTTATCCTCCATTAGCGTTCTTCGCTTTCTCCATCTTCATTCGCGGCCATGGCGGTTCCCTTCGACGTCCCCAAGGTTAATCTTCTTCTTTACCCGTTCTTTGACATTTCTTTTCTTCTTGTCCGCGCAGTTCATGACTCCTTCCTAT
The DNA here is from genome assembly GCA_023333625.1 of Bothriochloa decipiens. Lineage (NCBI taxonomy): Eukaryota > Viridiplantae > Streptophyta > Magnoliopsida > Poales > Poaceae > Bothriochloa > Bothriochloa decipiens. The sequence goes on from CM041628.1 coordinate 64,282,130, forward strand.
CTCAATCTTTAACCTTAGGAATTTTACAATAAGCTTCTCATCCCAACGCATCAGAATCAATTTATCGGCCTAGGCCCAATGGGGAATCCAGACCCAATCGACATTATAAACGCAGAAACCAATCGAATCCCCTTTAGAGCTCAGAATTTTGATTTGGGATTCTGGACTGACACCTTTTGATCCTGGCCGAAAACCACTAAGGGATGGAAAGATTGGTATTTGAGGGTCGCCAGGCCAATGGAGCTGTATTGGGCAGAACATAGATTAGAACAGTGCATCAGACTATCTATTGCCGATATGGAGAGGAATAAGTCACTGTTAATCGCCGCATCCTACTTCTGGTCTGATACTATGAATGCCTTCATCTTCAGACATGGACCAGCTTCTCCAACCCTTGCCGATGTGTATATGCTTACTGGCTTGGATATCTCGTCTGCCGATGACAATACTCTATTCCAGAGAAAACCTGAGCATCGGCTAGCTACCAGGAACATCGACGGCTGGACCGGTTATATCAGCGAGTATCAGAAATCCGGATCGGTCAATCACAGGGAGCACTCAGCTTTCTTGAACATGTGGCTTGAGAAATTCATCTTTTGCAGCAGAACAGTTGGACCGACCAATATGCACCTTCCTACAGCAGAGATGTTGGCTAACGGTGTCAGACTCCCACTTGGCCGATATCTACTTGGCTCAGTTTATCATCTCCTTTACCAAGTGTCACAAAGGCTGCTGCAAGGCAAGTCCATCGGCAATTTGGGAGGTCCTTGGTGGTTCATCAATATGTGGCTGAATGCCCATATGCACAAGTATTTTCACATTGATCTGTTCGCCCAGCGGTTTCCTCGGAGTCTTCCTGAAGACTATCAACTCGGGGAAGAAGAATCGGCAACACGCCCCCCTCTCAACTTTGGAGAAGCACTGGCAGTATTACCAGGGGTGGAAGCAAACAGAGCTCAGATCGGTAATCTCTTCCACAGACTCTACATAGGCATCCCTTCTGAGCTTTGGGCTTGGGTCCCTTATGTTGATGAAGAAGCAAGATTTCCTCCTTTCTTCAATTTTATCGATGAGGCCTTGAATAAAGATGCCGATATTCTTAGTGCAATAATCACCCCTTGCGCTATCCCGGTCAACATATTTGGAAGTGGGAAGAACATCAATCCCACATACGAATTTTATTATCCATCGGCAGTAGCCAGACAATTAGCTTTTGGACAACTGCCCATCAACCTCTGCTTTGCCGATGTGATTAAACCAAGAGAAATTATCACTAGCAGCATGGATTGGTGCAAGATAGTAACTCTTCCTCCTGATGCCGATACCTCTAATGTTGACCTGACCAATTGGGTACCGGCTTCCTTCGTCACTGAACCTTTCAAATTATGGTGGTAAGAATGGAAAGCGCAACTATTCTTCACATCTCCTCATTTTATTGGAATCTCATCGACCCTGATCATGCCATACCTGCCGATGCAGTAAGTTTGACCATCTGCACTTCTCCCAATTTTCTTTTTCAATCTATCGGTAACTAACTCCTTTTCAACAGGTTGATGATCTGATTCCAACATTGAGCAAGAGTGGCAAAATTATAAGGCTACAGCTGACACCTCCAATATCTACAATCGGCTACATAGCTCCTTCATTAGATGCTTTGATGTGCCGCGGTCGTTTCAAGAAGAGCTCCAAACAAAAATCGACCAGAAGTACAGCGGCTCCATTGGACACAGCCGCTCCTTCAGCACAGACATTCTAGGTGACCATCCTATTTTCTTTTGTAGATACCGATTGCTGTGATTTACCGATTTCACATTTCAGGGCGCAAGTTCTACACCAATCGAATCTTCATCGGTAACTCATCCTTCGTCTCCACCCGCAGCACCTTCTTCACCACACTTCGTCATCCTTGACGATTCTCCAGAGGTACTGTCCATTTGATCTCTGATCATTACATCAGCATTTTTGCTTATCTGCTCCTCTCACAGCTCCAAATAGTTGCATCGGCAACTGTCTCAAGTGCACCGATTCCTCAGCCATTCATTGCCGATGCCCCCCAGCCATCCGATGTCGATGCTCCTTACAAGCGCAAGGCTTCATCGGGCGAAGAATCACAGTCAAAGTGGGCGAGACTTACACAAGCTCCAATTTCACCATCAGTATCCTTGCTTTGCCCGATATCACCTGATGTATCTGTGCAGACTTCTCCATCGGCAATTGCTCTTCCATCGGCAATTGTACCCGTACAAGGATCTTCATCAGCACCGGTATCACGGCAGCAACCGATCGAGGTACCAACACAAGAAACGCCATCGGCAATTGTACCCGAGGTTGCTTCTTCTAGCCAAAGGCGAGAGATTGCCTTGAAACAAGTAACTCCCTTAGCTAATCTTCGACATGTAAATGCTTCAGCTAACGACTTCTTCTTTTCCAGGAGCAAGATTCCCCTGACAGTTTATTCTCTTTCTCTATTATCGGAGATATTCCTGATGATGATGAAAACGAAGAAAGCTCTGCTCTAGCCCTTGATGCTTTATCATCTGAAACCAAATCCCGGCTAGAGACGTTATTATCCTTGCTGCAACAGGAGACCTCTTTGCTGATTCAGGTATCTGATTCCGCAAGATCAACCTTCAAAGAAATTCGAGGCCATATTCCTACCGATGTCGAGGAAGCACTCTTCCAAGCTGCATATCTGGAGAGTCGGCAGCTGCAGTACCAGAGGGCTGCCTAACAAATTGCTGATAGAGCCACACAGGCAAAACTCCAAGAGGACATGATGAAGCACAAGCAATTTGCCGATGAGAAACACAAAGACATCGGTAAACTAGAAGCCTCTCGTGCAGATCTGGAAGAAATGATTGTTCAACTATCGGCAAAAAGAGAAACCCTGCTAGCGGAGCTGAGATAAGTCGAAGAAGCCTTGGACGCAGCAAATCAGGAGAAGGCCCAAATGCCCAAAGCTATCAAGATCCTCCAACAAGAAAGGGATAACCAAGCACTCAAGACTCTGGCCCTCAAGAAGAAGATCAAGCCAGTGGAAGGCAATGCCGATGAAGATGCAAGGACGCTAGAGGAAGCCGATCAGGTTCACCTTCGTGCGATATCAGCCATCCGTTCATTGTTGAGTCTGTAAACTTTCTCCTTCATTGGCAAAGTAATACATCGGCAACTTGTAAAATCTTCACATTAACATAATGGTGATACACTCTTTTTGAACAAGTACTTTATCTGTTTTCTTCACGCATCCGTCCAAATGCTAGGATAGTACTTCTTCAAATATTTACCGTTCAATGCTTTTGGAAATATTTCTCCTTCAAGAGTTTCTAGGATATAAGAATTATTAGGAATGGACCGATTTACTCGATAAGGACCTTCCCAATTAGGAGACCACTTGCCGAATTTTGCGCTCTTAGTCCCAATCGGTAAAATCAGTTTCCAGACTAGATCGCCATTAACAAATTCCTTCACCTTTACCTTCTTGTCATACCACCTAGCAACTCTTTTCTTATTCTCCTCAATGCTAACTAAAGCCTTCAGCCCGATGACTCGCCAGATCTTCCAACTCATCTTTCATGAGTGTACTGTAATCATCGGCTAACAGCTGATCTTGATGAAATATTCGCCTCGAACCAGTCTTGACCTCTCAAGGCAAAACTGCATCATGTCCATATACCAACTGATAAGGCGATACTTTAGTAGCACCATGGCATGCCATCCGATACGACCATACAGCTTAGTTCAGAACCGTGTGCCACTTTCTGGGATTTTCCTTAATCCTGCGCTTAATGAGTTTAATAATCCCTTTGTTAGAAGCTTCAGCCTGACCATTGGCTTGAGCATAATAAGGCGAGGAATTCAAGACCTTGATCCCCATCTCATCGGCAAATCTCTCAAACTCTCCTGGCGTGAACATGGTTCCCTGATCGGTTGTAATAGTCTGAGGAATACCGAACCGATACACAATATGCTCCTTCATAAAATCAATCATGTTTGCCGATGTCACATTCTTCATAGGAATTGCTTCGACCCACTTTGTAAAGTAATCGGTAGCGACAAGTATGAATTTATGCCCCTTGCTTGATGGTGGAAATATATGACCTATGAGATCAATAGCCCATCCTCGAAATAGCCACGGTTTAATGATAGGATTCATTGCCGATGCAGGCGCTCTTTGAACGTTGCCGAATTTCTGACACTCCTGACACCCTCTAAAATACTTAAAACAATCTTCGAGTATCGTCAGCCAGTAATATCCGTTCCGCCTGATCATCCACTTCATCTTGAAAGCCGATTGATGTGCCCCGCATACTCCTTCATGGATTTCGCCCATTAAACTCTTTGATTCTTCTTTGCCAAGACACCTGAGTAAAACTCCATCCATCGTTCGATAATATAACTCATCGTCAAGGAGCACATACTTAGCAGCTTGAAACCTTATCCACCTCTCGACTTTCCTAGATGGATCCTTCAAGTAATCGGCAATCTCCTTCCTTCAATCATTAGCATCAGTTGCCGATGTCAACACTTTGTGGATTGGCTGATACCCCGAGGCATGCTGTGCTAACCGATTGGCTTCTTCATTATGCAATCTGGAGATATGCTCAAGACGGAAATCTCTGAACTCCTTCAATAATTGTCAACATCTCTCATAATACAAGATTAAAACCTCACTTCGACATTCATATGCCCCAGCTAATTGATTAATGATTAGCATCGAATCACCGGAGATTTCAACAACATCAGCACGGACTTTCCTGAGTAGTTCCAAACCTTTCAACACAGCCCGATACTCAGCCTGATTGTTTATCGATGTGGTAGCAATCGGCAATGAGAATTCATATTTCTTCCCCTGAGGTGATATCAACACAATGTCGATGCCTGCTCCTTCCCTACACATAGAACCATCAAAGAAGAGTGTCCACGGAGCAATCTCCACAAAACTCACCGCATTGTAGTGCTGAGTAACAAAATCAGCCATCACTTACCCCTTGATTGCTTTAGCTAATTCATAGCACAGATCAAATTCCGACAATGCCAAAATCCATTTGCCGATTCTTCCATTTAGAATTGGCATTGACAGCATATATTTGACCACATCGTCTTTGCATATAACAGTGCATTCGGCCGTTAACAGATAATGCCTTAATTTAACATAGGAGAAATATAAGCATAAACATAACTTTTCAATGGCCGAATACCTAGTCTCAGCATCTACCAACCTTCTACTCAGGTAATAGATTACACGTTCTTTCCCTTCAAACTCTTGGATTAGAGCTGACCTAATGACTTCATCATCACCCACCAGATACAACCTGAAGGGCTTCCTATGTTGGGGTGGAACTAGCACTGGAGGATTCACTAAATACTTCTTAATTTCTTCTAAAGCCAACTGCTGTTCTTCTCCCCACATGAATTCCTGATCGGCCTTCAGCTTCAATAATGGACTGAAAGCTTTGATTCTTCCTGATAAATTAGATATGAATCTCCAAATAAAATTAATCTTGCCGATCAGAGACTGTAGTTCAGTCTTATCGATAGGAGCAATCACTTTATTAATGGCATCAATGGATTTTCTGCTAATTTTAATACCCCTCTGATGCACCATAAAGCCTAAGAATTGTCCTGCCGATACACCAAATGCACACTTGTTGGGATTCATTTTCAACCCATGTTTCCTTGTGCACTTCAATATTTTTTGCAAGTCAACTAGATGATTTTCGAAGTCTCCAGACTTAACCATCACATCATCTATATAAATTTCAACCAATGTGCCGATGTACTTATGAAAAATGTAATTCATTGCTCTCTGATAAGTAGCACCGGCATTTTTTAAACCAAAAGTCATGACTACCCATTCAAATAACCCCACATGACCTGGACATCTGAAGGCAGTCTTGGAGATATCTTCTTCGGCCATAAAGATTTGATTATATCCAGCGTTCCCATCCATGAAGCTAATAATCCAATGTCCAGCAGCAGCATCAATTAATAAATCAGCAACAGGCATCAGGTATCCATCCATCGGTGTAGCTTTGTTAAGATTCCTGAAATCAATACAGACATGAAGTTTCCCATTCTTCTTGTAGACAGGAACCACATTAGAAATCCATTCAGCATATCAGCATTGTCGGATGAACTTTGCTTCAACTAACCTCGTTATTTTGGCCTTAATATCAGGCAGCACTTTAGGATTGCATCGGCGTGCGGGCTGCTGATGCGGCTGATATCCTTGCTTGATAGGTAGCCGATGTTCAACGATAGATCGATCTAACCCAGGCATCTCTGTATAATCCCAAGCAAAACAATCCTTATATTCTTTCAATAAAGCAATCAACTGTTCTCTACTTTGGAGATCTAACTTAGCACTAACAAAAGTTGGCCTTGGTCTATCACCATTACCGATATCTACTTCAACTAAATCATCTGCTGATGTAAACCCATGGCCCAGTTTTTCATCATCGGCAAACCTATCCATTTACAACTCATCTTCAGAACCGACTGCTTGGATCGGTGGCAGCTCATAATCGGCAATCCTAAGGAACTCCGAATCCCATGCTTCTCCTGATATGCACTTGGACCACTCGTAAGTTTCTGATTCTGCCGATGCAATTATATAAGATGAATCACCAGGAACCACCTCAACTTTATCTTCAACCCACTACACGAGGCATTGGTGCATTGTAGAAGGAACGCAACAATTGGCATGAATCCAATCCCTTCCTAATAGTAAATTGTAAGCACCTTTACCACTGATGACAAAGAACATGGTCGGCAATGTTTTGCTGCTGATGGTCAACTCGGTACATAGCGCTCCCTTGACCGGTGATATGTTCCCTTCAAAGTCCTTGAGCTTCATGTCTGTCTTGGCTAGATCTTGATCTCCTTTTTCGAGCCTCCGAAACACGGCATATGGCATGATGTTAATCGCAGCCCCTCCATCTATGAGTATTTTTGACACTGGCTGCCCATCAATTCTGCCCTTGACGAATAAAGCTTTGAGATGCTGTCTCTCATCATTGGTAGGCTTCTCAAAGATGGCCATCATCGGATCCAAGATTAGCTGAGCCACTAGTTCTGAAAGAACTCTCTCTTCCTCCTCATCGGCAAGTGCCCGAAATTCCATCGGCAAAATGAAAACCATGTTGATATCTACCGATGGACTTCCATCTTTATGCTTCGGCTGCCACACTTGAGATTTTGCCCTATGGGGGTTTTCTTCTTTGCGCTCCCGTTGCATCTTCCTCTTCTGAATTTTTGTCAGACCTTCAGGGCACCATTGAGGAAGCTTCGTCTTCCAAACGGGTTGATATAGTTTCGTGCCTGAACGTGGGCAGTTTATACTGGAGTTTCTGTAAAGAATTGCCTCATCATGAACTCTTTCATTGGCCATTTCCTCGAGTTCCTCTTGGTTCATCGGCAAGCAGTCGTCATGCCTACCTAGCCTCTCATGTACACTGGTTCTGCCCCCCCAGCCGATCATGTACCGATGCCTTCTCTCTGATCGGCTTATCGATGTATTTGCTCTGATTATCATAGCGCGATCTTCTTTCTGTCCGATCGGCTCGATCATAACCATTGCACTCGGGGCAGCTATCAACCATAGGCAATTTAATGCCTTCATCTCAGCAGTAGATAAAGAAGGGGCATCTCCAATGATCTTCATGCCGACGCCACTCTTCCCGACGCAACTCCTCCTACCGCTGCTGATAGCGATTACCTGAAACTCTGTATGGAGCAGGCCTAGGAGGTCTTCTTGAACTACTGCTTTCTTCTACTACTTCTTTCTCCTTCAAGTTATTGGCAGTTACTTGATGTTTAGGATCTACCGATGCTCTCCTTTCAGCGCTTGCCGATGTCAACACTTTGGTCTTGCTTACGGCATTCACCATGTTTATAGGAAAAGGATGTTGATCAATCTTCATCGGCCTCTGAGCTTTAGAGTTATCGAACTTGATCCTCCCAGATTCAATGGCCGATTGCAACTGTTGCCTGAATACTTTGCAATCATTAGTACTGTGCAAAGTTGCATTATGAAATTTACAGTACCTCATCTTTTTTAGCTCTTCTGTCGATGGAATTACATGATTGGGCGACAGCTTAATTTGGCCCTCTTGAAGCAACAGATCGAATATCTTATCGGCCTTTGTGATGTCAAATGTGAATTTCTCTGGCTCTTTTTGACCAAAAGGACAAGATATTGGCTTCTTACCCTTCACCCACTCAGCTAGGCCGACAGTTGGTTCCTCATCTGAGTCTGATTCCCCTGCTTCTTCCACAAAGGACACCTTTTTATTCCAGCTCTTCCTAGGTTCTGGAGTTCGAGCACCTTGATCAGAGATCCTCTGCACAATATGGCTAAGACTTTCAAACTCCTGAGAATCGTACTTATCCCTGAGATGCGGCAACAGACCCTGGAAAGCCAAACCAGCTAACTGGCGATCATCAAGCACTAGGCTGTAGCACCTGTTCTTCATGTCTCGTACCCTTTGTACAAAACTCTCCACCGATTCGTCGCTTCGCTGTCTCAATTTCATCAAATCGGTAAGCTTCTTTTCATGGACACCAGCAAAGAAGTACTTATGGAATTGTCTTTCTAGATTGGCCCAAGTAAGAATAGAGTTCGGTGGCAATGAGATAAACCACATGAATGCCGATCCAGACAAAGAAGATGAGAATAAACGGACCCTCAGCTCATCCCTGTTAGCAGCTTCTCCACACTGGATGATGAATCGGTTAATGTGCTCCATCATTGACGTATCATCCTGCCCAGAAAACTTAGTGAAATCTAGCACCTTGTACCGATTCAGGAAAGGAATTGAGTCATAAGCTGGAGGGTACGGAGTCCGATAAGAGTAAGTATTAATCTTGGGCTGAATCCCAAATTGCTGTTTCATCACTTCTGCGATCTTATCAGTTAACTGTGCATCTTGATCTTGCCCATGCACTGGCCGAATCTCCACTGGAGGCGCTGGCAGATATGCTTCTACATATCCTTGTGGTACTTGGCTTGGAAGAATCGGCATATTCACAGCACCATTCTGTGGAGCAAAGCTCATCGGCTGTTTTGCCGATGTTTGATCCTGGAAAGCTGCATGTGGACTATATTGCTGAGTCCCCATCGCCTGGTAACCTGGCTAAATAGCAGATTGCTGAACTGGCGCTTGCCCTGGCCAATTGAGATTATAACTCATCGGCACCTGACTTGCCGATGGCTGATAGCTTGCGGACAATTGATGCTCTTGTATGGGTGGATGATAGCCAGCATAATTGCCCTGAATTGCAGATAACCCAGATTGAGATACAAATGGCACTATGGGCTGTCCTGCAATGGAAACTCTCTGTTGAACAGGTGGAGGATTAGCCAATGGATTCATATAAGATATCTGTTGCGGAGGCGCGTGGAATCCCATTGACAATGGTTGTATAGCAGGAGGTGTAGTAGAGTAATGTGACACTTGAGTTATCAGCTGAATTGGAGTAGCCGATGTCATTGGACCCTTCCCTACTACATCATGCGCTTGAGGCATTCCAGAGTTGGCAGTAGATGGACCTGGAGACATCCCGTATCCCCACTAATTAGCAGCAATCTGATTATGTTGGACTGAAGAGCCTGACATTGCTGATGCCGATAGATCTATGCTCAACTGAGTAGTAGGCCTCTCCTGAGATGTTAGATCTGATCCTATCGGTGTGGCTTCAATGATAGATGGTCTTGATATAACTGGAGGAGTAGGCGCTTCCATACTCTCAACGGCTGGAGTTGCCGATGGAGTACTGACAGATGCCGATCCCAGCTGATGATATGCTGGCCCGACAAAACCTGGTGCTTGTCCGTCTCTTAACATTTGCACAACAGCATTGTAAACAGTATTGGACAGCACAGTGGAGTGGTTGATCAAAGCCTGATTCAATGCAGAATTAACCATCTCCTGTAATTTACTTGGGTTGGAATCAAAGGTTACCTGCCGAGGCAATGGCAGATCTTGCTTCTGGATGACTTCTCCGCCCCTATTCATGCTGAAATACTTCAAGCAAAGCTGTTTGTAGTCCTCCATGGCTTTTTCCATGGCAAGCTTCTGATCCTCCTTGAGATCTGACTCTGATATCTCGATGATGTTCTCTGGATTGATATCAGCAGGATTCTTCATGATAAATCTGTTGACTTTGTCCCACCGAGCATGCCAAAAGATGTGTTGATGCAAAATTCTTATCTGCAAACACACCGGGCTAATACCCAAATTCGATATCTGAAGCGTGCCAGTCAATTTGACCTGTTAATCGACAAGGATGATAAATTGAATAAAATCTGAACGAGACGACAGTGATACGCCCGGACGTCAAAGCTCAGAATGTATTCGATAACTGTTGAACAGATCAGACGAGACGATAGTGATACGCCCGGAAGTCAAAGCCTGAATCGTGCTCGGTAAATGCGGAACCTGCAAGGTCGCCAGAGATCAAGTTGATGCAGCCTGTCGATTCTTGAAAGAACTCGTTGAAAAAGAAAATACTTAACGAAGTCGTCAAAAAAGTAAAGTACTGGTAGAAGTAAATTGCGATAAAAAGTAGATTTGTTTATTGATGCTTGGATCTCTATTACAATGCCCCCTGGCATATATTTATACTCCGCTAATCAAAGAGTCCTAATTTAACACGCAAAGCTCAAATATAGAAGAAATAAACTAATTCCTTATACGAACTCTATCTCTTTAAGGAAAGAAATAAAACTCATATAGGAGTTGGACTTAAACTATAATACGAAAATCATAAGCTCCGTATCGCCGATCCTCTGTCCGCTTCTGTCATGATGAAGTTATCTCTTCATCGGCACATCCCTGGCATCGGCAACAACCTTCTAGTCTTCTTGCCTATCTTATCGGCAATAGCCTTTCTGTTTCATCGGCAACGATCCTCTAATCAGCTTTTCAGCTTCGTCGGCAACGATCCCCTAGCTCTCTATCACTCTCATCGGCAACAGCTCTCTAGCTTCATCAACAATGTATGGAGAGTAGACGGCCGAGAGTTTACTGTGCTCGAGGGTCGCCTATTTGCTCGAGGGAATTTCCATCCTCGAGGAGTCAATGATTTGAAGGGTCGTATTCAAGGGTTGGCTCTAGTGCATCAGTAACACGTCTTCAGCCCAATCGGCAATAATCCAGATCAACCTGTCCTTCATCGGCAACCACTCATCGACAACATCAGAAGCAATATCGAAGAAAAAACATCCTCCTTGCCGATTAGTCCAGTCTCCAATCCTTATTGACACGTGCCGAAAAACGGTGTCAACAATATGTAAGTATATGTATACATGTATTTGAAAATGGAAAAGAGAAAAGAAATGAAAACAGAAAAAGGAAAAGCATCTGGCCCGAACCTGCTTGCCAGCCCAGCCCGGCCTGCCCCTCTTTTCTCTTCCCTTCCCGCTGGCCAGCCCACCAAGCAGCCCAGCAAGATGGCCCAGCCGCTCGCCTGTGCTCCCGCTCACCACGCCGGCCCAGCAGGGCCGACGGCCCAGCAAGGAGTCACGCACGCGTCCACGCCCACCCCGCGTCACCAGCCACCGTCGTTGATGCGTGGGTCCTGACGTGTGACCCACCTGTCATCTTTTTCAAGGGTGAGGTCACCCGACCTCCCCTGTGTCACCCCGCGCCGCGCCACTCGTGTGAGCGCCATGCGAGATCACCTTGGCCGCCTGATCCTCTGCTGCCCTGCATCGACGGCCATCCCGCCTGCCAGCTCGGCCGACAACTCCTGCACATAGCACCCACGGCCGCAGGGATTTTCCCCTCGCGCGCGCACCCGCAACCACCACACACCCACTGTCCCCTAGCTGTCCCCCTCTTCCATAGCCCCGACAGAAGCACCCTGAGCCGCTGACCGACGTGCCCCACCAGAGAGGGCGACGTGGAGCATCCCTATGCTACAAGCCCATCCGGCCGCTCGCACACACCACCTACCACCGCGGCCACCATATAATGCAAGTGCCCCGGACGCCCTAGGGTTCCAAGCCCTCTGCCACCACTTGCGGCTCGCAATTCACCTCTCCACCACCCCAATGCCAGAGAAGAAGGGGAGAATTGGAGAAGAAGGAGGTGGGGAAGAGGGAGAAGAAGTTCTGCCGCCGCCGGAGTTGGGGAAGAAGAAGAAGAAGGACACCGCCGCGGAGCTGCAGCTGCTATCACGTCACGGGCAAGAAACTAGAGCTGTACTGCGAGCCGAAGCTATTGTACGTGTACCGCAACTTCATCCTTGACTGTGCCGGTGAGCACCTTCGCCATCGCCCTCTTCTGTCGCGACCTCTGCTGCCGACCATGGCACTCCGCCTCGGAGCGCGTAGGCCAAGGCCTCACCCGGCCTATTTAGACACCCGCACCTGCACTCACAGACCAGCCGAGCCCCTTAGACCATGACATCAGGCGGATGCCAGACCGAAGCATCGCCATGCCAGTTGCCACACGTCGAGCGCCGCTGCGGTGAAGCCGTCTTGATCGCCTCTCCGTTGAGCCCTGCCTCCCTTTGATCTCGGATCCGCGCTTGCCTTGATGAGACGGATCCCATGCACTTCTTGGCTCCGTGTTTGCCTCGCTGGAGCACCGTCCCCGGGCCACCTTGCCACTGTCATGCCACAGCCGTGCCGCTCTAGAGCGCCGTCGTTCACCGCCGTGTTCCCACCGTCTTCGACCGCCGCCGAGAGCAAGAGGATGAGGATCGTCTCCGCCGAGACGAGCTGCGTTGGCTGGACAAGAAGATGGAGACCGTGGACCCTCTCGGAGTGCCGTTGCCGTGCACCGAGGTTCCGTCGGAGCTCCGCCACGGGAGTCGCTGCCCACGCGGATTCCGTCGTGGCTTTTGGTCACCGCCGGCGCCTCGGAGAGGTGCTGCGTGCACCCAATCGCAATTTCGTGCCCCGTTTTGGACTTGAAGTGACTCGTTGTCAAAATGCCACTGAGCGCCGTCGCCGCCAACCCGCCGTCCGTCGTGGAGCGCATCACCGAAAGCCAAGACGCCATCTTGATGACCACCATCGTGGTCGCCATGACATCCTGGAGCTGATGGGCTAGTTTATGGGACCGGAGAACCACCTGAGGCACTAGATTTTGGAGGAATGCCGCCGACGGCAAGCTCTGCCATTGGGCGGAGCGGACAGAGGAAGGCGATGAGGATGACCAGAAGAAGGTGGACGTGGTCCACGTGAGCCGTGACGCTGCATGTGAGCCAGCGTGAGCCGGTGCATCGAGGAACCAGCCTGTGGACCCGCATGAACCCGAGTAAACACCGTGCACCCGGCGTACATGGACCAGAGAGGCTGACAGTGGACCCAGGGAGTGTGGTGTACCGTGGACCAGCAGCCGTGGACCGAGCCCGGTTTGAATCCAGCGTGATGACATGGTAGCACCAGAGCATGCCACATGGCGGGCCCGGCCCGGCCCATATCCGGCCCACTCGGCCCAATAACGGCCCATTAACGACCCATTAATGGCCCAGTGGGGCCCACCAGACCATTGACCATTGACTGCTGACGTCAGCAGTGATGTCACCCCGGACCCACCTGTCAGGCCATCATTGACCCGGTCAATGCTGACATCAGCATGATGTCATCCGCCACGACAGCCGCTGTGTTGACCCTGTTTGACCGCGCGTGATACGTGGCCCAATCCCGTGCTGCCACATGTCAGCACTAGATAAATCGACCCTTTTTCTTTTTCAGAAAATGGTTAAATCTTTGAAAATTCATAACTAATTCATACGAGCTCTGAAAAATGCGATCCACATATACAAATTTTCTATAAATCAAGCCCTATCTATCTAAGATATGTTTGAGTGTATTTGGATCTTGTATTTTGCATTCGTTCTTTGTGTTAATCTATAGGGGTCGCTCCCATGACCATTAAATCTCGTTACAGGCTCGAGCGAGGACAAGTCTGATGACAGTGACTACCAGGAGAAGTCCAACAGCTACATCAGTGAAGGTGCCACCCTCACTCAACCTCGTAGATCCCATTACGCATGAAAAATGTAGTATGGCTAGTGCTTTAAATTCCTGTTGCTATAATGATTTTCCTATGCTAGGATTGCATGATAGATTATTATTTGATGAGCCCTACCTTGTTGTAAACTTTCACTTGCTTACCCGCTGTTATGATAGCCACTTGCTTACCTGCTATAATTATATATATATACATACTTCACTCGCTTATATTTTGATGTGACGTGATGAACCCTAGGAAGGCCTGGAGGGTGCCAGGCTGGAGATGTGTGAGTTGATGGATTAGATAGGCATGTGAGCTGATGATTCTATATCTGGGTTTGGGGTGGAGCTTACGACAGGGAGTAGGGTGAGGGTTGAGTCGATCGAGCCGGGATCTATGACGAGCTTTTGGAGCAAGTCTTGCCAGGGAATAGATCTGGACATTCCCATGAGAGGAGCCTGTGGCGGGCTAACTGAGATGTGATGGTGGTCTTTGGGTATGATCCTCTGAGAGGTGGAGCCCAGGACGAAGGTGCCTGGTAGCACGTTAAAGATAAACCCTGATGAAGATATCCCAGTTTGGTCACACTTAGAAACTGCTGCGCTGGTATCCAAACCTTAGGAAACTCTTACTTTCCACTCGCTCTCCATGGGGAGAGACGGCCGAACCACTGGATAGATCGATGCCACTACTGCTAGGCGAGTAGTGATAGGAAGGTATATGCATGGGATGGAGACCTATCGAGACGATCATGGCACCCCCTTCGAGAGTGGGTACATGGCATGGCATCCTCTACGGGAGCAGATACATGCTCTCTTCACAGTTCCAGCGATCCAGAGCTAGATGGTAGAGTGGCATCGTTCTATGGCAGTAGGCGCCCAAAATCTGCCTAGGTGATTGCAAGCACCGATGATGGTTATCTAGTGGATTAGTGAAACCTTTGCAGAGTGTATGGTTGATCGATTGATACATAAGCCAATTCGTTGGCTATGGACCTTTCCTTAGGAGGATGCACCGGACTAGTGAGTGGAGTGTTCTACCTTCCCCCTAAGTATGATTTCCGGCCGTGAGCCAGGTTGAGGGCTGTGAGCCGCTGAGGCAAGCCGAGAGGGAGTTGGCTTGTCGACTCGAGTCTGAGATGTTGTTGGAGGAGTTGGGATGGTGCTACGGATATGGATGGTGGGGATGGGAATGTGTTTAAAACTTGATAAATATATTGTTATTTATATACCTAATTAATGCATAGGAAACCCTAGCCTTATAGGTTCCTTTTGACATATCCATTTTGCATCCATCTTTGACAAAGCAATGCATAGGATGGGAGTGTGGCCAGTATAAATCATACTAAAAATTTGGTTTCAGGTTCAAGGAGTGAGTACTCTTCTGGGGAGTACAGCGATTGAGGGTTTCGTGCCTACGCTCAAGTTGGATCGAAGATGATAGCTTTCGCACCTCAAGCTTTTATTGTTATGCTGCATGAACTCTGATTCCGCCAAGTGGCAATGTAATAAGTTATTGTAAACATCTCTATTGCACTCTTTTGTTCGATGTATGGATTATGGTATTCAACTGTTATCGGGTAATGTGATTTAAATGGCCATATTACACTCCGACTCTGTGGATTTCCCTTCATGGAAATCAAGGTCATTTCACCGGACGCGCCCGGCAGTGTGCTCCGGACGCGTCTGGAGGTCACGTTTTTGGGAGAATCGAGGGGTAACAGCTAGTTTTGCTTGGATGGCTTTGAAAATAGGTGGTGGCCAGCCCTTGGGGAGGTCCCTCGCCCATTCTTTCATTCTTGAGCATCCTTTGAGCAAAAGCTTCTCCCTCCTACTCATCTCTCTTGCTTGGTTGCACATCACAAGTGAGATTGAGTGATTCGAAGTGCATTTGCATAGGTGATTCATCTAGTGGCACTTACGAGTCATTTGGCGATTTCTTGTTACTCTTGGAGAGTACCACTCCTAGCCGGCTTGGAGGATTGTTGGAGGCGTTGGGAAGAGTTGGTGATTGTTCTTGCCCACCTCCGGTGTAATTTGTAAGAGGTTCTTGTGCTTGTTCTCGGCGGAGTGCCAAAAGCAACTCTAGTGGAATGTACATGTCATTGAGCTACCTTACTTGCGAGTGGTGTCTTGTGGTTCCCTTGCGAGGGAGTGCCCTGCGAGGGAAGTGGCTTGCGAGTCACACCGAAGAACCATCTAGGTGTTGGTCGACACAACTGGTGACGTAGCTTGTCAGTGCACAAGTGAACATCGGGTGAATAAAACAATTGTGTCATCCTCTTGTTGCCCGGTGATTAGTTCGTCATTGATATATATATATTATTGTCATTGTGATTGATTAAATATCATCTTGGTGATTGACAATATCTTCTCTTCACCGTCGGTATTGAAATCACCTCTCTACCTTGTATTTACTTTCTAGATTATATTGTGCAGCTTGTGTAGAAATAGTTCTTTTGCTAGCTCAATAGAATAGAATAGTGACATAACCTTTGTGTGACATAGAGATCATAAGATATACTAGAATTGTCATTAGGAGGCTTGCTCATCCTCTAGGCTAGGCAAAACCTGCAATTACGCCATTTGTGTTACTAATAAGTTTTGTCTAGTGGTTTGTAGATTTTTTAATAGGCTATTCACCCCCCTCTAGCCATCTAGGACCTTACAAAGTTGTGAAACAACAATCGAGGGTCTTGTGCAAGGGTCAGCACGGACGACGTACCTCCGGCGACGATGGTGCAACGGGCGAAGGTCGGCACCTCCGCTGTTGATGCCTGCTGGGCGTCTTGGCCCCTGGTCAGGGCCGCGGAGCTGCGTGAGTGCTCCTGGCGGAGGTTGCTCCCCCCAACACAGTTATAAAAAAACTAAGGCCTTGTTTAGTTCCTCTTAAAATTGCTAGTTTTTCACTATCTCTTTATCACATCAATCGTTAACCGCTTGCATAGAGCATTAAATGTAGGTAAAAAATAACTAATTGTATAGTTTAGTTATAAATTATGAGGCGAATCTTTTAAGCTAGTTAGTCCATGCAATAATTATCAAATACAAATAAAAGTACTATAGGAGTTGGATTGAAATTTCTAAAAATGACATATAGCCGCCCTCGTCGACTGCGTATGATAATAATTAATATACGCTAAGTGGATGGACAGTGGTAGTCTACTAGCTTGCAGGGCAATATTTTATACAGAAATAGAAAACATGTCCTACTTTTAGAGTTTAGAGGTAGTTCGATCAGAGTAAACTCGGGCAGGTGGTGATAGAAGTGTTCACCATTGAAGCAACTAAACTATGACGGTCGATTGTTGGAAATTGACGACGGCGACTAGTTCCTTTACGGATGGGGGCACAACTGGAATGCAAACGGATTGAATGTGCACGGATATCGACAGATATTTACATTGTTTTCATATTTCTATTCGGATATAATCAACAATATAATTAGATATCGATATATTCGGATACACATACATCATAAAAAATGTTGAATACTCGGTCTAGAATAAATCAAAAAATTATTCGGATCGTTTGCACCACCAGGCACAATGAGCTCTGGTGAGCATGGTCACCGAAATCTAATAACGCTAGAAAGCGGAAGATGAGTCATAAGGATTGGCTAGATGAGTCTTGCATCGTGCTCTCGGCCGATCATACTACAACTTATGGGACGCCTCAGATTTAATGCTGAAGTTCGACCAATGAGTGGAGGTTTTGCGGTAGCGGACAACTCGTGAAACACCACATGACACATGGGTAGTACCTAAGTTTCATAAGTATGACCAAAATTATAGAGAAAGTTACGAAGATTAATGACATCAATGATATACAATTAAGTATATTTAACCAAGTTTCGCTAGGCGTTTCTAGGCGGCCGACTAGGCGTGAGTACTCGCTAGGCGAAGCCCATCGCCGCGACTATGGGGGTAGGCGGAGCCCTAGGCGGGCGGAGGTCGCCGGTGGGAGAGGAGGACCGGCGGACGGCGGGCAGAGGTCGCCGGTGATGGCTGAGGAGGGCGGGCGCCGCGAGAACCTCTAGTAGAGGAGGCGGGGGAGGCCACGGGACCGGCGGACGGCGGGCGGAGGTCGCGGGTGATGGCCGAGGAGGGCGGGCGCCGCGCGAAGCAGAGGAGACGTCCGGCGGAGCTTCGGACGTGCGCAGACGGCGGCGAGCACGGCAGGCGCGGGCACGTAGAGGAGAAAGTCGCTGGCGGGCAGGAGCAGCACGGGCGACGGCGTGCGCACTGAGAGAGAGAAGCTGGAGAGGCGGCGACGACGGCGACCAGCAGAGATGCAGGCGCGATGTGTGGGAAGTGAGGTCACGGGCAGACGGGAGACGGGGAGAAGAGATGCCAGAGGCTGTAGGTGAGAGAGTTGGGCTGGAGTTGGGCCGTTAAATGGGCCTTTTGCTCTTTCTCCCTTCCATTATCACTACTGATTTATTGTTTTTTCTTTTTCTTTAAGTATTTATGCACGTATTAGTCATCGCCTAGCAAAACGCCTAGGAACGCCTAGATGCGATGAATCCCGTCTAGACGCTAGGCTGAGGGTCAGCGCCTAGAATCCGCCTAGCGCCTAGTGAAACTTGGATATTTAATAAAACAATATAATAGTACTTATTCGATTGCATAAATGTTATTTCTTTATAAATTTTGTTAAGCTTTGAGATGTTTTTACTCCCTAAGAAAATTAAAATTAGAGTGTCTTATAATTTGGAACATAGAGAGTAGTCTAATAGGAGGCTTTAATATTAGATTTTCTTACAAAGTACCTCTCGCTCCAGCTACGATCGCCATTACAGTATAGGTGCGCAGTATCCTTGCAACTAACTTTATTGTACAAAAGTGGTTCGTTCCCTCATGTTCCTGTATACATGCTACGTACACGTTAGTTCATTGTCACGCTGGTAGTACAGACTATAGCTATCTCGTCAGCCCATAAATGAGGGAAAGCAACCGTGAAACAGACCACCTCCATTCTCCCAGCTACTGCCGACCGACTGCTGCTTGTGTTGTTGATTGTTGCGGTTGTGCCATGCTTTCCTTGCTGTTTATTATTTTCCTCGCTCAACTCCTACTCCATCAAGTAATTCTCAAAAAAAAAAAAAACTGCATCTGAGACAATACTCTAGATGCCATGCGAGTGCCACACCTAACGTCAGGCTGCCTGCTTATGAACGTTATTAATTGGTATATAAGCAAGTGGAGTAAATATCTTTTTTTTTACGAAATTTTGACTTTGCATACACTAAATATACGGGCCTAACTCTAAACCGGCCCACAAGGAAATGAAAACTCTGTCCGGACCAGGCCCAGCTACTCACTCTCGCTGCATTCCTCATGGTCCAAAACCGCCACTCGTGTCAACAACTTCGTGACTCCACACGAAGCCCAAAACCAACATCCCCGACGGCGCCGGAAGCGTCCTCGCCCGCACGCGCCGCGATCCGCTGCCTCAGTCTCCCCTCGCTCGGTCGCACCACCACCACCGCCCGCCGGAGACGACCGCGGTGCTCTGCGAGACCCCCGCGCCGTCGAGCTCCTACCTACCTACGAGCCTCCGGGGTGCCCCGTAGGTGGGTTCCCTGCTGAAGCCCGCCATGGCGGCGACCGCCGCCGCCGCGCCGGGCCTCGCGGTCGCAGCAACCGATCCCATCCGCTCCTTCCTCTCGTCCGCCGCCGCTTCCGTCGACCTGGCCCCCGATCTCCGGGACCTCGCCGCTCACCTCACCTCGGACCCCGCCGTCTCCTACCGCTTTCTGCGCGCCATCTGGTGCGCCACCTCGGCGGACACCCGCCCGCCGCTCCACGACCTCCTCCAGGGCGCCGACTTCGTGCTGCCGAGGCCTAAGCCTCGTGAGAAGGTTCTCTCTCTGTGTCCTTGGTAGCACTGTCTGTCCCAGTCTGTGCGGACCGGCAAATGGTTGTTGTTTTGATTCTGATTCAGCCTGGTCTACCTTGCCGTGTGGTTGGTTTGCAGAGCGATGAGCTCAAGGCGAGGCTGGAGAAGCTCCGGGAGATACAGGAGAGGAAGGAATATGCCGAGCTTGTCAGGGACGTCGCGCCGCCCAGCAAGGACGATGCTCCCGCGCCCTTCTCATCCTACAAGGATCAGATAGGATTCGGTACCTACCCAACTGCCTTATTTTCAAATTGCTCTCTGCAGCCTGTGTGGTAGCCTATTTGGCGCAAAAACATTTTGGTTATGTACCATATAATGTCTAGAGGCCGAACTTTGATGGATCTATTTTAATTTGTGCACCATGTTTACTTTCTGTTTGTTGTTGGCTATGGTGTGTACTGTAATTCCTTTATCTTGTTTTGGAATCCAGGGACTTAAGAGAAAACAGACTCTTTAAAATTTAAATTAGTGCTGGTGAAACTTGTAGTCAAGTTTTCAGGATAGAAGTAACCATGCATGCCAATAGTAGTGAAATCATACAAATGTTTCGCCACTAAAATGTACTACTGCACAAACCTGCAATGCGCAATTAAGAATGATTGCTATAACGCAAGAATTGTTCCTTTTCGAATTCAGGACCTTTTAGCTCAAAGAAGTTTAGTCAGGTACTGTCCAAGAAATTGGCTATAATAGGACTGCAAACAAGTGGCTTCTTTAAAATGTTATTATAGCTTAGTGTCATTTTTTGGAGTCCTATTATAGAGAAGCCAACGTTAGGAGTCCTATTTTAGAGAAACTACTTGTTTGGAGTCCTATTATATCCAATTTCTGTCTGAATTTTTATGGGATTAGAGTTCTACAATAAATCCCTCATTTTAGTTTTAACCATAGCTAGCAGAAATGGTTTAGTTTTTTTTTTTTTTGTAAATGTGTGAAAATTGGGGTTTATGAGTCTTCAGAAATTCCCAAAAATAAGTTGAAACATGTATGCTAGATTCGGTTTTGAGCTTGTTTTTGGTGCAACTAATCGAGCATTTTGGTTATCTACAATGTAATGGGAGGCTGAACTGCTAAAGCTTGTTGGATCTGCTTTATTTTCTGCACTTCCTTTATTTTCTTTCTAATTGTGGTTATGATGGGAACTGTAATTCCTTTAGCTTTGCTAATGGAACCCTAGGGTGTTATGCAAAAGTGTACTTTTCAATTAAACAGGTGCATGTGAAACTTGCAATCAAGTATCCTAGAAGTGTTAATTGACTAGTGGTAAATAGATACCTATAAAAAATGTACAATTATGCATGCCATTGGTAATGAAATCATGCAAATACGCTCTTGACTGAAATTTACTAGTACACAAACCCACAGTGCACAATCAAATTGTGGAAAGAGTTTTTCACTTCAAGTTAATGGTGGCCTTTTCATCTAAATGCATTGCATTTCTAGAATCACTCTTCACGTATCATGATCACCGGTCACTTGAATTAAAAGGGCTAATTTTCTATCTGATTCTGCTCTGCATTTTTTGAGTACAATGGTATTAGTTGATCCTTTGTTTTGGTTATATCAATCAAATGTATCATCAATAATAAATCCATATGCCCTAAAATAGAGGAAAACTTTTTCTATATACAAAGTGATCGATATTGATAATGTTTTTTGTTCATATAAGTACATTTACTCTCTTAGGATGCCATACCGTCTATGTCTGAGCTTTGTCTGCAAAGTTTTTCTTGTATATCTTGTTTGGTTTTCAATGTTCAATTGACTTCTCTTCTTTTTCAGGTCTGCATGTCGTGGTTATTATGTTCACAGGATATTTGGTAGGATTTGCTATGTTCAAAGCTCTGTTCCACAATAGTGCTGTACTGGTAAGTTTATTAGAGGACTGGCCACTTCTTGTAGGGGTGTAGTATCTTGTATATTGAACGGGAAAGGCCAAATATTATTTGCCTGCCTTTGTAGCTGCTAATCTGTTTGACATATTCTGGTAAGATTAAACCTCAGATAGTTAACCTTGTCATGTTTTTTAGAATGCTGCTGGAGGTATCTTAGGCTTAGTTGGTGGCATGCTGGTGGAGACCGTTCTCTTCATCATCAGATCATCGAGTAAAGAGTTGGCCTCCTCTGTTCCAAGATCAAAGAAGGCTCAGTAGACACTTGAAATGCTATTGTCAGTTAGTGGTGTGAGCGATAAGAGGCCTTAGCTTGTAGAAGTCTATGGAGCATTTGTTTGGGGTTTAAAAGTGCATTTCATCAAATATATGCAATTGACACCCGGTTTGAATTTGCATCGCAGAGGGATTTGATTTGACTATTTTTAGCTGCCCAAAAGTTTGTATATCGCCCAGTGACTGGCTCGATGATCATTGAAGAGCATGTACCTATGGAAAGTTAAAAAGTACCTATGTATGGAATTGTAAAAGTACATACAAGACGATGGTATGCTTAAGTACCATTGAAGAGTAAATTGGTTTGAAATTTGACAATTAAAAGTAGATATTTTTGTATGTGAAGTGTTGTTTTTGTATAAGCATATGGTATCCTAGGATTTTTTTTCATTTTTTTACCATAGCATTTTGAGTAAATCGAAATGAAAATTTTGTTGGTATTGTGTGACTGTTCATATAGCTAGTTCGACATTTGTATAGGATTGAAAAAAAGATGACGAATTACCTCTGAGGAGATACTAGATAAGTATGATCATTATTTTTTTTGCCGTTTCTACATTTTTATTTTGGAAGACAGGATAAACTAGATAAATATTATCATTATTTTTTCATTTCTATGTTTTTATCTATGTTTTTATTTTGGAAAACAGGACAAATATGGAATTGATTTCTGCCCACCTCATGTCTTATCCTTCATATGTTCTTTATAAAATGGATCTAACATCTAGAGATCATCCATACATGCAATCCTATTAAATCTCATACAAAGGGGAGGTTGTTTAGAAAAATAGTGTTAGACCTAGAGAAAATGGGCCAGTGCTTAGACCAAGCCTTGTTTGGTATCTCCTCTCTAGCTTCTTCAGATGAGCCGTACCAAACGGTTTAGGGGGAGCCATTTGGAGCTCTTGTTCTGTGGAAAAAAAGAGAAGCCGGAGCTAATTTGGAACAAACACAAACTGTGGCTCAAGGATCCCCCCAAACAAGGCACAAGTAAAGAAGAGCATGCAACATTCCCATCTTGCGCTATGATCAAAGGTATGCCTAACAACCGATGCCTATTGTAAGAACAAGGACCATAGCGAAGGTTTAGTGATATTATGTTTGATTGATAACATGACCATTTGGAAATTGGAATAATAATGTTAGAAAAGTTGTAAGTTAGTTCATTGGCACTACTAGAATCGACCAGTTTCCTTAGGGTTAATAATCCTAGGGAAAAGCTGAAAAACCATAGGGAAACGATTTTCCTAGGGTATTTCGTAGGGAAAGACTCCTAGGGAAAAATTCAACGGGAAAGACAAGGTTTCCCTACGGTTTCTGTGAAAACGGTAGGGAAACAATCCTTCCCTAGGGGGTGTATCCCCTAAGGAAATTTCCTTGGATGGCAATTTCAGATCCGACGTGGAGAGCTATCCTATTTCCTTAGGAATCTTTCTCTAGAAATTAGAACTATAGGGAAAGTAGAAACCAATACACAGATTTATATTTGAATTCAAATTCAAATTCACACATGAACACATAATTAAACACAAATTCAAAGTTGTACTTGAGCTGGGCTAAGATAAAGGTCGAAGAATCAACACCTCAAATGAAGATTAAATTAAAGTGGAGAAATAGAGACCCTAAAAGACAAACAAGAAGCTTAAGACATCAATGAAGAGAAACCGAGACAAAAAAAAAGTGATAACACTAAGTAAGCACCGAAGAAGTGCACTGCAGTTTTCCGGTGAAGGCACCAGATAAATGGAGTGAGGCCTTAGGTCCGAGCCACAATTGGATGTGTGCATCGCATACTTCCAACAATTGGATGTGTGCATCGCATACTTCCAATACCATTGGAGAAAAGACCTTCAATGGTTGGCAATGGCTAGTAGGACGTGGCAATGGGCACCAGAATTCTCTCCGCTGTGACCACTGTGCACTGCTTTTGAAGCCTAGGTTTCCAATGGCTAGTTGAGAGTGTTGGGGCTATATATACTCCTCTCATCGGCCGTTTGGAAGGGTTGAGGGCTGTGGAAGGTATAATGCACTAGCCACCATTAGTTTTTAAGGAAAGATTAGACGATTAGCGAAATATGCATAGTGATTTGGCTAGTTAGAGGCTGCTTGCCATGTTTGGATCCAATCTAACTAAACTTTAGCTAGCTAATTTGGCCAACTAAAGTTTAGGAGGCTAAAGTATAACCAGCTAAAGTTGTTTGGATCCTCTAGCTAATTGTTGTTATTTACCATGCTGTTCTTACTTTTTTATTGAGCGATGTGGACATAGAAAAACAGAGGGACAATTTCATCCTTATGCGTTAGCTAGATTTGTTTAGCTAGGGTAGAACAACTAAAGGGATTATGTATATTTTAGCCTCTATCTTAAGTTGACCTGAGTTTTAGCTTTTAATTGATTTGGTTCATGCATCCAGCTCAATAGTCGGTATATGCATATCAAATGCTAGCGGTTCACGCAGAGTATATATTGAAAAACGTGTCTAGGCGTGATCAGAAAAAAAACAATAGTACATATTTATTTTATTTATTTACTGGATAAAATAAACGTGTGTTGCACAGGGAAAATAATGATACAACTAACTGTGTGCTGTATTGTTACCAAAAAAGTATTTTTGAAAAGTGATGTGTAAGTCATGATACTATAAATATGTAACTGTGACAGAAATAACTTTGAGATAATTCTGTTCAATCTTAGAGAAGGACGCCATGTTGAATCCTAAGAGTACTGTTATGTTTAATCGGCTAATATTTTTGACAAAAATGAGAGAAGGACAGTCGTGTTGAATCTTAAGAGTACTGTTATGTTTACCGAACTGAAAATATAGTGACTATCTCAAATCTGAAATTGCATGTTAACTTATGTCTTAATTAGCAAATAATATTGACAGAGGAATACATGTTGATCATAATACTGAATAAATTTTTAGAATGGTCAAGACGTATGAACATGGTATATACCTGTCTACACTCTACAGTATATCATCATAATAATCTTCATCAAATTTGGTAAAGTACCGAACCCCCCCATGTTACACTCTGACACAGATTCGCACCCGCACGCACGGGCCTCACCCGGCTCTCTCACTCTATCGAACGAATTAAGTTAACATTATCAATTAGCAAGAAGAACCTAATAATGATGAATAATCAGGGTGAATATTATGTCGAGCTCAACAAAGTTGCAAGAGCTCAACAAAGTTGCAAGAGATCTGCGTTTCTCCATGCAAATTCTGCTTAGTTCAGTTTAGAAGAAAGCTCTGCTCCCACAGAACACACTTGTAGTAAAATGGTAAAATCTTTTTAATAAAAAAAGAAAGATGAAACTCTTTCTAAGGGTCTTTTTATTCATTAACCACATGGCCGGAATCCTGTTTGCACTGCAGTCATATATTTGATGGTTTTTTTTAACAATACTCATCTTGATACTTGATTTCCTACTCTGCACAGATGTAGTGTTCGACAGCACACTGCACACGGCCCAGAAATCATGGTAATGAAAAACCGAATTAAGAAGTGAACACCCCCGCCTTATATTTTTTTCAGTAAGCAAATAAAGAGAGGAGCGTTCAAGAGCATGAATTCACACATAACTTGTTTTTTTCACAACCAGGACTTTACCCGTTTTTGGCCCCTTTGAATTAGAGGGTAAAAAAGATACGAAAAGGAAAATCGTGGCAATCCATCGGCGATGCTTTTCTATTCCTGCGGAATGAACCCAAACCCAAAGGTGAAAACAAGGCCTCTGGCAGGGGCACGAGCGAAACACAGGAACAGGACAGCGCCGTCAATTCCCTTGCGCTCGCGAGCGCCCACGAGGTCACCAGTCACGGGTAGAGCGTCCGAGCTCGGGGGCTGCTTCCGTCTCTCCCTCCTCCTTGCCGGTGCCCGGGCCTCCTCTCCTCGCCGGCGCCAGCCCGAGACCGGCCGCTGCCTCAGTCTCCCTCGCTCGGTGATGCGACCGTCGGAGACGGGCCGAGGTGCTCTACGAGATCCCGCACCGTCAGGCTCCTTCGTGCGCCCCTCTGGGGTGCCCCGTACGGCGGCATCTTCTCCGTCCGGTAGCTGGTCGCAGGAACCGATCCCGTTCGCTCCTTCCTCTTGTCCGCCGCCGCCTCCGTGAACCAGGCCTTGGACCTCGCTTCCCACCTCATCTCGGACCCCGCCATCTCCTAATGCTCTCTGGCCACGAGGGCGAGGGGGACCAGGAGAACCTTACTGTGTAGATCCACTGATATGAAATTCAATAAAACTAGAAAACTATAGGCGCGGCAGCCATCTTTGAACTGACCAGCCAGTGAACAATTTGGAGGTTATAATTGTTACTCCAACTCATCATGTAATATGTATCTTCCCTGAAATTGCATAAGATGTCTTATCTGCTGAAAATTTTAAACATCAAATTTATAAGGTTGGTGCTGGTAGTTTGAGCTGATATATTGAAATACTGAATAGATTAGCTCCGGTTTCTTCCGGAGCGTTCCTCTTTTATTCCTTTATTTACTTCTCTCGATGACTTATCATAGTTACATGTGTTGCTTTGAGGATGATTTATCGTAGTAATAGATCCCTACTGTACTTATAGAATTCAGTTGAAAATTTAAATGAGGAAAAAGTTATCGATGGATCTTTCGCTAATCATCGAAAGCTTCCAACTAATTTGTCACACTATATATAAAAAAGTGAAAAGAGATATGCTCCATTAAGTAAGGTAGGATTCAGAGATCTGAGAAATACCTATAAGCGACTGTAGGTATTTATGATATTCATATTTAAAAGTTTTAAATTTTTTTAAAATTTTATACATTAATAGTACCAAATTAGATGAACATTGTCTCAAAGTTTGAAATTCAAATAAATTTTATAAAAATTCATATAAAAAAATAAATTTCACCCATCCTGAATTTTGTCCTCTAGTAGCTGAAATTTATTTATGAATTTTTATAAAAGTTATTTAAATCTAAAATTTTAAGACAATGTACGTCTAGTTTGACATTATTGATGTATAAAGTTTTAAAATTTTTAAAAATATTTAAGTATGAATTAGATACTTTTAAAATAGACACTTGCAATCGCTTATTCTCACGGTATTTTCATTCTGGAGATCTAAAAAGCACCCATGTAAGTTTAAGCGACCTAAATTGGAGGACCTAAATTGGACTTTCCCCTTCTCGTTTGATGACAAATGCAGTTTTTTTTTTCTAGGGAACTGACAAAATGGAGTTCGATCGTGTGGGCAAACTGCGTAGCAAGTAGGCTGGAGTAGGATCGTGTGTGTGGGGACGGCAAAAAAGATGGGCCGGTCGACGGGGCAGCAGGTGGGATGGGCTTATAAGGCCGACCGTTGTAGGATGGGCTTATTAGGCCGACCGTTCTAAGTTGAACACGAAACGTCGGTATCCTTTTTTCTTTTTCCTCAGATTCGGGTCATCAACCACATCCCATCCACGTTTCTTGCAAATGGCACCTCTCCCGATCAACCTGCTAGGGTTTAACGGCCATGGCATTGCGGCGGTGGATCCGGGACATGGCTCGGAGGCTGCCTCCGAGCGAGTTGACGAGGACGACGGCCGCCACCGCCGCCGCCGCCGGCGGCTGGCGCCAGCCAACGGCCGACTTTGAGTTCCACGACCCGGGCGACATCAGGCCACAATCCACGGGCGCCGCAGCGCCGAGTCCGTCTCCGATCGAAGGGGTGGTTACGGCCACGAGCGCTACCAGGCCAGCATCCGCCGCCCACTCAGCACGGAAGCCGTCTCCGACAGAAGCTGCGACGAGTACCGCGAGCGCCGTCAGGCCAAAATCGACTGCCGATTCGGCGACGAGGCCGTCTCTGATGGAAGCGGCGACGAGGATCGTGGCCTCTGCCACCGGCTTGCGCGAAGGAAGGCACTTCTCTACTTCTGTCGCCGTGGTCCAAGTTGAGCCTGAGTCTGGTCTTGGCGAGGTTCTATACCCACCGAGAGATCGCTTCCTCCGCAGTCCAGGCGCCTCTCCGACTCGCTTCACTGATAGCGTGTTCATGTGGACTCCGATTGGTGCTCAGCACGCAATCAACAGCGCTAGGCCCTACAGGAGCGCCGCAAGGCAGTGCCCGGGAATTGATGGTCGCCTTTATAGTTTGTCTGTCAGAAATTGCAGATTCTTCCCTTGGGATCCGAATGTTGTGATGAGAAAATTCTCAACATCCAGTACAGAAACAGAGATTGCTGATGAGAAGAGTACTCCAGAGAAGAGCTATGAAGTTGAGATAGTGGATGAGTCTACTGCCCATGGTTTTATCGATGCCAAGATGTTTGTGACAAGGAACCCCCCTCTGGAGGAGGTCCAAGCACTTAACAAGAAGGTCTGGATTGTCTCCGAATCATTCAAGGCGATATCCAGATCACTGTCGAATATACTGAAGAATCAACATTCTGTCAGAAAATGTCTGCAGAAGCCTCTAGATATCTCCACTATTTATGTGAGCTTAGCAAACCAGAAAGTGGAGCTGAGAGGTGCTAGTTTCACTGACAAAGACTTTTGCTGGAGCAGGGTCCAGCAGGACTACAACTACCTCAGTGAAGCTCTGAAGGAGCTCATTCAAGTTCCAGGTGGTGACCAACAGTTGTCCAACCTCCCAGCCAACTTCCAGGATTATCTGAAATTATTAGATCATGGTTTGAATAGTCACCAGGAAGAAACCTTAGTGGCTGATAACTGGGCATTGGTTCCACAAGTCGACAGGTTATATATGCTCTATTTCAATGAAATTCACTGAAACTTATCATTTTACCTTACCTTGTTTTTCTAAAATTTGAGATACAACACTATGAGTAAACTAGCATGCTCACTTTCTAATATTTGCTATGTTAAATAATTTGGTTGCATGCCACAAACTAATAAAGTCTTATTTTTATAGCCTGATGATGATAGATCAGAATAGCGCTGGAGGATGTCTTGATGCGAAAGCTTTTATATATGGTCATCATGCATTGATTAAGGTCCCAGTACCTGGAACTGTAAAGATGTTCTGGAAAGTCTCTGAACCTTTTAAAGCTGTCTTCAGATCTTTAGCACATATCATGAAGTCCCAACATTCTTTGGGCAAATCTCTCTCAGAACCACTTGATCTCTCACACATTTGGGTCAGACTAGAAGATCAATCTGTAGAGCTTCGGGGTGCAAAATTCAGTGACAAGGGATTCTGTTTGAATAGGATCAAGGAAGACTACAAATATGTGGCTGATGTTGTCAAGAAGATGATTGAGCTACCTGGTGGTGATCAACAACTCTCAAATGCTCCTCCTGATTTGGAGGACTATCTACAACTTCTGGATCATGATTTTTCAGCTCAAAGCGACGAATTCTTAGTCTTAAACAATTGTGCCCTGATCCCGATTAGCAACAGGTTAAATTTATCTCCTCTGTATCAAATGAATTCCTTTAGATTTGAAATAGAATATACATAATGCTGGTATTCTGATTTGACAATATTTGCAATGCCAAATAATTCACTTGTATTCTTTTGTTTTATAAACTACAGAACTGAAGTTTTCTTGAGGTTTTATGGACACCTCAATGACAGGATAAAGAAGCAGGATCCCAAAAGGTTTCACACCATTATTCGGCGTCTTGGTCAATACACAAGGACCCATGTTACAACTGCATCATGAAATACTTTCCTAAATCAATGGTTGATAGGCCCTCGTGCAGCTTCATATGGGCATACTACTGAAGACCAGCTGCGGTATCAACGGAATGTTAGATGTCATAATTATGAGCATACACAGTCTGAGGTGGAGGAAGTTCTATATTTCGAGTATCCATTATTGATTCAGTACATGCAAAAGGAACTTCACAAAGCGGGGGAGCTTGTTAAGACTGGTATCGAAAACAAGTTTGGGCGGGGTTAAGTGAGCTTCTGATTAATTAACATGTCTGTGCTTTACAATTCCATTTCGCTAAATACCAGTACTTATGTAGCTGTAGACTAAGCATATTCTGAACTTTCGATTTCACATGATCTGTGCATTTAGTTTTCTCTCTCTACTGGACTAGCATTTCAATGGTGGTTATGGTGAATTCAAAAATTTGAAAATTGTACTGTTTTTTTTTTCGTTTGACCTTATGCAGTATGTTCTATAATCATGTTAAAATAATGACATAATTGTTCCTAGCAATTTCTTGTCAAGCCTGTGAGGACTAAGTGTAGGTATTCCTATGTGATTGCCTTAACTGGTGTATAGAATTTTTTTTGCCAAATGTACTTCTGTCATTCAACTTTAGAATTTAGATGCAAGCAATCTATATATTATGGCAAGTATGTATATGCAGTTGGATTGACAACAATCTATTGGTCTATATGTTGGTCAATAAATTCTGTTTTCTTTGAAAACAAAAAAGTGAAAATCTCTCACTGAAATCATATGGTTGATATGCTCATTTCTATATTGGTCAGACAACTAGTGGAGAAGGGGTGGCAATGCTGAAGGCACTCTTCACTTCTGTCAGTCTGTGAGCAAACACGGAGACAATCTGAAGGCAACTCTGTTTGCTTTGTAGCCTGGCTTCAACTTAGCGTGATGCATTGGTTCGGTTGTTTTGTTACGGGCTGAGACCTGGAGTATTCCTGGGAACTATGTTGGTGTGTAGTAGCCTTCCATCCAGGAGGCTGACAGGTTTGTCTTGGTTCTTTCATGGAGACATGAATTGTAGTTTTGTTGCTTTGGCATTTAAATTCAGTTACCCTGTTGTGGGAGAAAAGTGATACATTGTTCTACACGGATGCATGACGTAGTTATCGAGTTATGTTTTACTTCAAATTTTCATCGAGCGTCGTGTGGGAATTCTTGTGTGGCGGGGTCCTTGTGTCCTTCTCAAAATTTCAAACATTCACGAATCCACAGGGCTCCGACCTCTGTAAACGTGGACCCTCCTGTCCGAAATCCAATCAGTCAATGCTTCTGAAAGTCACCCGCCATGGCTCAGTTCCTTATTCTATGGTTCTGTCTCATCCTTAGGTGGATGTCGTTTGAAGCTCATGAGTCCCCAATGGCGCCGACAAGTCTCCAGCCATCAACACAAGTTAATCAAGCGAAGGTTCGAATGTCCACGTGTCCCAGGGGATACGTATCCCATAACCAGAAATTGTTTGTTGCACTTTGATATTTGTGGCACACCATTATTGTAATCATCTCACACTTTACTCACTAGTATATTGCCCGTGCTAATTTCAAAGATGCACATAAAACAATCAAATGATGATATTTTTTTTCATTTATGACGAAAACAAATGTAGAGCGCAACTTGATGTTGTACAGGGAACATTTGAAATTAAAACCTATCTGATAAACCTGATCTTTATCTAAAAAAATCTGATAAACCTGATAAATATAAGGAAATTACTGTTGTTCGTACAAGGTATGTTCACCTAAGCTAAACAATCCAAAGGGACTACCAGCAAAGCCAAATTCCATTCAGTCAAATTCCAAGATAAAACATGGCTTCACATTGTTCAGCCACACCCATATTCCATCTTGACGTAAGGTGCTATCAACTCAACGTAGTGAAGTGGTAACATATAGTCTGTTGATGAGCATGATCGCACAAGAGCGTGTTGTATCATGATCATATAGACTTTGTCCATGCTGAGGCAAGAAAATTCATACAGAAGGGTTACTATAACTTACAGAAAAAATTGCACAGTATAATCTCATAGATGTTGAAGGTGGCCACATTGTACATACCTAAATAGGCAACACCATGATCAGGTCCTGCAGTACATGTTGAGGACTCCATCCTGATCAATACTCGCCATTTCCTTTTTTTATTTAAGAGCTATAAACTATCAAAACCCTAACCCACAACCTTTCTGCAGGTAATCCATACCTAAATAAACGAGAATGAAAAATATATATTCAAACCTTGTAAAATCAAAGAACTAAATACAGATGGGAAAATATAATTCAAATATAACATTATTGTTACAGTAGAAAAAACAAAATATAGGATCATGCTCAATGGCTTATTCTACTCATTCTAGTAACAGCCTATGTATAAATACTTAGTAAACACACTTGCCTCTTTAACAATGGGTAAACTTGGCAAGGAGATACATCTTTTATACTCAGAATAAACAGCAGGGCAATGTAAAACTCCAAGGTTTTACTTTCTACTAACAGATAGTATCAGTCACCTACATAACAAAATCCAAAGATACTGCGAATAAATACATCACAGGCACCTGGAAGACCAAGCCTAGACACGACCGAGATTTTTCTGGTGGCAAGCAATCCTGAAACAAAAAAATATTAATCACCTGTGAACAAAAAAAAAAGAACACTGCTCACATCAAAGACAACAAATAAAAAGCTTGTAAAAAGCTTGCACTGTGGCTTCAGCTTAATCACGATCAAGTCATCAACAGCTACACAGCTGAGATTCCTGTTTCAAGCAAATATTACAAATGCAGAATATGACCATTCAATGCTACATCAAAAAGTAAAATCGATAAAAACAGTCTGAATATGATACTTTGATATTCCATATAAGAAGTTTTTTTTCTCACTGTTATGGCATTTAGAAAACTGCGATGTTTTCAATACTGTCTTCAAGGTCAAATCCTGCAATCCAAAATCCTAGAATGAATTTGGCAACAGAAGCAGTAGATTTCTCCAAATCTGAAGTAATTAGAACATCATCATCAAGTCAATTTCTATATGCTTTCAATATAAGTAGGAATAGCCCTCACCTGCTGACCACTTGATTCTAAGTGGCTGTTGTAGTTGCCTTCCTTTTTAAAAGCTTTTAATTGTACTCATCTCATAACCTTGAGTAAAAATTTCAGAAACAGAGCAGGCAACATAAGATTTGTTATTCCTAAGACCTGATATTGGATATAGTCATATAATAAAAAACTGTTAAGTGACCGATTGCTTTCCTTTTTATACAGGTTGGTTACTGCCCATCATCATAGGTACAAATGCAGTGCACATCCCAAGAACCTTCAGAATCATAAAACAAAAAGAATTAGAGTTTGAATAGTTAAACCAGCATGACAAAAGATTAGGCTCCTAACAGTAATATTGTCAATCTACGCGGAAGCAATCTCACCATTGGAGGTGGGCTCAACTGCCATCTCCCAAATCTATATCTATCTATCTATACTATAAAAGAGCGAAAATTTTAGAAAATATAATTTACTCAAAAAATTATACCCACCCTTTATAAGAACCGTTAGATTATTCAATACCTTTTAATCTAAAGATGGATATTAACTGGAATGTGGGCCACGTCAAAGCATAAGAAATCTTACGCGTTAAATTCTATGTTCCGACGTTTTGCTTTGCAATTTTTCTCACCGTGGCCACTACATACCCGTCCATGTACCTGCCCCTCTCCTTCCTTTTCTCCACGTCGATTCACGCAAGAAAGAATATCTTCTTTCATATCCCCATTGCCTTCAATCGAAGAAAATAAAACGACCTTCCCTATCCTGGATGGCGGCGGCATGCGAGCAGATATCCCGCCTGTCGCCTGTCGTGAAGTCAGTCCCGCCCCATCAGGCCTGACGCGTCGGAGCTGGGTCGGCACCACGGCCGGCGCACCCACCACAACCTCGGCATCGACAGGTGAGATCCCTAGACTCCTATGTTGAATCGCAGATCGCTCAGTCGTTTAATGTTAGAAAAAGTCTACGTAACCCCCTTAACTATTTATAATAGACTACTTTACCTCTCAAACAGTAGACTACTTCACCCCTCGAACTATAAAACCAGGTATTCTATCCCTAGAACTTTCTGAAACCGATCAAATAACCCCCTAAGCAGTTTCAAAGGTGGTTTTGCCACCATGGCTGTTGACATGGATTATGACATGGCGATGGCCCGTGTGTCAGCCATCCCTCTCTTTTTTTAGACTAAAGGCATTGCCCGGCTTTATAAAGAAAGCGTAACAAGATAACAGTTTTGCTGGGGACGCCAGTTTTACATCACAGTGCAGCAGACATCTAGATATAACTTTACGAAAACTACGGCTTAACAGGAAATAATAACTCTACTGCTAAACCGACTCGACTATTTGCATCTTATTACAATTCTTGGAAACAAAATGGCGCATGTAAGAATATAAAGACTTTTTGATCTTGGCGTAGATGTTTTTGGACTCAATCACATATCAGCCCCGGATGATAACAGATGAAACATTTCTTCGGTTGTCGGCTTCAACTTGGGCTTCAGCAGCGGGCTCCATGACTTCATTAGAGATATGGTCTTGTGAATGAGCGTAGCAGGAGCAGTCACCACCTTCCCGTTGAACACCAGGTCGTTCCTAACCTTCCACAGCGTCCACAGCGCACCTGCACACACACATATAATGTTACCATCTGTTTGGGACCTCTACATCTGTCTAATATCTCTACGAATAAAGTTTCGCAGTTTGTTGGTGACACCGGCAATCCCAGGCCATCTCTAAAGAAGGCCTAGAGATAGACAGCCACCGGGTATTGGAAGAGGATGTGATTTGAAGTTTCAAAATTATCACATAGCAAACATTTTTTAGAACCCGATCACTTTTTCTTTTTAAGCTGGACGCCACGCTTTATTTTGTCACGGGCCGCTATCCAAATAAAACTTTTAACTTTAAGTGGGATATGGCATTTCCATGTCAGCAGCATATGTCTGCCTACCATGTCTCTGGTTGTTAAAAAAATATTAAAAGAGGGCCGCCACCCCTCTCTTTCTCTCTTCTCCTTCGTCCTCGTGCCTTTTTTTTTTCTGAAAGGGTTCGTCCTAGTGCCTGGGCAGTGGCAAGCACACTTAGTGCACAGGGCGACGCGGGCCTAGATGGTCGTCGTCTCCGCACGGACAGGCCGCTGTAGCGCGCCGCCACTGGAGACGCGCCGCAACCGAGCGCCGCTGCCGTAGGGATGTGCCAAGTCCGAGCGCAGCCGCCGTGGGGACATGCTGCGCCACCGAGGGGATGCACACCGTTGAGCGCCGCCGAGGTTATCGAAACAATATACGGCAAAATAGGAAGGAGTTTGCTGTCATATTGAACTCGCCTAAAACAGTAGCATCTACATGCACAGCTATCGCGCTAATCAAGGACCGCTAAACAGGGATGAGAATCCTGCTAATAATAGTATAACAATAACAATTTACCGAAATTTCACACGAGCCGGGCTGAGCGGATCGCTGGAGACGCTGTGCTGGCAAGCGTATGGCGCAGGGCCGGGAGTACCAGACGATGGGCGGGCGTCGCTGCTGACCTCGGCGCTGCCGTCTGCCGTCGTCTCCCTCCTCTGGCTCTGCTCGGAGCCGCTGCTCGTGTTCCCCTGGCTCTAGCTCCTCCCCGCGGCGTCGTCCACGCGCAAGGAGAAGGTCGCGCGGGCCGGGTCGAGCGCCACCGCCGTCGCTTCCTCCTCTGGCGTGGACAGCTGCTCTGCGGCCGCGAGCTGGCAACGTGGCGCACCGGAGGACCTCGGCAAGCGTGTGGGCGAACCGGTGGGTGACGCGGAGGACAGAGTCGAAGACGCCCGCGGAGAACATCGCGCCGACGGCGTTGCAGCCCGGCGGAGGCGCGAGCGCGCGGTCAAGGCGGCCCGTGACTCCGTGAGCCGCGCGTTGGCGTCGTCAATCGACTCGAGTTCCAACCACAACGCGGCCTGTAGTAGGCGGTTCACCATGGCGTCGAAGGACCGCAGAAGCGACTGGTTCTCGCGCACCTGGGCCTCGAGCTCCACCGTGAGGGTCCCGTCCCCGTCCGGCAACGGCAAGGACGGGTCCGCCGGACCAAGCCTCGCTATCTGCTTGAGCTCCGACAGCCGCCGGAGGTGCGACACCGTTCAGGGAGGCTTCGTCACCGTATCGTGGCATCCTTGCAGACCGGAGGTCGTCGCGGTCAATGACTCAGTGGGCACATAGGACAAAGGAGAGGAAAGAAGAGACAAGGGTGGCTGACATGTGGGGCCATCACCATGTCATGGTCCATGTCAGCAGCCACGGTGGCAAAATCACCTTTGAAACTGCTTAGGGGGTTATTTGACCGGGTTTAGAAAGTTCAGGGGATAGAATATCCGGTTTTATAGTTAAGGGGATGAAGTAGTCAGCTATAAGTCGAGGGAGTTACGTAGATTTTTTTCTTTAACGTGATGTGGATCGGCACCCAATCTGCGCGCCGCGTCCCCATCAGGGCCTCCTTGCCACGCCTGGCATCGGCTTACCGCCTGTCAACGAGGCCGTCCACGCCAAGTTCTGTTAGACTGATTGTTTCTTCTTCGATGCTGAATCTGCTCAAACTGCTATGCGTGGTCGACTGACCACATTATACAATCAAATATCATGTTTCGTCATAGGGTATTGGAATGCAGGAAAAGCTATCTAATCCCCAAACAAGAATAACGTGTGCGATGCTGGCCAAACGGGGGTCAGAGAACCCTCACTTCCTCTTTTGGTGTAACGATGAAACCTGTGTTTCTACAAGATGAGGTTCGTGTGCGATGCAGGCCGAATAGAATGGGGGTGACGCATGCGCTGTTAGTGACTCAGCAGCAAGTGACTCATGCTATACATGGACGTCTCGTACCAAGTGACTTGATTTTGATTCTATATGCATAATTTCTCGACGTTTCGATGAGAATTTCTTGACTTTTTATATATAGATTAATTCTCTCCTAATTGGTTGGATCGTAGGGGCGATGATTTACTTCACAGGCGAGGTCTCTGGTTCAAATCTAGGATAGCCCAGCTGCGCCAGGAAAAAGAATAGAAGAAGCATCTGACTCTTTCATGCATACTCCACTTGGCTCGGGGGGATATAGCTCAGTTGGTAGAGCTCTGCTCTTGCAATTGGGTCGTTGCGATTACGGGTTGGCTGTGTAATTCTCCAAAGCGCTGCTTGTTCGATGCTTGTCTCATGCAGGTTTTGTTGTCGACTTCGACATGATTTATGCCAGGTAACTAATAATCTGTGTTCATTTGCATCCAAAATTTTAGACATTATTAATGCAATAGGTTACTTTCGTTAAATGCTATGTGTGGGTTTCAATCAAAGAATAATAAAAATGTAACCAACGTCATGATTCCATCTGATCAAATAGAACTTAGTATGTTTCTATGACTAGGAAACCAGTCTTAGTGTGTCTTAGCTACGTTGGAAAACATTGTTTTACAGGGCAAAAGATCTACCAAAGCTGCCCTTCCTGTCAGCCTTCAGTTTCTGCCTGTGAATCTGCCATATTTTAGATATACTAACTTTGGCATTTATTTTTTTAAAAACCTTACCACGGAGCAGTGATATACAAAGTCTGCTACATGGTAGCTGTGCTAATTTTACATAATCTACCTTGTCATTCCATGCTTTGATTAGTTTACCCTTCAGGTGAGGAAAAATTGATTACTCATTTTTTTGTCAGTTCGGCTAAAACTCCAATGCAGAAGTGAACCATAGAGGGCTTCCTTCTCAGATGTTAAATGTGTCTCATTCTTGGGATTTGCTATGTCTAGGGTCAGATTGGGCTATATGTTTTTTTTAGAACAGATTGGGCTATGTGTTGAGGGATTTAGATGTGTTCACAGAGTTTATTTTATTCGGTTCACTGTCATGAACAAATGTTATTAACAGGAACAAGGTTGACGGGTGATGCATTCCTTCAGGTATGATCTGCACAAGGCGATGCTCCTTGGCCCAACAAAATTTCTCTGACGACATGGGGATAAGCTGGTAAAATTTTTATTTAATTATGATCTAATGTAGTCAATGGATTGGGGAATGTCATGAAGCTTTGAGGTCAGAGAACTCTCTCAGAGCAGAACCTGAGCAGATCAGAAAGGAGTATGAACAACTACTTTTAGGGAATGTTTCCCTCAATGTATCATTTGTTTACTATCTTTATACTGACATTTCAATTATCATTCATGGTTGCTCAGATTTTCAGCTATGCTAGATCACCTCAATTATGCAGAAACTGGCAATGCCATTGGTACATGTTGTGATGCCTTGAAATGTTGTGCATATTGCTAGAGTGACTCTGACATTTTTCAGATGTTTTGTTTTTCTGCAACATTTGTTGGCCCCAGTTCAGTGTTGGTATGATGTTTGCAGGAAAAGTTGGGGGCCACCTGTGGGGGCATAGACCCCATATACCCTTACGGCTAGACTTTGGGTTGTTTGGTACAAGACGGCCTAGATCAGAAGACGAAGGCCGGTCCATCATCATCGTGATCGGTGGGCCGGACGACAAGACCGAGCCCGTGGTCCGCTACCGACCAGGTCGGTGGGCCGCGCGGGCGCTGAAGGCTACTTGGCATGCAAGGAGTCTTAGTCGGTTAGATCTGGTCGTGTACTCCAAGGATACAGCTCAATGTAACCGACCACATCGGGATACCTTAGATATGTAACCTTACCCCCCCCACTATATAAGGCGGGCAAGGACCCCCCTAGAAGGCATCTGAACACATCTGATCTGATCTCATCAATACAGCAATAGATACGCAGTACGTAGAGTATTATGCTTCCGAGTGGCCTGAACCTGGATAAACCCCGGTGTTCGTCTTATGTCTCACATCGGGATCATAGGTCTTAGCGCGTCCTTCACCGCAATCTACTACCTTGGGGCATCCCGTGGTAGACTGCCGAGGAGATTTCATCTATAGTGGCGCGCCAGGTAGAGGTTGCGCGATCTAATCAGCAGGCGATCCAGGTTTCCTTCCCTGCTTTTATGGAGTTCGAGGCAGGTCTGACCTTCACCGTCGGCACGTTGGCTTGAACCACCGGCGTAGCGACGACCGCCAAAAATCGTGAAGGCGGTGTAGCCCGTTTCTACACCAACGTCATCGACCCTCTCGCCGACGAGTCTGCTCCGACAACTCGTCGGCAGCTTCCTTGGCAGATCGATCCACGTCGATCTGCCGAGGACGACGTCACCACCGATCATCGCCGTTGGCACGGACGTACGAGCCGTACCGACCACTCGGACCACCCAGATCCAATCTGGCCGCGGACCGACTACCATCCAGGCATCAAGCACCATCATTGCAGGACATCGTCCTCAGCTTACACGGCACGGCGGCGTCCCTTGAGTCGTACTCATGGCGTCGTTCCCGGGCATGCGCACGCACACGCACACGGATGCGTCGAGCGTCTCCCGGTCGGAAGAGCTGTCGGATAAAAGCGTGTCAACATACACGGACGACGGTCCAGTTCACCGTCAGCGCGGCGTCTTCGTGGCTCGATCTGATTATCAGCTACTCGGATCTAGCTTGTCCCGGTGCCCAAACCGGACACGGCGTGCTGACGCCCAACGCATGCGGCAACGGAGTCAACTCTTACACGGGCCAATCTTGGCACATGCAAGATCCAATAAGCACGTATATGCATATATACATGCAAGATCTCCCATCGTTGTTCGGCATCATGCAAAGCTAAGTCAAGTTTTTTAATTTCAATCTATAATATCCCATGATATAATATATACATACGGATATCTACATCTATAAATGTTTGATTTTCTCGGGAATTTAACTGCACGCTCAGTCGCCCCGCATCGTCATGGATCTTGTCGGCTGTATGCCGGCTCCTACGACTTGCGCACAAGGGCAGGCCGATCAAGCTGTCTGAGCTATCGTCGAACCACAACCGAGCTGTCCGAGCCGTGCTCATCTGCTCGGCGACGACGACAACACGTCCTTAAAAACAAGCTAACTTTTATTCGAGAATTACTAAGATTTTTTTGTTATCTTTTCTCTATTACAGCTTTGCATCCGTGCACTATCTGTCATACATACGCCCTGCATCAGTCATAATTAAACTTTGTTTCTTACCCATCGAGAACGGTTGACAAGACACTGCTTCAATTCTCTTACGATGTGTTACAGCTCCGCGCCACATGACACTAGGAGATTCGGCGGTCGCTCTCTAACGGTACTAGGTACCTAGTGATCCCGGCGGTCCTACGCTGTTCACTAGCGCATCCCTAGTCACCCGACAGAGTTAGCTCGCTTCAGAGTGGGGGCAAAACTTAATTGTCGATATCATTTTTTTCTACAACTATATATCATACATCTAAAACGGCATAAATGTTATCACCCGCTTAACATGCCTAGATCAATTATTTGTACCTCATGTACTACCATTTCTTCGTGTTTATTTTTCAGGACAAGGTTCGGTTGCCGATCACACTCCGTACGCTTGGAGACTAGATCAAGGATCATCGTTCTGGTGGTCACACCACCTGGCACATGGACTTCACCGCCGACCAGTTGGGCTGCTCGAAGCTTACCGCCCAGTTGGTCCAATTGCTCATCGATCATGCTCGATGTCACGCACCACGTAGCCTCGTCTCCGACCACACGTTGCTTGGGGACTCTTCATAGTCGTTCAGCTCGGTGCCACGCACCGCAGAGCCTCGCGTCTTCTCGACTCGGTGCCACGCACCGTACAGCCTCGCGCCTCTTATGCTTGGTGTCACGCACCGCACAGCCTCGCGTCCTCTCGGCTCGGTGCCACGCACCGTACAGCATCGCGCCTCTTAGGCTCGGTGTCACGCACAACATAACCTCACGCCTCTTAGGCTCGGTGCCACGCACCGCACAGCCTCGCACCTCTTAGGCTCGGTGCCACGCACCGCACAGCCTCGCACCTCTTAGGCTCGATACCATGCATCGCACAACCTCGCGCCTCTTAGGCTCGATGCCACGCACCGCAGAGCTTCACGTCTTCTCGGCTCGGTGCCATGCACCGTACAGCCTCGCGCCTCTTAGGATCGGTTGCACGCACCGCACAGCCTCGCGTCCTCTCGGCTCGGTGCCACGCATCGTACAGCCTCGCGCCTCTTAGGCTTGGTGCCACGCACCACACAGCCTCGCGCTTCTTAGGCTCGGTGTCACGCACCACACAGCCTCGCGCCTCTTAGGCTCGATGCCATGCACAGCACTGCCTCGCGCCTCTTAGGCTCACCACGCACAGCACAGCTTCGCGTCCTCTCGGCTCGGTGTCACGCACCGCACAGCCTCGCGCTTCTTAGGCTCGGTGCCACGTACCGCACAGCCTTGCATCCTCTCGGCTCAGTGCCATGCACCGCACAATGTCGTCTCCAGCCACACGCTACTCGGGGACTCATCGTCGTCGCTCGGCTCGGTGTCACGCACTGCACAGCCTTGTCTCCGACCTCGTGCTGCTTGGGGACTCATTGTTGTCGCTCAGCTCGGTGCCACGCACCGCACAGCCTTGTCTCCGACCTCGTGCTGCTAGGGGACTCGTCGTCATCGCTCGGCTTGGTGCCATGCACTGCACAGCCTTGTCTCCGACCACGCGCTGCTCGAGGACTCCTCATCGTCACCTCAGCTCGGAGTCATGCCCCACACAGCATTGGCTCTGTGCCGTGCACTACATAGTCTGTGCTCTGCCCTGGACGTACCTGGGGACTGCGCATTCGACTTGCCACCCAGAGGTGTCTACAGAACAATGATTCTCGGTGTCCCTCGACCCAATCGAGCCTGAGCTCTGTTTCCTAGGCAGAACGTCATAGGTTCATACTTGGGATTTTGCATCAATTTATTATTTGGCACTCGACCTGATCGAGCCTGCGATTTGTCTCGAGCATGCTTGGGGACTGCACGGCAGGTTCTCATCTAGTGGTGCTTACAAATCATAGGTTCTCGGTGTCCTCGACCCGATCGAGCCTATGACTAGTCCTGAGCACACTTGGGGACTGCAACTCATTTGGCACGCCTCTAGTCCTTTAATGCTGGCTTTGACTAGTTGTTGTTGTTTTTGACTTTTTCCTTAAAAAGCTCAATACAACATATCCTATCTTCTATCGAGCTTGGGGACTGCGTGGGCCCACGTCACCTCGCAGTGACTTGGGCTTATTTTCTGTTCTCAGTTCTAGAATGGGTATTCGACATTTTCTATGTCTAGCTGGTGTTTTATTTGAAGTTTCTTCTTAAAAGCTCAATACAACGTATCCTATCTTCT
The DNA here is from genome assembly GCA_023333625.1 of Bothriochloa decipiens. Lineage (NCBI taxonomy): Eukaryota > Viridiplantae > Streptophyta > Magnoliopsida > Poales > Poaceae > Bothriochloa > Bothriochloa decipiens. The sequence continues at coordinate 64,324,121 of CM041628.1, forward strand.
ATCGAGCTTGGGGACTATGTGGGCCCACGTCACCTCGCGGTGACTTAGGGCTATCTTCTGTTCCTTGTTCGGTACCCTTACCTCCGTGGTTTGTTCATGTTAGCATCCCAGTGATACTACGTGTCACATGTTAACATGGGCCCACGTCTCAGAACATGGAAATATTCTTTTTCTTGGAACACCATGCATCTTTTGACAGATCACCTTCCTTGACGGGAGCCGTAGTCGGGAGCAGACTTATGAACTGCTCGGGAAGAGCCCGGACTGTGCTGACTGGTCAACGACAGTGCTAATCGGTATCACATGGTCGGCAACTTCACTGCTCGGCACTACGTGTTCGGCATCTTCACTACTTGGTACTACGTGGTCGGCGTCTTCACTGCTCGGCGCTACGTGATCTGCATCTTCACTGCTCGACACAGGTCAAGACGGCGATTCCCTCAAGATACATGGTGCTCGGGGACTAGCTGTGGGGGTATAGACCCCATATACTCTTACGGCTAGACTTTGGGTTGTTCAGTACAAGACGGCCCAGACTAGAAGACGAAGGCCGGTCCATCATTATCGTGATTGGTGAGCCGGACGACAAGACCGAGCCCGTGGTCCGCTACCGACCAGGTCAGTGGGCCACGCGGACGCTAAAGGCTACTTGGCATGCAAGGAGTCTTAGTCGGTTAGATCTGGTCGTGTACTCCAAGGATACAGCTTAATGTAACTGACCACATCAGGAAACCTTAGATATGTAACCTTGCCCCCTATATAAGGCGGGCAAGGACCCCCTAGAAGGCATCTGAACACATCTGATCTGATCTCATCAATACAACAACAGAGACGCAGGACGTAGGATATTACGCTTCCGAGCGGCCTGAACCTGGATAAACCCCGGTATTCGTCTTGTGTCTCACATCCGGATCGTAGGTCTTAGCGCGTCTTTCACCGCAATCTACTACCTTGGGGCATCCCATGGTAGACTGCCGACGAGATTTCATCGACACCACCTTCCTAAAATGAATGAACAGAACGATGGCTATGGCAACGGCAAGATTTTTAGAACTCTAATTGGGCTGTTAGATCAGCCTCTTGTACCCAATCACATTAATGCAATAGCAAATTGTAACCCCTGTCTTATCCTTTGTTTATAAATTATACAACACTGGTGAATTTTTAGCTTGGCCATGATTGCATGACATATTGTCCCAGTGACTAATGTATCTGCAAAGTTTGGTAAGCTCTGTATGGAAAATATTTGAAAATTGCAAATACTACGAGACAATGCCAACATCAAAAGGGTAGGGTTAAATTTTAGATTCAAAGTTTATCCAAAGAATATTTCCTTATGATAACCTTTTTCTACTGTTAAAATATAATTTTGTTTTCCTTTTGTTTTAGTGTGCACTTTGAAGCAATAAGTAAATATGTGAAGACAATTTTCTCTTTGCTAAACCTTATACGACATAAAGTTTAGAAGTACTTGGCGGTTGAGCCTCCGTTAATGATTTTATTGAGGAAGTTTTTTTTTATTCTTTAATAACAACTTACCTGCACCATATGGAATTCTACTCTAATTCCAAACCATATGGAATTTTACTCGAATACTGTAACGACAATACAAAAATTAACGAATGATTAAAAACTATGCAAGCTAAAAAAATGAATACAAATACAAATGTTTCACAAAACATCCCATATATAAAAAGAAAATACTAAAATTTGAATTTATATATACAACAAAACTTCTAGGCACGTGTGTGTCGCATGTGCATATTAACTAGTAATAACAAATACCATCCGAAGAAGTAGAAGCAAACATTGCAATACTATCGGACACCATCCTTCCAGCAAGGCATGTGATCCATTGAGTTAAATGCATTGTAGGTCCATTAATTTGCAGCGGTGTCCCATATAGATCCACCAACTATGAAACCAGGTATCTAGCCCAGCAAAATTGCGTAACAGTTCACTCCAAGTCTAAAAGACAAAACCAGTCCGTTTTTGCCACGCATTTATCTAAAATACCCCTCCTCCATCTCCCATCTCACCCGTACGCCCTCCCTCACATCCTTCGCGCCGGACCAGCTGAGAGCGCCGGCATCCATAACCAGCTCGGAATTCCGTCCCAGCGGATGCAGATGCGGAGGCTCGTGCACTCGGGGCGGCTGGCCGTGGCGCGGATTTGGTCCAAGTCCGCGACTGCGGAGCTCGCGCGTTCTGGCTGGCGATGCCGCAAACGGAGCTCGTAGAGGCACGGCGGCGGAGCCAGGAGGACTCCCGGGCACGGCGGGAAACTTGGGAGCATCGGCAACGGCGTCATCCTCGCGCACCAAGCCCACGTCGCCCCCGCCGGCAGCGGCACGAAGCGGTGCCATTCCATGGCCAAATTTGAGTCTGTCAAGGAGCACAGGAATAGAGTCGCCGGCGACCATGGCGGCGGCACTGCCATTGCCGGCCACGGCGAGGCTAAGAAGCACGTGCGCGAGCTCCGCGGAGCCTAAGAAAATCCTGAACTAGGGCTGGCGAGGTAGATTGTGAAGGCGGTGAGGGCCGGTCACGTACATGGCGGCGACGGGGTCCGCACATGGCGTGCGACCGTATTCCGGCACGCCGGAGCTCCATCAGGCCCATCGGCTCGGGTCCCGCGACCAGGGCGATGGCGCGGAACTGATGCGTGAGAAGGGAACAGAAGAGGAGGCCGGAGTGAGTCTGGACACGACGAGCATGAAGCTCACCGGAGGTCCGGTGGTTGTGGCCATGGCGGATTCGCCCGATTGGGCCTCATCTTGCGTCGATTCGGACTACAGTGGGGCTCAGGAGGTGGCACGCGATGCGGAGGAGTTGTGTGCAAGGTGGATGGGCAATGATGCTTCGGCGAGGTGGCGGCTCCGCGGAGCACCCGCCCGTCTCAGCCATGGCACAGAGCGCGCCGACGGTCTAGAGCACCGAGGCCGGAGGTGGTCTCGTCGAGGATGACCATGGGCAGGTCATGCACGACAACGACGCCAATGGAGATGCGCCTCTGCTCTCCGTCGGCGGAGCTTCCCTGGCACGCCAGCGACAGCCGAGTGGGGCTCCCCAGGCTCGCGCGCATGCCCGCGGTGGCCGGGCGGAGCTCCCCAGGCAGAGCTCCGGCAGCGGCCGGGTGCGGAGGCAGAGCTCCCACAGTAGCGGAGGGACGGGGTTCGATGGCTAGGCCGTGGTGGCGGGACAGGTGTCGATGTTTGTCGCACCTTCGTCGGTTGTCGAAGCTCAAGTGGAGCGAGGGGCAGGCCACCGGTGCCGGTGGCAGACCCATCCTCGCTGTTGCCGGATGGGAACGGGACCCTCACGGCGCACCTTGAGGCCCAGATGCGCGAGAACCAGCCACTGCTCGCGGGCCGCCTTGACCGAGCGCTTGCGCCCCCGCGGGGCGGCGACACCATGCTGTTCTCGTGCGTCTTTGACTCTGTCCTCCGTGACGCGCTCCTTCATCGGAAAAGCGGTGGTGCGCGACCTCGTCACGCCCTCGTGAGCACCTTCCTCGACGGCACGCTCGGGTCCATGGTGGATACGCTCAAGAAGGCCGCGATTGCAAGCAGAGCGGCCAGGAGGGGCTTAGGGGTGAGATGGAAGATAGGAGAAGGGCACTTTTGATAAATGGCCTAACAAAACCGGGCTAGTTTTGCCTTTTGGACCTGGAGTGAACGGGAACGTAAGTTTGCTAGGCCAGATACGTGGTTTTGTAGTTGATGGACCTATTTAGGACAAAGCTGCAAGTTAATGGACGTACAATGTATTTAACTCTGATCCATCGGGAGCTACAATGCATGAGACCATGGCGTAAACAGTAAATCAAACAATTAGCATCAGCACGAACCATTGTAGTCAACTTTTTTTAACTCGTTGGAGTCCACTTTTAAGTTTTTCAGGCAAATATTTCCCAGCAAATACACTGGAAGGTTGGAGAATATGATGTTCTGAAACAGAACATTGGGCATTAGCAATTTATTTATCAAATTTATAACTATTCTCTCTTTTTTACAGAAGTTATGATTAGCTCATGCGCATATATGACAACTTGTTCATACACAACCTGCGCATATATGATTCAGATAGCTGCTATATCGAGCGCCTCCGGTTATACGAAGCAAGTTGCAAGCCTGCAACCTTTTTTTTTTTGAAACGCAAGCCTGCAACCTTTTTTTTGAAACGCAAGCTGCAATTTGCTGTGTGTTGTACGGGTGGAGAAAATAACGAAGAACGTATGTGGGGACATGGATCGGGACACACGGAGGGGACATGGAGGAGTCGTAGTTTGGGGCTCGTCCGTGGAGATCGAGGAGTCCACGTGAGAATTTCTTCTTGTAGTAACCGGCGTCTCCACGTGAGTAAATTTACTGTGCGCCTTTTAACCCTCATTCATTTACTACCTTTCTACGTGTTCATCTCAGCGGACCGAAAACTACGTAAATATAAGCGACCCAGATGTCTATTTTAAAAGTACTTAATTTATATTTAGATATTTTTAAAAATTTTAAAACTTTACACATTAATAGTACTAAACTAGAGGTACATTGTACTAAAATTTTAGATTCAAATAACTTTTATAAAAATTCATATAAAAAATAAATTTTAGCCACTAGAGGACAATTTAGGATGGGTGAATTTTTTTCATATGAATTTTTATAAAAGTTGTTTGGATCTCAAACTTTGGGACAATACCCATTTAGTTTGGTACTATTGATGTGTAAAGTTTCAAAAATTTTAAAAACTTGTAAATATGAATATCATAGACACCTGCGGTCGCTTATACTTATGTGTGTGCTTTCCACCGTTATCTGCAATAGGCTCCGAAGAGAAATCCTTGTCTTCTCCGCGTCGCTTCCTCGTCTCCTCCGTCCTCCATCTCTCTCTACCCTCTCCACTTCCTCTCTCCCTCCTCATGCGGACAGGGCCCTCGGCACGGCGGCGGCTGCCTTCCTCCTCCTATCTCCCTCCTGCGTGCCATGGCTGACACAACGGCGACCCATGCCGGTTGTTGCGCCAGCGCGGCGGGTGGCTGTGCCCGGTCGCGGCCGTCCACCCTGCGTCATCCCCAGCCACGGCGTGATGACAGCAGCCGCCGCCGGTGCCACCGGACACAGCCTGGTCCCAACCGCCTCGATGTTCTTCGCGTCGTCCCCTCCCCGGTTTGGTCCCCTCTCTCATTACCTGTCCCCAACGAGATCTTCCTCTCCTAGAGCTTGCGGAGGCTCGCTCCCCTACGTTCTAGACGCCAATCTATATGCGGGCGAGCTGTTCACCTCTGTGTAACTACCCAAAGCCTGTCAGCGATTGCCGGAGACGTGACCTCGCCGACGACGAATAGAGATGAACCTTTGTCGCTCGCTTGTTCTATTACTGATTAAACTTAGTTCTCATTGCACGCACGGTCCGACAATGGCACGATGGCCCACATGTCATACTCAGAGTCTAATACGAAAACACAACGATACTTATAGAATACGCCTTCATAATTGGATAACACCTTCTTCCTCTTTACGCTTTAGTTGACTGGGTTGCTGGGTCGCTGGACTGGGTGACACTGGGCTAGGCCGTGACATCTCCCCCCGCTGGAGAACTTGCTTGTCCCCAAGCAGGTGCCGATTTGAACCGATTCAGCAACACATGATAGGCCTCCCAGGTTGCAGAAGAAGAAGGAAACCCTGTCCACTTGATCAACACTTGGGTGATGGCACGATTACTTTTCTTAACTAGCCGGCGCTGCAGCACCTGTTCTGGAACCCGTTTCAGAGGCTTGAAGATCAGTTACAGTAGGAAGCTCTGAAAACACCGGGGTATAATTTGGAGTGAAGGGCTTGAGTTGAGAAACGTGAAACACTAGGTGCACTTCACTGCCCGGTGGAAGATCCAGTTTATAAGCCACCTTGCCAATCCGCTCAAGCACAATGTATGGTCCAAAGAACTTGTAGGAGAGCTTTGGATATGGTCGGCTAGCCACTGAAGATTGAGTGTATGGTTGCAAGCACAAAAGAACTTGCTCACCAACCTGAAACTCTCTGTCAGTCTAATTTTTATCAGCTTGTAGCTTCATACGATTCTGGGTAGCTGCCAATCTCACCTTTAACATCTGCAGATGCTGCTCCCTATCATTGATTAGAGTACTAACTGAGAGAGGGCGTCCAGGAAGAGGAGCAGTATTGACACCCAAATTGGGTTCAGCACCAAACAATGCTCTGCATGGAGAACATCCCAAAGCAGAATGGCAAGGGGAGTTATACCACGATTGAGCTAGAGGCAGCCATTTCTTCCACTCTTTTGGTGATTCTTGGACAACACTCCTTAAATACATTTCCAGACACTGATTCACATGTTTTGTCTGTCCATCTGATTGTGGATGATAAGCTGTTAAGAGATTCAGTTTGGACTTGTAGGACTGAAGCAAATATTGCCAAAAGTGACTCACAAAAACTTTATCCCTGTCACTAACTATGTTGTGAGGTAATCCACACAGCTTGACAACAATATCCAAGAAAAGTTGAGCCACTGTTGCAGCAGTGTAAGGATGCTTAAATGGTATGAAGTGGGCATACTTAGTCAATCTATCCACCACCACAAATATGACACTATAGCCTTCTGACTTAGGGAGACCCTCAATAAAATCCATAGAGATATCCTGCCACACCTCACTAGGAATAGGCAGAGGTTCTAGAAGTCTTGCTGGGTGATCATGGGAGTGTTTGGTGTGTTTGCAAATCTCACATTGCTTCACATAGTTGTCCACATCCTGTTTCAAACCTTTACAATGAAAGAGTTTCTTCAGTCTGTGGTAGGTAGCACTCACTCCAGAGTGCCCCCCTATGGCAGAAGAATGGAAAGCTACAATAAGCTTAGTCTGTAATGTTGTGTTACTGCCAATCTAAATAATAGGTCCTTTCTTGATCAAACCTCGATCCAGTACATAACATTGTGGATCTGGGCTCTTAATAGCTAATTTAGCCTGAAACTCCTGGGCTTGAGGGTCAGTAGCATAGGAATTAAGCACTTCCTGAACCCATTGAGGATGCAATGTAGAGACCATTTGCAAAGCCAGCAGGTGAGGCATCCTGGACAAAGCATCAGCTGCATGATTGTCCTTGTTGGAGACAAATCAGAGATTTGGGGCAAGTTTTCTCATTTCATTGCCTTACCACAACCATGGCAGGCTAGGGAAATATATAGATAGTTTGCTTACAGCTAAAGACAACTAAGGATATTCCAAGTAGATGCTAAGCATATGTTAAAGTAAAGATGTAATGCAATTTAGGGATAATGATGGTGACACAACACCTCAACTACTCCTAAGATAACCACTAGACTTATAGAAGCTGTCAGTCCTTGCATTTACGATAGAGTATCTTGAATTGCATACCCATTAGTCTGGTCATCACCTTTCTCTACATGTCAGAATGGATATTTGATCATTCAGATAGGATAGAGATTTGAGATCAGTGATAATTGTAAATTCTTGTCTTTCAAGGTAAGCTCTCCACTTCTCAATAGCTATAATCAAAGCTAAAAACTCCTTCTCATAGATGGACAACTGCTTGTGCTTATCACCGAGAGCTTTACTTAAATAGGCAATTGGCTGGCCTTGCTGCATTAATACTGTTCCTACTCCATCTGAGCAACCATCAGTCTCCACTTGAAAAGGGGCACCAAAATCTGGCAATGCCAACACTGGTGTAGATGTCATAGCCACTTTCAAATTATCAAAAGCTTCTTGTGCCTATGCTCAGCACATGAGTCAGTGGCTTAGCAATTACCCCATAATTCTTCACAAATTTCCTGTAGTAGCCTGTCAGGCCTAAGAAACCCCTGAGCTCAGTCATATTTGTAGGTGTAGGCCATTTGAAAGGTCGAGATGGCGGACTAGAGGGGGGTGAATAGTCCTTTCTAAAACTTATCACACCGGCTAACCAAAATAAATGCGGAATTAAAGCTATCGGTCTAGCCAAGACTTCACCCCTCTAACTATAACTATAGATGCACCTTGTAAAAGATCCTACACAAGAAAGCAAGGTGCTAAACTAACTAGTGCCCTCCTAATCAAGTCTAGCTTGCAAGGTCACACAAACCTAAGCAACTAGTACTTTATCAAGCAAGGGAGCACCTACACAATTCTAATGAGCAAAAGCACAAAGCCAACCTAAGCTCACTAGATGCTCAAGGACAAGGTTACATAAACTGAACCTAAGAGCGCAACTTTTCTTAATCTACACAAGATAAGCAAAGCAAGGGAACTCCTTCTAGCTACACAAGCAAGAAGGTGTTTAACAAGCTACACAAGCAAATCAAACACAAGAGCAACTACACAAGCTATACAAATGAATGTAAGAATGTAAAAGCAAGCTTGTGAGTAAGAGAACGCAAACCACCGCGAAGTGTGGAACAAGATGACACGGTGATTTTTACCGAGGTTCACTTAGTTGCCACCAAGCTACGTCCTCTTGTGGCGATACACTCACTTGGAGGTTCACGCGCTAATTGGCATCTCCTAGCCAAATCCCGCAGCCGGGTGCGCCGTGTAACCAACACAAGATGAGGATCCTCCAAGCCACGAGCTCAACTAGAGTAGCCAATTCGCGACTCCCACGGGGAAGGCTCAAGAACCCCTCACAATATTTTCTCTGAAGCACCGCACAATCTCCTTGCGTGCTTCGTCATAGTCTCTTGCCACCAAGCCGTCTAGGAGGTGGCAACCTCCAAGAGTAACAAGCCCACCGGCTTGCAACACGAACACCTAGTGCCACACGATGTTCTCTCCCAAAGCAACGCACTAGAATCGCTCACTCACTCGATCGGATAAACACTATCAAGCTCAAGTAAGTAGAGGGCTCTCCAAGCACTCTCCAACAAAGACACAAAGTCCCCAAGGTGCTCAGCCATCGCCCAAGGCCGGCCACCATCTCTATTTATAGCCCAACAGCTCAAACTAGCCATTGCCCCTCGGGCACCTCAACCATGAGCGCCAGACGCGTCTGATGGAACCGCCGGACGTGTTCGGTGCTTCATCTTACGCCACGTGTCACCCGCGTTCAAAGTTGACCGTTGCCTCCCAATGGCTACTTCTCAAAATGGCTCAGATCAACGCGTCGGACGCGCCTGATGGAACCGCCGGACGCGTCCTGCGCATTCACCATCCGCACGTCTGGCCGTTAGGCCACGCCGGACGCTGTAGCTCCACTGAGCGCCGGACGCTGCCCCTCCACTATTCAGCGTCCGGCGCATTCACTCTCCGTGCCACGAACAATGGCGCCGGACGCGTCCGCCGAGCACCGGACACTACACAGTGCATAGCTCGCTTGGGGCTGTCACGTCGGACGCGTCCGGCGCATGCGCCAGTCTACCTGTCTCACTTTCCACGCACCGGACGTGCCAGACCGGCGTCCGGCGCTCCGTACGCCAGCGTCCGGCGCTCCGTACGCCAGCGTCCAGTGCTTGGAAGGTTTTCACTTCCAAGCCCGCGTCGACGCCAAACTTCGCCACTTTTATCATACATGCTAATCAACAAGTATGACACCTTGTACACGAGAATTAGCATGTTTTCACCAACCAACTTGCACTCGGCGCTATAGAAAATAGCTCTCTAATTTTCCCGTAAGCGCCGATTGCAAACACCTCCGCCATTGCAAATGTGCTAACCACCACCAAGTGTATATCACCATGTGCATGTGTGTTAGCATTTTCACAATCATTTTCAAGGATTTTCTCTTGATCTCACAACGCCACTCGATCCTAGCATGTCACAATGTTAGATCACTCAAGTGGCACTAGATGACCGATATGCAAACCAATTTGCCCCTCTTGATAGTACGACCATCTATCCTAAATCTGGTCAAGCTCTTCTCTACTCAACCTTAGACCGGTGAAATGAAAACCCTAGGTTATACCTTTGCCTTGTGCTTTCCATTTCCTCCATCGCCTCCAAATGTGCAAGTGCAACACATGCACCAACACGATCATCAATGATGTGTTCCACTTCATATCATCATGCAACCTTCTTGGTCCATTGATCTTGACCTCACTTGCTCTTCACCGTCTCATGGTCCATCAGCACCAAGTCTTGATCAAGCTCCACCGTCTTATGGTCCATCGCTTCAAAGCCTTGACTTGTCCTTCACACATCCACCGGTCCATCGAGTCAAGCCTCATCTTGATCTTCACCAACTTGGTCACATGACTCCATGTCATGTCACATATGCAATAAAGCTCCTTCATCAACACATGTGTGAGCAATGTAACAACATCAAGCCCTCCATGGCATATGTTGCCCACACACATGACCTTGTGAACTAACCCCTGTGTATCTCAATCATAACACATGTTAGTCCACCTAAGTTGTCGCTCAATTACCAAAACCACACAAGGACCTTTCACCATTGAAGCATATCCTTAGTTTTGGAGGGGTCCGTAGCAACTCCCTGATCATATATAATGTGCCCAAGATATCCAATACTGTGTTTTGCAAATGTGCACTTGGATGCCTTCAGATAGAACTGATTAGCCCTGAGCACTTCAAACACTTGTTGAATATGTTCCACATGATCCTCAAGTGTTTTGCTATATATCAAAATATCATCCATAAATACTAGCACAAATTTCCTCAGAAAAGATTGAAGCAATTGATTCATAATGCATTGAAAAGTTGCTGGAGCATTGGTGGGGCCAAAAGGCATTACCTTAAACTCATAATGACCTTGGTGAGTCTTAAAAGCTATTTTGTACTCATCAGTGGGCAGCATCCTTATTTGATGGTGGCTAGCTTTCATGTCTAGCTTGGTAAAGAACCTAGAACCTGCCAATTCATCCAAGATTTCATCAACTATTGGCATGGGAAACTTGTTTTCTGATTGTCATGGCATTTAACTTTCTGTAATCCACACAGAAACGCCATTGGCCATCTTTCTTCTTCACCAATAACACCGGAGAGGCAAATGGGCTATGACTATGAACTATTAATCCAGCTTCCAATAACTAATTGACTTAAGCTTCAATCTCATCTTTGTGCTGAGGTGAATAATGATAGGGCCTGGCATTAACAGGGACAACATCAGGTAGTAGAGGCACTGCATGATCATATGCCCTATGTGGAGGTAGATGTTGAGGATCCTAGAAGATACCAGCATATTGGAGCAACAAATCCTGCACTTCAGGAATCTCAGTCTTAAAAAGGGTTACAACTTTACTTGCTACAGGAGTTCGAGGATTCACAACAGCATAAGCCCAGATATCATTGCCCCTCATAGATTTGAAAACCTATTGTGCAGTGATAGACTACAATGAGACCTCATCAGGCTTAAGACCCTTCAATGTAATCTCCCTGCCTTGATATGGGAAATAAATGGTTCAATTTGTCCAATCATAGCTCATAGGACTCACTATTTTGAGCCAATCACAACCCAGAATTGCATCATAAGGCTGTTGAGCACAATCATGTTAGTAGTAAAATTATGACCCTGGATATACCATCTCAATCCTTTGACTTGCTGATTGGTTGTTACCACATTGCCATTAGCCACCTGAACTTTGAGCTGAGTGGTCGGCTCTGTAGGTAACTGGGCATGATGGACAAACTAAGCACTCATAAAGATGTGTGTGCTACCAGAATCAAGCAGAATAACCATAAACTAACCTTGAATAGTAGCTTTCAGTCTAGTCAGAGCAGGTGAAGCAAAACTAGAGATAGCATTAAGTGATAACTGACCAAAATTTTCAGTTAACATCTCATCAATAGCCATTTCATTCAACAATCCCTCATCAAGAGGTCTATCCAGATCATTGACCACCAAGGAATTTAGGACATGTTTCTTTCTCTTAGCACATTACTCAGCATGGTCTGGTTCAAACTTCTCACCACAGGCATAACAGAGATTGTTAGCCTTTCTGTAATCTCTGAGTTGTTTATCCCTCCAGAGATTAGCATAAGGACCCTGGGTTTGTTGTCATTGACTTGTTGCAGTTGCTAGCCTCTGTTAAAAGGGTTCTTGAGCTTGCTCCTCTCAATTGTCTTTTGTTAGATCTTGGCAATCAGTAAAGCTTGCTCCATAGTGGCTGGCCTCTATGGTTCCACCACTGCTCTGATGCCCTCTCTTAAGCCCCTGACATACTATGTTGCAAAGAAGATATCATCAAAAGTGCAACCATTCATACATACATCATATTGCAAAGATTTGAATTGAGCAGTAAACTCCTCCATAATAGTAGTCATTTTGAGATCCATCAGTTCATTCAGAGCAGTCCTATAATCATCCACATTATTGTGACTCATCTTGTAAGTCTGCCACCACTTTGCTGGATTATCTTGCAAATGCATGGCAGCTGCTTCTACCCACAGTTGCTGAGGCAATTTGTACATAGTGAAATAATTGAGACACTCGTCCAGCAATACCTTGGGTTGATTACCATCAAATGAGGGAAAAGGCCACTTAGGCAGGGTGTGATGAGGCATACTATCATCATGTGGTTGATGCCTGTGACGCCTGTGCTGATGCCTGCTGTGTGATGGCCCTGCAAACACATTCTCAAACCCACCATCATCCTCTTTCTCAACAGAATCATCAATGGTTGCACTAGGCAGTCGATCAAACCCCATGAGAATCAGCTTGTTAACTGCCTGCACATTGACATCCACCTATTTGAACAGCAGTTGCTGCTCAGCCATACAATTATCCACCTTCGTAGTGGCCTCTTGGACCTCCTTCCACACGTCCTGCTATGCAACACCCAGTTCGTTCAGACGCTTGGACATCAGGTTCAGAGTCTCCATCACCTCAGTCCAATGCTCTTGATCTTCTTCATCGCATGACGTCATCTGCGCCAGAATGAATTGAGTCTGTGCATAAGGTTGCACTGATTTCCATTTAGGCGCCGTAATGCCAAACAGCGAACCACACAGATGGTGAAGTCATAGGTTCAACAGAGCCTCCCCTATCGTGGACAACACCAGATCACTGCCACCTGGAACTGAGGTGTGGCCGAGGGATTCGATTGCGAAAGCCGAATTCTGCACCCCAAGTCATCGGACAGTTCCCCGCCACACACCACCGTTGAACTTGATAGGAGCTTATGGAATTTTACATGCAGGCACCGTCGTGCAACCATGGCCCCCCCTAACGAAGCTAGCAACGATAATGAAGGAGCTAGAGAAGGATTAGTTCATAATGGATCTCGCCTCCAATCCCAACTCAGTTTGTCGATGCCGACCCCAGTCGATGCAGAAAGGTAGTCGACGACGCTGGTTGAGGTTGATGCGCCGACGGGTCGCCGATGAAGAGAAACCAACGAGATCCCAATTTGGAATCTCAACACCGCGCGTTGAATTTGGTGGAGGTGCCCGTGAATCGGAGCCGAGCTGGAAAGTCCCGGTCACGGATCAAAGACGAACTCGCTTGTTCACTGGAGCGAACGCGAGCCATACGATCCACCGTCGCTGGAAGCCGCCGCTATGGATGAGCTCGATTCGGGAAGGGTGGGTGGGGACTCGGGGCCGAGGATAACTAGGCTCCGGTACCATTGTAATGACTCGTAGCCTGCCTATCGCTAGAGACGTGAGAAGCACGGTGATGACCTCATCGATGATGAACAGAGATGAACCTCTGTCGCTCGCTTGTTCTATTACTGATTCAACTTAGTTCTCATTACACACTGGGGGAACGGCCATATAGGCACGGTCCGATGCTGGCACAATGGCCCACATGTCATACTCAGAGTCTAATGCGAAAACACTATGACACTTATAGAATACACCTTCATAACTAGATAAGGCCTTCTTCCTCTTTACGCTTTAGTTGAGTGGGTCGCTGGACTGGGCCGTGACACTCTGATGGAGGAAACCCTAGCTAGGGCAAGGTCACTTGGATCTTTTCTTCTCCTCCTTTTCTCTAGGGTGTGGCCTGCTCGATTCTACTGGATCTTGACAGTAGGCAATTATTGTGCCATACAACTGACCACGTGGCCATGTCAGTGATATTATTTGTCTGATTTTTTGGTGTGCAGCCATGGTGATTTTGGGTTTATCATTTGCATCTTGATCTCCTGCAATGATGAGTAACTATCCTCATTTAGTTTGGGGGAATGGCCTACTGCTATGATGATTAATGAACTTTTCCTATTGTTATAGTTTAGTTTGGGGAATAGCCTACTGCTATGATGATTACTGAGCTATCTTTGTATAGTTTATATCTCAGTTCGGCTAGATCTTGAGAGTGCCTAGTTATTTTGCTAGATATCTGATGACATCACCATGTTAATGATATTTGCTTGATTTTGTGGTACACTGCGATGCTTATAATTTTTGGTGTATCGTTTGTGTTTTCCTCAAGTGCAATGATGACTGCACTTTGCTCTTCCATTAATTTTTAGAGAATGGGCTGCTGTCTGATTGCAGTGATCATGGGCTACAGTTGCACAATTTACAACCCTTTCTTTTTTCCTGATAATTGAGGCGTGTTCAGGAGCTATGCTGATTCTTCCTTTGCATGTCCCTACTATACCCATAGCTGAGGCAATGATCATGAGCAATGTTGATTCTGTTATTTTTCATCTATTCTCAGCCTGTTAAGTGATAACTAAGGTGGATGGAGTAGTACAAGCTTCTCTGTCGGACATGGATACTGTCTTCTTGACGGAACCCCCGCTGAGATGTACAGCTTGTGTTGCCATTGCCTCTGATGTTTCTCCTTTTGTCTACTCTACTCATTGCCTTTGGTTTTCTGGTCATGCTTACTTATGATCATTGTCTGTGATGTCAAAATACATATAGTTATCCAATCTGAGCTCCTGTTTATTGCCAATGAAGTCATAGATATATTCTTCTTGAATGTATGCCTGTGACTATTGTGCTCATCGCTCGTCCCCTCAAATTATATAGTGTTGGTTCTAAGCACAGTCCCTATTCCTAGAGATTACATTGTCACATGCTTTGGTTGTCGCTGATCGACTTTTTGGTTGTCCAGTTTCTTTTGGTTCTGAGTACACTTTGGTTTGTGTTTCACTAAAAATATTACATGAAAATTTTAGTTCTACTTATACTGAAGTTTTATCAGACCCATGCAGATTGATACATGCCAGGTGATTGATGGCTGATGGGAGGAGCTTAGTCTGCTCAGGTGCAAAATGGTGATACCCTGCTCAATCCAATAACATGTGACACTCAATTTATTTTCATAGTCATGCATATTTGGTTTTGGTCTAAATGGTTTGGATCTTCAAATTCCATACTGCTTTGCATGTAAAAAACAGTGTGTCCAATTCTCCTCCTTTTCCATCCAATACACCATAGAGAAGCATCACTACAAGTTTTTTTTTTTGAGAAAGGGACTGGATTTCATTGAATTAAAACCTCTTTCACAACTGAGACCTCAACATAAAATAAAATTACATTGTGTCTTCTACCATCCAAGAGTAAATTAGATGGTTTCTACCTCAAAGGTAACATGTCCTTCTGAATCATGGAGCATTTGGAATGAGAGCACCTGTCAGCTATACTGACAATGTTTTCAACAAACTATAAACAATTGAATAGATTTCTTCCTAAATTAAATGGCCTGAAATAATTTTTGCTACGATGTTGTTGGCTACATATGGATGATGGAGGGAATTACAATTTTCCTTTAATATATTGTTTATTTTCCCTTGTGGTATGCATCATGTTTTGCACAGCTGAAGGAGTCGCTTATATCATTAAGCGTTCCATCCTCAGAGTTGAATTTGAATAGATCTGTGCTTGGTGCCGGCACTCTGATTATGCTTGTTCTCAGGATGCTGGATATGTCAGCTCTTTGGTCCAGGCCCCTGATCAGCTTCATCATCTGTTCTACAGATAGGTACTTTAAGTGTTCAACCATACTGTTTTATCCATAATTGCTTAAATATCAGAACTAATGCTTCCATATCACCTTTGGATTTGCTATTGTTCAAAAAATAATGTCTTATACATGTAGCCATGCGATCTATTCTGGCTGGTCACTAGATCATCTAAGCTTTATATGAAATGAAGCAAATGGCCATGGGTTTCATTGTTACTATTTATGAAAGAGAGCACTAAAGAAAGTGAAAATATGAAATTGGTGGTAAAACTCCTGTCCCTATTACCATTTGCTATTAGAGCAAATTTAGTTTCTTTTTTGGGTTAAATTTAGTGTTCGACCAGAAAGAAACTCTGGGATTATTCGTGGTTGACCCAATTGAAAATCATGCCAGTTCCTATTCCAATGATTACATGGCACCTCTAAGCTTACACTACAATTTTGTCGCTGCTAATAGGTGGTCCGCCTGTTCTGATACATAATAGAGCTTTTTTTTCATGTTTTTTCAATCCACTTATACATAGATACTTGTGTCATATACCTGCAGTTAGTAGAGATATGAAGCATAGTTAATGATTGAGCACTGCCTACAGGATAGTTCATGCCAAGATAGGTACAGACTTGATGCACCAAATGTTAGTGAGGGGATGGTGGTTCCATGGTTATCTGCTACTTCAGATGCTTTAAATTTTAAAAACCACAATACTTCAGATGCAGGTATCCCAAGTACCGTTATTTACAAACCATCTATGA